>CM044001.1:115623650-116363650 GCA_024085815.1 Flaveria linearis
AGAGCTGACCGTGGAGTTCTACTGCACCTTCACATTCGTCCACGTGAGCAGGGACTTGCGGAGCTGGACGAGGATGACATAGCGGACGGTCGTGTGCCCGCGAGGTTGCTTTCCGGTTGCTCGGGTCTCTCCACCGCATGTCACTTAGGCGGTTCGCTGTCGTCAGCGACCTCTACACGGAGGTGGAGGTCGGACAGCCGATGTACACCACGGCCTTGATCGCGGGGCCGACGACTCCGATCAGGTCTGGTGGCCTGCCATTGGCGACGTACCGTACGGTGGTGATACGAGGTCATCTTATATACGAGACCCTCTGTATAGATACATTCACCGACTCATCGTTGTCACACCCCGACCGACGGCGGAATCATCGGAGCGGACGAGGAAATGATTGATTGTTCATAACTCATGATTGTCTAATAGTGAAAATAATATTAAAATCAGATTACAGGATAACATGAATTTAACAGATACAAATACAACAGTTAAAGTCACAAATAATAATTGTCTTTTGTTTTGACTAAGTCCAGGTCTTATATGATCAAGTAGAAGTCCACTAGCTTGCTTAACCTGAAATCATGTGAGAAAATAAGTCAGTAACGAATTAGCTGGTGAGTAATCACAGTTTTGAGTATACATATAGATTGATAGATTGATTGAGAATAATTCAATTCACAAGGTAATATTAAGACTTATGTTGCAATAGTAAAGCATATAGATAAACCGACACAATAGAAACCCCTTGACTTGACACTTGCATATAATAGACTTGCACACAAACACCATAGATTGACTGATTGCCTCTGGCACAATCACCACTCATAAGCCATATGGGGTGGGTTTGTATAATCACCACTCGTAAGCCATGTGGGGTGGATTATCCCAACCAGTAGATCTACCATTGATACCAGGATTGATTGATTGAGTTAGGGTTTTATTGTCATCCAGTTTAGCATAGTATGTTCACGTAATTGCAAGTAATAACATCACCTGTCTTGAATTGAATTTAGAATGAAACAACAATTGAATATCATGATTGAATATATTGTATCACATGATTTCCCCCAAATAGGAAATGATATAAAAAGGGGATATGAATACTCACCTGATTGATGAGATTAGAATCTGGATGTGATAGGTTAGACACCTACGATTTCCTTATGATTAACCTAAGGAACGGTGTCTCGGATTAGCATAATATGATTTGAGAATTGGGAATAGATTATGGTTTTCATTTAGTTTTGATTGGTAGTTTAAATAAATAATTTATTTAGTTCGGATGTATTGAAATAAATAGAATAGATTTACCTTAAGTAATTATATAGAAATAATTCTACCAATATACTTGACCATTTGATTGATTGTTAGAAAGAATTAATTTATTAATTAATTATATATCAATTAATTAAAATACTTAATTATTTACATGATTGAAAGAAATGAAAATGATTTTGGTAAGGTTTAAATATAAAACTTTATATTTATCATGATTTAAATGATAATACATAGATATTATTTGAACCCATTAATGATTTTAACTATTGTTCAAAGTCTTATTTTTTTTATAAGAAATTAAACTAGTTGTTTTATTTATTTAAAACAAATAAAATAAATAAACAAAATGTTAGAATAAATTTCAGAAAAATAATTTGGTTGTTTTAAAAATTTTAAATGTTTGAAAAATCATTTTTATAATTTTTAGGAATTTTTTTATAATTTTTAGAGCTTAAAAAGAGGTTTATAAAATGTTTGAGGTGGCCGGGGTCGAACCCGGGACCTCTTGTTTGAAATGGAAGCACAGAACCGATGAACCAAAGGCTTATAGCTGCGTTTGGTTTGGGTTCCAATTGATTATAAGCTGTTTAAGCCGTTTCCCCAAACCCGAATCGAGCCCTAGTTCAAATCTCACCCCAATTGAACATCGAATCGATTTCGATTGCATCTGCAATCACGGGGCTTTGATTGCCCGTGTATAATCGAGTATGTATATGTGTAGAATTACCTATATGGTATCGATTTGAAACTGAAATCGATGAAGAACAGATCGCGGTCCAAGTGGTGATCGATGGGTGAGCAAAACGTGATGAAAATCAAATTCCTCTTGTGGGAAGCTTTGAATGATGATATTGATGCAAAGCCTTATGTAAATTTCGAAGTTTGAAGCTCGAAGGGGGGTGAACACATCAACACATCAGTTGTCAGGTCCGGGGTTCGAATGGGTTTGTTTTTCGAATTTTTGATGAAATTTGAATTTTCGAATGGGTTTTTTTATGATCCAATTGAATCCAATGGGTGTTTATAAATGATCAAATGTTTGTTAATGCGGGATTAGTTCGATTATTAAAATGTATGGTGCGCGACATTGGCCTAATTTTCGGTCGATCATGGTGATGTGGGTCGCGGGGAAGAAGGTGGGGGGGTGGGGTTTGGCTGTGATTTTTTTTTAAAAAAATTTACAGAAATGGTCCCTGTGGTTTGGATCATTTTACATCTGAATTCAAAGTTTTTGTTTTAGTTTAAAAAAAAAAATCCATTTACCCTCTGAGTTTGAGTTGTTATCATTTCATGTAAAAAGGTTAATAATTGTCCATTTTTCCATTATTATTATTTCTCTTATTATTATTAGTTATTAATATCATTATTACCATTAACATTATTATTATTAATGTTGTTATTATTGTTATTATTAGTATTATTATTTTTATTATTATTATTAATTATTGGAATTAACGTCAACGTATTAAACTTAATTGTTTAATAAATTAACTTTTATTTACGAAAATACGTGATGTTACAGTCTCCCCTGCTTTAGGAAATTTCGTCCCGAAATTTTAATCACAAGGAGGCTGAAACAAAAAGATGAGGATACTGGATTTCATTTGGTCCTCACGTTTCAAGGTGAACTTTGGGCCACGTTTAGATTCCCAGCGGACTTTGACAATCGGTATTCGGCTGCGTTTGAGTTGTTTGACTTCCCGATCCAAAATTCCATAGGTTTCTCAATAAAGTGCATAGATTCATCAATCTGGACTTCGTCGAGTGAATGTGGAGATTTTCATCGGCAAGACATTTCTTGAGGTTTGAAACGTGGATGAACGTTGCTGAGTTCTTGGGTTAGTTCAAGCTTGTAGGCCAGTTTCCTAATTCGCTCGAGCACTTTGAATGAACCCACTTAACGAGGTGCTAGTTTCCCTTTCTTTCCAAAGCGAATCACTCCCTTCCAAGGTGATACCTTAAGAAGTACGAGATCACCGACATTGTATTCCATGGGCTTACGTCTTTTATCAGCATAATGTTTTGACGATTTCTAGCCGTGAGCAAGTTATCACGGATCTTTTGAATTTTGTCGGTTGTTTCTTGTATCAATTCCGGTCTAGTAATTTATGATTCACCAACTTCAGACCATACAAGGCCTCAAATGGTGACATCTGTTGGTCTAGTAACTGTTATGTAAGAGTATTCGATCAACGGAAGATGAGAATCCACGATCCACTGAAATCAATGACACAAGCCCGGAGCATATTCTCGAGGGTTTGTATCGTTCTTTCAGTCTGACCGTCGGTTACGGATGATAGGTTGTACTAAGATTCAGTTGAGTTTCGAGAGCTGATTGGAGACTTTTCCAGAAACGAGAGATGAAGCGACCATCACGATCAGAGATAATATCTTTACTTGACAAAAGATTGTTTAGGAAGACTACCATCACGTAATCGGGTTTTGATGATAACTCACAATAAAAGTCGATAAATAAGGAATAAATGGTTCAATGTAGCTAGATCAAATCAAAACATGAGAATAAAGGGAAAGAAATCGTTTTAAGAATTTAAATGCTCCAAACTTGGAATCAAAATCAACTTAAAGCGATCAGGTCTCTGTTCAAGTTCAGAGATCATGCTTTGGCTTGATAGGTCGAAACACTAACATTATTTCACCCTTCAAGTTACTACATGCGTCTCGTCACTTGATTACAACCATGGTAAGTTGGAGATCAAGAAATGAGAATAGTCATCAAGGTATGGTTTTCACCCCTAACTTGATGGTATACTCTCAAGGTATGACCACTAACCTTCCAATCAAAAAGTTCGATCCGAGGATCTATAGAAATAAGACGAGATAACTCATCATTAAGGTAAGGGAAATCACTCCTATCTTAACGATGAATTTTTACAAAAACAAAATATAATAAGATAGACTTCCTCGTCAAAATCCAGAATTCACTCCTACTTTGACGAGGTCGTTTCATTTGAGAAAATACAATCCATAAAAATGAAATTATCATCAAGGTATGAATTTCACGCGTATCTTGATGATTGAGCTTGATGTTAACAAGAAAACAATCGAAGATTGACATTTGTCACCAAAGTACGGGTTTCAATCCTATTTTGGTGAGATCATGTCATTTGTGAAATGCAAGTTCCAAAGTGAATAGTTGAAGTCAGTCCTCGAGATAAGGAAATCACCCTAATCCAGAGGATGAAATTTCATAAAACACATCATTGGAAACCATTTATTGAAACGAATAAAGAATCATCACCAAAGTAAGGGAATCACCCCTGTTTTGATGAGTTAGAATTATTTAGGAGATATAAGTGTCCTTAGTCATAGGTTGACTTGCAAACTCTTGCATCTCCCACGGTGCAAACGGTTCAAGGTTCGACTTAACAACGAAAGGAAAAATATTTCAATTAGAAATTTAGAAATTTTCAAATTACATCAATGTAAAAAAAGGAAATCACGCTTGCAAATCTTGAATTACATCATGAACACGAAATCAAGGATAAGAATTATTCAACACCACATCATTGGTGGCTTGAGCTTGTTGAGCATTAATGTTTAAAGCACGTCCTTGAGCCGTAGGAACTAGGCTGACAAGTTGAGGGCATCAATTGCGAAAATGATTCGGATCACCACATTGATAGCATGCACGACCCTGGGTAATTGTATGAGGATGTTGTGAACTGGTGCATTGGTCGGAGCTTTAGCAGCACTCCTGCACACGTTGAATGTATGACCCAAACGACCACAGTTTGTGCATTGACGACACTGAGTGTTAGCGGGATGATGGTAATTGCAGATGTTACACTGCGGATAGGGTCCAGCGTATGACTTTTTCATTAGTGTTTGGTTGTTTACTGCTGGTTGACGAGTTGGAGGGACTTGATTAATTGGTACAGCAGGGGTAATTACCGCAAAGTTTGAGATTGAGCCTTCCTCTTCTTGTTCTTGGAAAGATCGGCTTGGTCGGTTTTGACGGTTTCGTTATGAAGTTTATCGGTATTCTTCTTCGATCCTTTCTTGGTTAAGGAACCAGCTTTCACATGATTATCGGTTAACTGTGCAGCCAGCCTGATAGCATCTTCTAGTGTTGAAGGATTCCTTCCTAGCACCGTATCCTGTATCTGCATGGGTAGTCCACCAATGTATTTCTCGATGGCTCGGGAGGTAGGGGTAGCAAGATGCGGTACCAAAAGGCTCAGTTCATGGAATCGATTAGTGTATGCGAGGTTCTCGCCACTGTCTTGGGTTAACTCCCAGAACTCAGCTTCCAGTTTACGGACTTCGTTTCTTGGCAGAACTCTTTAGTCATGAGCTCCTTAACTTCAGTCCATGTTAAGGCTAGAGCAGTTTCAGTTCCACGGGTTCGTTTCTCTCCGTTCCACCAAGTAAGTGCGCGTTTCTGAAGAACACTTGTGGCATACCGGACTTTCAGATTTTCAGGGCATTCACTGTTTAGGAAAGTGTTCTCGATGCTTTCGAACCACTGTAGTAATCCAGTAGCACCTTCAGTTCCACTGAACTTAGTGGGGTTGCAAGAACTGAAATGTTTGTAAGTACAAGTTTTGGGAGGGTTTGGTGCAATTGGGTTTTGGACAGTATTGTTGCCTTGGTTCAAATGGGTAAGTAGAGTTGGGATGACCGCAGTAACTTCACGTGCTACAATAGCAGAAATCTTACGGCCAGAGTTTCTAGATCGTGAACGGATTCGACGAGAAGACATTCTGGAATATCATTAAGATATTTTATGAGAATTGGGTAATATGAGTTATACAATTTGTAAACGAAAATCGAGAATTTGGCATAATAACAATGATATGTTCCGAGTGTAATCGTTTGATTCGTAAATCAAAGCGAATACGTTGACTAATCAAAGTATTTGTGTCCACCACAACCTTAACGAGGACATGCGTACCTATAAGCGAATACTCATCTCGAGGGTTCCCAGGTAAGGTAATCAAGTTGTATGAATACCTTGCCTAGACAGAACACCTTAAGATACAGGTATCCCACTCTTCCAGCATTGCATGTTCTCGGTCATGTGACACGGACTTTGACGAGATTTGAAAACCATGAATAACAATCGAGTTTTGGAGTTTGAAATCACTTGAATTAGGCACACAATGCCTTAGAATATGAGTTAAGATTCGTATGTATATTGATAGATTCAAAGTATAAGAAGAATCACTTAAGGCAGATAATCACATAATCAAGTATAAACATGTAAGGCACATAAAATCCTATCTAAGCATATAAAATACATGAGAGGACTCATGTGTAAAGGTACTTAGTTATAGTCTAGGTCATTCCATTTCTAATAACCTAATTCCCTATAACCATGGCTTTGATACCAATCTGTCACACCCCGACCGATGACGGAATCATCGGAGTGGACGAGGAAATGATTGATTGTTCATAACTCATGATTGTCTAATAGTGAAAATAATATTAAAATCAGACTACAGGATAACATGAATTTAACAGATACAAATACAACAGTTAAAGTCACAAATAATAATTGTCTTTTGTTTTGACTAAGTCCAGGTCTTATATGATCAAGTAGAAGTCCACTAGCTTGCTTAACCTGAAATCATGTGAGAAAATAAAGTCAGCTAACGAATTAGCTGGTGAGTAATCACAGTTTTGAGTATACATAAAGATTGATAGATTGATTGAGAATAATTCAATTCACAAGGTAATATTAAGACTTATGTTGCAATAGTAAAGCATATAGATAACCGACACAATAGAAACCCCTTGACTTGACACTTGCATATAATAGACTTGCACACAAACACCATAGATTGACTGATTGCCTCTGGCACAATCACCACTCGTAAGCCATATGGGGTGGGTTTGTATAATCACCACTCGTAAGCCATGTGGGGTGGATTATCCCAAACCAGTAGATCTACCATTGATACCAGGATTGATTGATTGAGTTAGGGTTTTATTGTCATCCAGTTTAGCATAGTATGTTCACGTAATTGCAAGTAATAACATAACCTGTCTTGAATTGAATTTAGAATGAAACAACAATTGAATATCATGATTGAATATATTGTATCACATGATTTCCCCCAAATAGGAAATGATATAAAAAGGGGATATGAATACTCACCTGATTGATGAGATTAGAATCTGGATGTGATAGGTTAGACACCTACGATTTCCTTATGATTAACCTAAGGAACGGTGTCTCGGATTAGCATAATAATGATTTGAGAATTGGGAATAGATTATGGTTTTCATTTAGTTTTGATTGGTAGTTTAAATAAATTAATTTATTTAGTTCGGATGTATTGAAATAAATAGAATAGATTTACCTTAAGTAATTATATAGAAATAATTCTACCAATATACTTGACCATTTGATTGATTGTTAGAAAGAATTAATTTTATTAATTAATTATATATCAATTAATTAAAATACTTAATTATTTACATGATTGAAAGAAATGAAAATGATTTTTGGTAAGGTTTAAATATAAAACTTTTATATTTAATCATGATTTAAATGATAATACATAGATATTATTTGAACCCATTAATGATTTTAACTATTGTTCAAAGTCTTATTATTTTTTTATAAGAAATTAAACTAGTTGTTTTATTTATTTAAAACAAATAAAATAAATAAACAAAATGTTAGAATAAATTTCAGAAAAATAATTGGTTGTTTTAAAAATTTTAAATGTTTGAAAAATCATTTTTATAATTTTTAGGAATTTTTTATAATTTTTAGAGCTTAAAAAGAGGTTTATAAAAATGTTTGAGGTGGCCCGGGGTCGAACCCGGGACCTCTTGTTTGAAATGGAAGCACAGAACCGATGAACCAAAGGCTTATAGCTGCGTTTGGTTGGGTTCCAATTGATTATAAGCTGTTTAAGCCGTTTCCCCCAAACCCGAATCGAGCCCTAGTTCAAATCTCACCCCAATTGAACATCGAATCGATTTCGATTGCATCTGCAATCACGGGGCTTTGATTGCCCGTGTATAATCGAGTATGTATATGTGTAGAATTACCTATATGGTATCGATTTGAAACTGAAATCGATGAAGAACAGATCGCGGTCCAAGTGGTGATCGATGGGTGAGCAAAACGTGATGAAAATCAAATTCCTCTTGTGGGAAGCTTCGAATGATGATATTGATGCAAAGCCTTATGTAAATTTCGAAGTTTGAAGCTCGAAGGGGGGTGAACACATCAGTTGCAGGTCCGACGGGTTCGGGGTTCGAATGGGTTTGTTTTTCGATGGTTTTTGATGAAATTGAATCCAATGGGTGTTTATAAATGATCAAATGTTTGTTAATGCGGGATTAGTTCGATTATTAAATGTATGGTGCGCGACATTGGCCTAATTTTCGGTCGATCATGGTGATGTGGGTCGCGGGGAAGAAGGTGGGGGGGTGGGGTTTGGCTGTGATTTTTTTTTTTAAAAAAATTTACAGAAATGGTCCCTGTGGTTTGGATCATTTTACATCTGAATTCAAAGTTTTTGTTTTAGTTTAAAAAAAAAAATTCCATTTAACCCTCTGAGTTTGAGTTGTTATCATTTCATGTAAAAAGGTTAATAATTGTCCATTTTTCCATTATTATTCTTCTTATTATTATTATTAGTTATTAATATCATTATTACCATTAACATTATTATTATTAATGTTGTTATTATTAGTATTATTATTTTTATTATTATTATTAATTATTGGAATTAACGTCAACGTATTAAACTTAATTGTTTAATAAATTAACTTTTATTTACGAAAATACGTGATGTACAATCGCCACATCCATCGCTGGTCGTGGGGCGGGGACCGACAGGGTCAACGCCGCCGACCTTTTCTTTCTTCGGTGTGTACTCACACACCGACACTACCACCTCGCGCATGCCCTTGCTAATTATTTTGCTAGTTATTATCATCGGCAGTCGCGAGGGGCATTAGTGGGCAGGAATATCGTTTCCCGGATCGCTCGGGCTTGGGGTACGCGCACGCCATGTCCCAGCTCCCGCTACCTCCGACTCCTGTGCGCGTGGCCGCCCGGACCACCGCCACTGGGATGAGAATCGTTCGGAGGTTCCCCGACGGCACGTGTCACCTGCTCAGTAAATACCATGAGCTCGTGCCATGGGTGCCTGAGCCGTTGGTGGACCCCCCCGAGCTGGTGGGGGCTGAGGTCCACTTTCAGGATGCCCACGAGCCCCTTGGCGGCGGGGAGCATCAGCCCATTCCCACGTCGCACGACCAGGACCCGCCCCAGCATCCTCAGCGCGTGTACCATGCTGTGCGATTGCCTGCTCATGTTCTTGATATGCTTCAGGACACACGAGACAGGGTCACGAGGCTGGAGGATATGACCAGGAGGCAGCAGGATACGACCACGAGGCTGGAGGATACGACCACGAGGCTGCATGATATGATGGACTGGGTCGTCCAGCACATGGTCGCGGACTATGCCGCCTCGGTTACGCCGTTGTTGTCACAGCCACCGAGGCGGTTAGACCATGACGGTGCTGGCCCTTCTGGCGCGGGCGGGTCTGGTTAGGGCAGCGATCCGGGGATGATGGATTAGATAGGTATTTTGTTTGTATTTTATTTCTTTTTATATGTAAAAACTCGTTGTATATATATATGTGCAGTTTCAGTTATGATGACTTGTATATTTGGTTGTGTTTGTTTGGTTGTGTTTCTTTGTTTGTTTGTTTTATATTTGTAATGTTGATAATGTTAATTGTATATGTTTGATAACAACTGATTTTTACGATTAGGTTAACCATGTGATAAAATAACAACCAACTTGTTTAATAAATAATTAAACACAAAAAGTACTTGTAATATGATAAATTAATAATAAACACAAAACACAAACTCGTATGATACGATTAGATTAACCGTTTCATAAAATAAAAATAAAAAACAACTAGTATGATTACTTAAATTTAGAAAATATATACAATATGTCTGTATAATGACAACCGATTTTTACAAACTCGTAAACAAATTATACACAAAACCGTCACATTAATAATAAATAAATACGTGTAATAAGATAAATTATTAATAAACACAAAACACAAACTTGTGAGTTACGATTAGGTTAAGCGAGTGATAAAATTAAAATAAAAACAAAGTGATATGATAAAAAATATAAAAAATATAGGCAATATGTCACGGTTTGGCCAAACCGTGACATATAGCCCCCAAAACCCTAACTGCGCACAATCAATTCCCCATTAATTACATACCCAATCATTGTTAACGGATCCCAAGAGCTAACTGTCACGGTTAGGCCTCACCGTGACAGTTAGGTCCTCACACCTGATCGAACGGTCACGGGGAGGCCTAACCGTGACCGTTTGAATCAGTTTTTGACAGAAAAATACGGTGTGTGTGCAGAATTCTGTTTTCTTTCTCAAAATGAAGTTGCCTCTCTTATCTAATTATTGTTATGTGTTTGATGATTTGATCTACTAATTTTACCACCATTGACCAAAAATAATACAATGACACTAACTTTACCTTTCTTTCTTGTCATTGATCTTTAGACTACATCATATATTGTACTTCAAAGATTCCCATGTTATTGTACTTCCTCGTGCATGGTGTCCAAAAATATTAATTAAAGAAAATTACCTAAATTACCCCTTAACCAATAAATTTATCTTAAATAACCATTTATTTTTAATTTTACAAGATTCTTCTACCAACAAGACGTTTTTACGTGGCAATATATCTCTCTAGCCGACAATACCAAGGCATGTCGTATCTTTAGCCGGGCATATACACACATGTTGTGTCGTCCAAAAGTAAAAAAAGAAAGAAATAAAGAAAATCAATATCGCCATAAGAAGATACACAATATATATATATATTGCTAATATATTCTATTGCTGGTTAGAGGTGCATCCGAAGTCCTGTACCACTCGTCGGAGATACATCCTTTGTCCTATATCATTGGTTATAAATTAAATATATAAAAACTTACTTTTCTTCATGCAAAATTTTCAAAATAATTTTACTATTTAATTTATTTTAGGAAAGTAATAAATTTAACAATTTTAAAAAATAATTGTTTAATATAATTAAATATTTTTTTATTTCATTAAGTAATTACTTAACCACTTAGTAAAATAAAAATGAAATGAAAACAATTATAGTAAGATTGAAAAACCAATTAAACTTGAGATATTTTATAAGTGAAAATTAAAATTAGTTAAAATCTTAGGAACACTTATGTTAATTGTTTTTTAATTAGAACTCAACGAGCAAAGGAATTTCTTTTTTGAAAAAAAGAAGTGTTTGAGATGCATAACACATCTAGGTGGAGATATTGCAAAGATATGATATGACCTTGATTTTTTCAAGAGTAATATTAAGACACTCTAATCTAAGTGGAGATACAAGAAGCTAGATACAGTATCTTCTGCGTATCTCCGACTAAAAAAATTGTGTTATTTGAGTGATGCTACATGTTTTCATATCGTCAAGTGAATATATGACTAAGTTATTATGTTAAATTGTAAAATATCTTGGTCAAAGACATTTTTTTATTTTTTATTTTAATTTCTAACTAGTCAGTTGGTCATTTGGGAAATTTTCCAAATATATTATTTAGTGGTTAGACTAAACGTATTCGGTGTACCTTTACTAAATTTATTAAAAAATAAAGTAAATGATTTATTCAGTAAAAATAACGAGAGGTGGGATAAACAGTTACACTACCACACGAGATTAACAATTCGTCTATTCTTAATTTTTTTAATATGTTATATTTTAAAGAAAATAACATTCATAATTAATTGAAAATATTAATAAAAAAGTAAAACTTTTAGCTTGAGGTTGAAAATCAAGAACTATGTGATATATATTTCAGAATTATTTACATTTGAAGATAACTTATATACATGTAAAAATACTAATTTATATTTCATCTAAAATATTTGATTAGTTTTTTTTCTTTCTCAAAATAAATTACCTTTGTTATCTAATTAGGTTGGAAACTCATGTATTAAAAGAACTAGTTACAGTAACCCGTGTGTTACACGGGTTGAATAAATAAAAAATTAATATAACAAAATTTATTAATTATAAAATAATATTTTAAGATATAATATCATTGAAATTATGTATTAGAAATGACTGTAAGTTATAAAATAGTGATATCAACTTTTTAAAACTTTATTTTTTTTCAAAAAAAATAAACATTTTGTTCTAAAAAAACCGTATAAAAATGTCATTTTTAAAAATTTTCTTATTAATAACCCTTAAATTTAATTATTTTTGGTTTTAAAAAATAACTTTTTAAAAATACCAATTTTAAATAGTTTGTATTTTTTAAAAAATCTTATGCTTTAAATAAATTTATTATTTTATAAAAAATTGTTTATTTAGAAATAATATTAATAAATAGATCTCTTTATTAATTTATTAAATCTAAAAAAATGTTAAATAGTATTATTATTAGTAATTAAGGTAATTATTTAATAGGAGAGAGGCGGGAAAATTTTGGTGAGAATGATTGTGGTGTTGACACGTGTCATCCAAAATACCTTTTTTTAGAGTAGGAAGATAGAAAAAAATCGACGTATTAAAATTTTTCGGATTTAATAATATTTTGTATGTTAAATATTATTAGCCATTAATGAAATAATAAATAATAAAAGTTAAGCAATTATAAATAACAAACCATACAAATCAATAATTATAAAATTATATATTAAAATAAGATATTTTAAATTTTATGATTTTATGTTTTAATAATTTATTAGAATTTTTTTATATTTTGGATATTTAGTTATTTAGTTTACTTATAGTAAATTTCGTTTAATTAGCGAGAGATGCGGAAAATAACAACTTAAACTTTATAAAAAGTTGACACGTGTCTATAAATAACCATTTTTAATATACAGTATAGACATAAATTTAATTGTCTGATTTGTTTGATCCAATCAGTTGTATCACCTTTGTCAAATATAATACAATCGTAATAAACTTTAATTCTCATTCCTGTCGTTTATCACTTAGATTGTATTTATATTATCCATGATCATATATGTGATAATTATTTAACTTTAGTCAAGGTTATGACAAAGAGTAAACTACAATATATTCATTGTTTGACTAATCGTTGACAAGTTAAAATCGACTTGGTACTTGCTCGTATTTGAGTAGGCTGATCTTAAATAACAAGTTAACGACGATAAAAACATTACAAGTCTTTACAGAATAAAAGACCAAACTATTACTTTCTAGAAAATTAAATGATGAACTTTAATCGAGTGAATAACAAGCGATCCACTTTCATTTTGAACTTGTTGAAATTATTTGTGAAAAAAAAAATAATAATAAATTAAGATGGATAGCTTTGAATTCCATTTGGAATTTAAATATTAATTTTAAGATTAGATACAATGACATGTAAATATTAATTTATGTAAATAAGTTGAGTCAGTGAGTTTTTTCAGCAATAAGTTTCCTCCTGAGGGGGTTGGGATACGGTCCCGGTTGGAAAACGGATAGGTGGACACGATTAACATAACACCTGTCCTCCGGTGCAGGGTCGTACGTTACTGTTAAAAAATTGAAATTTAAAAGGGGTGTTTCAACTTTTACTTCAATTTGGTTGTTTCAACTTTAAATCAATATGGGTGTTTTAATTTAGAGGGGTTTCACTTTTGATTCATTATGAATATTCATGTGAGTCTTGGTTCAAATATGAAAAAAAAACAATAACTATTTGTTTTCTAATCGATAAATCTATCATACTTTTATAACACATCAAATTATATCATTTTTGAGTTTTAAATTATAATTATCCCTCTAATGCCCTCTCTTTCTTTCTCTTTAAATAATTTCTAACAATTTTTGCACATATTTGTCTTTTCTTAAGGCACTATTTGGTTCTTGAGTTAATCCAGATGGTTTTAACTATTTCGGCTATTGTATCATGAAAAATAAATAAGTTGTCTTGAGAGACTTGAAATTTATTTAAAAGACCCGGTTAAATATAAATCACAGACTTTTTATTGCCGTCACAAACCCACTTTTTCAATTTTCTTGTACTTTGTTTATATAAGTTGTAAGTGTAGTGCACTTTACTTGCTTTCTTACATTTGTACTTTGTTTATATTGTAATTAGATAATAAAAGTATTTTTTTATTTATTTTCCGAACGAAATTCCTAAATAACTATTATTGAGAGTTTATACAGGCCAAGTAGCTCAAGCCGGATCAATTAAGCTGAACTACAAATGAGTTTTTCTTAAACAAGTTTTTACCAAGCTTATTGGACTCGAAGTCCGAGTGAGTTACGTTAAAAGTTAGTTGGACAACCCTTCTTTAAGTTGAGTTAAAAGGAAATACCTTTAACAAGAGTCATGAGAACATATTAAAAAAAATTCACCATTGTTATCTTCATTGCTTGCTTTAGTCGTACCATCTAACTTTTTAGTCGACTAAGTTTAGATGATATAAGTTACCATAATTAGACAAGAAGAAAACTTTTGCTACAAAAAGTTGACGGGTATTTAATTATAATAGAGTTAATCTCGGTTTTGGTCCCTGTGTTTTGCAAATTGACTCCACTTGAGTACCAACGTTTATTTTGTCTCCATTTGAGTACCAAATTTTAAAAAAGTTGTCTGTTTCAGTCCTTTTGACTAACGGTGTTAATATTTTCTGTTAGATTTTTTTAAAAAGACCAAAATACCCCTAAGGGTTATAAAAATATCACCATCTCCATTACGCCCTTCATCACCGCCATTCTTGCCACCATCAGTGTCTTCTGTTGAAGCTTTCTCCCTCCTCCCAGACTGCACATTCAAATCTCCATCTCTCTCTCTCTCCTTTTTTCTGCTACAAGTTTAGAACTTGAAGGCCCAGAAGATGAAATCTCTCTTCCAAACACACACCCATCGATCCCCAACTTCAAAAACCCTAACCCTCATTTCTCACGACATTTCAAGTGAGTTTCACTTCACACACAGACAGCCTAAAACACAAACGAATCAAATCGACAAATTCAATTCAGCTGAATCCAATGATTTTTGTCACAGAACACCTGATTACTACCAACTACAGAATCGATTTCAGGGGCAATAAACGAGAGGAAATAATGGGGTTTTGATAAAGATGATGAAGAACCCTAACTTTTTTTCTCTTTTTTGCCCAAGAAAGCAGGGGCAGCAATCATTCAGAGGTATAAACTATAAAGCCGTATAAACTATAAAGCCCACAACTTGTATCGGTCAAACATGAACAAAAACAAAAGGGTGTGATTGGAATAAAACAAGAAACTTTAATTTGTGCTTTTGATTCAAGATTGATTGGAGATCTGAAAGAGGTATTGTATTGTGACTTACTGAAGACTTGTTTTCAAGATTGTTGAACTGGTGATTTGAGCTCTTGTGTTCCCTCGCAACACTGGTGGTCAATCACTCGAATCGGTATATGCGTTTCAAGATTTGCTCTGTAAAGTGTAAAGTTTCGCAGAAGAAGTGGAATTAGGGTTCGTTGTTGCAGTGGGCTTCCATGGCGGAAGCTCTGCGAGCTTATCAATGGCGGTTTTAGCTTTCTTAATCAGCCAATCGACAGCTTTTCCATGGTGGTGTGTGGTGGCGGTGGTGTGTGATGGCGGTGGTGTGAGGTGGTGGTGGTGGTATGTGGTGTGTGGTGGGGATGGTGATATTTTTATAGTCCTTAGGGGTATTTTGGTATTTTTTAAAAAAATTTAACAGAAAATGTTAACACCGTTAGTCAAAAGGACTGAAACAGACAACTTTTTTAAATTTGATACTCAAACAGACAACTTTTTTAAAATTTGGTACTCAAATGGAGACAAAATAAACGTTGATACTCAAGTGGAGTCAATTTGCAAAATACAGAGACCAAAACCGAGATTTACTCATTATAATATAATACCATGTTGTGAAACTGAATGTGAATCACATGTTATTGACATAAATAATCAAATAATTACATTTCCCTATAACATCTCAGAAATATAAGTGGTTTGGTTTATGTGTAATAATACCATTTAGGAACTGATTCTTTGCTGTACTTTAATTAGTTGGGTTAAGGTAAGGTATATATGATAGGTAAAATAAAGAGAGACGATGGTTTTAAGTTTTACTCTGAACAAAATGCTCAGAGTTAAGCCAAATGATTTCTCAGTAATGATTTTCCTTTGAGGGAGTTGGGGGTGCGCTCCCGGCTGGGAAACGGATAGGTGATCCCGATTAAAATAAAACATATCCTCCGAAGCAGGGTCGTATATTTTCTTAAAAAAAGGAACTGATTCTTTGCGGTACTTTCATTAATCGGTCCAAATGTCATATTTTTCTTGTATTATTATTATTATTTTTTTTATTTTTTAGCATTTATAATTAGTTCATTCTAGATACAAAATATAATTTACGGAAATTTTAGGCGCACGGTAAGTAATTTGGAGAAAAACCGATTCAAACCGTCACGGTTTGGGCTAACCGTGATGGTTGAAGCCTAAAGGTTGACATATTGGGCGTCAGAGAATGTTCTGCACCTCGGGTTTGGGTTAATTATTGGGAGTGAGTTTTATGGTTTTGGTGGTGTATATGTCACGGTTTGACCAAACCGTGACATATTGGGTATAATATCTAAATTTTTTAATCATACTAGTTTGTGTTTATTTTTATTTTATCACGGTTTGACCAAACCGTGACATATTGGGCATAATATCTAAATTTTTTAATCATACTAGTTTGTGTTTATTTTTATTTTATCACACGTTTGAACCTAATCGTGATATAAGAGTTTGTGTTTTGTGTTTATTTTATCATAAAAACGATAAAAACGACAATTGACGTTACACTTAGTCTCGTCGAAAACCATAAAAACGAATATTGACATTATCATAAACATCGGTTGTGTTTTTATTTTATCACATTAAGAGTTTATGTTTTTATGACGTTACGACTTTATATATTAAAACGTCATGGTTTGTACACGTTACGGTTTGTACACGTACGTATGCGTGACATTTTATTTTCTTTTTACACAATATATTTATATGTTTATTTTTTTTAGTATAAAATTTTATAATAATTATTATCATCAGATGTTTTTTATTTTTAGAAAATTTTTTTGAGCCAAATCAAATCAAAATGAAATCAGATTAAAAAAAATATCTCAAAGTGTCACGGTTTGGTTTTGCCAAACCGTGACCTTTTGATTCAAAAAAATATCTCAAAGTGTCACGGTTTGGTTTTGCCAAACCGTGACCTTTTGATTCAAAAAAATATCTCAAAGTGTCACGGTTTGGCCAAACTGTGACCTTTAGGCTTCAAACTCTCACGGTTAGGCCTAACTGTGACGGTTAGGTCCGGTTTCTTAAAAAAAAACACCCGCGGTGTCCCCAGCAGGACCCATAGGTTAGGTCCGGTTTCTTCCAAAAAACACCTGCGGTGTCCCAGCAATACCCATAATTTATGCTTTTGGTGTACTGACTTCATTTCAACTAATAGTATGCTTTTGTGTTTTTAATTTTTTTGGCAGTTTTTTACTCTTTTTTATTATTATTATTATGTAATGAAAATTAAACAGTTTATGTTTTAGTTTTTTTTTCTTTTGTATACACAAAGTTTTTAAATCAATAAATAATTTATTGTCTTCACCCATACTAAGATTATATTTTCAAAAAATAATAATGTTTAACATTTTGACATCATTTATGATTTACACGTATAATAATCCTGACACGTAGCTATCTTGCAGCAAAACACAGGGTAGCATCTTAGTTAAACTTGATATGAAATTATGGTATTGGAATTCAAATTCAATTTTCAGGGTATTGGATTGGTAAAAAGAAAGTAGTTAAATTTCATATTCTATTTCATAGTGTGTTTGGTTAGCATTGTTATAAAGAGTAAATTAAGAGTTTAAAAAGATTATTATCAATATATGTACTGTGACTAAAAGTGTCAGAAAATGTGAGCTAGACCGTTCAATCCTAACAATAACATATTATAAGAATAATAAATAACGTGTTACCACGAAATGACTTCTCATCTATCATTTCATGCAACTACACATCAAATGATTAAAAGACAATACATATAACTCATGTGACAGAAAATAAGTAAAGGACACACGATATTTGCACCTGCTTTGAGATTTTTTTTTATTTTGTAGTTTTTAGATATAACAATAACATACCGTAAGTTTCCATCCGAAGCTACACACGTTAGTTTGTGTGTCTAGCAACCTACATGGTAAAAGACTAAAGTTCCATCATGTCAACACGAGTTAAATGAGTTGCTTTATGATCAATATTTAAACTTTATTTCCTCACATTTTAAAGATCATATCACATGATGACATCCTTGAAGGCAAAAGATTTGTCTATTTGAACATTGAGATATAATGGTGTTTTCATACAATAGGCGGGTGAAAAAAACGACAATTGATGATGGCAATTGAGTTTTTTTAACATTTGTTTAATATACAAGATTGATGACAATTTGGGTTAAACTATAATAAAACAATGATATTTAATACTGTTATTGATAGAAAGATTGACTGGTCACGAGGTTAACAAACCCCTCACTAGTTTCACTCATGTTTTCACAACATGTGTAACCAAAAGTGTTAATGACATGAGGATTTTCAAACTCCGTAAAGTGTTATTGGTTACTCGTTACTAAATTAGCATGATCTGTAATTATAATAAACAAACAAGAAAAGGGTGTCACATTTTTTATTAATTAGTTATTTGGCATGAAATTATTTTTAGAGTTAATTATCTATACTGTATAATAAAAGAGTAACTAGTATGATACGTGTCATTCTCATGTTACTCCTTAAAAAAATTTTCCCGCCTAAACTAATATATTATTTTAGTCAAGTTTTTTATTTTAAGAAACTCAATTAATAGAAATAATTCATTTTGTTTTAAATTTAATTTTTTATATTATCAACTTAATTGTGTAATCATATTGTTTTGAACTATACATATTTTTATAGATAAATAAGATTCAATTTAAAAAAATTAAAAAAAAAATATTTATTGATATATTTATTTATTTTTAGATTAGTGTGATTTTAACACAACTGATTTTAATTTTAAATGAGTCAATTATATATTATATTATTCAAAAAAGTATTTGAATATTTATAATTTATAAATGCAACTTTTTATTTTTAATTGTTATAGTAATACGTAACTTAATCATAACGAAATATTTATACATTTATGAATTATATTGTTTTTATATTTTCAACCCGTATGTTACACGGGTTTATTAAAACTAGTGACATATAAAAAACTTAGCTTTTATGTGTAAAACTCTGATAAGGTTTAATGATTAGCGGGTCAATAGATCCTCTTGGCCCTCCCCTAGTTCCACCCGTAGCTACTTGATAATTGTTGCCTGTCTTTTTTTATTGGTTACACTCTCTTTAAGTTGTTAAAAAGTTTCATGGCTATACTTAGTAATAACTAATTAAACATATAGATATTAATATACTAATTAAACATATAGATATTAATATACACCAACATACAACCGATTATATAAAAAAATACAAGTATATGGTGGTAATTTTCATTTTTTAATCTGAATTTTGGTAAAACTTTAGTTAGATTCTTGTGTATTAAGAACAAAATAACATATCTATTTTAAAAGAACGGTGTCAAATAACACTTAACACAACCCGTATATTTCAAAAGTTTATTCTATTAGTTTATTTATACACTAGTATTTCATTTAGTTATCATCTGTTGTATAGTTCATGTGACAACCCGAAAATTTTTTTCGTGATTTAATATAAATTCTATGTGAATTTACGATTTATTTTTATATTTTTTATTATTATTAAAAATAGTATTAATAATAATAAAAGTAATGACGATGATAATAATAATATTATTATTAAAACTAATAATGTTAATAATGAAAATAATAATAATAATGAAAATATTATTATTTACAAAATAAATATAATTGATTAATAAAGCCCAGGGGGTAGTTTTGCAAATCTTAAAACTTGTTTAAAAACTTAAAACAAGAAATACAAAACATTCTAAATTACAGGGGGGTATTGTGTAACTTGTTTTAAAAACCCAACCCACCGCCCGATTTCCCGACCACCGCCGGCCGCCTTCTCCGGCGACCCTCCGGCGACTCCAAAAGCCAAGTTATCGCGATGATTAATGCAATCCAACTATCCCGACACCATCTAGAACAATAATCGAACTCAGGGACCATTTCAATTTGAAAAATCAAATCGGTTAGGTATGTATACCACTAAACCGAATTTCTCGGCGCCGACCCACTCACAAAACGATCCACTACAGTTTATTTTAATCAAATTAAACGAACGGGAATGGCTATATAAGCATTCCTAAGCTAATGGTACCTTCACACACCTCTCAAACACTCGAAAACAATCAATTCAATTCCCTCATTGCCGCGGACCTGCAATTGGTCGAACAACCACTGTAGAGCTTCGAACCAGGTACTTCAACACACCATTGGGTTCGTTTTTACAAGGGGAATAATAACCCTATGAAATCAGACGCAATCAAAATCGGTATGGGGATCAATTGGGTTCGGATCGAACCTGGGGTTCTTAGGGAAATGGGATTATTGGGGTTTAACCTTAAAAGAATTAAAAACAGAATATTACCGTGGCCTTGTGCCTTGGTCTACTGGTTTGTGCGTGTGAATTGCGAACAGAAGGTCAGGGGTTCGAACCCTGCCCCTGACATGTATTTTTTAAGGCTTTTTGACCTTTTAAAAAATATAGAAAATTCCGAAAAATTATAAAATAATTTTTATAAACTTTAATTATTTTAGAAAGTAAATAATTACTTTCTGGAAATTTATTTCTTTAAAACCTTATTCATTATTTATTTAAATAAATAAAAACATATGTAATAAATTGTAACTTTATAAAGAAATAAATTTTTAATAATAATTTAAATCATTGAATTATTAATGAATATCATATTATTTTTATAAATCATAATAATTGTTTAAAAACCTTATTTATTTATCTGAATAAATATTACAAGTGTTATAAATAGTTACTTTTATAAAAATGGATTGTAAATGATGATTTAAATTATCAAGTTATTAATAAAGATTATATTATTTTAATTATGGAGTTATTATGATAAATGAAGGAATTATATTTAATAAATTTCATAAATTATTTACAAACACAAATATTATCATTATAATTATGATCACACCATTGCTATTATTAATATCAATATTGGTAGTATTATTAAGACATGGTGTGTTGTATACCAAATCGTGTACGTCAAACCGAACCGACCCGAATCCGACCAAATATATTTATTCGCGTTGAACACGTTTTAAAAACTTAATTACAATTAATAATAGGTGTTGATCGTGTTTGATCGTGCATTGCCTTATTCTTTGAAGTTCTTGTTCATTTCATTACATCAAATCAAGGTGAGTTCAAGCCCCACTATTTTACCAAATCTCTTTTGGGTAAGTTCATTTTATTAAAACTCTTTTGGGGGAGATAGCATACTGGTAATGTTACAAACGTTTTCATTATATATTTAAGATGTGTATGATATTAAAGATAGTGCTGTTGATCATTATAAAAGTCCTCACACTTTCGAATTGTTAATATTGGATAGCGGGGAAAGTTGGGTAGTACTACTGGGAGTGACGACCCCACCTGTATGACTCGAGGTCAGTCGGGTGCAATTTGTCCTATGAACATTAGTCACGATCTGACATCGTGGCTGGAGACAAACATAACACAGTCAGCTTCAATGTCGAAATCACTATTTAATATCGTTTGTGAATGGGCTAGCTAGCCATTACAATGCACATGCTTAAATATACGCTATTGTTAAACTGTGACGTTTAACTGTAAACTCTTGAACTGATCAACCGTTGGGTTGATACACGCTATTGTTAAACTGGGATGTTTAACTGCACACTCTTAAACTGATCAACCGTTGGGTTGATACACGCTATTGTTAAACTGGGATGTTTAATCGCAAGCTCTCGAACTAATCAACCATTGGGTTGATTGCACTTTTATTAAACTGTTATGATTAAACATAAACTCTTGAACTCACCAACCATGTGTTGACTTTTAGTATGCTATTCTCAGGTCACTAAATCTGGACTGCTGTTAGGAGCACTACACGGGTCAAGCATGCATCCTAACGCTTAAACAATGATATTTATATGTTTATCTTTATATATTTTGAGTTTGTTCAATTTGTTAAACGCTTCCGCATGTAATAAAAAGTTTGAACTTTGGTTTGTTATGTTAAACGTTGCATATAGAGTCGTTCCAAGTAACTAATGACTGTGATCCTGGTTTGTTCACACCCCTCCGTGATAGATTCCAGACCCGGAATTTGAGGGTGTGACAGATTGGTATCAGAGCCATTGGTTATAGAGAACTAGGTTGCATACACACTAGACTATAACCGCACACAGTTAGTTAGTTACTTGTTTCTAGACTTCCTAAACTTAACTAATTATCTTAGGTTCAAATCCTTAGACTTTATGTCTAAACTATGAAAATCATATCGAGGTTTTAAAATTTCATGAACCAAATGAACTTGTGTGACACATAGACACCTGTATTCTGGATTTCCTGGCAAAAAGCCTTCGGGCTAAGGCTAGCATATCGCATATATCTCATTACGAGACCTGGTATGCTTACCTGGGGATTTCTGGGATGAGTGATAAACTATGGTCAATACACAAGTCCATAAGGTAAATGGGATACCTTTTACTGAACATGGAACAATACCGAGTCCGGCGACTCACAAGCAATGTCTATACACTACAGCACGACATAGCTGAATGATTCTATTCTATTTCCTTTAAACGATTCGGACTACGTAGCGTTTCTTTATTTTGGAACCTATGTGGAAAGAGTTGTTTCCCCACCCAAACAACAAACTCAATTTGTTATAAACATTGTGGTGGTGATGAATTCATTATCTCCTTATTGTTTACTATAATGAGATAAAGAGGATTGATTCGTTACTCATTATTGTATTTGTGAATATAAAGTGAAATAATGGACGCCCAAAGACGTGGACGTGGTCGTGGACGAGGACGCGTGCGTGGACGTGGTGCCGGTAACCAAGGTGCTGGTGACCAAGGCGCTGGTCCTATTAATATGACCCCTGCTGAATTAGCTGCTCTAATCAACGTACAAGTTCAGGCAGCAGTAGCTGCTACTCAAACAAGACAGCCAGCAGGACCACCAACGTGTACTTACAAGTCCTTCATGGACTGTAAGCCTCACACCTACAGTGGAACCGAGGGAGCTGTAGGGTTAGTGAGATGGTTTGAGAAGACGGAGTCCGTATTCTCAAAATGTAACTGTCTGCCTGCTGACCAGGTGAAATACGCTACGGGGACGTTGGATGGTGCTGCATTGTCTTGGTGGAATGCGCAAGTGCAAATGCTAGGGCAAGCCATGGCAGATCAACTCCCGTGGAACGAGTTCAAAGATATGATGATTGAGGAATACTGTCCACGAAGTGAAGTACAAAAACTTGAAGTGGAATTCTGGCAACTGAAGATGCAAGGATCAGAAATTGAGGCTTATACCACAAGAACTCATGAGCTGGCCACTCTATGCCCAGGAATGGTAAACGAAATGCACAAGAGAGTGGAACACTACATCCGAGGATTGGTGCCAGAGATTAGGAGTATGGTTACTTCCTCAAACCCGGCTACTATCCAGCAAGCTATCCGCCTAGCCCACAAACTGACTGATGAAGCTGTGGAGGAAGGACGGTTACCAAGACGGGTGCTGCGGCGAGTGTGTCCGACAACAAGAGGAAGTGGGATACCTCTAACAACACCAACAACAACAATAGAACATCATCGTCCGGTGGTCAACATCAGCAACAAACACCACAACAACAACACAGGAGGTTCGACAACAATCGTAACTTCAACCAGTCAGCCTCGAACAATCAAGGATCGAGCAGTTATGGTGGTAAACAGCCGAGGTGCCCACGGTGCAACTATCATCATGTTGGAAGATGTGACAATTACAAGTGTCAGCGTGTGGTAAAATGGGACACTTGGCTAAGGATTGCCGTGGTGAGTTGGTTAGAAAGCCACAGCAAACTCAGGAGACACGAAAGGGTTGCTTTGAGTGTGGGAAAGAAGGGCACTACAGGAACAACTGCCCGCAGCTGAGGAAGAACGGTAATGGCACCGGCCAAAACAACAACAATCAAGGCAACAACAACAACAACAGTGGTAACGGTGGTAACAATAATGGAGCCAAAGGGA
The DNA here is from genome assembly GCA_024085815.1 of Flaveria linearis. Taxonomy (NCBI): domain Eukaryota; kingdom Viridiplantae; phylum Streptophyta; class Magnoliopsida; order Asterales; family Asteraceae; genus Flaveria; species Flaveria linearis. The sequence goes on from CM044001.1 coordinate 115,648,222, forward strand.
GAGCCTTCGTCATTGGCTCAGGTGAGGCTCTAAATGATCCTACAACTATTACTGGTAGATTTTCTGTCAATGGATGTTTTGCTACGATACTGTTTGACACTGGGGCCGATAGGAGTTTTATATCCTTAAAGTTCTGTAATTTCCTAAGTGATATTCCTTCTGCCTTAGAATCCAAATATACCGTAGAATTGGCCGACGGTAAACAAATCCATGTAACACACATTCTTAGAGATTGTAAGATAGAACTCGCTGGTCATACTTTCGCTATAGATCTTATGCCTGTTACACTAGGAAGTTTCGACGTTGTGGTAGGCATGGATTGGCTCTCTAATAAGCAAGCGGAAGTCATATGCCACGAGAAGATCATACGAATCCCTGTTGGTGATGAAATTCTTACAGTCCGAGGCGATAGGAGTGGTGCAGTAATGGGTATTATCTCGTACATGAAGGCGCAAAAGTTGTTACGAAAAGGGCGTGTGGCTATTCTGGCACTCGTCACCGACAAGCAGTCCGAGGAAAAGAAAATAGAAGACATTCCCGTGGTAAGAGATTTTCCAGAGGTGTTTCCAAAGGATCTTCCTGGACTACCACCTCATCGCCAGGTGGAATTTCAAATCGAACTGACTCCCGGTGCAGCCCCGATTGCTAGAGCACCTTATCGATTAGCACCAAACGAACTACAGGAGTTGTCATCACAACTTCAGGAGCTTTTAGATAAGGGTTTTATCCGACCTAGCTCATCACCTTGGGGAGCCCCTGTTCTTTTTGTTAAGAAGAAGGATGGCACTTTCCGAATGTGCATCGATTATAGAGAATTAAACAAAGTCACAGTCAAGAACCGATATCCTCTACCTCGTATCGATGACTTGTTTGATCAGCTTCAGGGATCGAGCTATTATTCGAAAATCGATTTGAGGTCTGGTTATCATCAACTCCGAGTCCATGAGGAGGACATCTCCAAAACCGCATTCCGTACTCGTTATGGTCATTACGAGTTCTTGGTCATGCCTTTTGGGTTGACTAATGCACCTGCGGTATTCATGGACCTCATGAATCGCGTGTGCAAACCCTATCTCGATCAGTTTGTTATCGTGTTTATCGATGACATACTGATATACTCTAGGACCAAGGAGGATCACGAAGAACATCTACGATTGATCTTGGAATTATTGAAGAAGGAGCAACTGTACGCCAAATTCTCTAAGTGTGACTTCTGGAAACGTGAAGTGCAATTCCTAGGTCATATCGTTAATGAGAAGGGAATACATGTTGATCCTGCAAAGATTGTGGCGATAAAGAATTGGGCTACACCTAAGACACCGACTGAGATAAGACAATTTCTGGGGTTAGCAGGATATTACCGACGATTCATAGAAGGGTTCTCTAAAATCGCACAACCTCTCACAGCCTTGACCCGCAAAGGAACGACATACAAATGGGGTGAAAGTCAAGAGGCGGCTTTTCAGCTATTGAAACAGAAACTTTGTAGTGCACCGATATTGGCACTACCGGAGGGGACAGATGATTTCGTGGTGTATTGTGACACATCCATTCAAGGATTGGTTGTGTTCTGATGCAACGAGATAAGGTGATAGCTTACGCCTCGAGACAACTGAAGACTCACGAGAAGAACTATACCACCCATGATCTGGAATTAGGTGCAGTGATTTTTGCCTTGAAGATTTGGAGACATTACTTGTACGGTACCAGATGCACCATTTACACCGATCACAAGAGTCTCCAGCACATCTTTGAACAGAAAGAGCTGAACATGAGACAACGTCGTTGGGTAGAATTGTTGAACGATTACGACTGTGCGATCAAATATCATCCTGGCAAGGCTAATGTAGTAGCAGATGCCTTGAGTCGGAAGGAGACACCCAAGCCAAGACGAGTTCGAGCATTACAACTCACCATTCACACGGATTACCCGATCAAATACGTAATGCTCAACTTAAGGCATTAAAAGACGAAAACTTGAAGGCTGAATCGCTACGAGGCATGGAAAAGCAACTGGAAACCAAATCTGACGGAATCCGCTACTTCATGGATCGAATATGGGTTCCTTTGTGTGGAGACCTACGCGAACTAGTAATGGACGAAGCTCACAAGTCACGGTACTCCATTCATCCGGGCTCAGACAAGATGTATCACGATCTAAAAGTCCTTTACTGGTGGCCGAACATGAAAGCTGACATTGCCTCATACGTAAGCAGATGCTTAACCTGTTCTAAAGTTAAGGTGGAGTATCAGCGACCATCTGGTTTACTCCAACAGCCAGAAATACCAGTGTGGAAGTGGGAACAGATATCCATGGACTTTATCACAAAACTACCTCGAACTCCCAGCGGGTGCGATACCATTTGGGTAATTGTAGATCGTCTGACAAAATCCGCACATTTCTTACCGATTCGGGAGACTGACCGCATGGAAAAGTTGACTCGTATCTACCTAAGGGAAATAGTCTCCCGGCACGGGGTGCCAATTTCCATTATCTCTGATCGTGATGCTCGATTTACCTCACACTTCTGGCAATCTTTACAACGAGCATTGGGGACGCGGTTGGATATGAGCACCGCGTATCATCCACAAACGGACGGTCAGAGTGAGCGTACCATACAGACTTTGGAGGATATGCTACGTGCTTGTGTGATTGACTTTGGGAACAACTGGGAAGTTCACCTGCCTTTGGTGGAATTTTCCTATAATAACAACTATCACACTAGCATAAAGGCAGCACCTTTCGAGGCTTTGTATGGGAGAAAGTGTCGATCACCTATTTGTTGGGCAGAAGTTGGGGAAAGTCAACTTACCGGTCCTGAACTCGTGCACGAGACGACTGAGAAGATCGTACAGATCCGTAATCGTATGGCAGCAGCGCGAGATAGACAGAAAAGTTATGCTGACAAGAGACGGAAACCTCTAGAGTTCCAAATTGGTGACAAAGTGTTATTGAAGGTCTCACCGTGGAAAGGCGTAGTACGGTTTGGCAAACGAGGAAAGCTGAATCCGAGGTATGTTGGACCATTTGAGATATTGGAAAGAATAGGTCCAGTGGCCTATCGACTAGCCTTACCTGAATCACTGAGTGGAGTTCATAATGTGTTCCATGTTTCAAACCTGAGGAAATGCCTTGCTGACGAAACTCTCATCGTTCCGTTAGACGAGGTACATGTTGACGAACAATTACGCTTCATCGAGGAACCAGTGGAAATTATGGACCGAGAGGTCAAGACACTTAAACACAGTCGTATCCCTATTGTCAAAGTCCGGTGGAACTCCCGGCGTGGTCCTGAGTTCACTTGGGAAAGAGAGGACGAGATGATGCGCAAGTATCCTAACTTGTTCAAGGATGCTGCCAGTACATATTAATTTTCGGGACGAAAATTCCTCTAACAGGGGGATGATGTGACAACCCGAAAATTTTTTCGTGATTTAATATAAATTCTATGTGAATTTACGATTTATTTTTATATTTTTTATTATTATTTAAAAATAGTATTAATAATAATAAAAGTAATGACGATGATAATAATAATAATATTATTATTAAAACTAATAATGTTAATAATGAAAATAATAATAATAATGAAAATATTATTATTTACAAAATAAATATAATTGATTATAAAGCCCAGGGGGTAGTTTTGCAAATCTTAAAACTTGTTTTAAAAACTTAAAACAAGAAATACAAAACATTCTAAATTACAGGGGGTATTGTGTAACTTGTTTTAAAAACCCAACCCACCGCCCGATTTCCCGACCACCGCCGGCCGCCTTCTCCGGCGACCCTCCGGCGACTCCAAAAGCCAAGTTATCGCGATGATTAATGCAATCCAACTATCCCGACACCATCTAGAACAATAATCGAACTCAGGGACCATTTCAATTTGAAAAATCAAATCGGTTAGGTATGTATACCACTAAACCGAATTTCTCGGCCGACCCACTCACAAAACGATCCACTACAGTTTATTTTAATCAAATTAAATGAACGGGAATGGCTATATAAGCATTCCTAAGCTAATGGTACCTTCACACACCTCTCAAACACTCGAAAACGATCAATTCAATTCCCTCATTGCCGCGGACCTGCAATTGGTCGAACAACCACTGTAGAGCTTCGAACCAGGTACTTCAACACACCATTGGGTTCGTTTTTACAAGGGGAATAATAACCCCATGAAATCAGACGCAATCAAAATCGGTATGGGGATCAATTGGGTTCGGATCGAACCTGGGGTTCTTGGGGAAATGGGATTATTGGGGTTTAACCTTAAAAGAATTAAAACAGAATATTACCGCGGCCTTGTGCCTTGGTCTACTGGTTTGTGCGTGTGAATTGCGAACAGAAGGTCAGGGGTTCGAACCCTGCCCCTGACATGTATTTTTTTAAGGCTTTTTGACCTTTTAAAAAATATAGAAAAATTCTGAAAAATTATAAAAATAATTTTTATAAACTTTAATTATTTTAGAAAGTAAATAATTACTTTCTGGAAATTTATTTCTTTAAAACCTTATTCATTTATTTATTTAAATAAATAAAAACATATGTAATAAATTGTAACTTTATAAAGAAATAAATTTTTAATAATAATTTAAATCATTGAATTATTAATGAATATCATATTATTTTTATAAATCATAATAATTGTTTAAAAACCTTATTTATTTATCTGAATAAATATTACAAGTGTTATAAATAGTTACTTTTATAAAATGGATTGTAAATGATGATTTAAATTATCAAGTTATTAATAAAGATTATATTATTTTAATTATGGAGTTATTATGATAAATGAAGGAATTATATTTAATAAATTTCATAAATTATTTACAAACACAAATATTATCATTATAATTATGATCACACCATTGCTATTATTAATATCAATATTGGTAGTATTATTAAGACATGGTGTGTTGTATACCAAATCGTGTACGTCAAACCGAACCGACCCGAATCCGACCAAATATATTTATTCGCGTTGAACACGTTTTAAAAACTTAATTACAATTAATAATAGGTGTTGATCGTGTTTGATCGTGCATTGCCTTATTCTTTGAAGTTCTTGTTCATTTCATTACATCAAATCAAGGTGAGTTCAAGCCCCACTATTTTACCAAATCTCTTTTGGGTAAGTTCATTTTATTAAAACTCTTTTGGGGCAGATAGCATACTGGTAATGTTACAAACGTTTTCATTATATATTTAAGATGTGTATGATATTAAAGATAGTGCTGTTGATCATTATAAAAGTCCTCACACTTTCGAATTGTTAATATTGGATAGCCGGGAAAGTTGGGTAGTACTACTGGGAGTGACGACCCCACCTGTATGACTCGAGGTCAGTCGGGTGCAATTTGTCCTATGAACATTAGTCACGATCTGACATCGTGGCTGGAGGCAAACATAACACAGTCAGCTTCAATGTCGAAATCACTATTTAATATCGTTTGTGAATGGGCTAGCTAGCCATTACAATGCACATGCTTAAATATACGCTATTGTTAAACTGTGACGTTTAACTGTAAACTCTTGAACTGATCAACCGTTGGGTTGATACACGCTATTGTTAAACTGGGATGTTTAACTGCACACTCTTAAACTGATCAACCGTTGGGTTGATACACGCTATTGTTAAACTGGGATGTTTAATCGCAAGCTCTCGAACTAATCAACCATTGGGTTGATTGCACTTTTATTAAACTGTTATGATTAAACATAAACTCTTGAACTCACCAACCATGTGTTGACTTTTAGTATGCTATTCTCAGGTCACTAAATCTGGACTGCTGTTAGGAGCACTACACGGGTCAAGCATGCATCCTAACGCTTAAACAATGATATTTATATGTTTATCTTTATATATTTTGAGTTTGTTCATTTGTTAAACGCTTCCGCATGTATTAAAAAGTTTGAACTTTGGTTTGTTATGTTAAACGTTGCATATAGAGTCGTTCCAAGTAACTAATGACTGTGATCCTGGTTTGTTCACACCCCTCCGTGATAGATTCCAGACCCGGAATTTGAGGGTGTGACAGTTCATTTCATTCACATTCTCTATCATCTTCTATTTTCCTAACACTAAAATACTTTATATTATAAAAACGACATCTTTATTTACCATCGACGACTAATACATATTTCAGAGGATTTAAGGGAAACATAGTTCATGATCAAACTCAGCTAAAGCATACATGACATGAAAATGGTTAATTGGAAATTGTAGATACAAGCTACACACTAAGTATGGTAAGGAGAAGTTGATTGAACTCTATGCTTTCTCTTTTGAAGGAATCTTTGTAGAGATCTCTTCATGCCTGGGCTACATACTAATGGCGACATTAACGGTGAAGTGCAAGCAGCTATTACTCTCCATTTATCATCCGTCTCTTCGCTTGCTACCTTCATTATCGTTTTTGCCTGCAAATGAGTCCACGTGTGCATACATTATTGCGCGTTCAAACAGAACCAACAAGTAAAAACTATGAAAGTCACCGAGAGGAAATTTTGGTGATAAAGTGATGTACTTTACAACCAATTGTTATGAGTTCAAGTTCTATAAAATACATATGTGATGATTTTATAAATATATATTAGATATAAATAGAAGTGTATTTGTTTGCCGCTTGAAATATAAAGGATTTCAGTTTTTAAAACTCCCAATTATCATAGACGGTTGTTATCTCATTCAGACATAGTGAGTTTGAAACTTTAACTGAAAATGAAACTGGTTAAAACTATTCATAGCTTATTAAGACTTTTAACAGATCTTAATTATTTGCAACTAAAAAATAATTTAGAAAGGGTCCTGCTAGGGACACTGCATGTTTTTGAGGAGAAACTGGATCAAAAGGTCATGATTTGGCCAAACCGTGACACTTTGGGGGGAAACTGGATCAAAAGGTCACGGTTTGGCCAAACCATGACACTTGAGATATTTTTTTGAATAAAAAAGTCACGGTTTGGTCAAACCGTGACACTTTGAGATATTTTTTTGAATCTGATTTTCAAACCATATAATTTTTTAATTTTTTTAAAACAATTTTTTAATTTTTTTCAAAAAAATTAAACATTTTGTTTTAAAACAAACCATATAAAATGTTATTTTTGAAAATTTTCTTATTATATCTCTCAAATTAATTATTTTTTGCTTTAGAAAATTGAATTTTTAAAAATATCACTTTTAAAATATTTCGTATTTTTAAAAAAGTTTTACGCTTTAGAAAATTTTATACTAATAAAACGTATTAACTATTGTAGAAGGATTAGAACGTATATATGAAGTTAATACCATAAGAAAATGGATAGTTTATAACTTTAACGTTTCTAAAAGAATATTAGTTCAACAAAATGTATTGTTTACCTTTAATAATTTAATTTTTCTTGAGTAGTGAAATAAATTGAATGATATTTCTTTAGAATTGAAATACATTAAAACAAATATAATTAAAATTGTTAAATATTATAGAATGTTTAGTGGAGAAGAAGTTGCGATCGATAAGTTATATGATAATTTAATTTTTCTTGAGTAGTGAAATAAATTGAATGGTATTTCTGAGGATTAAAATACATTAAAACCATTATAATTAAAATAATTAAATATATATAATAATTTAATTTTTATTAAGTAGTCAAATAAATTGAATAATATTTCTTGAGAATTGAAATACATTAAAACCTAGTATGATTAAAATAATTAAAAATTATGCCAATATGTCACGGTTTGACCAAACCGTGACATATACACCACCAAGAAACTCACTTCCAATAATTAACCCAATCCTGAGGTACAAAACATTCTCTGAAGCCCAATATGTCATGGTTTGGCCAAACCGTGACATTTAGGCTTCAAACCGTCGCGGTTAGCCCAAACCGTGACGGTTTGAATCGGTTTTTCTCCAAATTATCTACGGTGTGCCTAAAATTTCCGTTTAGAAAATAGAATATTTATAACACCATAAAAGGTAAGTACATAAATCAATTTGAAACATTAAAAAAGTATTGACAGGTTAACAAAAAGAACTAACCTATTTTAAACAATGAAAATGTTATTTTACCATTTAATTTACGACATGTTCTTTACAGATGCTTGTGTTTAAGTTTCATTAAGAGCAAAATCAAACAGATTTAAGAACATGTTAATGAATGTTTTAGCTTGTCATTAAAAAAATCAAAATCCTTTAAAATGACAATTATGCAATTTCATGAAAATTACCTGAAACTCTGTGACATCACACACGCTCACCTTTCCGTTGTAAAATATAGTTAGCTGCTGATTTTGCTTCTCCTTTTGATCTTCACCCATCGCATTTATTTCGTAACTAACGTTCAAGCAAAAATTAAAAATAAGTAATAAATTAGTAATTTAATAATTACCTTCAAAATATTGCAATTCATCATCAAAAGTAGGTGATAAACTGAAAACGTTGTTGGGATATTATCGCTAAAACTGAATTCGAGTCGGTCTCGAACGGCAAAGCAAATTCCAATTTCCTATAAATAATAATATACACATATACAATCTGTTTTAATCATATAATTTTAGATTTTCAAATTCAGATTCGATCCTCTTGTGTTCTTGAGGTTATAGACTGAACAAGTGGAAAACAGTCTCCTACAAAAATGTAAGGTAATACTGCGTACATCAATACATGAAACATCTTACTTGGAATCTTGTCGACGGTGGTGGTGATCGGAAAACATGAACGGGGACCGTGGCGGCGGCACAAGGCGGAGTTCCAAATGACAGTTTCTCTTCATATTCACAGAGATAGATAGAGAAAGAGAGAAATGGTGGGAAAGTATATGAAGATATACGTAGAGTGTGTGTTCATAACAAGCAAAGGATAAAAGACGATATTTATATTATAAGTTTAGTAACACGAAACGCACGGGAGAAAATAGAAATTAGAAATTAGAAAGTGGAAAACAAATATGAAAACATGTTTAAAACGATTTTGCTACTGACTCATTAACGCCGCCACCATCTTCACGGCTTCTCACGTTAGTGTACTTTCAAGTGCACATGGCCCAAACTATACCAAAATATATTTATTCTTAGTAATTATAAAATATTCATAATTGTGGAAAATAGCTAGCGGTTTACAGCTGGTTTGAAAAAAAATGGTAAAGAGCTCGCTCTTGGTTCATATGATGTATTAGAATAAGGTACTTTTTTATGCATGTAACGAACTCAAGTATCTTATTTGTAGCTGATGTAAATAGTGTAACCAAGTACAATCGAGTCAAATTGAGACAACTTAATTTTTTGAGTTTGCGTTTGAGCTCACCTTGGTTAGGCTCGTGAACAAGCCTAAATCAACACATAACAGACCGTCATATGTACGTGAGTGGAAAAACAATTGGTTTTAATTTCTATATTGAGAAAAAAGAACTTAAAAGTCATAAAACACTAACAAAACGAAAATATTAAAGTATTTTAATTAAAAAAATTCAAGGATTATGTGTTTCTTTAAAGAATTATTTATATTTGAATTATAACATGTAAAAGAGCATTTTTTTCAATCTAAGATTTAGGATTTGTTTTTTTCTTTCTCAAAATGAACTTGCCTATAATCTAATCTATTCGATTTGTTTGATCTACCAATTTTACCACCTTTACCCAATAAATAATACAATCGAACTAACTTTTTTTCTCTTTCTTGTCATTTATCTTTTAGATTGTATCATGTATCATCATCGAAGATATATCATAATTAACTTTCGCCTCCGTTGATAAATCCTTGTTTTCATATACGGGTGCAGTATCATATATATATGTGATAGTTAAATTATTTTGGGTAGGAGTAACAATCAAAAGAAATTTCCACTACAAAAAGTAAAAGAAAATTGTGTACATAAAGGCCAATTGATTCATTGAGATTATCCTTTGATAGGACTAAGTCAACAAGCAAGTCGGGCTAAGCTTTTAGGTTTAAGCTTCTAATAATATGAGTCGAATAGCTCGGCTCGTAAACTTTAATATGTGTTGTAAGCTAAGCTTGTGCTTCACTCTCATTCGAGCCAACTCATTTTTCAATAAGTTAACTTGTCTTTTCATGTTTTTATGATGTTTCATATGTTTTGTATACAATTTAGTTTTCTATAACAAATTATAATAATCTCAAATTAAAGCCTTGAAAAATAAAATACATTAAAAATCAAGAATATAAATTTATTCAAGTGAATTAACGAGCGTACCACCTCTAGCTTAGACTCGGCTTAAAAGTTTTATAAAGTCAAGTAGCTCAACCTAATACAAGTAAGCTTTTATTAAACTAATTACAAACAAATTGTAAGCGTTTTTTTAGTTAAATAAACAACGCTACCATTTAACAACCAACCATTATTAGAAAAATAAACTATCTTCATTACTTGTACATTTTAATAATAATACCATCTGAGATTTAGTCGATTAAGTTTAGGTTATTAGAGTAACCGCAATTAGATTTTCCCATTTTTTTTCTCATATTAAATAACAAAATTAATTGTAATGATATTAAATAATAATAAAAGTTAATTATATAGACCGTTCTTTAAATTTGCTAAAATTTCATCTTTTGTCTGTAAGATTAAAAAATTACAGGTTTAGTCTTAAAGTTTTAAAAAACATAACATGTTACGTCCTTAGATCAAACGACCAATAATTAATTTCATTAAGTAGCTATAAATTGATCATTTTATCCATTCTATTTCTTTTTCCACACCCCCAACCCACACTTTTTTTTTCTCATTTTCTTTTGATACCACCACATAGCCCCATCTCAACCCCCACACCACCACTCCTTGCGACCACCACCATACACACCTATCTCTACCAACACAACCACACACCCCAGGCCCCATGTCCACCACTACCACCACCACACACCCTTATCTCCACCACCATCACACACCTCCATCTCCACCACCACCACATATCCCATCTTCACACCACCACCACCGCCACCACCACCACCATTCCTCGCCACCACCCGAACACACACCCATCTCTACCACCACCACCAATCAACCATCATACACAACATCTCCACCACCACCACAAACCACGACCACTCCTCGCCACCACCAGCCCACAATCCCATCTCCACCACCATACCACACACCCTATCTCCTCCCTCGCTCCACCACACACCACCACCCCGGCTTTACTCACTTTTTCCTCCGTGTGTCGGCGAAAATGTTTTTCCCGTGACAAATGACCAAATGTGGGGAGGGGTTGGGATATTTTGGTAATACAAAGGTGGGGTTTGTTGTTGTTTTAGGGTGGTGTTGTTGAAGGTTCGCCACAAAATGGCAAGGTGGGGTTGTGCTGGCAGCAAGGGACATAATCATCATTTCTTAAATTTTAACATCAAAAACTAACAGTTTTTGACCTAGGGACAAAACATGTTATATTTTTTCAAACCTTATGACTAATTTATAAGTTTTCAATCATAAAGACAAAAACTAAAAATTAAGCAAACCTTAGGGATGATCTTAGTAATTTACGCTAATATTAACATTAAGAAAATAGATATTAAATAACAATAATATAAAGGTAATGATTTTATTTCTAAACTAGTTATTATTTTATGATAATTTTATAAATCTTATTTAAGTCATGTAATACATGAGAGTCTAACCTAATATACATATACATACATACATATATATATATATATATATATTTTAAAATTGAATCAATTTTTGTAAAAGGATCCGATCACGAAGATAAATGACAATATGTTTGTTACATTCGCAGTAAGATTTCAAAATTACATTTTGCGTTTGGTCTTTTTTAAATTTATGAAGAATTCACGGGATTGGAATTCAAATTCAGTTTAGTAGGGTGTTAGATTGGTAAAAGAAAGTAATTAATTTTCATTGGGGATTTGGTTGGTATTTTATAACGTAGTGATTAAGAATATTCACTTTATGTTTCTAAAAATATTTATTAAAAAATATGTACTGTGATTAATGTAACGAGTAAACAAAATGAGTGTGAAACTCAGCCTAGACAATAAACAATTTGTGTGTCATAGTATCATAGTGTAACTCTAACAATAGTTTTCAATCATCTCTTTGCGTTATTTAAATAGATTTGAAATTTCTATTTTTTTATTTTTTTAAAACGACAACTACTGTTCTCTACTTAAGTGGAACTTTATACACTATCGAGTACTATTTAAATCATGTATTTCTTTCTCCAACTATATATGCACACATTTTATACGCATTGTATAAATGTTTATATGATTCTTCTAGTATTCTACTTAAACATATACTGAGTACAATATTGATTTTTGTCAAAATATAACCCACTCTTTTTCTCAAAATATGCAGCTTACCCACACATAGAAACAGGAAAATCATGCCTGAAAAAGTGATCATAAGATATATTATTATAACCTCCATGTGAAGAAACACAAGGTTTGGAATGTGGGGCTCAAATTTATTATAATATCCCTTGAACTTTAGTTGAAGAACAAGTACGTTTTAACGTGTAACATATGTTCATTTAAAACTCTACACTAATGATCTCTTCTAGATTTTAAGTGATTATTGCAAAGATAATCTGTAATATGTATCAAAATTGTATTGAAATTACGTGTTGTGTTGTGATTGTGGTATTTGATGATCAGGTTGATATATAGTCTTTTGCAAAACAACTCGTGGGTAATATGTTATTTTAAAGGTAATTTTAATGATGATAAACTAAGACATGACATTGCTTTGAGTATGTTTTTTTTGGTTTTTTAAGTGATTGAAATCTAGAGTTAAATGTTACTTGTGATTAATAATTCTTAATTAAAGTATAACTAAGGTTCAAATTTTAACATTAACAAATTATTACTAACTTGGTTTTATTAAATTCTAATAACTAATCAACTTTTTAAAAAAATAAAAATTTTAATATAACTATTAATACAACAATAACTTTTACAGACAACAATGGTTATCTTGCACCGATGATTTTTTTCGTGTTCTGATATAGTATCACATGAAGCAACTTAAAAAAGGTGTGCTCTGTTTCAACAGAGTACAAATAGTAAAAAACGAGCATGATCTATAATTTATGGGTTTGGTTAAATAGATACTCCATTATTTTAAATCAACACCCTAAAATTTTTATACGGGTCTTATAGACCCATACGCGTCGTATAGGGGGTCGTATAGCCCTATACGGGGCATATAACCCCTCTGACAGCCCCCTGATTTTTTTCTTAGTCAGCGTCGAAATTAGCTATACGCGTCGTATAGCCCTATATGTGTCGTATAGGGGGGGTCGTATAGATCCATACGCGAATTTTTCTGATACCCCTCCTGAATTTTTCTCGTTTTCAGTGCATTCGATCCTATACATCGCGTATGGATCCATACGCGACATATAAGGGGGGTGTCGATTTATCTGGGTGGTGTCTAAATATTGTGACCCATAATTTATAAGTACATGTACTGTTCACATTTATAAACATCATAAAGTTCGTATGATGTTTATAAATAATTTTATTTAGTAATTTGTGCTTAAAATAATAACCTAACACACATAACTTCACACGCAATCTACATGGTAAAAGCCCGTCACTCCAACACGAGTTAAATGCATTGTTTCTATATTGTGCTAAATGACTCTACGTTATGTCCCATTACTTTCGTTTCATTTATGATTTATATTTACTAAAAATACATTTATAATTTAAACTTTTATTTTGCCACATTTTTAGAATATGCAATGCAAGCTCTTACGCTGTGTTCCCGAGTTTACTTAACGAGAGAAAAGAAGATAAACACTTTCTTTTTCTTTCTCTTATTTTCTCTTCTCTTCTTTTCTTTTCTTTCTTTTCCTTTCTCTCCATTTTCTTCTATTTTGGAAGGATTGATTTGGGAGGTGAAGTGCTGGTGTTCCCTCTCGGGAACCCAGCCTTTGGAGGTCCTTAGAAGGTTTTGGAGGTTCATTCAACACTTAGAAGAAGCTCGGGATCGTTTAACATCATCCATAGTAAATCATCGGTTTGATTGTTCTAATTTATCGATGATTTCATTACTATCTTCTATCTTTGTTGTTAGGTTCAAGCTCATTATGAGCTAAACTTCATTTGTTATCCTATTTAATGAAACTTATGTAATTTATGATAAACTAATGGTGTGACAAATATTGTGTTAATGTTATGGTGGTCTTGGGAAAACTTTCGATGGGTAGCACCTACATTTGAACAGGGGTTATAAGTTTATGGTTTGTAATTGTGATTGTCATACACGGTTGAAAAACGTATGATCAACTTTTATTCATAACAAACTATGGCTAATTAACTAGAGATGGTTATTAGAAATTATAAGACCTTAACTTTCTGATCATTTACGGGTTCCTTTTTATTAGTCTGAGAAATCTACAGTAATTGTTATGGTTTTTTAAAATTAATGGTATGTTGGAAAAGAACTTGATCAACTCTCTTCTTACATTAAGTTATGTTTTCAGAAATTGTATGTCGAAAAGGACACAAAAGATTTACCTACATGACTAGGGCTTTGACCTAAGCAGTAAATCTCAACGTGACGTGGTCCTAGTCACTACGGAGCGGATAGACGAGAAATCGCGCCAGCTCATATTTATAAACATTAACATAATTACTTTAATCAATATCTTTAATCACACCATCAATTCATCACAGTTGCATAAAGTGTAATCTAAATTATAATAACAGCCTTACTTCACAGAAAGAATCACCAAAAGTCTCAATATATCTTTATCTATCTTTATTTATTGTTATTTATTTAACTTATCATTTTTCAAATCAAAACTGATAGTCAATTATGAGGGTTGTTGAGTAGGCTTAGTGTGTCCACGGATTGATACTCGGTTCTTACCAACACTGTATTACCTCACGATAGGTACACTTGCCTTTTGTGTGTGTAGTTAGTATTAGTAATAACCATTTAAAACTGAATCTGTGCGAAAAACCTTTATCAAAATATATATACTATCCGCACGCATCAAGTTTTTGGCACCGTTGCCGGGGACACATGGTAGTTTGAAAGGCAATCCAAATATTTGACTATTTTGTTTTACTTAAAAAAAACTTAATAAAAAAAAAGAAGAAGTCGATCCACATAATGCTATCAAGGTTGAAAACAATGAAAAGCAATGAGGGACTAAGCTTCATTAATGGTCATCGGTTCTCAATGTACCAACTATTTTACTTTCAGTGTGTGCTTAAGACTTTAAGTTTATGCTTAAATAAATTGGTGATGTTTTTGATTAATTCCGATGTTTTCTTTTAAGCTTTTTCAAGGCGGCTGTGGAAAAACGATCGCACGCATTCGACTCATCATTTTTAGGGAAGTATCTCCTTATCATTCCTTGTTTTATATTATTGATCACATTAGGGACAATGTGAATTTTAAGTGTGGGGATGGGATTAATTGAGATACATATTTGATACTTTGTTAAAAATAGGTTCAAATTGAAAATTTTTAAAATCACTTAACCATTAATTTTTGTGACACGAAACCAAAATTTAAACAATTTTTGATAAACCAAATTATAAATATACGTTTTCGGGAAATAAATAAGTAAATAAGAAGAATCAAAATAAAAATTGAAAACGTATTTTTTGTGATATCCTTAAAAGCAATAATCTAGTAAAAATATTCAATCATGTAAAATGAAACACTTTTACCCAATTTCATCCGTTTGTGAGTTTATTTTTGAGCCTTAAAACAGCTTTTGTAAATCTTTGCAATTTTACTTTCATTCTGTATTCAATTGAGGGTGCTTATGATACGTGTGATTAGAACTTGCTTTAGGTATACATTCCAAGACCTTAATTAGTATTTTCTGCATGAAAATGAGTTAGGCACTAGGAAACCTTAACCATTCAAGCCCCAATCCTTTTCTTTTAATTTTCCTTACCCGAACGTCAATCCTAGTTAGCCCCGTTGAGCTTAAACATTATTATTTTGATCACCCGAATCACCAAGTCACTTAACCAAAAAGCCTTCAACAAAACCCGTTTTTCGTTAAAGACACGATTTTGGTTTATAAAAAAAAGAGAAAAAGAAAAAGAAAACTTTGGTCTTTTACCGGCAGACCTAAAAGAACTGGAATGCATTTTTTTGATTTTAATTTGCTTTGTTGCCTTCATCACGCAAAACCGGGACTTCCCCCGGAAATCCGCGAACAAATTTTCAACCTCACGTACGACACAAGAAAGAAATGGCGAAAAAAGGAACAAGTTCCGCCATTTTGTGAAATTTCAAAAAGCGCTATAAAGAGACGGGCAAAAAGATACGAAAGGTGACCGAATTGTGGAAATTGATCACACGATGGAAAATGCAAAAAGAACCAAACTGAGTCTCAATACGAATACAAGGAACTGATCCGATTGGGTGCTATTAGGCTTCAAGCCGAATGATCCTTACGAAAGGATAGTTTTGTGTATCTTCGAGTAAAGGATGAAGTAAGGTTTCTGAAAGCAAAATACGGTCTTGACAATCTGACCTTAAACGAGTCCTCAAGTTAGCATATCCCTTCTAGCTTGAAAAATTGTATAGGGAACTTTTTGCTGTTTTCCTTGTAGTTTATGTTAGAAAAACAAGCCAAGACCGTTGTCTTTAGCATTTAGCCACTTTTTCCAAATATTCCATACCCGAGCCTGAGCCAAGTTACAACCCATCAAAGACCTAATGATTTATGCAAATAAATATCTAAGTAGGTGGATAATTGATCCCTTAACAAGCATATGATTTCACACGTATTCATACTAGGCAATTGATCGTATTAGTCATACTTCATCTTATGTATGATTCCATATATTTAGCCGAGTGTGAGTGCATCTTGTGAGAAGTGTGAATTTTTACATGATTATATCTTTACTAACAATCCCATTGCTTGCTAGGATTTCATTCTATACGTGCCTAAAAT
Source organism: Flaveria linearis (assembly GCA_024085815.1). NCBI lineage: Eukaryota > Viridiplantae > Streptophyta > Magnoliopsida > Asterales > Asteraceae > Flaveria > Flaveria linearis. Next base: position 115,665,132 of record CM044001.1, read on the forward strand.
GTTTGTATTTGGATGAAATAATTTTTACTTGCGTATTTCCCGAAAGACATATTTATCTTTTGATTTATTTGGTTTTTGGTGGAATTGTCATTTTAAGTGATTTTTGCTTGAGGACAAGCAAAGTTTAAGTGTGAGGATATTTGATATGCTTCAAATTATACATAAAAATACTATCAAAAGCACATCAATTGTTCATTAATATCTTCCGTAAAATGATGATTTAATACCTAAATCGTTCATATTGTGTTTTCAGGCTTGGAAAAGAACAAGATGAACAAAAGGAGCATAAATAAGAAGAAAATGAAGAAAACCAAGTTTTGGAATTCAAGCATGGGGCCGTGCTTCATGAGGCACGCCCCATGCCCAGCCTGAAACACACCCCCGTGCTTAAATCAATACACCCCCATGCCTGAAACACACCCCCGTGCTTAAATCAATACACCCCCATGTTTGTTGGTCCGACAGGACGTACGGTTCCCTGTCACACCCTCACTTTCCACAAACGGGGTTTTACCGCTAAGCGTGTGACATAACCAGGATCTCAGATTAGCATCAGTTACACCAAACGACTCGATAATTACAAAATATAATAGTTTCTTAGTAATAATGAAATAAACCAACTCGTATTAAGTATTGCGGAAGCGAAAACAGGAAAACATTTAACAACGGTTTTTGAACACGCAAACGCGCGTCCAATCCAATTTATGTAATATACATGATATTAAATCTTGAAAACAGTTTGGGATGAAAGTGAAATGACATGCAGTGGATGTTGTGCTCCTAAACGTGCCATTTCAATGTCCTGAGAGAAAACATGCAAAAGTCAGTACAAGACTGGTGAGTTCACACGTTTATCAGAAAACAGTAAGTATCAGTAATGTAATTCCCGGATTTAGTAATCAAAGCATATAATGGGTAGCTAGCCCATGGCAATCACTATGTGTATGAAGTCGCGACCGAGCTGACATGTAATCAATAGTAATAATGTAGGCCCGGCTGTGGTTTCCCCACCACAACACTGTAAAACATGCTAACCGTTCACCCGTTTGACCAGCTAGCGTGACTAGCCCGGGTGGGGTATGTCAATCCCAGTAGATCTACTAACAATCACCTCGCTACTTGCGTATTAACGGTCCGAAGGGCAAAGTATACAAACATAGTATCATGTATATGCAGTATCACAAAAATCCAATGTAATGTAACGTTTATGAAAACAGCATGTTTCTCTCCCCCAAAAATAGTATAAAGTAAAAGTGGGGCTGTAAACTCACCTGGTATGCGTAACAACTATTTAAAGTTTACTTCGAGAATAAGTGAACTGACAACCTTCAGAGGTTACCTAGATCATGTAAGTGCATAAGTACGTGTAAACCGAGAACATGTGAAACCCTAAGCACACATAACCAAGACTCAAGGTTTTAGAAAAATAGACATGTTTGACCCGGTTGACCCGTTGGTGACATTATGAGTTGTAATTCCTTTAAGTGGTATAATCATTCCTCAAGCATGGTTAACATACATCATAACAATTAATTTTCAGTCCCAACATGATGTCCTAATTTGTAATCTTCATTCAACATTATACATGATCATCAAGTTCCATACAAACCAATTAACACATTTCATCACAATAAGCATCCTTAATAAATACTCTAGCATGATCCTAGACTCATACACAACTCATACCATCAAAATAAATTCTAGTAGTACTAACATTACATGCAAAAGCCAAGTAAATATGTTACAGGTTGTAGGTATTCGTTTTCCAGAATCTGCGTTTTCTGGCAGATTCTAGGTGTTCGGAAGATACGGTCAAACACATAACCAACCAAGGATTTAGGCCAAGGCCAAACTCCACTAGGCTCTCCTATGAGTCAATTAAGTATGTGAAAAGTTGTTTTAGGTTTTAAGGGCCTGGAGTTACTAGAAAAACTCAAAATGTTACAGCAGCTCTCAACCGGAGGGCTGCTGCAGTTAGCTTGCCAAATTGTGCAGAACTCCCATTTGAAAATAGCTATTGGGTTAATTATTTTTCTGGAGTTCAGAGGATTCCTAGGACAAATGTTTGACCATAGGGTTTGGTTTCAGGTTTTATGAAATGAAAATGGCACATCAAACAAGTCAACACACACATTCTGTCCAAGAGGATAGAATTGACCCTTCTAGCCAAAACAGGTAAAACACCAACTTAACCACCTCCAATTGGAGTGTGGTTACCCTTTCTGGAAACTAGACTCATTAACAAACAATTTTGACACTAGAAACACATCATTTGGACATGTTATGACCTGTTTGTGGCACATACAAAATGAGACTCAGAATCTGTCAGAATGTTTGTTTCTGACCACACTTCACTAAAATAATCATAACTCACGTTTTACAAGTCCAAATTGGACAAGGTTAGATATTTGAAAACTAGACTCCATGAGGAACATGTTAGACTCAAGAAAACCAGTTTTTGGATTCGTCTTTATTCAGTTATGTCATGATAAAAACAGGGTATGCAATCTGCCAGATATCCACCATGAACATATCCATAACCAAACATGAAATTGATACCTAATCTAGCATCATACAATAATACTAACATGGATTAACCATCAATTGACCAAACTTAACACCAAGAACATCAATTTGCATCTAGGGTTCGGCCAACATGAAGAGTTCCACAAAACATTGAAATTAACCTTTAATTCTTGCATAATCGATATTAAACAACATACATACAACCTAACTAAGCTACTAGTATCATCAAACAACAACAATTTCGACCCCAAGATCATACAAAAATGAATTAGGGTTCGGCCATATCAAAAAAACCCACAAAACACTAAAACTAACCTTCGATTCTTGTAAAGGAACACGAATTGATGCTTGTAACTTGTTGTATTGCTTGAATTCGGTCCAATTTCACAGCCAATTGGTGTTTCTTGGCTGAATTTCGAAGTAAAGAAGGATGGAGAAGAAAGAGGCGGTCGATGGAGGTGTTCTAGAGGAGTGTTTGCTTTTAAATCCTTCATTTATGCATAATTACCCTTTCACCCCTTATAATTTGTATTTTATAAAAAGGCACCCCTTTAATCACTTTTTAAATGGTTTTTAACTAGCACACCAAACATATAAACTCATGGAAACATTTATACATTAGATCTTTATAAAACACAAAACATACGAATCTATACACACGTTTCCAGGTTACGCGATAAATTCTCAATTTACATGTAAAACACACAAGCACATAAACGTAAAGCAATAATCACATGATTAGTTAAATTATCTTTAATTTAATATTATTAATTATTATTAGGTCACCAACGTCAAACGAAAACCCGTGTGTGCTCAAGACACGTGTATGCAAGACTCAACGAGACTGACGGAGTTTGGTAACGCACAATTACCGGGTGTCACACCCGACCCGAGGCACGGGGGCGTGCCCCAGGAGGCACGGGGTCGTGCCCCACCACAAACACGGGGCCGTGTCCCATTTAACACGGGGCCGTGCCCGACAACATCTGAGCGTACGAGCCGACCAACTTTTACGTACATTGTACTATCACGGGGCCGTGCCTTTTAGGCACGGGGCCGTGCTTAAACAATTCAGAAAGCCTATAAATAGAACTTCATTTGTAACTTTGAGAGGAGCTTTTGGGAGGTGAAGTGCTGGTGTTCCCTCTCGGGAACCCAACCTTTGGAGGTCCTTAGAAGGTTTTGGAGGTCCATTCAACACTTAGAAGAAGCTCGGGATCGTTTAATATCATCCATAGTGAATCATCGGTTTGATTGTTCTAATTTATCGATGATTTCATCACTATCTTCTATCTTTGTTGTTAGGTTCAAGCTCATTATGAGCTAAACTTCATTTGTTATCCTATTTAATGAAACTTATGTAATTTTTGATGAACTAATGGTGTGACAAATATTGTGTTAATGTTATGGTGGTCTTGGGAAAACTTTTGATGGGTAGCACCTATATTTGAACGGGGGGTTATAAGTTTATGGTTTGTAATTGTGATTGTCATACACGGTTGAAAAACGTATGATCAACTTTTATTCATAACAAACTATGGCTAATTAACTAGAAATGGTTATTAGAAATCATAAGACCTTAACTTTCTCATCATTTACGGGTTCCCTTTTATTAGTCTGAGAAATCTACAGTAATTGTTATGGTTTTCTAAAATTAATGGTATGTTGGAAAAGAACTTGATCAACTCTCTTCTTACATTAAGTTATGTTTTCAGAAATCGTATGTCGAAAAGGACACAAAAGATTTACCTACATTACTAGGGCTTTGACCTAAGCAGTAAATCTCAACGTGACGTGGTCCTAGTCACTACGGAGTGGATAGACGAGAAATCGCGCCAGCTCATCTTTATAAACATTAACATAATTACTTTAATCAATATCTTTAATCACACCACCAATTCATCACAGTTGCATAAGTGTAATCTAAATTAGGATAACAGCCTTACTTCACTGAAAGAATCACCAAAAGTCTCAATCTATCTTTATCTATCTTTATTTATTGTTATTTTATTTAACTTATCATTTTCCAAATCAAAACTGATAGTCAATTATGAGGGTTGTTGAGTAGGCTTAGTGTGTCCACGGATTGATACTCGGTTCTTACCAACACTATATTACCTCACGATAAGTACACTTGCCTTTTGTGTGTGTAGTTAGTATTAGTAATAACCATTTAAAACTGAATTTGTGCGAAAAACCTTTATCAAAATATATATACTATCCGCACGCATCATTCATGTAACGGCCAATCATAATTTTACAACTAGTTTTCACAATTTAAATATGGCATATACTTTAATCCGTTCATCTTGTTTTTCATCTAAAACTTGACACATTACATGAGTTGGACGAGCCTTTGTTCGTTTTTTGTTTTATATATGTTTAACTCTTTAATTAGCATTAAACTCAAATCAACTTATTTTCACATCAGGTCTCGTTTATACAATTCCAAATTTTAAGTGGTGTTCCCTTATATGTCATATTATTTATCAAGTTTTTGATCCAATCGTATGTCTTTTAGAAGACGAATTTATAACCTTTTAATGCTTTAATTTCATGTATATGACTTCGGCCATTTTTGGTTTGCTTGATAGAGGCTATCCAGTAAGATGAATTGTTATAAATGTATCTTATTTTTATTTACTTTTACTTGTTATACATATTCAAGTTGTCACATTAGTAATATTCTACATTTTTTAAAATTAAAAATACATATAAAAAACTTAGGGGTTGTTTGATTTGCTTCTGACCAGGTCAAAATGTCTGTCTGACCCACCGACTCGGTCAGACATATTGACCAGTCATCATTTTGATTATCGCTCTTTTGCGTCTGACCCGATCCGACACCACTGATCCATGCATATTTTCCCCTTACCCGGTAAGTTTTGGAACAACCCTTTACCCGGTCACCACCTTCTGACCGAGTAAGAGATTTCAAATAACCCCTTAATGTTTCTACGGTATAAATTTTAGAGATGAAGTTTATTGAGCTAACCCATAGAGATTGTGTAATGTTTTTTTTATTCAAAGCTATGAGCTTATTGGACGATTTTGACGCTTAAGAATCAATAAATAACATCCTGTATTCCGTGTGATTTGGTATGTCGGCATGTTTAGCCCACACATGACACATCAACATAATGTCCATGAAAATTGTATTTGCTCAATAACTTTAATAGCTAGATTAAGAAAAAAAATCGTATACAATAATTATTCTTTTACGTTTTATTTGAAGTATTGATGAGGACCTAGCTAGGATGTGTTTGGTTCGTAGAATATTTTACAAAGTAATCGGAATGTTGTTAAAATTGATAAGGCGTTTGATTAGTAAATTTGAGTAAAATAGAATGTTAATTTTAAACATTTTATTAGATTGTTAAACATTTCATTGGTAAATAGAAAAAAAGTGAATTCTATGAATATGAGAAAATTTTCCATTTCCAATTATATATGTTTACCAACCAAACATGATTTTGAATGGAAAAATTTCGATTCCAGATATAAATCCAATTCCAATCATATATGCTCTAGATCATTGTTGGGTTATGGGGTTGATCAGGAACCTGAACAACATACGAGAAATAAACCATTTATTAGGCTATATGCAGAAGCTGCCAACTCTTCTTTAATCAATGACTCGTAAAAAAAAACTTCGTTTAATGTATTAACCACGAGCTTGATGTTCCAAACAATGTAATAAGCAAATAGTCGTAGAGGTAACCATAGCTTCAAACATACAATAAAACACATAGATATTTGGAATTATAAAAAAACTTTGAATCGGTAGCTTGAAATTCTCTCTATATATAAAAAAATCAACTTAACATGAGTTCTAAACTCTGACAAAAACACCCAAAAAATGATGCCAAACAACATTAAACAGAAAACCAAGTTAGACATTTCCACTAACATTTGGTGTGGGTAGTAAGGTTATGGACCTAGTCAAATGTCATGTGTATCTATAGTTTGTATTTTATTATATGTTATATATTATTTTTTTCCTTTACTCAGAAACACTTTAAAAATATTAAAAAATTTATAGGTGTGAACCGTGTTTATATCAAATACATAGATGAACAATAATATTTTCTATACTTCAATCATAACAACTCACAAAATACCTTATAATATAAAGCACACATTCACATATATGTAAAAAATAAGATGTGAATGCTCTTAGGTAGTCATGTTTGGGGCACGAATAAATGAGGAACATTTTTCTACTTCTAAGGAGAACTATGATTATAACATTTTGTATAGTAGTAAAATTTGAAGGATTTGTTTACTAGTGCTACCAAATGAGATACTTAGAATATTTTATGCATTACACTTGTTTTTTGTTTATTCAGATCATTTAAAATGGGATGAATTTAATATTATTAGTTTAATTACTTTTTTGCCAAATGCGATTCAGAAAAAATTGAATTCGTTTTTTCCCTAATTGGATTCCTGTTTGAAAATATAGATTCGAATTATTATTATGTTTTTTTTTTTTTGAATTCGAATCCTATTAGTCAACTTCAAACATCTACTTGTTTGATTTGGTTAACTCGATATTGATATGATTCAATTAACAATCCTTTTAGTGATTGTACAAATTAGTTGTATTCCCCGTAACTTCTCCTGTGATTTCTCCTTTACCATATTGTACACAGCCATATAAGGGTTGCCTCAAGTGAATACTACTTTCGTATTCTATACCTATAACCTATAATAAAAGATTAACTATGAGTACACATGACTTTTTTCTAGCCCGTTCACCCAAGCGACATGTATGCATTGCAACATGTCACTGTATCCTTCAATTTATAACCTATAATAAAAAATTAACTATCATTTTAATATATTGATATGTTCTTGATTTCTTGAAGCAATTTCATGACCCGACACCTATCACCAAAAACATCCGTAGAATTGAGCGACGACTGTGGACAATTACCAAATCTAACAATCTGACTATCGTGAACCACTATAAATTAAACATTCATGACCAAATCAAACCCACAAACCCCTATGACCATCCGAACCCCAATCCCACCCCCACCATGAACTACTAGCAAAGTGGTGTTTTAAAATATGGTTAGAGTAGAGAGTGAGTGTGTTAAACGGTAAAAAAAACCTAAATATTTAAAGTAAGTAAAGTATCATATTCACAATATAAAGTATTATATACACAAACATCATAGGATAAATATTATACTTAGTTTTTGAATAACAATATAAAAAGCTAAGGTAAGTAGAATAACATTCGCACGGTAAATTATCTTAAGGTTTTGCAAGTAAACTTAATAATAAACTAAAATGTAAAAACAATTAAGATTGATTGTTTGTTCTCTGTTAAGATTGATTTTCTTTTTTTTTTTTTTTGTGTAAAAACGAGGTGTTTAACTATAAATTAGTGTATCAGATATACAAATATAGTTAAGTTTTTTATATAACTATAAGTTACATATATAAATTATTTATATTTGATTATATATATAACAATATATATAACTATATATATATATATACTATATATAATTATAACGTCATCCGGTTCTTAAATACGGTCTGACCAGTCCGACCACCAAACCAGTAAGACGTCCGGTTCGACGTCCGATCCGGTTCTAAAACATTGGTTGCGTTGGCCTCTTCTCTCGAAAGTCAACCGCTCATCAACTTCTCGAGAACCCCGCCACAGCAACATAGGCAACTGCTCCTAACTGGGCCCAACCCAACCCAAAAATGCTCCAATTTTCCAACTCTGCGGTTCCTTTTTAATCTTCTTTTGGGCCATGATAATTGTTTGTATCCATAAATCAGCCCAATGATAATTAGGCCCAGTTAATATGAATTGCACAAATTAAAATTGAAATCTTGCGGCTTAACTAACAAGCTCCAACATAATGTGTTTGATTTGACTCTTGATTTACACATGATCCGGAGACGAGGTTAATTGCTTCACTGTGTCTTGTCCACGGTTTTTGCAATTAAGCTTTAGTATAAGCTTTAGAGGATTTGCTTGAAATTTTTGTATAAGTTTACTCTAGACCTACAAAATACAAAACAACCGAAAAAAGTATATTTATATAATAAAAAGAGCACATGTACAATATGATTAACATTCATTAACGAGTATATAGTACATTGATAGTGAGATGGTTATAGTTGTGCGACAAACAGTGAGTTTGATGACATTGTGTTGCACATTGAGTACAATGTAACGAAAACATAGAGCAGAGAGACAACCATATGGTGGTAGCTCGGATGGAGGGGTGGTCGGAGATGGTTGACATAATGAGAGATGGATAGGAAGGGAGATGTTAAGATAAATGATAGAGATAAGTATGTAAAGAATGATTGTTGGTCTAAGGTTTTATGTTAAAAATATTAAATCTTAGTAGTATGTTCTTAGTTGGTAAACTAATTCCTTCCAAGTTTTAACAACAAAATATATTTTGAACTAAATCCATATCTAATTTTTATGAACGGACACATTTTTCTATTTTAGATCTACTGCATTCTTAAAATGAACAAACACTCGTATTATAAGATTTAAACCTAAAATCTTATATTTTAACTAAATCCATTTCTAATTTTTATAAACAAACATATATTTCTATTTTAGATCTGCTGTATTCTTAAAATAAACAAACATTTACGTTATAAGCGTTAAACCTAAAGCCCCAAAGACTCACATTTTAGCGTCAAAATACTATTTCATTTTTTCTTCGCATTATTTGAACCAAACGCACCTAATGAAGGGGCGTTACAATCGAAGTCTAAAACACTTGAAACTCCTCAATCAAATCGACTCACAACCAACAACCAGTGTTCTTCCTCACTTTCTCCGCCCAAATCCCCTCTTACAAATCGATATCAACACCTTATAAATCTCAAAACTTTCTCATTTCAATTCTACCCATCTTTTGATCTTTCAAAAACCCACAACCCCTCTTCAATTTCACCAAAATGGCTTCGATTTTCCAAAGAATCGGAGCTTCTACCTCGTTTGACACCAAGAAATCACACCCTCATTCTCGCAGATCCCTCATGGGTATCTTCAATTACTTCGATTACATCATCGCATTGTTCATTATCTTGTTTGATTTGTAGTTTATTTGGGTTGATTGCATTGTGGTAATTGCTGATATGTTTGGTTTGTTAATTGGGTTTCAGAGAGGAAAGGGAGTTTTCTTGTGGTTAGATCTGATGCTGCTAAGATGAACAATGGGTTGAAGAGAATGGGGGAAGGGCTGATCATTTGATTACAAATGCTGTTGCAGTAAGTCATCTCTTTTTTTCTATATATTTGTGTTTGTGTGTGTATTATTTAATGGACTTTTGAATTGTTCATATGTTGCAGACTAAACCTGATACTTCAGCAGCATCTACTGCATCTAAACCTGGGTATGCATATATCTTCTCTTATATGTACATGCATATGTGTACCTATGTAAGTGTTTTGAATAGTTTGTAGTTGTTTTGGTGAATTTTAAGTATCTCTGCCTGCTCATTGGAGTCTTTTCAGTTTACTGATTGCATCTATGTTTGAATTATATGCGTACTATTCTATTGCAATGACAGAACTAGAAGCGAAACTGCCGTAATATGATGCCTGTTCGTATATAAGTTTTGCGGAGAATCATAAACTTGAGAAGATTTATTAGTTTCTTTCTTTGTTGGGCTTGCCATAAGATGTTGAAAATTTCTTGATTACATGCGATGATGCGATCTTGAGGTGTGTTTGGATGTGCACATTTAAAGTGATTATTACAACTTGTATTAGACTATAAGTTATAACGAGGAATAGTTAGATGATTTATACATTTATCTCAAGAATCATTTGTAACAGAGTGACTCCTTAGGAGCTTCTCAAAATTTGAATTACTTTGACAGTAAAGTATCAAAAGTCAGAGGTGTAGATGGTTTGTGCTAAATATTCGAAAGTTATTATTGCACATTCTCTTTATACAGACATTTGGTCGTAGTGAAAACATATTTGTTATAGTTTGATCATCAGACATTGAAAATTATTACTCCATGCAAAACAAGTGGTCAAGTGATATATGTTGTGTGTTTAACCTTCAATATCTCATTTGGTTTTTGAATTTATTACCACATTCAGAAACCATCTTGAAATTTTAGTGTGATATGTTCTACAGTCATATCTACGTTCAAGTCATGGGTCAAGATTACAATAAACTATAAATTTTGTTTAATTTCAACAAAAATAGACCTATAATCCTAGCAACATGCATAAACAAGCTTTAATCCATTTGGATGTTATCTCCGTTTTCAAAGATTCATGGGAATACACAACTTTGTCAATTACATGCGTAAATGTTTAGAGCCTCAGTTATGTTCTTAGTATTATGGTTTCGGGCAAGCTCAATCTTATCGCCTTGTAGATGGCACAATTGAGTACCCCTCATTTCTTTGAGAACCAGTCAACCAACAAGCAAGAATAAAAGGGCAAATGTGTATTTCATTCAATTTCCATTCTGAGAAGTACCATTTTAAAATCAACATTATAAGGTCCATAGATTTAAAGAAATCATTTTACAACCCATGAAACGGTCATGTCAAGTACTAAGATGCGTCTTTATTGAAACTTTAGACCTCAAAACTTATGACTTTATAGTATGTTCCCCAAAATGAAAAATGAACAGAAGGATGTACCTTTTGTATGCGATTTGTTCGAGAATAAACACTGCAGTTTTGTGATTTAATTACATGAAATGCACATTTCATTTTGAACTTTAAATTGCTTGAAATAATGCTTCTGCTTTAGTCAGTTAACTGTTAAGCTTGTAAGTAAACATTCAATAACCACACAAGCTGAAAAATGTCGTTTTTGTTCGATTTTCATGTTGACTTGTGTCTTAAAAGTGTGCAAATATTCATTATATTTCACATATCTCAGTTTTCTTTAGTGTACTCCTTACTACATTTCATCTTAGAAAATCAGAATCAATTTGAACACACAATTATATTCATTCGGCAGGCATGAGGTACTACTCTTTGAAGCCTTGAAGGAAGGACTAGAAGAAGAAATGGAAAGAGATGCGCGTGTATGCGTTATGGGTGAAGACGTGGGTCACTACGGTGGGTCCTACAAGGTAACCAAAGGTCTCGCCCCAAAATACGGTGATCTAAGGGTTTTGGACACCCCAATTGCAGAAAATTCATTCACAGGAATGGGAATCGGGGCCGCCATGATGGGTTTGAGGCCAATCATTGAAGGAATGAACATGGGTTTTCTCCTCCTCGCTTTCAACCAAATCTCCAATAACTGTGGCATGCTCCACTACACATCCGGCGGTCAGTTCAAGATCCCGGTAGTAATCCGGGGACCTGGCGGTGTCGGGCGGCAGCTAGGTGCCGAACATTCTCAACGACTGGAGTCATACTTTCAATCCATTCCTGGGATCCAAATGGTAGCATGCTCGACCCCTTATAACGCAAAGGGGTTAATGAAAGCTGCTATTCGTAGTGACAACCCGTGATTCTTTTTGAACATGTTTTACTCTATAATCTCAAAGAAACGATCCCCGATGAAGAATATGTTCTCAACCTTGAAGAAGCTGAAATGGTCAGACCAGGTCAACATGTGACCATTTTAACATATTCCAGAATGAGGTATCATGTAATGCAGGCCGCAAAGACTCTAGTCAACAAAGGTTATGACCCTGAAGTTATTGACATTCGGTCTCTGAAGCCGTTTGATTTGCACACAATTGGGAACTCGATAAAGAAGACACACCGCGTGCTTATTGTAGAGGAGTGTATGCGTACTGGTGGAATTGGTGCTAGTTTGACAGCAGCAATTAATGAAAACTTTCAAGATTATTTGGATGCACCAATTGTGTGTTTATCTTCACAAGATGTGCCTACACCATATGCAGGGACCCTTGAAGAATGGACCGTGGTTCAGCCGCCCCAGATCGTGGCTGCAGTTGAGCAGCTTTGCCAGTAAGAACATTAATGTTGAAAGTAACGTAATTCGCAGACTCCAATGTTATCTTTTTCTGTTATGTCGTTGAGGTTGCAAGTGAATTTTTGTGAAACTAAAAGTTACCAATGTTATCTTTTTCTGTTATGGAGTTGAATTGGTTTTTCTTTTTAAAATGTGGTTGCTTGAATAAGTACTAATACTCAGAGAATTTAATTAACATGAAGCCATTTTTAAATCAGATTATTATGTTGGAGTCCGACAACAAAATGACTATTTAAATGAATTTATTGTAACCATATCCATTCAAATTTAATCGGCACTCAACACATTCGTAAGTTACATAAGTAACAATCTAAAATTAAAATTTAATTCTTATATTTAGATCGCTTTATTCAATACCTGGTTTAAAAGATATGGTTAGAATAAGTATCAAGGGGGTGTTTAGTTTGTGGAATGTTTTTAATAAAATTATAATCATGATTGAAATTTGATAAACCTTTTGGAATCGGTAGCTACAGTGCTACCGACTAAATATTTTTCTTAGCTACCACACACAAAAGGTTGTTAGGTCCAAGTGGTTTGTTTTCTATGTTCGCACAAGGGAGGTCTCTGGTTCTTGTTTGTCTAACCTTCTTTTTTTTTTTTTTTCTCACCAATTTTAAAATATACAAATTGAAAAAACCAAGAACAATCAAATGCACTAGCTTTACATGACGGATTGAAGTCAATAACACTAATTATTGTGTAATAATTGGGTAACTAAGAAAACATGTTTCGGTAAACCTTTTTGGAATCGGTAGCTACAGTGCTACGACTTGATATTTTCTTAAGTTTTAGAGTAAATTACACATTTCGTCCTTTAAGTATGTCATAAATTACACCTTATGTCCTTTAACTTTAAAAATTACAACAGTTGTACTTTATTTCAATTTTTTTACAGTTTTTGTCCTTTATTATAACGGGTGTTAAAAACTCCCGTTAATTTTGATCACGCCCCATCCTGTGAGGGCAGGATGGCCTTTTTAGCATTTGGTTTTATTTCATATATAAAATCTCTTTTCTTCTCCTTCATCTTCCCAAAAAACGACGGTTGTCCTGCCTTCTACCAACACCCACTAGCAATGGCTGAAGAACACTTCGAGATTAGGCAACTCCTTGATCAAACAGATGTTGATGAAATAAACAATAAGTTATTAGTATCTCATTTGTTATTACAGTCCATTATTTCAATTTCTTGAAGAATAGGTTAAAAATGAGTTCTTTTTAAAAATTGCAGGTTTATAAGAAACCCTTTTTTCGGTAAAGATCCATCATGATGGTAACTTTACTGAAATTCCGGGGGCGTACATACGTTGATGGAAAAGAAAACTTTGTTGATATGCTTGATCGTGACAAGTTCTCTGTACGCGACCTAGATGTTGTGCTTTTCAAGTTAGGGTATGCATTGACTTCTAATCTAATAGTTATGAATACGGTTTACTACCATTACTTGGTACCTGGTTTAGATTTGGATTTAGGACTTCAGCCATTAGGAGCTAATCATGATGCTTTGAATTTTCTCAATCATAGTAGAACACATAAGTTGATTAATGTTTACACAGAGCATGGAGTTACAAATATGCATAACTATTTTTGCTCACCTCGTAGTCTGATGTTGAACTTGAATGATAGAGGTAATGAAGTTGGAGAACCTAGTTCCATTAGGCAAGAAGAATGTACTTTATTAGACTATGGTGACTTTGATATATTAATGGTGAGAATTTTGGCAATATTAATCACAATACAGTAAGTGAGGGTATAAGCAATAGTGATGGTTTAAATGACAGTAACGAGGATGATGAAAGTGATGACAATGACTTTAATATGGATGAAGAATTGTATAGAGGATGTGGATGTAGATATATTCTGGTCTAGGTCACACTTTAATTGTTGTATTCACAGGTAGGGCACATTCAGATGTTTTGCTAAACAACATGTGTGGGTGTTCAATGGCAAGGTAGTTGATGCAAGAGACAAGCCTATAGTAACTGTTCTAGAGTACATAAGGGAATATATGATGAGGAGGATTGTGTCTGTTTTAAAGGTGATTGGAAAAGTGAAGGACCTCTAACACCTACTGTAACCATGTTGTTTGAGTCAATTAAAAAAGAAGCTACAAGATACACAATCATATGGAATAGAGGGGATCAGTATCAAGTCAGTGGTGCATGGGGGATCAATGTGTAGTGGACATGAGACTTAAAGTTTGTGCTTGTAGGAGATGGGAGATAACTGGTATGCCCTGTAAACATGCAGTGGCATCAATATGGAACATGGCAGCTAATGGACAAAGGTTGGGGGTACAGAAAGTTGGGTGGATAAAGTTTATCATTGGCTACTTGGAAAAATGTTTATAGTTTCAAGATTTTCCCCATAATTGGTAGGTCACTTTGGCCAAAGTCATTAGTTCCTACTACTATCACAGCACCTAAACATCATAAACCAATTGGGAGGCCTAAAAAGGCAAGGAAAAGATCAACAACTGAGATGGAAGGTGTTACAAAGAGGGGGAGACTATCTAGGAAAGATACAACTGTTACTTGTGGGAAATGTAAGAACAAAGGGCATAACATGAGAACTTGCACTGGTCAAGGACAACAGGGATAAGAACACTGGTTTTAAGTTAATGTGTGTTGTTTTAATCTATGATACTTGTAATGGTTGTTTATGTTTTTTTTTGAACACTTGTTGTATTAAGCCCTTTTGGAACAATGTAATGGAGTTATGATGGCAGTTGTATTGGTTGTTTATGTTTTGAGCCTCCTTTTTTATCTTTGCATATTTATATAAGTACATTTTGATTAAGCAAACCCTGAATCATGTAAGAATCCGAGAACAAGCTCAAACTAGCAATCAACCAAACAGCAAATAGATCCTATATGTAACTGATATCATTTGGCTTTTCGTGCCATACATTCCATAAAACCATTCAAAAACAACAAATAGATCCTAACAACATCTTGAGTGCAATTGCAAGAAAGAAACCAAACCAAATCAAAAAGCAAATCACTCATTAATCTTATGTGCTATTACATAAATAAAGAAACCAATCCAACTAGCAATCAACCAAACTTTCAGTCTTTTGGCTTCATCTTGACTTGTCTTCAGTTCATGTTCACATCTCAGTTCATGTTCAATTGCTTTCACATCATCTTGAGTTTCTTTAAGCTCATGTTCACAAGCTTTGACTTTCTCTTCAACTTTGCATTTTGACTTTAACAAACCATGTATGATATCCACTGATCTTGGGCACATTTCAGGATCATACCATAGAATAAATTGGCATTTTGGTCCCTTAAGAACAAATCAAAAATTTTAGTCAAACTCATAGCCGTAAATTACAAAAACTCAGTTTCAAACCCTATAATCTTACTTTTACTGGGCATGAATAAAATCTTCTACCAGGGTTCTTCACGGTCCATGATGTTCGAAGAACAACAGCTTTACCATAGGAACAAAACACCGTGTTGGAATGATTTGAGGGATGGTTCTGAAGATTGATGGGGAAATGCTTTTTTGAAGAGAAGTGATAGAGAAAAGGGGGTATTTTTATGGTAATTTGACTGATATAATATAGACCTAAAAAGACCATCCTGCCCTCATGTGGATGGGGTGTGATCAAAATTAACGGGAGTTGTTAACACCCTTTATGATAAAGGACAAAACTGAAACAATTTTAAAATAAAGTATGAATGTTGTAATTTCTAAAGTTAAAGGACATAAGGTGTAATTTATGACATATTTAAAGGATGAAATGTGTAATTTACTCTAAGTTTTTATTAAAGCATTACTATTATATATTGTATTTTCGCTACCGCTCACAAAAGGTTGTTGGGCGCAAGTGGTTTGTATTATATTTAGCACTTGTCATTCTCTTAACCCATGTTTTAGCCACTTGTCCTTTTCTAGATATCCACACATTAATTTCCCTCCAAAAGAGTATTATAGTAATTAAATGTCACACCCTGCTTATAGCGGAAACACGAGGATGTAACGGACGGGATCGTCATAACACCTGGTTAATTTATAGAGACAAAATAAATGCAAAAATCACACGTGTCATGACGTTACCCGACACAATGGTGACTTGTGTCATGGTTAGTCAGTTTCACGACTAGCATAGTCTATTGAATTAATAAAACCAATACAACCTGAAATACAACCAACAAAAGTTCAGCATAGTATTCATGAATGAAATCAAATGATAGTCAAACACTAGTGCAAGTCTACTGAAATCCTGAGGGTCTCTGCTAAGACATCGGCTCTAGCTATCCTCTTTGACTATGATCTCCTGAAAAGATATGCTCAAAACGGTCAACATAATTGTTGGTGAGATTCGTAGGTTTTAAGTAATAAAAGATGTTAAGATGAAAACAGTAAGTAAGTTTAATAAGAGCTACCGCAACTACACTTATGTATAGGCGGTTTTACCAGTTATGAATAGCTACAGCCAAACCTATACATCGGTTCCACATGGGAATTGATGGCTGTAAAGAAAAACATTCCCAAAGTGTAAATAGTTTAATATACGTAGCAAGATCCACAAAGCGCATACGTATAGTTTACAACCAAACCAATCCTTAGGTCCCATTACCGGAACTAATGGTTGTAACAAATAGAATAAGTTCACATGACGTAGCAAGATCCACAAAGCGCATACGTATAGTTTACAACCAAACCAATCCTTAGATCCCATTACTGGAACTAATGGTTGTAATGGATGCTCGGCAAAGAAGAACCACAAAGTAGACCCACAAAGAAGACCACACCGCCGAGAGCATCCAAGGTCAATAACATTCACAAGTAACATCATACAACACATAGCATCAACACATAGTATCAAGTAATAGCGCATAGTAATGTAAAGTCACCAAGTAACATACAAGGTAGCAACATAGCATAGAGACAAGAGTCATATTAATCATTCAATAAGATAAGTAATATAAGTTAACCATAAATGTTGCAGCAGACTTCCACTAGGGAAGGTGCTTGAAAATATGTTAAGTAAGTGAGCATTCTTTTCCCCTAAGTTTAAAATGTTTAAAAGTTATATAAGCGTAAAAAGGGGTCACGAAACTCACCTGAATATGATGTAATGAAATGAACAAGAGCTTCAAAGAATAAGGGCAATGCACGGTCAAACACAAACAACACCTATTATTAATTGTAATTAAGTCTTTAAAATGTGTTCAACGCGAATAGATACATTTGGTCGGATTCGGGTCGGTTCGGTTTGACGCGCGACACGCACCCAAATAGATGTATATATGTTACAAGATTTAAGTTTAATAACAAGATTAACTGTCAAATCGAGGATTAGGGTTTTAATAAGTATTAAGTTTACAAATTATTATTTACATTTTGATTCTATTAGAAGAATTATATATGTATGTTTAAATATGATATAAAATATAAGAATGATGTGGTTCATTTATGTAATTTATAATTACTAAGGATAATTACAAATAGTATTTCGATTAATAATAAGATATTAATCTATACCATTTGTTAAAATATATTTTATAAGAAATAATATTCTTAAACGTTTTGTGAATAATTATAAGATGTATAATTTCTACGATTTTCAAGGTTATTTCATAATTACACACGATTTAGTGGCCATTTTTATAAAAATAATTATTTTTAATATTGGTAGATAATATTTTATTAAAATTATTTAAGGTGTTTAAATAAAATAAATTTACAGAATATAATTATGTAACATTTTAAAATAAGAAAGTTTTTAAAACTTATTTTTATAATTTTTAGAAATTTTTATATATTTTTTGAAGCTTAAATAGCATTAAAAAAAATAGTTGTAGGTAGCGGGTTCGAACCCGGGAGCTCAAACTGACACACCACACCCTTACCAGTAAACCAAGGCATACAGCCGCGATATGGATCCATTTCTAATTTTTAAAACGAGACTTAAACAAATTCCCAAATTTCCCCAAATCACATAAACCCTAAATTCGATTTTGAATCAAATTGAACATCAAATCGATGTTATTAACCAGATTAATGTTGGGGCTTTGTTTCCCCATGATAAACCGAATGTATAGGTGTGTTTAATTACCTGATTTGAAGTTAGATTGATGATGAACACTCGATAAACAAGCCGCGGCTATCGTAGCATTGGTTAGGTACCCAAATGATGATGTTAATCAAATTAATTGCACAGGTAGCTTCTAATGATGCTAATGATCGAAAGCCCTATGTTAATTTCAGTAAATATCGTTCGGAGTATGGACTTTGGTATAGTTGCAGGTCGCGATGATGGTGATGATCGAATTGGTTTGTTTGTGTGTTTTCAGATGCATTTGAAAGTTGCACACGATTAGGATTAGTATTATATAGTTCATTGTCGATTAATTCGATTATATTAGTATGTAGTGCGTGATAAAGGAGTGGAATCGGGCCGAAAGTGAGGTGGGTGGATTTGGTTGTCAAACGCACTCGAATTTTCAATTGTCGTGGGGTATAGTGTTCGATTCTTGTTCTAGAAGCCTTCGGGACCGGTTTTTGAATTTAAAATCGACTAATTTTGCGTTTTGGAGCTCGCCGGAGTTTGGCCGGACCCGGTGGCCGGAATCACGGGGTTGGGCGGGGATTTGGGTTGTAAATTTAGAATTTATACAAATGGTCCCTGTAGTTTCGATCTTTATTATTTTATGTCCAAACCATCTTTTAAAGTTTCAAAATTGACAAACACCCCTGAACTTTATTATAATTATAATAATAATATAATAATAATTATTATTATTATTATTATTATTATTATTATTGTTATTATTATTATTATTATTGTTATTATTATTATTATATTATTATTATTATTATTATTATTATTATTAAGGTTAACACGAACGAGTATACGAAAAATTCGATTAAAACAATAAATAGATCACGAAAATAATAAATGCGTGAGGATAGTTAACGGGTGTCACGTTAATTGACGGACCTGTCGGTGACAGATGTCGCATTTAAATACTTATACAAATTTTCTCTCTTATCAAAAATAAATTTTATTAGTTGCTATATTTCTCTCTCTTATCTATTTTTCTTAAATCAAACTTCTTTTTTTAAAATAGATTTTATGAATAAAATTAAAATAACATCTTTATTTAAAATCTAAATAACAAAAAACTAAGATTTTATATAATATGAAATTTTCTAAAACATTAAATATTTTTTAAACAAAATATTTTAAATCGCTACAAATCATATTATAAACAGGTAAAATATTTTAAAATAGTCTTATTACAACAATCAGAATAACTACAAATCATATTTTTTTAAAAACAAGATTTTTATAAAAAAATATTTTTATAGAAAATCTTAAAATAAATGTTTAAAAATGAAACTATTTACATAAGAGAGTTAAAAAATAGTATAATTATTATTTCTTGAACTATTACGTATATATAATTTTAATTATATTTTACATTAAAATATTACACTGTAACTATTCATATTTATTTTACATACATATTTTATATTAAATTTAATCCGTAATATCTATAAAAACTAAAATAAGTGTGAAACATTATAAAACCTCATTATACTTACTCTCTTATTTATCTATATATTATAATAATATTAAATACTAATATTACTCATACCATTTTCCAATTAAAAATATATATTTGATAAATTTAAAACCTATTTTATTAAAAACACACTTTTTAAAATAAAAAAATTATAAAATACCAATGAACTAATCTATTTAATATTTTATTTATTTAAGCAAATGTATTACACCGAACTAATCTACTTTTACAAATTGGATTGAAGTCAGTAAAAGTAACTATTGTGTAATAATTGGGTAACTAAGAAACATGTTAAGGTAAACTTTTTGGAATTAAACTACAAAATAAACTAGTATTAATTTTATAAAAATTGGTACATATGTTTGTGCTACAACTGTTGGCCGTATATCACGTAGGTTACGTATATATTTTAACACTATCTTTTTGTATAATCATTGGTCGATATATGACGTTGATGCATCTTATGTTTAAAACTATCATGACATTTTAACACTGAAAAGATGTTGGTTAAATCTTATTTTTTGTGCTAATATGATTTCCACGGTGTTGCGAGAAGACCCCACGGCAACGCACGAGGGTCGATCCTAGTTGAAGTATTAGAATTATTTGAAACATTTTACTCTTGCCTTCGATGGTTATTTAGTAATTATCATTTAATAGAATTTTGTTGAAGTGACAACATTATTTCCATGCTATAGCGACGGTTTAGGTCGCTGCTATAGCTCTTGTTCCTTGTAGTCCATTTTCACTCTCCGACACCAACATTATCAAATGTAACAAAATATATTTTTATTGGATATTATTACTCTTTTAATATCACATCACTATATATTACCTTGAGTAAATTAAAAATATTTAAATAATACTAATTACCAACTTTCTTATGCATATGGGTTATACATTGTGTATAATTTGTTGTACTCATCTTTTAGGTGCTTTTTTTCATATTTTGGGCGTATTTTTTGTATGTATTGGTACAGTTGGTTGGTTTTGGTATTTTTTGGGCGGTTTTTTTTTTTGGGTATTTTTAGGCTATTTGGTATTTTTTTTGTGTGCCATTTTTTGGTTTTAGAGGGTGGTTTTTGGATTTTTGGTGTGGTTTAACGTTACTGGGATGATTTAAAGATTTCGGTATTCGATTGTATGGTTTTCGATAAGCCATACCGATAATGAACACACTAAAGCTTCATAGTACGAAGAAAACGACAAAAATTCCCACCAAGTAGTGTGGGGGGAAACAAGTCTTTTTTGTTTCGGTTCCATTTTTTCTGTTTTTTATTTTTTTAATACGAGTTTTTTCGATGTTGATGAACACTGATGGTGATGTGCCATTGGTGTTACTTGACACGGTTTTACGTCTCCCACCGCAATGCGGGAGCTTAACACTAGTTCTCATTTTAGTATTACTAAAATTAAGAATCTTGAGTGTTCTTTATTTAAAAACTAGATTTAAATGCTGCGCGTTGCTACGGCCGTGCAAGTTTGCGTTTTCTGCTACTAAACGGACACATTCTTACAAGAGTTCAGTTACAAAAGGCGATTATGTCACATGATTTTCAAAATACCCTGCTACCTGCACGTTTCCATTACTGTTACAAAGTGTAATATGATGCAAAAGATGTTGCAGAAGTCGATTAGTTGCAAAAGAAAGGCTTTGGATTGAAAATGTGCTTGCTTACTGTTCCTTCGATTAGTTACAAAAGGCTTTGGATTGAAATCTGCAATAACGTTATGACGTTTACTTCTTTTTTTTAACTATAATAGTTATGTATGACAAATACGAACCTGTAAGTACTTTATTCTTCTCGACCATCCGTGTATGTAGAGCTGAGTACGGAGTAAAGGAAAAGTAGTACATTGGTATCGTGTTGCTTTCTATGGGGATCACTGTTGTAGATCTCCCGAACAGAATCATTGCATGGTGATCAACAACTTTACTGGATGCTATTCCTTCTATGCAAACGAAACCCGTAATTAACAGGTTAGTACCAAAACCTGGGAATTGCGCTAAACCACAGGGACTATTTGTGTAATTAACTCTTATTTTATTTACTTACTTTTATTTTTTGTCTTTTTCTCAACACTTTTATACAAAGTTTTTTTCACTATCATTAATTAATTAATTTTAAACTTTTAGTAAATATATTTTTTTATAATTTTAATTTATTATAACTTTTTCATTTGTTCATTTTATTTCCTTATTTTTTAAGAAACATATAATAGATAACTCATATTTTTTTAAGCTAAAAATAAAAATTAACTAAAATTAAACTTACATAAATTGCTAAGATATAATTAATTAGAACATAAATTAAAGCATAAATATAAACATAACTATTCATTACACATTGAATCAAACATACTAACTTCGCCGTTATTCCTTAGTGTCTACGAAATACAACCACCACTCGAAGGCACAACCATCATTCATCACACCTCCTCCACTCTTTGTGATATGTGATTTTTCGATAACTTCTGGCGACAGTCGCTCTAATACACCTAACAAAACACTAGATTAACTATGCAGATGAGTTTCTCCACTTCTGATGACCCTCAATTGAATACATTAAGAATACAATAACGTACAGTTCTTCTAAATTAGAATTCATTTTTGTATATACATATTTAAATCCGAATAGTTGAATACATTATGATTTTTTTTAAATACTGCAAGTTTCCAACGGAAAAAATGAACTAAAATAACGTTTAAAAACTTTAAGGATAGAAACTAAATAAGCATGATGCCTAGCTCATTGGCTATCTTTCTTCCACGGTTATCTTTGTTTATAAATAAGTTTAAGTTGTTAATATTTTTACTTAATCAGTTACATATTTTTTTGAGTTAAGTTTGATTTTCCTCCCTGAGATTTGACCAAAATAACTATTTTCCTCTAAAAGATTATAAACATCAATTTATCTTCAAAAGTTTCATAACTTGCTTCAATTTCAGTCCAAAAGTTTCATTATCTGTTTTAATTTAAATCTGAAATAATAAAGTTTTTGGAATAAATGAAAGAAGTTGTAAAACTTTTGGAAATAAATTGATATTTCTAATCTTTTGGACGAAAATAGTTACTTTTGTCAAACTTGGAGAGCGAAATTTGAATTTAACTCTAATTTTTTTTAATGTAAAACGAAGTTATTTTAAATTACAGTTTCTAGTTTTTTTTTTCTAAGTTTGGAGTAAATGAAGAAATGAACTAAAATAACGTGTAGATGATTTAAGAACATAAAATAAATAAGCATTATGCCTATTTCATTGGCTATCTTTCTTTCACGGTTATCTTGTTTATAAATAATTTAAGTTGTTAATATTTTAACTTATTAACTTAACTTATGTTTCTCGTCTCCTTTCTCTTTTATTAAATGATAATGATTTTTAATATGTAAATTAACAATCAAATACTTAAATTATAAATCTTTTATTATAATAATTTATAAGCAATACTAAAATATATGATTTGAAGCATATCTTATTTTAAAATACAATTTTATATTTATAATATATATATATTTTAATATTTTCAAAGATATTTCCATTTTTTATTTCACCAAATGATAATGATATATATAGCATACAAATATTCATAAAACCTAATGACTTAATATGTTAAATTTTTTTTCATTACGTGAGTTTTTTCAAATCTAGTTTTTTAAGAAAGGTGGTGCTTCTAAAAGGTATATAAAGAGTAAATTCCATTTGCATCCCTGACGTTTTCCTCGTTTTAACCATTTGTATCCCTGTAGTTTCAAAGTCTCGATTTACCCCCTAACGTTTCCTTTTTATCTCTATTTGAGTCCAAAACACTACGGCGTTAGATTTTTCTGTTAACTTTTGTAAAATGACAAATTACCCTTATTTATTAATTCACCTACCCATCATCCTCACCTCACCCTCTCTTCTCTATCTCTCTATATCTTCTCCATTTCTACCACCATGGCAACACTACCATTGATGTCGCCGCAACAGCCATCACTCGTCATCTCGCCGCCGCCACACCGCCGCAGCCACCGCCTCATTGACCACAACCATCGCCACCCCTAAAGTTTAACCTGAAATCAACAGCAATCGAAGATGGGTACTTGAAATTAGAAAGAACAATAGTACAGATCCTTATATGGGTATTGTTGTGCTTTTCGACAGTAAATCAACAAGGAGAGGGTGAAGATGAAGTTGATTTTAGGTATAAATTTGGTGAATGAATCAAATGTAGATGTGTCGCCGGTGACGGTGATGGTTATGGTTGCGGTGGGCCGGTGATGGTGACGGTAGGCCGGTGCCGGTGACGAAACCCATGAATGCAAGATCAAAAACAAGCATAACAGAAGCGATTTGAAGTACATTTTAAAATAAATATGGTGTTATTGAATTTGGGCTTAAAGAAATTGTTAAAAGATTACCATAAGGATTGTTATTCCCACAAACAGAGCTCTCCACTTTGGATCGAGGGATATACACTTCCCAAGAATCTAAACTTAATCCAACATCCTGTAACCTCAATCTCATCTTATTTCTTCGAACACCCTTTCACTTCATCAACAACATTCAAAGCACCCATTTGTTCAGAATCAAAGTCGACCCCTAACCCCATTTTTCTCCACACAAAACCCTAATTTAAACTAATCAAACCCACGTTTCTTCTTCATCAGAAACGAACTTTGGTGATGGGAGTTGTCTGAAATCAGAGAGTGGTCTGAAATCAGAGAGTGGTGGTGATGGAGGGTTGCTGTGGTGGTGATAGGGGTCGCGATGGTGGTGACGGGGTGGTTGTGGTGGTGATGGTGGTCGTGTCGGTGGTGATGGGAGTCACGGTGGTGATGGGAGTCACGGTGGTGGTGATGGGTGGCTCTAATAAAGGGAAAAGAGTGGTTGTGGTGGTGATGGTGGTCGTGTCGTGTGTGAGGAGTCACGGTGGTGATGGGAGTCACGGTGGTGGTGATGGGTGGCTCTAATAAAGGGAAAAGAGTGGGGGGAGGGGACTGCGGTAGTGGTGAGAGGGGCTGCGGCGGCAGTGGTGGTGAGAGGGGCTGCGATGGCGATGGTGGTGAGAAGGGCTGCGACGGCGGTGGTGGTGATAGGGGCTGCGGCGGTGCTGGTGATAAGGGCTGCGGTGTGCTGGTGGTGATAACTGGGTGGTTGTGGTGGTGGTGATAGGGGTGGTTATGGGTGGTAGTTTGAAGAGATGATGTTGATGGATGGGACCCACAAGGTTTTATTGTTATTATTTAATTTGAACGGTAGTTTTGTCTTTTTATTAATAATTTTAACAGAAACATTAACGGTGTTAATTATTTGAACTCAAGTGAGATAAAAATGAAACGTATAGGCTTAAATGAAGATAACACGAAATTAGGGGGCGGATGACAATTTTAAAACCGCAGGGATGCAACTGGTTAAATGAACAAACGTCAGGGATGCAAACTGTAATTTACTCGTATATAAAAGACATTCCAATGATGATGCTATTCGGAACCACTTGTTTTACTTTGAATTCATTTTTAACATTTGAATTTATCAACTCAGTTCTCCTGATCGTTTAATTTATCCTTCAAATAATCTTTACCGCGAAGGCTCGAACACTTATTGTTTATTGAAAATCTTAACAACTTGCATTTTGTGAAGTAATATATTATGATACATCAAAGCAGTATTATTGTTTTTTAAATTAAAGGTCATGTCAACCAAATAATCCTTCTACAAAACTATTGATATTTTTTTAATCCGATGTATATTTTTAAATTTGAATAGATATATACAAGAGCATATTATATAGAACGAAAAAAAAAAACGTAAAGGATACGAAGTAACTAGGACAACGATACATGTGTTAAAATAGTGTTGTAAAACTACTTCCTAAATTGTTTAGTTCAAGTCGACTACATTCATCAACCTTTTTATTATAATAATGTATAAAATAAACGTTGATGAAAAAAGAAGTTACTTAAAAAACATACTATCAGGATATAATTTACTTGTGTACCAATTATAAGAATAAAACAAATGTAAAAGGATTACTAAAATCTTAAAATTTAAAAAAAACTCAAATTAAAAAAATTCTTTTAAACTAATAAAAAGATGAAAAGAAAAAAATAGTAATGAAAGTTGAGTGCTCAAAGTATGAACAAGAGGGGCAATGTATGATTATTTCATGGACTCAACTAAAGCCAAAATTAGAAAAGGTAATGGAGGAGGTTTACTGAGGATAACATACGATTAAAGTGAAAGGGTGTTAACTACATCCACAAAGTATGTTCTTAGTGTCATATATTGCCGCAAAACAAATATATAACGTAAAAGAAAAAAACAGTAAAAAGATATACCATGTTGCTTAAACCGTTTGTATTTCACTATTAAGAAAAGTTGTGAGTTACTGTTAATGATGATTTGTAAATTTTACATATACATAGCGTTTTTTTAAAAGTTTTCGTGAATGTAAAATGATTTTATTTAGTGTCACATGGAATATTAATAAAGCTTATTAATAGTATAAATGCTAAAAAGCTAATGGGAAGGCATACATGTCATAATGATTAGCTAAGGCATGCTATTTTTCTAGTTTCAATAAAGCAAGTCGATAGGCATACTTTGTTGATGAATCGGTTACCGAGGAGGATCCGTTGTTGGTTCTTAGAAATTATGGCGTCGGTAATATGATTATCAACATATTACCAACGGATTACACATGATTTATTTAATGACAAATTACCGAAAAGTCATTCATGGTTGCAATAAGTATTTTATGGACAGAGAAACGATGATTAATAACCAACACATACTAGATACATCTTTACTAAAGATAGTTTTAAAAAACCACTTACAGCTATAAGTTAACAAAATTAAATACTTTTGTCTATATGATAAATTAAGAAAAATATAAATTTTGAAAATTAGAATTTTATTACTAAACTAAAAGTGTGGTAAAAAACTTTGCATACGTATTTAACGAAGAACACATACCGACAGACTTTTGCATTTGAAAACGAAAAAAACGTTTGGAAACAAGGTTTGAGCAGTAATTGTAATCATAAATTCATAATTTGCCACAGATTACGAACGAGCAGCCATCGAAAATACTTTTGTGATAATTGAGTAAAAATATTTATAAAATGCATAGTTTAAGACTAATGAGTAGTAGTAATGGATTACTGATATAATTACGTTGCAATTGAAGGATTACTATTACTACTCACTAATCATATCCTTTATATTTGAAGGATTATTGACGGATATTACTAATGATAATATCATATTTTCCTAAACTAGATCTTCAGAGTTACATCAGTAATTTGTCCCTACCGACTCATTAGCCATACCAATTAAATTTTTGTAGTGAACATGCCTTGTTTTTATTGGTTTATTTTAGTTAAAAAAAAAATAAAATAAATATACAATTTTCATTTGGTTAATTAATAAAAAAATATAAAAGAACTTTTTTACAAACAGTTCTACGTGTAATACGATACATCTTAACGCTTTGCATCAAATTAAGGGTGTCTGTAAATCATAACATCTGTTCTTTAAAATTTATTTATAAAATTTTTCTTTAATATCATTTTTTATGCCGGTATCATATATTAAGTAAGTCACATAATTAATAAATAACTAAAATAATAAATGAAATATTAGAGGTTACACGTGACGACTTTTGTTTAACTTTAAATTTACGATTCCTGAATCTCTCTACTATTAAATGATATGTAAACTAACAAAATAAATACTTAAATTATAAATCTTTTTATTAATAATGTATAAAGTATGCTAAAGTATATGATTTTGTAGTATGTCTTATCTTAAATACAATTTTAAATTTATAATTTTTTGTTATGTTTTATATTTATTAGATATTTCCGTTTTTTTACTTCACCAAATGATAATGATATAACATACAAAACCATCATGAAACCTAATGACTTAAAATATTGAATTTATTACATCCATGTAATACGTGACTTTTTTCTAAGCTTTTTTTTAATAAAAGGTTGTTCTTCTAAAAAAAGTCAACAAAAGACCCTCCTTGATGATGCTATTTGGAACGCCTCTTGTTTTACTTTGAATTCGTTTTTAACATTTGAATTTATCAACTCACTTATGCTAATCGTTTAATTTATCCTAATCTTTACCGCGAAGAATCAAACACTGATTGTTTATTGAAAATTTAACAACTTGCGTTTTGTGAAGGAATATATTATGATACGTCAAAATCAGTATTATTATTTTTTAAATATAGGTCAATGTCAACCAAATAATCCTTCACTACAAGAATAAGACCTTTAGCGCAACAGATGTCGCCGCTAATACCCCTAGGTGTCGCCGCTATTACTATTAGCGGCGACTAGTCGCCGCTAATAAGTCGCCACTAAAAGTTCGTCGCTATTGACCAAAAAGTCGCCGCTAATAAGTCGCCGCTAAAGTGTCGCCGCTATTGACCAAAAAATCGCCGCTAATAATTGTCGCCACCTAATGGTATTTTAATACAGTTCACGTTACGTCCTAGTCACTTCGTATTCTTACTATGTTTTTTTTGCCCCTTCCATAATAATATGCTCTTGTATATCTAATCAACTTAAAATACATCAAATTAAAAAAATATCAATAGTTTTGTAGAAGCTTCTACAAAACTATTGATATTTTAATTTGATGTATTTTAAGTGATTAGATATACAAGATCATATTATTATAGAGGGGCAAAAAAAATAGTAAGTTACAAAGTGACTAGACGTAACGTTAACATGTATTAAAATATTGTTTTAAACTGCTTTCTAAATTGTTAGTTCAAGTCGCTACATTCGTCAACTTTTTTTTTGATGGATCAAGCCATGAATTTAAGCATCATATTAATTGGTACCCTGTTGTGCTATTTTGTTAATAAATATGTTCCCTAAATTATTAAAAAGATAACATCATACGCGCTTTATTATTAAATATAAAACGGCCATGTATTACCAAATCTTAAAACTTTGTGTTTGCCAAAATTTGTCAGACCCTCCATAAAATTTCTAATATTAACAAGAGGTAAACATTGGCGATCACACGGTTTATGAAAATAATTCATACCTCTTGCATTATCAATATATATTAAAATCAATTTGGTTTGGTCAACATCTGCATACTCTCATAATATGTCAACATTTGCAAACCCTCAATAGAATTTCTTGGTTTTAGGATTAAATAAACAGAAGTGTTTACCTACGATCTTAATCCTATAAATACACCCAATGAATGCCCACAAAACCATTCACAAACCACATAAACCCTTTACGTCTCAATCACAACGTTCTAATGGATCTTACATCTTTTCTTAGAGATTACAGTCTCCTGTCTCCTCTTTTTGCTCTCTCAACAATCATCTTCATTTTATTCATAATCAAGCAAACCAAACTTTTGTTTTTTACGGACATAGGAAATCTTCCCCTGGTCCACCACGATTGCCAATATTGGAAACTTACATCAAGTTGGGGAGAACCCTCATGTCTCCATGGCTAAATTAGCTAGAAAGTTTGGCCCTCTCATATCCCTACGCTTTGGTACACAACTTGTTGTGGTTGCCTCGTCCCCGAGGCAGCCATGGGAATCCTTAAACTCAAGATCGCCTTCTTTCCTCACGTGTTGTGCCTACTTCAATGAACATGCGCACCTGCTACCTCACTCCCTCATGTGGTCCGAGTCCAACCAGACATGGAAAACCTTAAGAACCCTATGTCTAGCTGAACTTTTTCTCGCTAACCTTAGAATCCGTCTCGATTGCGACATGAAAAATAAGACAAATGTGGATTTCTTGCGTAAAAAGCAAGGAGAAGTGATTAACATTGAGGATGTTATTTTTGTTACATTGTTCCACACGTTGAGTTCCATTATTCTCGGTAAAGATTTGCTCGAATTGAATGACGAACATGGTACTCACGATGGCTGAAGATTCGGTGAAGAAACTACTCGAACTATCAGGAGCACAATGGACTTGGCTTCATTTTATCCGATGCTTGAAAGATTTGATCTGCATGGAATAAAGAGGGGAACCATGAACTTTTCGAGAAGATATTTGCTTCCTGGGAGGATATAATAGAAGAAAGAAGAACTCAAGTTAGTTCTTCAACATGGTCTTCGGATCAAGCACATTCTTCCCTGGATAAATTGCTTGAAAATGGATTCTCAACAACAACAAATCAATCAATTGATTACGGTAAATATTTCTTTTTAATTTCAGTGTTGTATAATTACTTAAATTATCAGGTTTGTTATCATAAAAAGTAATAGATGAATGACATGCAAAATAGTTCATTAACAGTGCATGGAACACACCATTGACCATCAAAACTTTAGTTCATTTCATCAATAGTATCTTTACAAATGATATTTGCATAACTGATCCTCATAAGTTCAACTTGTTTTTTCAGGAATTGTTTCTAGCAGGAACAAACACTACACACGTACGATGATATGGCCATGAGTGAGCTTGTGAGACACAAAGAAGTCATGTCAAAAATAGAAATAGAGATGAAAAGGAAATCAATTCACATGAAATCGTAAACTTTCAACCATCCAAATTAACTTATCTACAAGCTTGCATAAAGAAGTCTTTAGATTACATCCATCCGTGCCTCTTCTTCTTCCTCACATGGCGGCTGAAACTTGTGAGGTTATGAATTACAAAATACCTAAGATGCTAAATATTTGTTAATGTTTGGGCAATGGGCAGAGACTCTAAGATCTGGGATGAACCTTTATCATTCAAGCCAAAAGATTCCTGGACTCAAACTAGATTATAAAGGTCAGGACTATGAACTAATTCCGTTTGGGTCAGGGAGGAGGATGTTCCAGGATTACCATCGGGTATGATGAGCATTGAATTTATTTTGACGTCTTTGATTCGTGAGTTTAACTGGACGCTTCCAGATGGTGATGATCCGTTAAAGCTTGACATGAATGAGAAATTCGGCATGGCGCTAAAAAGAGAAATGCCTTAAAGCTGGTTTTTAAACAAAAACAAGCGTAACAATACCCTTAATTGATATGAATATGTTCAGTTTGTTATTCAATTAATTCATTGTATTGGTATTTTTGTAATTCATTTTCTAGCATTTTATGTATTATTTGATGATAAGTGACTTGATGTGTGACATTACGTGTTTGATTTGTAGTTACTTTGAACTTCAATGATCTAAGAAACTAAGAATTATAGTTACGCCACTGGACGAGATAACATCATTTTAAGTGCAACATAATGCAGCAATATTTAACTAACATTAACCAATGAAGCTACCATTTATTAGTCTGTTTCACATAACCTCATTTTGGATTAAAAAACAGTCACAAGAGTAATGTACGCAATCTTGGAATTATCCCGTTTTTGTTTTAAGTATGAATTGTGTAAATCGAACAAAGTTAGTTACTTCGTCCGTTTATCGCGAATTAATTTACCTTACTATTTGCAAGGAAAAAATAATAATAATAATAATAATAATAATAATAATAATATTAATAATAATAATAATAATAAATAATAATAATATAATAACATAATACAATAATATTGTTTTATAAAAGTTTAGAGGGTTAAAATGTAATATATAAACTTGTTTTGAAGATTTCGACATAAAATAATAAATTGCAAAACCCCAGGGACCAAAAATGTAAATTCTCTTTAAACCCCCCCCCCCGCCCGTCGCCCCTGTTCTTTCTCCGATCATTATCGCCGGCGAGCCTCCGGCGAATCCCCAACACCCAAACAAACGCGGTTGTGACCTAATTAAAGTTCCCGACCCAATTTTGTGGTGGAGTCGAACGTGGGGCAACTTTCAATTGAATAAACGAGTGCTATTACCACTAAAAAACCGACCATCCACATTGTCGGCCAAACAAACGATCCACAATCGCCACTAACAACTAAAATAATCCAATTAATCGTGTATATAAGACCATATAACTGTTTCTAATCGAATGCGACTTTCAAATCCATCTAAAACACAACCACAAATCATCATCGATCATCCCCTACATCTTCGACCTGCAAGATAGTGGACAGTGGTCTTAGAGGCATCATAAATCGAAATTTACAGAGGGCTTTGCATCAAGAACCTTATTCGAAGCTTTCCACAAGTTTAATTTGATTTTTATCATCGTTTGCATATCAATCGAGCCTCGTCGTGGTCGCGGCTGGTTTCAACACTTGTTCATATCAAATTAATCAACAATACAGGTAACTAAACATGTCTTTAAACTCGATTTCTCATAAGGAATAAAAGCCCTATGGTTTCCATCGTTAACAACATCAAATTGGGCTTCATTTGATCGAAACAGAATTAGGATTTTTGGTGGATTGGGGGAAAGGCTTGGGTTGTGTTTAAAAGAAAAGGAAACCGAGAACTCTCACGGCTGTATGCCTTGGTTCATTGGTTGGGTGTGGGAGTGTGTGTGTGGTTGCGGGTTCGAACCCGACCACCAACATCTATTTTTTTAAAACCTTTTACACTTTTTAAAAATACAGAAAAATTCCTAAAATTATAAAAGTAATTTTTTATAAACTCTGTTTATTCTAAATGTTATTAATTATTTTCTAGAAAATTATTTCTTTAAATACCTTATTTAATTATTTATTTATATAATTATTACAAATGTTATAAATAGTTACTTTTATAAAAAAAATGGATTTTAAATGATGATTTAAATCATCAAGTTATTAATGAAGATTATATTATTTTAATTATGGATTTATTATGTAAATGAAGAATTATATTTAATAAATTTCACATATTATTTACAAATACAAATATTATCATTATAATTATGATCCTGCCATTATTATTATTAATATCAATATTGGTAATATTGTTAATACATGGTGTTGTTTGTATATCAAATCGTGCGCGTCTAACCGAACCGACCCGAATCCGACCAATGTAATTATTCGCATTGCGCATATCTTAAAGACGTAATTACAATTAATAATAGGTGTTGCTCGTGTTGATCGTGCATTGTCTTATTCTTTGAAAATCTTATTGCTTTCATTACATCAATTCAAAGTGAGTTTACAGCCCCACTTTTACTTTATACTCTTTTTGGGGGAGAGAAACATGCTGTTTTCATAAACGTTACATTACATTGGGTTTTGTAATACTGCATATACTTGATACTATGGTGTTATACTTTGCCCTTCGGACCGTTAATATGCAAATAGCGAGGTGATTGTTAGTAGATCTACTGGGATTGACATACCCCACCCGGCTAGTCGTGCTAGCACAACGTTCGCAAACGGGTGAACAGTTAGCCTGTTAAGGTTGTGGTGTGTGATCCACAATCGGGCCTACTTTATTATTTCATTACATGTCAGCTCGGTCTCGACTTCATACACATAGTGATCATTATGGACTAGCTACCCATTATATGCTTTAATTACAAAATCCGGGAATTTCATTATACTTGACGGATTACATAATCCGGGAATTTCATTATACTTGACGGATTACAAAATCCGGGAATTTCATTATACTTGACGGATTACATAATCCGGAATTTCATTATACTGACGGATTACAAAATCCGGGAATTTCATTATACTTGACGGATTACATAATCCGGGGATTTCATTATACTTGACGGATTAATAAATCCGGGATTTCATTATACTTATCGGATTAATAAATCCGGGGATTTCATTATACTTATCGGATTACATAATCCGGGGATTTCGTTACTGATACTTATCGGATTACATAATCCGGGGATTTTGTTACTGATACTTACTGTTTTCTGATAAACCTGTGAACTCACCAGTCTTGTACTGAGATTTTTGCATGTTTTCTCTCAGGACATTGATGTGGCACGTCTAGGAGCACAACATCCACTGCATGTCATTTCGCGTTCATCTCAAACTGTTTTCAAGATTTAATTAGCATTTACTTTACATAAATTGGATTGGACGCGTGTTTGCATGTTCCAAAACTATTGTTAAATGTTTTCCTGTTTTCGCTTCCCGCAAACTTAAATATATTGGTTTGTTTCATTAAAATAAACAACTTATATGATTTGTAATTATCGAGTCGTTTAGTGTAACTGATGCTTATCTGAGATTCTGGTTGTGTCACATGCCTGACGGTAAAACCCCGTTAGCGGATTTTGAGGGTGTGACAAGTATGTTCAAAATCTAGGAAATTATCATGTTAGTGTGAAATAAACGTTGACGAAAAAAGAAGTTACATAAAAAAATGTACTAGAGGATATAATTTACTTGTGTATCAATTATAAGAATAAAACAAATGTAAAAAGAATTACCAAAATCTTAGAACTAAAAAAAAACTCAAATTGAAAAAATTCTTTTAAACTTATAAAAAGGTGAAAAGAGAAATAGCAATGAAAGTTGATTGCTCATAAGTATGAACAAGAGGGGCAATGTATGATTATTTCATGAACTCAACTAAGCCAAAATTAGAAAAAGTAATGGAGAAGGTTTACTGATGATAACATACGATTAAAGTGAAAGAGTGTTAACTACATCCACAAAGTTTGTGCTTACTACCATTAGCGCAAAACAAATATATAACGTAAAAGAAAAAAACAGTAAGTAAACCATGTTGCTTAAACCGTTTGTATTTTACTATTAAGAAAATTTATGAGTTACTGTTAATGAATGACTTGTAAATTTTACATGTACATAGCGTTGTTTAAAAGTTATTCGTGAATGTAAAATGATTTTATTTAGCGTCATATGGAATATTAATAATGCTTATTAATAGTATAAATGTTAAAACGCTAATGGGAAGGCATACATGTCATAATGATTACCTAAGGCATACTAATTTTCTAGTTTCAATAAAGCAAGTCGATAGACATAGGTGCTGTTTGTTTCTGAAGAGGTAAAACGTCTGCAGTCTGCAGACCATATCTGCAGACATCTGCAGCAGAAGAGGTGGACCAAATGTTTGCAGTCTGCAAGAAAAAGACTGTTTGTTTTGTTTAACATCTGTAGAATGCTGAAATATTCTGTAATTAAACTAAATTTATTTTTTAAACTTTAAAAACAACTAATACATTAATATATAAAAAAGTCATAGAAATACATTAAAATATAAATAAAAGTCATACAACACTACAATAATATTCATAAATCATACGATTACATTTATAAATCATTTATTCAACATTCTGCATTAACTGCTCAGCAATTTCATCTCTTAATTGAGTCTATATTCTCGATCGGATGCGGTACCATGTTCTTCAACATCATTTTCCTCAGCATCAACGTGCATATCACAAAAGAATATAAGCTGTTAGTATCCAATTCACAGCTATTTCTGTTAAATAAGCAGATATTATCTTCAAGTCCATACCTCGAGTTGTCCCTATTTAATGCTTTCCGAAGCTTAATATTGGGACTTCTTGCTGCCAGAACCTATCGGAATTATATAACTACATTAATCCATCTTGCACATATTCGAATATTCGATCATATTGTCATTACAACAGTTAAATTTCTACCAATGATGTGATCCTACACATGATTAAATAGCAAATTACATACCTTGAAACACCAATTTACTATTACATCCCAAGTTCTATGAGCAAAAGACTAACATGTGACAACATAACCGATGCTCAATGACATACCATCTCCTTTTTGATCTTCTTGAGGTCCTTATCGGTCAACAACTCAATATCAAAATCATAGTAAAACCCGTGTTCAATTCATGGACCAATCGTCACTTTGGCATCTGGGAATACCTTTTGAACAGCCATTGCCATGACATGAGCACACTGTATCCATACGTAAAATCATTTAGCTGATCTATCCTCTATGCATTTACACTAAAAACATATAAGAACCAATACACAACTTAGAACCCTGGTGTTTTGAATCACAATTGGTTTATTCTACTTTCCATTGAGATGCATTTTGGCTTATGCAAGTCAAACTCCAAGTATATTTCAAATAGAATCATGATAGAAATTGTCACAAATTAACAGCATAATTTCTCCATTGCTAATTGTTCTTACAAGGGTTAACATCCTAACAAGAATCACACTCAAACACCAACATAATCCATCTCAATTTTTAGCTTTCAGACTGAATTTCACATCCAAAAGTCAAAATGCACCTCTTGTAACCTAAACAATTCCATTCCAATAAGCCAATCGTGTGTCAAAACTGAAATTCACCCTCTGGGTATCATATATCCATATCACTAAAACATAACACAAAGCATTAAATTCATAAAATAATAAAAAGGTGAAATTTACAGTATGACGAATTCTAAGGAGTGTGGGTGATGATTCATTAGTTGGAAGCACCACTTTCTCCACATCCTCAGAGCCTCATCGTAGGCATTCTTGTCATCGGCGGAGACGGCGGTACCAGGGTCGACAGCGACAGCGGCCGGAGACGAGAAGAATCGATGATGGGGTTTCTTGAAAAGATAAAAAGATTTGATTTTTGGGTGATAGAATTGTTTGGAGATGGGGTTGAATATTAAAGATGAAGGTGAATGGGGGAAGAGTGTGAAGAGGTGAGAAGATCTCTGAAGACTTTAGTCCACCTCTTCTTGGAGAAGAGGTCACGCAGACCTTTTTTAATGAAATGTCTTTAGAAAAACAAACACTCTGCAGACCATAAACGTCTGCCCGCCTCTTTTTGGCGCAGACAAAAGAGCTTTAGAAGCTCTTTTTCAGAAAAACAAACACCACCATACTTTGTTGATGAATCGGTTACCGAAGAGGATCCGTTGTTGGTTCTGTTAGAAATTATGGCGTCGGTAATATGATTATCAACATTTTACCAACGGATTACACATGATTTATTTAATGAAAAATTACCGAAAAGTCATTCATGGTTGCAATATATTTCATGGACATAGAAACGACGATGAATAACCAACCCATACTGGATACATCTTTACTGAAGAAGTTTTAAAAAAATACTGACAGCTATACTGTCGGTAAGTTAACAAATTAAATACTTTTGTCTATATGATAAATTAAAGAAAAATATAAATTCTGAAAATTAGAATTTTATTACTAAACTAAAAGTGTGGTAAAAAACTTTGCATACGTATTAACGAAGAACATACCGAGAGACTTTTGCAATTGAAAACGAAAAAAGTACGTTTGGAGCCAAGGTTTGAGCAGTATTTGTAATCATAATTTGCCACAGATTACGAACGAGCAGGCCATCAAAAATACTTATATGAAATTGAGTAAAAATTATTTATAAAAGCATAGTGTTGAATGTGTGCTGCATTCAATGTGCTGTGTGCTACATTTTAAAACATCAGGGATGTGTGCTGCATTCTTAAACATCAGGACTAATAGTGTCAATATTGTATAGTTGATGGGTTTAGTATGTAGACAGTTCGTTTGTGTTTGAATGGCTGTTATAAGTCGTTGAGGGTTAGAGAATTAGTTTTCTCTATCAGTTATCTTTTTGTAGAAGATAAATCAAGGCTCGGCAAAACATAATATGTGAAACCAAAGCCACGCGACAACAACAAGTCACGCGAGAAGCCCACAGTGCGAAAGACCAGATCCATGCGAGTCGCAGACCACGCGATAGACTGCTGCCGCGCGAAAGCTTGATCCACGCGAAAGGGATCTCGCGCGAGAACTCTATGTTTAGTATAAATAGCTAGTTTTCGTTTTGTAATTAAGCTTTTCGTTCATTATCATTGTATCTATGCGAAATCGCACAAGACCTTTTATAGGTTTCTGTTTATCAATCAAATATCATCTTTAGTGATTCAATTCATTCTTCTTCTACTCCAATCTTGTTTATATTCCGCGTTCACAAGATTGAGATCGTGTGTTACTGATCTTTGGGAGTTTTCAGAGGTTTTACAATTGGTATCAGAGCATTAGGCTCTTGAACCACGATTTGGAGAAGAATTGGATTGAGTTCTACCTGATTTTTGAAGAATCATCATCGATTACCTTAGATTCTGAGATGGAAAAGTTATGCTGCTCGATTGTGGAGATTTGGACTAATCTGGACCTAATTGAACATAATTAGTGGACTTTAAGCTTAATTTTGATTAAAATTGACTTAAAATTCATTAAAATTGGATTAAAATGCGTTTGATCAAACTTAATCAGTGAATTGGAGGTGAAATTCGCAAGAACAAACAGTTGGTAATCTGTTTCTGCACAAAATTGACTTTTCGCTTGATCCGCAAGTTCTCGCACGCGAAAACAGGGTGTTTTCGCTCAGTTAGGTATTCCACCTTTTTGTGCGATTCGCGTGAAAAGGTAAATTTGAAGATTCGCTCGAAAAGATTCATCGCGCGCGAAAACTCTCTACGCGCGAAATCACTTTTCGCACGAATTCTCTTCTCGCACGAAAACCAGATTTTTGACTTTTCTGATCATTATGGCTTCAAGTACACTGAATTTGAAGCATCTTACTGCTTCACTTCATCTAGACACTGAGATTGGAACTGGTAACAAGCCACCGATGCTTTTATGTGAAGATGATTATACCGATTGGGTGTTTCGATTTGAAAGATATGTTATTTACACGGAACCTAAAATGTGGAGATCCATCAGTATGGCCCTTACATTCCGTTGTACAAAAATGACAAAGGAGAAATGGTTCAGAAACCTGAACATTTGTGGGATGAAGACGACATCAAGAGATTGGAATTGGATGATAAGGCGTATGCTGCAATTACTATGGCTCTTACTACTGAGATCTCACAAAAGTTTCAAGAGTTCAGGGGTGCAAAGTGCTATGGGATGCTCTGGAATCTCAGATAATGGGCAACAAAGACATGAGAGAGAGCAAGAAGGATATGTTGAATCAAGAATTCAACATGTTCAATCATATTGTTGGTGAGGAATTGGAAGCTCAAATGGCCAGGTTTGTTAGACTGGTCACAAAAATGAAGAGTGCTAGTATTACTATGGAACCCATTACTGTGAACAAGAGTTACTCAACTCACTTCCTTACAGTTGGAATAACAACTGTACATTGATAAAGAGAACCAAAGACTTGTATACTCTTCAGTTGACCGATCTCATCTCAACTATCAAGTCTTATGCTATGGATGATAAGCAGCGAGCTGCTAATCATCTTAGTTCTCTAGGTGCTGAAGGAACTGCTCTCTACGCAAAGATGGCGAGTAATCCAAATTACTATGTCAGCTATACTCAAATGTGTCAGCAACAACAATCGGGAAGTGCAGCATCTTCATATATGCAACCAGCAGTAACTCATCAAGTTCATGTTCCAGCAGCTCAACATTATTCCCCCATCATCCACCAACAAGTCTCTCAACCTCAAGATTCTCATAGTGGTCAACATGCTTATGTTGCTACTACTAATCCATCCAAACAGACTGTCCAAATTGCTGAGGAGCATCTTGCTCTTTTCACCACATTTATGTCAAGTTATGAAGCTTTTATGGCCGGAAGACTTTCTGCTCCAAATATTCTTGTTGATGATCTTCAACAAGTTAATCCGGATGATGTTGAAGAGAACGACATCAAATATCAGATGGCCATGGTTGTCTACAGGGCGAAGAATTTTGCTAGAAGAACTGGAAGGAAAATGTTTGGTGTCAATAATTCTAGCAAAATTGGTTTCGACAAATCCAACCTGAGGTGTTACAACTGTAACAAACCAGGTCTTTCGCCAGAGAGTGTACTGAACCAAAAACAGTTCAAAATGAAGCCCCAAAGAAGATGGTGACTGTGGAGATAGAGCAGAAGAAAGACAAAGCTGGTACTTCTAGTGGCAATAAAGCATTAGTTTCTCAAA
The DNA here is from genome assembly GCA_024085815.1 of Flaveria linearis. Lineage (NCBI taxonomy): Eukaryota > Viridiplantae > Streptophyta > Magnoliopsida > Asterales > Asteraceae > Flaveria > Flaveria linearis. The sequence goes on from CM044001.1 coordinate 115,704,923, forward strand.
CAAATGCTGAATATGATTGGTCTGATCAAATGGAGGCCCTTGATCTGACTTTGTCTCATGCACTCATTGCAAAGATTGTGCCAGAACCAGAAGAGGAAGAAACTTGTTTGCTGAATTCGTGTCTAATGATTTGTTGGAGGGCTTGTTTGCTACAGAAGAAGAAGAGAAGGAGAGAATTGAAGAGGAGAAAGAGAAAACTGAGAAGAAAGAACAGGTTGAGAAGGATGATAAAGAAACGATTGTGTTTGAAGATGACACTGTTGAGCTCACAGTCAAAAGTCCATGTATTGATCCAAAGACTGTTGTTAGTGCTCCAGTGGATGAATCAGATGGTAAATTGAAAGCATTCATGGTGAAGAAGGTTGCTAAACAAAGATTTCATAATTCTATTTCTCATAATAGAAAATTATTTTTCACTCGTGGAAAATTATCAAATAATATGAAATCAAAGGTTGCTAATGAGTTTAATGTCAAACGGGATAAGAAGCTGACCAATGACATAAAGAAAATGTCAATCCTAAAAGCATAAATGAAAAGAATGATGTGCAAACACAATATAATAATCTTAATCATTTTGTCTTACTGCAACTCAGAAAGTGCTCAAGTCATGTTTGACTTGGGTACCAAATCTAAGTAATTTTGTTACTAATGCAGGGACAACCGCGAAAGGCTACTGACAGTCTATGGCATGTTGATAGCGGTTGTTCAAGACATATGACTGGTAACTTATCATTACTACAAGATGTGCAATCATACAATGGAGGAAGAGTGATATTTGCAGGAGATAAGGAGGACGAATTACTAAACGGGTACAGTTACAAATGGCGTCCTGAGTTTTGAGAATGTTAATTTTGTTGAGGATTAAAACATAACCTGCTAAGTGTGTCTCAAATCTGTGACAAACAATATTCAACACACTTTACTAATAACGAATGCTTAATATAAAACCAGGTTTTGTTGTTCCAGAAGAATGGGTTTTGATGAGGACTCCGAGAGACAATGACACATATCTTCTTGATATGCATTGTTCTAATTCTTTGGTAACAGCCTCTTGCTTATTATCCAAAGCCTCGGAGAATGATTCCATGTTATGGCATCGTCGATTAGGACATGTCAATCTTAAAACATAAATAAACTTGTACGTGGAAATCATGTAATTGGTTTACCTGAAAAAATATCATTTAACTGAACATTGTCTGTCATGTTCAAAAGGTAAACAACATAAACTTCCTCACAAACCAGTTGCACACACTCAGTCGAATCAATCTTACAACTCTTACACATGGATCTTTTTGGTCCAGTAAGTGTTCTAAGTTTGGGTCGAAGATCTTATTGTTTGGTTGTTACTGATGATTTTTCAAGATTTACTTGGGTGTTTTTCTTAGCATCTAAGGATGAGACTCCACATCTATTGATCAAATTCATTACTTTGGTGGAGAATCAGACAGAGAAAAAGGTAAAATGCATCAGAAGTGACAATGGGACAGAGTTTTGCAATCAAACTCTGAATGAGTTTTGTGAATCCAAGGGAATTGCCAGACAATTTAGTGCTGCTGGCACTCCATAACAGAATGGAGTTGCAGAAAGAAGAAATAGGACATTAATTGAAGCTGCTAGAACAATGATCTCTGCCGCCAAACTACCTTTGTTCTTTTGGGCAGAAGCAGTAAATACTGCATGTTATGTTAGAATCGTGTGTTAATCAATAAAAGATTAAATAAGACTCCTTATGAAATCTTTTATAATCACAAACCCAAAGTTAAATATTTTAAAGCCTTTGGTTGTTGTTGTACTTTGTTACATACAACCGAATCATCTTCAAAATTTTCTGAAAAGGCTGATGAATGTTACTTTGTGGGATATGCTGCCAATAAGGTTGCATATCGTGTTTATAATAAAAGAACTAGACAAATAATCGAGTCATTTAACATTGATTGGCACGAACTTAACATAACTGATGCAGGTTCAGCTCCTTCATGGGTTTATGATTATGAATCTTTGTTCATAAATTTTAATATTTCTAAATCTTCATCTGCAGATTCTAATTCTCAATCAATCACCTTGGATAACCAAATAATTGAGGAACTTCCTTCTTTGATATCTGATGATTCTGCTACTGTTTCATCATCCAAAAATATTCCGACAGCTTCTGTGCCAGTATCTGCATGTTCTGAGACTTTAGATATTTCTTCAGAACACATTCCTACTCAGGAGCTGGAAGAATCATTGAGTTCTCCGTTATCTTCATCTTCTTCAGACACTATACACACACCGATAGAGATCATTCAGGTTCCATTTGATGAGTCTCAAATGTGTCAACTGCTTCTGAAACTCCTATTTCAGATGACACAATTGATGAAACTTATGTGCCTCTATCTCAACATACTGAAGAAGTTCTTGATAATGTTGAACATATTACAAATTTGGAAGATGGAATGGTTGCAGATGAGATTCCTCAATTAAGAATACATAAAACTCATCCAACTGAAGCAATCATTGGCCCGTTGCACGAAGGTGTAGTTACCAGAAGTCGATCAGGAGCAATCAACACATGTCTGTATGCTTGCTTTCTATCACAAATAGTGCCCAAGAATGTGGAAATGGCACTTAAAGAAACAGCTGGATAGAAGCAATGCAGGATGAGTTGATGCAATTCAAGAAGCTCAATGTTTGGCATCTTGTTGAACTACCAAAGATAAGCTTCCGATTGGAACAAAGTGGATTTTTAGGAATAAGAGGATGAAAAGGGTGTTATAGTTAGAAATAAAGCACGCCTTGTGGTGCAGGGATTTTATCAAGTTGAAGGCTTAGATTATGAAGAAGTGTATGCTCCAGTTGCAAGACTAGAAGCAATACGCATTTTCTTAGCTTTTGCCTCATTCATGAACATCAAGGTGTACCAGATGGATGTTAAGACTGCGTTTTATACGGAGAAATGAAAGAAGAAACCTATGTTTGTCAGCCTCCTGGATTTGAAGACCCAGATCATCCTGATTATGTTTACAAGTTGGTATGCAACTCTGACTGAACATTTGCTTGCAAATGGTTATTCAAGAGGTGCAATTGATCAAACCTTATTCATACGAAAATCAGGCGATGATATCATTTTGGTTCAAATCTACGTCGATGATATTATTTTTGGCTCCACAAATGATAGTATGTGCACGGAGTTCGAAGAAGTGATGAAGAAGAAGTTTGAGATGAGTTCACTTGGAGAAATTTCATTTTTCTTGGGTATTCAAGTTACTCAATCTGAGACTGGTATTCTCATTCATCAAGAAAAGTATGTTCAGACAATTCTTGAGAAATACAAGTTTCAAGACTCCAAAGTAGCTCCAACTCCAATGGCTTCTCGTCCTACTCTTACTCCAGATCCATTAGGAGAATCAGTTGATCAGCATCTTTACAGATCAATGATTGGTTCCCTTATGTATCTCACTGCAAGCAGGCCGGATGTTATGTTCCCTGTTTGTCAGTGTGCCCGCTATCAAAGTGATCCAAAGGAATCACACATGAAAGCTGTCAAGAGGATTTTCAAGTATCTCAAGGGTCAACCCAAACTTGGTCTTTGGTATCCTCGAAATTCCGATTTCAATTTATTTGCTTATACTGACAGTGATTATGGTGGTTGTAATTTAGACAGGAAATCGACCACAGGAGGATGTCAATTCCTGGGCAACCGACTCATTTCTTGGCAGTGTAAAAAGCAGAACACTGTCTCTACATCCACTGCCGAAGCTGAATATATGGCTGCTTCGAGTTGTTGTTCCCAGCTTGTCTGGATTCAGCAACAACTTCTCGATTATGGTCTCAACATTTATGACACACCAATTTGGTGTGATAACACGGCAGTTTTAAACATCGTGAAAAATCCCATCCAACACTCAAAAACTAAACACATAGACATCCGCATACATTTTATCCGCGACTGTTTTGATCGTAAACTTATTCATCTTAAACAAGTGCCGTCAACTGAAAATATTGCTGATTTATTCACCAAGCGTTTGATCATTCTCGATTTGATTTCCTAGTGCAATCATTGGGAATGATTAACTTTGGATAAATTGGTTTAATGAATCTTCACAAAAAGATTTTTCAGTTTTTAATAATGAATAAAATTGCAATTGTTTCTTTTTCTTAAAAGGACAATCACAATTTTAGGGGGAGAACATTAGAAAAGCAAGTTCTGAAAAATAGTTTTGGTCTTAGGGGGAGTTAAGATCAAAGGATTGCCAAAATCAAAAGAAGAAATTTTCATGCTTAAATGAGAAATGATATTAAAAAGTTCAAAACGAGTATAAGTACTTTCAAAGGCTTAAATACGAATACACTTGGATTATGTTTGATATGTTGATAGGCTTTGCTTTCAGAAATGAAAAGATCATAATTGAGTGATTACAATTGAATTAAAGAAATATGATTTAGTGGGGAACATATCAGGATTCTGTGCCAAAAATGTTCTAACACAGACTGAGAGATATAATCTTGTCATACTCAAGCCTGTATATGATTGATTCAGTGATTATCATAACTATATATATATATATAAAAGATAAAAATACAAAAAGAAACAAAAAAGAAAAATACAAAAAGAAAATAATTGAGCAAAAAGATGCCAAAAGGAAAAGGCCATATAGGATAAAAGATGCCAAGAAGCACAACAAATCAAAAGATATGTCTATATGACATACATACTATATGGTATATATTTTCTGATTTTGAGAATAGTTTTTAACTTTGGAAGGCAAAATCGAAGGATGGGGCATGTAAGTCCGAATGGCTTGTAAGTCCTAAACATCTTGAGAGGGCAGACGTAAGTCCGAATGGCTGTCAGTAAGTCCTTAAACTTGTTAATATTCCGGGTTAAGAATTATTTCTCAGGCTAGTTATGCTCAAATAGTTATATTTAGGATTACAATAAATGGTATCACTGATCATCAATGCATGGTTTAAATCAAATTGGGGTGACTTGAAAAATCTCAATAGTGTCTTGAAGGATAATAATAATTCTACAGAAGTTCTGATTGTGGGATCCACTGACTTATATCAAATTAACACAAAACATGATATATATATCACTCATTATGTGTCTGAGTAAAACCTGAAGTATAAGTTTAAAAGGACAAAATATATTGACAATCAACTTAACCAGTTATTTTAAATAAAGCTGGACAGAGTCTTAACTTGACAAAGAACTATATGATCTCATTATAAAATTCTTACAATACAAGCAAATCCTATCTTGATTCTTCAATTGTTTTTCATTCTTTTGTTATTTTGTATGTAAGTGTTTGTTTTTATTTCACTTTTATAGTGTTTTATTTTAGGACAAAGAAATAACAAGAAAATATTTGAAAATTGAAGATTCATTAAGTTAATTAATCACTTGGTAAATAACATTTTATGTTGACTTTGATTCATTGAAATAAAAGGACTTAAGGTTGTGTAAAGTTTTAAAAGATTTAAAAAGTTGAAAAATTTGAAATTCCTTATTTCGCACGCGAAATAGAGGGTCACGCGAAACAGAAGGTTTTGCGAAATTGGTTTTCGCGTGATTTGTCTGTGGTATAAAAGGCACAATGTTCTAGATAATGCCACTTTTCGCTCAAAACCTACCCGAAAACCCTTTTCGCTCACATACCCGAAATCTCATCTCGCATACTTCAAACATTACATTATCTCACTCATCTTCTGTTATTTTGATTCTCGTCATACTCAGTACGTGTTTAGTGTGATTTTCAAGGTATAAACAACTTGATTTGGTTACTGTAGATCTGAAATGTTAAGGGGAACTTAACAACTTGAACTTAAAATCTAAATAAATGGACTTAAATGATGAAATTGATGAATGAAATTAACCTAATAGATCTAGGCGACAGCAATGATATGCATTTCATGGATTAAAATCGATTTTTGAAAGGTTAATTTGAAGTTGGGGTTGTGCGAATCGCACAAGAAGCTGAACAGTCGCGAAAACGATTTTTCGCGTGAATTGGGTTCTCGCATGAGTCTTATTTTCGCATGAAAACCTTGTTAATTTCGCATGAAACAGCTTTATCGCGTGAACACATTTCGCACATATTGAGTTCTCGCATGAACTGAGATTTTGCGTGAAAAGGCTTATCGCGTGAAAACAAGTTTCGCGTGATAATGGTTTATCGCATGAAATCATTTTTTGCAAAAATTGTTGAATTTCGCATGAGCTATTTTCGCGTGACAGAAAAATTCTAAAATGTTTCTAAGTGTTGATTCTGTTGTTGTAGTACATGGATTTCTCACTTATAACTTTTGATAAAATCATAAGTGAATTACATGTAATCACTTGTGACTGAGCCTTGAAATGAAAAATTTTCTAAGTGATAAAATTTTTAATAATAAGACCTTAAAAGCTAAAATGTTTTAAGTGTTAAAATTCTATATGCATAATTAAGTTATTTCAAGAGTGTTCTAACTTTGATCTTATTGGACAATGCAGATGGCACAAATGATCTTTAACAAGAATCATAATTGTGTTGCTTATCTGGACGAGGTTCCGGAAGGAAAGGAACTATTTCATTCTATGATCGAAGGCTTGAAGAACTCTCGTATTGTTTATTCTATTTCTGCTGATCCAGCCATCTATGCTGAACTGATAGACTCTTTCTGGAGCACTGCTGCTCTAGAAAAAGACGAAACTGGAAACCAGATCATTACAGCAACTGTGAAGGATAAAAGGGTGATTGTTTCTCAAGCCATACTAAACAGAGTTCTTCTGTTTAATGACCAAGAGGGAGCACCAACAAGATTAGATGATGATACTGTCATGGACTGTCTATCTCGGATGGGTTATGAGTATAGATATCCAAGTTTGGAGAAGAAATGGTTACCACCGTATTGGAAATACTTATTTCATGTGGTGATTCATTGTCTGAGCAACCTCAAGGCTGGGATGGATAGCTTGAGTGCAGTGTTTGGCTCATTACTAGTTTCATTGGTTGATGACATTCCCTTTAGCATATCTGGGGTTATATTTCAGGAGATGGTAAAGAATGCTAAAGCAAATCCTGGAAGGAAGTTCATTATGTACCCGAGATTTATCCAGTTGGTGATAAATGATGCTTATCCTGAGCTTGCTACTCAGAGATCTCCTAAGTATGTTGTACAGACTGTGAAGAAGGAGATTTTCTCACATCTAACTGGAGCCAGAGGCAACAAATGCTCTGGTGAAAGTTTTGCCAAGATTGGAAGATTTTCTGAGATTGATGAACATGATGATGAGGTTGCTGAAGGTGATCATGCTGATGATGCACAGACTGGTGCTTCTACTTCCTTTACTAGAGAAAATATTGAGGAAGAGATTGAAAAGCTTTTTGAAGATGACCCTACACATGAAGGAGGAATGGAAGAAGTTGTTCATTCTGCTTCTAGTTCCGATACTGTTAGTGATCAGATAGGGAATGTTCCTTATGTGATTCAGACTGATCCTACTCCTTCTACTCCAACATCATCTAGACCAAGTGAGGAAGAGAGGGACACTGATTATGTCCCGGAAGAGTCTCCAAGTACATCATCGAGACGCAAAAGAATGGCAAAAAGAAAAGACTTCCCATCGAGAAAGAGAGGTCGTGGTGGTATTATTCCCAGGAAACCACGAACACAAGTGGTTATTACAGAGGCTGATCAGACCACTTCTTCTAAAGTTCAGAGATCACCTGCAAATGTGATCACAAGGAAGAATCTCATGTTGATACGACTACTGTTAGTCCTGAAACAGAAACAGTCCCTGTTTCTGGAGCATCTAATGTTCCTGTTTCTGATTTCTCTACACCTCCTCATCAGGAGAATTTGGAGTTTGATGTCGACACACTGTTGAATACTCCTCCTGAGTTTCAGAGGAGAGAAGAATCAACAAGCACTCCAGGTTCTATCACATTAGAAGAAAGAATTAAGAACCTGGAGAAGGAAAATTTTGAAAATATGAAATTGATTGCTGAGTTGAAGAAAAGTAATGAAGAAAAGTCTAATCAGATAACCATGATTCATCTTGACTCAGCTATCAAAGATACCAGATTAGCATCTCTTGAGCAACAAATGAAAAACATATTTGACTACTCATCTGGGTTGGAGAGACAACTAACGAGCTTAGAGAATTTATCTCTCAGACATACTTTCATCAGCCACAGAACATAAGATCTACTACTGTGGTTGGTGAATCTAGCAGACGATCTCCAAGCCCACCTCCTACTGAGACAGTTCATGAAAAGGAAACGGTCAACGAAGCCCAAACATCTACTGTACAGCAAAGTGGTAGCTCTACTGAAGATGTTCCAGTTTCATCTGAAGTACTTATCACCGAGGCTTACACTTCTACTGCTTTTGTTGAGCCAGAACACATGGTTACTCTGCCTATTATTCATGAACAGGAGGATGAAGAGTTATTGATTATGCTGATTCTGATGATGAAGAGGATGATGATGATGATAATGACGATGATGATGATAATGATAGTGGAGATGATGATGGAAATAATGGTGGAGATGATGGTGGAGATGATGGTGGAGATGGTGGAAATGTTACGGGTTCTTCTTCAAGTCCTACTGGAGAGACTAACACTGACAATGTCGATAGACCAAGTGTTAGTAATCCAGAAGGATATGATCCAATAGACCCAGCCACAGAAAGTGTGTATGAAAAGGAATTATATTCTTTTCAACAAACTTCATCTGAAACTATTGAAGAAGAACTTGATATTTTTGAAGATCTGGAGGAACAGACTGAGTACACAGATATTTTTGGCAATAATCTTCAAGAATTATTCAAGGACATTAATCTTGAAGAAGGAGAAATTCCTACAGAGACTGTGAGTGGTGAAACTCCTACTAATACTACAAAGACAGATAATACTGGTCAGATTGCACTATACACTAGAGGAGGTTTGCAATTCAAAGCACCACCACCACCTACTGAAGCTCACTTTCTGTTTATATCTAAGCCAAAACAAAAGTATGGTGAAATGTCTCACGTAATCAGCTGGGCTTATGATGGTGAGAAAAGAATGTATGTTATAAAGAGAAGAAATGGAGAGATTGATTATTTAAAGAGCACACAAGACTTTCATACTTTACGTGCTGCTGATTTATACTCTATGGGCAAAGCTCCATTCTTCAATGAGAGTAATCACAGTGAAGCAGAGCTCATGAGATCAATGATAAGAAGGGAGATGCGCACAAATTTCAAAGACTTTAAGACTGCAAAATCGAAGTTGATAGATGACTCAACACGTATTGATGAAAATACTAAAGCTCCAATGAAGATACGAGTCTATCAACATCCTAAATTTATCAGAAAAGTCCCTGTGCATGCTCCAGTTCCTCTAAACTCTTTGAAGCAACTTCTATCCTGGAGATGTGAAAAGGATTCCGGTCACGCTGTGATCAAATGTATAGACAAGTCTTATCGAATTATTGATCCAGCAGACTTAATGAAGTTTGGCAAAGACGACTTATCCAAGCTGTTACACTGCCCTATCTCAGCTGATGAGTCTGTTTACTTTCTATCTTGCCAGTACGTATGGATGATTGACCGGATCCTGAGGAATAAATGGTATGCTTATGCTGGATCTTACACGAAGGCGAACATTGACTTTGATTGATTATGTTTCACCGAGCCTAGGGGGAGATTGTAGAAGATAAATCAAGGCTCGGCAAAACATAATATGTGAAACCAAAGCCACGCGACAACAACAAGTCACGCGAGAAGCCCACAGTGCGAAAGACCAGATCCATGCGAGTCGCAGACCACGCGATAGACTGCTGCCGCGCGAAAGCTTGATCCACGCGAAAGGGATCTCGCGCGAGAACTCTATGTTTAGTATAAATAGCTAGTTTTCGTTTTGTAATTAAGCTTTTCGTTCATTATCATTGTATCTGTGCGAAATCGCACAAGACCTTTTATAGGTTTCTGTTTATCAATCAAATATCATCTTTAGTGATTCAATTCATTCTTCTTCTACTCCAATCTTGTTTATATTCCGCGTTCACAAGATTGAGATCGTGTGTTACTGATCTTTGGGAGTTTTTAGAGGTTTTACACTTTTCATCTTTGTAATCAGACTCATTGTTCTTATTGATCTTTCAAGTCTTGTTTCGATTGATTGTGTTCTTCAATTCCGCATTAGTTTTAACAATTGGTATCAGAGCCCTCGGCTCTATGTGATTTGGCTGTGTTGATCGATCGAAAGGAACGGAGATGACATCGACTAAGTTTGATTTGGAAAAGTTCAATGGAAAGAACGATTTCTGTCTGTGGCGATTGAAGATGAGAGCTCTGCTAGTCCACAGCGGCGTGGTGGATGCGTTGAAGGGCGAAGAGGTCTTGCCGGTGTAACACCCGTAATTTCTTATTAAAGAAATTAAAAGAATGAAATAGAAAGAAAGGAGAAGGAAATAAAAAGTCTACTTTTGTGGAAGGGCCAAAAGTGCCAAATGGACAAACTCCCTATTAATTTGATAGAAAAGGTGGTATGGCCTCTCACGTTGCCTGAGTATTCATTCATTTGATATTTTAGAGAGAGAAAGCAGCAGGAGCAGAAAACCATCGGGATTTTGAAGAAGGACCTGAGAAATTCGAAGTTTTTGGTAAGAAATCTCGAATTTATGATGCTAGGACGATTCTAGAACCATATATGAGCTTATAAATGTGACTAGTGTGTTCGGGTTGCACTGTGTGTGTGTTTTAGGTGTATAAACGACTGAGAAGTTCAAGGAAAGGGCATCCAAAACCCGAAGACAAATTAAGGTGAGTTCTAGACCCCGTTTTACTGGTTTTAAATGTTTTGGGGCTGGAAAATGCATGCAAGTATGTTTTTGTAAAGTTTAGGTTGAAACCCGTATGAAATGAATGTATGTATGCTTATGTTTATGTTAGATTTATGCCTAGAATCATGTGTATATGTTTAGAACTAGGCATTATGATGTTTGGGACTTGGATTATGGATTAGACACATGAACAGGTTGCAAATATGTCTGAAATTGGACTTAGAATAAAAGAACAAGCTGATGAGTCCACCAGTGGTCATACGACCAACAGTGTGGTCGTATGACCAGGATTTTTTCTAAGTGTTAAAGCCCACTAGTGCTCATACGACCAACAGTGTGGTCGTATGACCAGGAGATATATTTTTCTAAGTGCTGATGAGTCTAACAGGACTCATACGACCAACAGTGGTCGTATGACTATGTGATGAAATTTTCTAAGTATGATGAAGAGTCCCACAGGACTCATACGACCAACAGTGGTCGTATGATCAGAATATATTTCCCAAGTCCAGGGATGTTACGACCAATAGTGCTCATACGACCAACAGTGTGGTCGTATGACCAGATGATAAATCTAGGTGTAAGATGAAAAGTCCAGCAGTACTCTTACGCCCAATAGTGCTCATACGGCCAGAGGGCTTTTACGCCCAACAGGGCTCAAACGCCTAGGACACTTAGAATTTTTCAGAAATTTCCTGAAATACCGAAGTTCGAGGTTTTGACCAGGGCTGACTAGGGTTAACAAATGATGATGTTTCATGCATGTAATGATGATTATGGTTAACCCTTATTGTTTCTGATGTTATTATCAGTGTATTATAGTTAACAATATTATTAAAATATTGTTAAATGTGGTATGATGCTATGTATGATGATGAATGTATGATGATGTACGTATGGTGATGAATGTATGATGAGTATGTATGATGAGTGTGTGTGTTCCTTGTAATTGTGTGCTTATCTTTCTGAAACTTTACGAATAACGAGAATGAACTAATGAAGTATTATGTATCGTAAAGTGAAAGATAATGAAAGAGGAACATGATGACGAATGCATGTATTAATGAACGAACAAAAAGAAGAATGATGATGAATACATGCATTAATGAACGAACGAATTATGTCTTGCAAGCATTGAATAACGCGATTGGTCCTTCTATGTGATTGACCATGGTCATGGTACCTCTACCGCTTACCTCTAGTACTGTGGCATACGATTTTCCGTCATATGTTGACTACGGCCCGGTAGCTAATAACGATCGGGGTGTAGCATATGGTATTGGTACAATTCACCTTTCAATGCGTGCAAGTAAGTATGGACGGGATTCTTGTCATTCGACCACAGTAATCATAGCCAAGTGCTATGAAGTGGGTAAAGCCTGACAGAATCCATACGAGAAGTTAAAGATAACGATGAATAACGAATGATGAAGATAATAACGAATATTATCTCTGTGTACGTATGATGTATGAACGTATGCACGAAAGGATACTTTTAAATAAGTAAAAGTATGTTTTATTACAAAACTAGAACTCACTCAGCAACGCTGACTTTTATGTGTTTTCCAGTTGGCAGGTAGTGTTGCTGAGGATGGCACGAGGCGGCTACTCAGCTCTTTTGGGATGGCATTCTTTTGTTAACGTTTTTGTATTGTAATGCAAACAATTGATATTTTGTAACGGGTGTTGTATTACTTTACAAAAGCATTTATAGTAAAAATTTAAAGTTTCCGCTGCATGGTTTTTATTAAGTTATTTTTAATGTATGTTTTATGGGTAATGACGACCAACTGTGAGGTGTCCGGAACGGGGGCCTTACAAGTTGGTATCAGAGCCAAAGTTTAAGTGAAATGGGTAAATTTTTAAAACAAACCTAAAACTTAAACTGAGAATGGGACAGGGAGAATGAGAATGCCATCTGAGTAGTTGCGTGCCATCAGGTATTTTCTTGAAAGTTAACCAGTGTTACGTGCGCATGTTATGTGTTTATGTGTACTGTTAGACTTAGATACTAATGTAGTCAGGACAGGTAATGCTCGGGGTGTGAAGAGTAGAGTAAGTGGCTAATTACAACTGGCCACTGTAATTAGGGACTTACTATACTTGACATAAACTGAGCTATTTCCTTGAATGACCGTGTTGGTGTTTAAATCTTTCAGTGTGATAGAAGATGGTCGGTGGTAGATCATCTAAAGCCCCAATTGGTGGAGGCAGTGGCGGAAGTGGTGCGGAACCACGAGCCACAAGAGGTAGGCCTAGACAAGAGAAGAAGGTTCCCGAAGAACCTAATACTACTCCCTCGGGTGGAGTGGATGAGAGTGATAATGTGAGAGCCTCGGTGAAAGAGACGGTGATCGAGGAGGTGCACCAAGTCATGCAGACGATCTTACCGTCTGTAGTGACTGAAGTGATAAAGGCAGTACGTGAAGACGATAGACGAGGGAGGAATCGGTCCTCAGGTAGACAACAACAGGCGGAAGCAGAAACGGTACTATCTGATGATGAAGAGGAAGAGGAAGAAGAACAGTTACGGGAGACCGCCCGGGGTTGTAACTACGGGGCATTCATGAGGTGCAAACCCCCAACTTTTGATGGGTCTGGTACTGCTACTGATGCTCACCAATGAGTGATGGAAATGGAAGCTGTCCTCGATATTAGTGATTGCCAGGAGGACAAGAAGGTGAAGTTTGCTACCCACTCTTTTACAGGGTCGGCTTTATGCTGGTGGAAAAATATAGTCCAAGCCGAGGGTAGCAGGGCTATAGGGAAGATGAAGTGGGCTGAGTTGAAAAGGCTGGTGATCGAGGAATTCAGTCCTCGTCGGGAAATGGATAGAATAGAGAGAGAGTTCCTGCAGTTGGAGGCGGGGACGATGACCCACCAACAATATACCACCAAGTTTAACGAATTGGCGCTGTTGGTGCCGGAGCAGGTGACGCGGTGTCTCGAAAGATCAACCGGTATATTCAGGGGCTGCCAGCTGAAATTCGTTGGCACTTGATTTCTGCCCGACCAAGCACTTTCAGGTCGGCAGTGGATTTGGCGGGAAGGTTATTCGATGAACGTGCTGCTTTGGTGAAGGCTGACGGAAGCAAGAAAGGAAGTGGAGAGAAGAACTGGCAGGGGAAGAGATTTGGTCGGGGTGATACTTCGACAAACAACAAGAAGGCAAGGGTGGATGACCGCCGAGTGGTCATGTCTGGAGCTGGGGTGAGGAAGTGTGGCAAGTGTGGAAGGGAGCACTCAGGGGAGTGCAAATGGGGATCCAACCTCTGCTTTAAGTGCGGGAGGACAGGGCACATATCAAAAGATTGCCGGATGGGCAAGTGCTTTAACTGTGGAGAAAGTGGCCATATGAGCAGGGACTGTAAGAAGCCGAGAGCTGAGGCTTCAGGGGTAAAGAAGACGGGAAGTGAAGGTCCGAGAACAAGTGCCATGGCTTTCACTATGACGCAGGAAGAGGCTAGGACGGACCCCGATGTGGTGTCAGGTACGTTTCTAGTAAATCAAACTCTTGCTTCTGTGTTATTTGACTCTGGTGCTAGTAAGAGTTTCATTTCTACTACTTTCTATGCTAAATTGCCTGTTAGTAGTAAATGCATTAGTGAACCTTTTTATGTAGAAACTGCTATTGGTAAGTCCACTAGGGTTACTGATGTGATAGAGGACTGTACCATAGAGTTAGAAGGTCATAGGTTTGCTGCTAGATTACATGTGATGCCCCTAGGAGGATTTGATGTAGTGTTAGGGATGGACTGGTTAGCAACCTACGAAGCGAATATCGTGTGCCGAAAGAAGATGATTAGACTGACGGCGACCGACGGAAGTCCGGTGACAATTTATGGCGATCGAGTTACGACGATTCCGAAGGTGATCTCGATGGCGGTGGCGGGAAAGTGTATGAGGCGCGGATGTAGTGCCTACTTATGTTATGTAAAGAATGTAGAGACGCCAACACCACAGCTATGCGATGTGCCAGTGGTGTGTGACTTTCCAGACGTGTTTCCCGAAGACTTATCGGGATTGCCACCTGACCGAGAGATCGAATTCCAGATCGACCTGATACCGGGTGCCCAACCTGTCGCAAAAGCACCGTATCGCTTGGCTCCGACGGAGATGAAAGAGTTGATGGAGCAGTTGCAGGCGCTGCTAGATAAGGGGTTTATCCGACCGAGTATCTCACCTTGGGGTGCTCCGGTTCTGTTCGTAAAGAAGAAGGATGGTAGTATGAGGATGTGCATCGACTACCGCGAGCTGAATAAGCTGACGGTGAAGAACAGATACCCCTTACCAAGGATCGATGACTTGTTTGATCAACTTCAGGGTGCCAGTTGGTTTTCAAGGATAGATCTTCGATCGGGTTACCATCAACTAAAGGTGAA
Source organism: Flaveria linearis (assembly GCA_024085815.1). NCBI lineage: Eukaryota > Viridiplantae > Streptophyta > Magnoliopsida > Asterales > Asteraceae > Flaveria > Flaveria linearis. The sequence continues at coordinate 115,720,101 of CM044001.1, forward strand.
GGAACAAGATATCCCTAAAACAGCCTTTCGTACGCGCTATGGTCACTACGAGTTTCTTGTCATGTCTTTTGGGTTGACCAATGCGCCGGCTGCTTTTATGGATTTGATGAACCGAGTGTGCCGACCAATGTTGGATAAATCAGTAATTGTATTCATCGATGATATTCTGATTTATTCAAGAAGTGAAAAAGAGCATGCCGGGCATATTCGGGAAGTGTTGGAAACGTTGAGAAGGGAGAAATTGTACGCCAAGTTCTCCAAGTGCGCCTTTTGGTTACGCGAGGTGCAATTTCTGGGTCACGTAGTGAATGCAGAAGGAATAATGGTGGACCCAGCAAAGGTTGAGGCTGTGATGCAATGGAAATCACCAAAGACGCCATCCGAGATTCGTAGCTTCTTGGGATTGGCGGGCTATTATAGAAGATTTATTCAAGACTTTTCAAAGATCGCCTCACCTTTGACAAAATTGACTCGTAAGGACGTAAAATTCGTGTGGGGTCGAGAGCAGGAGATGGCTTTTGAGGAGTTGAAGGCAAGACTAACACAAGCTCCTGTCTTGACTTTGCCTGAGGGAAGTGAAGACTTAGTGGTCTATTCGGATGCATCTTATTCTGGGCTAGGTTGTGTGATGATGCAACGTGGAAAGGTGATAGCCTACGCATCTCGACAGCTGAAGACCCACGAAGTCAACTATCCCACACACGATCTAGAATTAGCCGCGGTGGTTTATGCGTTGAAGATTTGGCGGCACTATCTATACGGGACAAAGTGCACTATCTTCACAGACCACAAAAGCTTGAAGTATTTCTTCGAGCAGAAGGATTTAAACATGAGACAAAGGCGATGGTTGGAGCTCATAAAGGATTATGACTGCGAAATCCATTACCATCCGGGCAAGGCCAATGTGGTGGCTGATGCCCTTAGCCGAAAAGAAAGACCTGAGCCGATTCGGGTGAAGGCTTATCAGCTGATCATGACCCCCGATGTGATGACACAGGTTAAGGAGTTTCAAGACGAGGCTTTGAAAGAAGATCGTCTTAACTCCGAAAGGATGAGAGGCCTAGTGACGGAATTGGGTGAGAACACTCTTGGTGTTAAGACCCGATTTGGGCGAATGTGGATTTCTCGATACGGGGATCTACGTGGAAGAATCATGGATGAGGCCCATAAGACCCGATACTCCATTCACCCCGGTGCTACCAAAATGTACCACGATATGAAGAAGGATTACTGGTGGCCGGGTATGAAACGTGACGTAGTGGAGTACGTGAGTAAGTGCCTGACTTGTTTACAAGTGAAGGCGGAACACCAGAAACCTTACGGGAAGATCCAACCGTTGGATATACCCGAGTGGAAGTGGGAGCACATCACCATGGACTTTATCACGAAGTTACCACGTACCCCTAAAGGGTATGATACTATATGGGTGATAGTTGACCGCCTGACGAAGAGTGCCCACTTCCTACCGATCCGTGAAACGTACTCATCTGAAAGATTGGCGGATCTGTTCATCAAGGAAATTGTAGCTCGTCATGGTGTGCCGGTGTCTATTGTGTCTGATCGTGACACCCGGTTTACCTCCAAGTTTTGGAAGAGATTTCATGATGCGATGGGGACGAGACTACACATTAGTACAGCATATCACCCTCAGACGGACGGTCAGTCTGATAGGACGATCCAAACACTCGAAGACATGCTTCGGGCATGCGTGATCGATTTTGGAGGAAGTTGGGATGATCACTTGCCGTTAGCAGAATTCTCGTACAACAATAGCTATCATGCCAGTATTGGCATGCCACCCTACGAGATGCTATACGGTAGGAGATGTAGGACGCCCGTATGTTGGGGAGACATTGGGCAGAAAGAGTTAGGAGGTGTTGAGGTGGTCGAAGCTACGACTGAGAAATTAGAAAAGATCAAAGCCTTCATGAAGGCGGCGAAAGATAGGCAAAAGTCGTATGCTGACAAGAGGCGAAGACCGATAGAGTTCAAGGTTGGTGACCGAGTCATGTTGAAGGTCTCGCCCTGGAAGGGAATCATTAGATTCAGGAAAAGAGGTAAGCTAAGCCCGAGGTACATAGGACCTTTCCGAATTATCGCACGAGTAGGAGAGGTGGCCTATCAACTTGAACTGCCGGATGAGTTAAGTGGAATTCATCCCACATTCCATGTATCTCATCTGAGGAAGTGCTTAGCTGATGATGACATGGTTGTACCATTGGAGGATATTGAGGTGGATGAGAGGCTCAACTACGTGGAGCAACCAGTGGCAATCATTGATCGTAAAGAAAAGAGGTTAAGGAATAAAGTGGTTCCTCTTGTGCGTGTACAGTGGAAGCACAGGAAGGGATCCGAGTCTACGTGGGAGACTGAAGAAGAAATGAGACAACACTACCCATATCTGTTTGAGGAATAACAGGTTTCGGGGACGAAACCTATATAAGGGGGGTGGACTTGTAACACCCGTAATTTCTTATTAAAGAAATTAAAAGAATGAAATAGAAAGAAAGGAGAAGGAAATAAAAAGTCTACTTTTGTGGAAGGGCCAAAAGTGCCAAATGGGCAAACTCCCTATTAATTTGATAGAAAAGGTGGTATGGCCTCCCACGTTGCCTGAGTATTCACTCATTTGATATTTTAGAGAGAGAAAGCAGCAGGAGCAGAAAACCATCGGGATTTTGAAGAAGGACCTGAGAAATTCGAAGTTTTTGGTAAGAAATCTCGAATTTATGATGCTAGGACGATTCTAGAACCATATATGAGCTTATAAATGTGACTAGTGTGTTCGGGTTGCACTGTGTGTGTGTTTTAGGTGTATAAACGACTGAGAAGTTCAAGGAAAGGGCATCCAAAACCCGAAGACAAATTAAGGTGAGTTCTAGACCCCGTTTTACTGGTTTTTAAATGTTTTGGGGCTGGAAAATGCATGCAAGTATGTTTTTGTAAAGTTTGGGTTGAAACCCGTATGAAATGAATGTATGTATGCTTATGTTTATGTTAGATTTATGCCTAGAATCATGTGTATATGTTTAGAACTAGGCATTATGATGTTTGGGACTTGGATTATGGATTAGACACATGAACAGGTTGCAAATATGTCTGAAATTGGACTTAGATAAGAACAAGCTGATGAGTCCACCAGTGGTCATACGACCAACAGTGTGGTCGTATGACCAGTATTTTTTCTAAGTGTTAAAGCCCACTAGTGCTCATACGACCAACAGTGTGGTCGTATGACCAGGAGATATATTTTTCTAAGTGCTGATGAGTCTAACAGGACTCATACGACCAACAGTGGTCGTATGACTATGTGATGAAATTTTCTAAGTATGATGAAGAGTCCCACAGGACTCATACGACCAACAGTGGTCGTATGATCAGAATATATTTCCCAAGTCCAGGGATGTTACGACCAATAGTGCTCATACGACCAACAGTGTGGTCGTATGACCAGATGATAAATCTAAGTGTAAGATGAAAAGTCCAGCAGTACTCTTACGCCCAATAGTGCTCATACGGCCAGAGGGCTTTTACGCCCAACAGGGCTCAAACGCCTAGGACACTTAGAATTTTTCAGAAATTTCCTGAAATACCGAAGTTCGAGGTTTTGACCAGGGCTGACTAGGGTTAACAAATGATGATGTTTCATGCATGTAATGATGATTATGGTTAACCCTTATTGTTTCTGATGTTATTATCAGTGTATTATAGTTAACAATATTATTAAAATATGTTAAATGTGGTATGATGCTATGTATGATGATGAATGTATGATGATGTACGTATGGTGATGAATGTATGATGAGTATGTATGATGAGTGTGTGTGTTCCTTGTAATTGTGTGCTTATCTTTCTGAAACTTTACGAATAACGAGAATGAACTAATGAAGTATTATGTATCGTAAAGTGAAAGATAATGAAAGAGGAACATGATGACGAATGCATGTATTAATGAACGAACGAAAAGAAGAATGATGATGAATACATGCATTAATGAACGAACGAATTATGTCTTGCAAGCATTGAATAACGCGATTGGTCCTTCTATGTAATTGACCATGGTCATGGTACCTCTACCGCTTACCTCTAGTACTGTGGCATACGATTTTCCGTCATATGTTGACTACGGCCCGGTAGCTAATAACGATCGGGGTGTAGCATATGGTATTGGTAAAATTCACCTTTCAATGCGTGCAAGTAAGTATGGACGGGATTCTTGTCATTCGACCACAGTAATCATAGCCAAGTGCTATGAAGTGGGTAAAGCCTGACAGAATCCATACGAGAAGTTAAAGATAACGATGAATAACGAATGATGAAGATAATAACGAATATTATCTCTGTGTACGTATGATGTATGAACGCATGCACGAAAGGATACTTTTAAATAAGTAAAAGTATGTTTTATTACAAAACTAGAACTCACTCAGCAACGCTGACTTTTATGTGTTTTCCAGTTGGCAGGTAGTGTTGCTGAGGATGGCACGAGGCGGCTACTCAGCTCTTTTGGGATGACATTCTTTTGTTAACGTTTTTGTATTGTAATGCAAACAATTGATATTTTGTAACGGGTGTTGTATTACTTTACAAAAGCATTTATAGTAAAAATTTAAAGTTTCCGCTGCATGGTTTTTATTAAGTTATTTTAAATGTACGTTTTATGGGTAATGACGACCAACTGTGAGGTGCCCGGGAACGGGGGGCCTTACAGCCGGTAACCATGACTGAAAAAGAAAGAAAGAGATGATGGAGAAAGCCCACAGTGCCATAATTCTGAGCCTTGCCGACAGAGTGCTCAGGGAGGTTTCAAAAGAAACCACGGCTGCAGGTGTTTGGTTGAAGCTTGAGGGCCTCTACATGACGAAGTCACTTGCGAATCGTCTGTACCTCAAGAAAAGGTTGTATACCTTTCAGTTGAATCAAGGCAAATCGATGGAGGATCACATAGATGAATTCAATAAGTTGGTGTTGGATTTGGAGAACATAGATGTGACCGTTGAAGATGAAGATAGAGCAATAATCTTCTTGGCTTCATTGCCACAGGTGTATGAACACTTTGTGGATACCTTGATGTTCGGAAGGGATACTTTGTCAATGGATGAAGTAATGGCAGCCATGAACTCGAAAGAGTTGAAGAAAAGGGCAGAGATTAAAGAAGAAGGTGCTGATGGTCTCCTTGTCAGAGGTAGATCTGAGGTCAAGAGTGCTAGATTTAAAGGGGCTGCAAGATCAAAGTCGAGGCCCAAAAGGAGGTGTTAGATCTGTAATTCAGAGCAGCATCTCAAGAAAGATTGCCCTGAGAGTAACAGGAAGAAGAGAGTGGACCAAAAGTATTCTAAGAGCACTGCAACTCAGTCACAAGACACAAGTTCTGAGGGGTATGACAGTGTAGATGTTCTGGTAGCCACAAATACTTGTGTCAAGAATGAGTGGATACTAGATTCAGGCTGCTCTTATCATATGACCTCAAGAAAGGAGTTCTTCCCAGAATTGCGCTTGGAATGTCAAGGTGTAGTTCAATTGGGAGATGACAGGCCATGTGATATACAAGGTATTGGAGCAGTTAGCTTCAATCTTGACAATGGCTCAGTGATAACTCTGGAAGATGTCAGGTATATTCCAAGCCTCAAGAGAAATTTGATATCTCTTGGAACATTTGAGAGCAGTGGGTATTGTGTTAATCTAAAAAATGGCAAAGCTAAGGTCATTAAAAGGGCTATGACTGTCTTGTCTGGTACAAGAAAGAGAAATAATACATACTTCTTAGATGGGAAGGTCTTGGTGGGCAATGTGAATGTTCTTGAGAGGAGAGGAGATTCAACTACTATGGTATGGCATAAGAGAATGGGTCATATCAGCACTCAAGGCCTTAGTGAGCTTAAGAAGCAACAGTTGATCAACAATGTTCAAGACTGTGATGCTGGGTTTTGTGTACATTGTGTGATGGGGAAAGCTCATAGTGTAAAGTTCAGTAAAGGAAAGCACATAACTCAGGGAGTGTTGGAGTATATTCATACAGATTTATAGGGTCCTGCAAGGACTGAGTCCCTTGGGGGTGCTAGGTACTTTCTGTCACTAATAGATGACTACTCAAGGAGGGTTTGGGTCTTTGTGATAAAGCACAAAGATGAGACTTTCATGAAGTTTAAAGAATGGAAAGTCTTAGTGGAGACTCAAACAGGAAAAAGAGTTAAAAGGTTGAGGACTGACAATGGTTTGGAGTTCTACAATACCTTGTTTGATAAGTATTGCAGAGAATATGGTATAGCAAGCCATTTGACAGTTGCTAGAACACCACAACAGAATGGCCTGGCCGAACGTATGAATAGAACCTTGTTGAATAAGTTGAGATGCTTATTGATTAGGGCTGGTATGCCTAAGAAGTTCTGGGTAGAGGCTTTATCTACTACTGCTCACATAGTGAACTTGTCACCATCCTCAGCCATAGGTATGAAAACACCTATGGAGAAGTGGTCAGGCAGCCCTGGTGATTACTCAAGACTCGGGGTATTTGGATCATTAGCTTATGCTTATGTTAATAAGGGAAAGCTTGAGCCAAGAGCGGTAAAGTGTGTAATGTTAGGATACCCTGAAGGTGTCAAAGGGTATAGGTTATGGAGAATGGATGATGAGAAGCCTAAGGTGATGATTAGTAGAGATGTTGTGTTCAAAGAAGATACTGTGTATAAGGATTTGATTGGAAATGTGGAGGCTGGGGAGTCTCATGTAGATAAGCCAGAGAATGGGGTTCAGTTTGAGGTGGAGCCTAATGAATCTGATGTGGCTGGTCCAAGTAGTAGTGCTACTAATGCTGGTGATACTAGTGGTGCTAGTTCAAGTGAAGCTGACAACTCTCATAGTATAGCTCAAAGCAGGCCCAGAAGGCATATTGTTCCTCCTGCTAGATATAGAACCAATGATGATATATCTGCATATGTGTTTAATGTGGTTAAGAATGAAGGTGTCTATGAACCAATTACTTATGAGGATGCAATCAATTCTTCTAACAAGGAGAAATGGATTCAAGCTATGAAGGAAGAAATGGACTCACTCCATAAGAATCAGACTTGGGAACTTGTTAATGCTCCTAAACATCAAAAGTTAGTGAGGTGTAAATGGCTGTACAAGCTTAAAGAAGAAATTGATGGGGTTGAAGCACTAAGGTTTAAAGCCAGACTGGTGGCTAAAGGCTTTACTCAGGTGGCTGGTGTGGATTATAATGTGACAACCGGAAAAATTTCGTTAAAATATATATATATATATATATATGTATATTGATATTCTAATAATGATAATGATATTATTATCACAATTATTGATAATAATAATAATATATTAAAAATTGGATTTATAAGTCCAGGGGGTGGTTTTGTAATTTTTGAAACCTGTTTTAAAAAGTTTTTGCATGAAATAATAAACCGTCTAAACCACAGGGACCAAATGTGTAATTTTAAAACCCAACCCCCCTTCCCCGTCGACCCCTTTCTACGGCCACCCTCCGGCCAACAATCCGGCGAAGAACAAACACCCAAATCACATGGTTTTAACCCGATCAAAACATCCCGACCGTTTCTGGAACAAGATTCGAACCTAACCCCACAATAATTTAAGAATCAAGTTGGTAGTGCGATCTAAACCGACCCACATTCCTTGTCGGCCCCTTTACAGGTTCAAATCGCACTAAAACTCAACAATAATCGAATTAATCAGATCTAAACAATCCTATAAATGTTCCTAATCAACTACAACTTCGAATTGCATCTGAAACACCCACATTCATTGAATTCGAATCCTTTCTTCTCCGCGACCTGCAACTCATTCGATTTCTATCTTATGAGCTTTATTTCACAAAATTAACATAGGGCTTTTCATCATTAGAGCCATTAGAAACTTACTGTGAAAGGAATTTGATTATCATTAACATTTGCCACTGGAATCGATCTTGGTGTAGTCGCGACTGCTCATCGGGTGTTCATCATCAATTCGACTTCGTTCTGGTAAATTAAACACATAGACATGTACGAAATTACATGGGGAATCAAAGCCCCATGTCTATTTCAGTAATTGTTGTTGATTCGATGTTCAATTTGAATCGATTTCAATCTAGGGTTCTTGATTTAGGGAAAAGCTTTGGGTGGTGTTTAAAACTAAAGGGAACCAATATCCATCGCGGCTGGATGCCATAGTTCACCGGTTCCCTGTCCATTTGCCATTCAGAAGGTCCCGGTTCGACCCCGGGCACCTCCTATTATTTTTTTAATGCCTTTAACACCTTTTAAAAATACAGAAAAATTTCTAAAAATTATAAAAGTAGTTTTATAAACTCTGTATATTCCAAAGGTTATTAAATTATTTTCTGGAAAATTTATTTCTTTAAAAACCTTAATTATTTATTTAGTTAAATAATTATTACATATGTTATAAATTGTTATCTTATAAAAATGGATTTTTAATAATTTAAATCATCAAATTATTAATGGACATTATATTATTAATTATGGATTAATTATGATAAGATAAATACAAATTAGATTTTATAAATTTAAATATTTATAAAAATCTTACAAGATTAAATATAAACTTACATAGTTAAATAATGTTTACAATTTATTTAGAATATAATGATATGTTAAAATCATTATTAAACTAATCAAATTTTATAAATCTTTAATTATTAAAGAATTAGCAAAGATAATTAAATGATTAGTTATATGTTTATAACAAATCCCCGAAAACCAAACCTTAGATCAATTGAACACCAGGTTCAAGATCTAACTTATTAGGTTATGGATTTGTAACTATTTGCTTATGTAAATTATAATTCCATAGCAGGAATTTACTAGCTTGTCAACACCACACACAAGGACTGAGGTGAGTTCATAACTATTCCCCTTTTTAATCATTTAAATATTTTGGGGCTGGAATACATGTTGTAATTGAAATTACAAATTATTTTTGTGTATTATGTTAAATAATAATTTGATCACATTTATGATTACATATGGTTACTATGAAAATCCTTCTCTTTAAACTGGACTATAAATAAGCAGGGATCTTTTGGATAGTACTATCGGGGTGTGACTTACCCCCACAAAGGTTTGGACATGTGGTCCTTACCAAGATGCATAAAGATCTTATTGTCATTCAGGATGACTTGTTCTGGTGTGAGAAGGCAGATATGCACTATATAAAGTTTGCCATTATAGTTCCACTTACAACCCATATGAGGATAAATGTAAAGAGAGGATTCGCGCCCTATGATTTGAATTATTATAAATAACATAATATACATATGAAAAAAATATTAAACTATGTTACATGGGCAAATCCTAGGTGAAGGATTTGTTAGGCTTGTACATAGAAATAATAAACTATGATACATGGGCAAATCCTATGTGAAGGATTTGTTGGGCTTGTACATAGTGGGTATGTGGGATAGCGGGTTCACCTTATTAAAAAGGGTTCCGACAGGCTATTCATATACCGGTGAGTAATTTAAACTCACACTTTTACAATAAACCCTTCTTTGAATGATAATTGATGATTTATCAAATATGTTTTACTCACCTATGAACTCACCAACCCTGTGTTGACACTTGATTTACATGTATTCTCAGGTATCTACTAGGAGCTTATGGACATGCACGTAGGATCATATAAGAGCTCAAGATACATATTGTTTATTATCTGAGATATGACTAGACGTATTGTTAAGAAACGATCTATATATTTATTTCCGCTGCGTATAATATCTAATGCTCTGAATAATAATGGATTGATTATCTAAAACTTATCATATAGATAACTGCATCTCATGTGTAACTACTGTGTTCGATCCTGTTTGCTCACCCCTCCGTGATAGATTCCAGACCCGGAATTTGAGGGTGTGACAGATTGGTATCAGAGCCATTGGTTATACTGAGTTAGGAATTGCATCTAGCCTATAGCCACACACAATAGTTGCACAAAGTGAACCTTCTTAGTTAGAGATTGATTAGGATTAAGAAGATATATGCCTTATGTGATTCCTCTTATACCTTGATTCTTATCAATACACCCACAAATCTTAGATCATATTCTAAGGCATTGTGTGCCTAATTCAAGTGATTTCAAACTCCAAAACTCGATTGTTATTCATGGTTTTCAAATTCGTCAAAGTCTGTGTCTTACAACTTGAAACATGTAATGCTGGAAGAGCGTGATGCCTGTATCTCAAAGTGTTCTATCTAGGCAAGGTATTCGTATAAATCCAAATCAACCGATGGACCTGTTTACCTTACCTGGGAACTCTCGGGATGAGTATCTGCTTATAGGTACGCATGTCTTCGACAAAGTTGTGATTGACCCAATACTTTGATTAGTCAACGTACTCGCTTTGATTTACGAATCAAACGATTACACCTGGAATATCTCATTGCTATTATGCCAAGTTCTCGATTGTTGTTTTCATGATTTCCATGAAAATTCTTAATGATCTTTCAGATTGGCTTCTCGTCAAATCCGTTCACGGTCTAGAAACTCTGGCCGTAAGATTGCTGCTATTATAGCACGTGAAGTTACTGTGGTCAATACACAAGTCTATAATGCAAATGGGTCAAATTACCTTGACGGGTTTCATTTGGTAATCTATGCTACACTTGTCCTAACTTAAAGAGAGACGTGTTTCCCTAGTACTTGCCCTGACATGGTTATACCTGAAATCCTGAAAGTATAAAGGATAGGCAGCTATCATTAGACATATTGTACTTATGTGCTTGTAGTTTATTTACTACTACTTAAGTCCTGTCCTACTTAGAGCCTTCATGGTATTTCCGTTCATGATATTAATTTTATCTTTTAAGAGATATTCTTCCACTTAGCATTTCAGTAACTGAGGGGCTGATTGAATGCTTAGAATGAAAGTGGACTACAGGAAATATAGAAGGGTGATGATACTCTCTATACATACATTACGTTATTCTCTGGGATAATGCTAAGAAAAATTAGGGTGTCGTGTAACCGATTTAAGCACATTCTTAGTATACCAGTGATGCTTATATATAGGATTATTGAGGGTTTGAGATGAGTTCAAAGCCTTGGTGATTGAGGACTATTACTTAAGGAATGAAATGCAAAAGTTAGCATTGTAATTCTAAAATCATGCAATGGTAGGGTTAAGTCGTGCTCTTTATACTGACAAACTTCATGAATTGATAAAACTGATGTCATACCTTATGACATTAGACCAAATAGAATTAAGAAGGACACTGGAAAAAAAAATCTAGTGAGTAGTAGAATAAGCCTCTCTGATGGTTTAGATGATTTGCTTTAATGCCAATGTTGTGAACCTAGCTATGTTGGTTGATACGATTAAGCAAACATGTGTTAAAAGGGGACATTAAGAAGGATGGAGTTCCGACCATTACCATAAGTGTGCCCTAGGTTGATTAGGACCCCAAGACGAGTTAGAAACAATCAGAATTATGAAATGGCTATAACTAGAAAGTAAGAATAGTTAAATTATAGGAATAAAGGTCATATAAATCAAGGTGATACACCACACGGTCATACATTTACGACTGGAGCAAGCCACATTCGACAAGACCAAATGTTGTTACAAACACGTACCTTATCATCGGTAGCAACACATCTATTTGATACCGGGGCTGATAATAGCTTTGATTCTTCTGGAATTATTCTTCAACTTAGCATTAACCCTAGTTGCTTAGAAATTATCTCTAGACACGGAGTGTCAGTGTCTATCATCTCTAATCGTGACGCATGATTTACATCCATCTTTTGGGATAAACGTTAGAAAGCTCTAGGCACTTGCCTAGATATGAGCATAGCCTATCCTATCACCCTAAGACTGATGGTCAAAGTGAAAGAGCCATACACTTTTGAGGATATGCTTAGGGTTTGTGTTATTGATTTTGGAAAGAACTTGGAAGGTCATCTACCTTTGGTAGAATTCTCATATAAAATAGCTATCATTCGAGCATCAAGTCGGCACCATTCGAGGCCTTATATGGACGTAAATGTAGATCACCGCTTTGCTGGGCAGAAGTTGGAGATAGTCAACTTACTGGTCCAGAGTTGATCTTTGAAACTCATGAGAAAATTGTCCAGATAAGAGAACGCATGGCTGCTGCCAGGGATCGCCAGAAAAGTTACGTCGATAAACACCGCAAGCCACTTGAATTTCAGGAAGGAGATAAAGTTTCGTTAAAGGTATCTCCCTAGAAGGGAGTTATACGCTTTGGGAAACGAGGGAAATTGAACCCTCGCTACGTGGGACCTTTTGAAATTGTCAGAAGGATCGGCCCAGTAGCCTATGAATTAAATCTACATGCTGAACTTGGTGGTGTGCATAATGTTTTTCACGTATCAAATCTAAGGAAGTGTTTATCCGATGAATCACTGGTTGTGCCTTAAAAGGAACTGCAAGTATGTGAGAAAATCAGACTTGTTGAGGCACCAGTTGAAATCATGGATAAGGAATTTAAACAATTAAAGCATAGCAAGATTCCGGTTGTCAGAGTTCGGTGGAACTCCCGGCGTGGTCCTGAGTTCACTTAGGAACGAGATGACGAAATGATGCGCAGGTATCCTAACCAGTTCAAGGATGTTGCCAGTACATCTTAATTTTCGGGACGAAAATTCCTCTAACAGGGGGATGATGTGACAACCGGAAAAATTTCGTTAAAATATATATATATATATATATATATATATGTGTATATTTGATATTCTAATAATGATAATGATATTATTATCACAATTATTGATAATAATAATAATATATTAAAAATTGGATTTATAAGTCCAGGGGGTGGTTTTGTAATTTTTGAAACCTGTTTTAAAAAGTTTTGCATGAAATAATAAACCATCTAAACCACGGGGACCAAATGTGTAATTTTAAAACCCACCCCCCCTTCCCCGTCGACCCCTTTCTCCGGCCACCCTCCGGCCAACAATCCGGCGAAGAAGAAACACCCAAAACACATGGTTTAACCCGATCAAAACATCCCGACCGTTTCTGGAACAAGATTCGAACCTAACCCCACAATAATTTAAGAATCAAGTTGGTAGTGCGATCTAAACCGACCCACGTTCCTTGTCGGCCCTTTACAGGTTCAAATCGCACTAAAACTCAACAATAATCGAATTAATCAGATCTAAACAATCCTATAAATGTTCCTAATCAACTACAACTTCGAATTGCATCTGAAACACCCACATTCATTGAATTCGAATCCTTTCTTCTCCGCGACCTGCAACTCATTCGATTTCTATCTTATGAGCTTTATTTCACAAAACTAACATAGGGCTTTTCATCATTAGAGCCATTAGAAACTTACTGTGAAAGGAATTTGATTATCATTAACATTTGCCACTGGAATCGATCTTGGTGTAGTCACGACTGCTCATCGGGTGTTCATCATCAATCCGACTTCGTTCTGGTAAATTAAACATATAGGCATGTACGAAATTACATGGGGAATCAAAGCCCCATGTCTATTTCAGTAATTGTTGTTGATTCGATGTTCAATTTGAATCGATTTCAATCTAGGGTTCTTGATTTGGGGAAAAGCTTTGGGTGGTGTTTAAAACTAAAGGGAACCAATATCCATCGCGGTTGGATGCCATAGTTCACCGGTTCCCTGTCCATTTGCCATTCAGAAGGTCCCGGGTTTGACCCCGGGCACCTCCTATTATTTTTTTAATGCCTTTAACACCTTTTAAAAATACAGAAAAATTTCTAAAAATTATAAAAGTAGTTTTTATAAACTCTGTATATTCCAAAGGTTATTAAATTATTTTCTGGAAATTTATTTCTTTAAAAACCTTAATTATTTATTTATTTAAATAATTATTACATATGTTATAAATTGTTATCTTATAAAAAATGGATTTTTAATAATTTATATCATCAAATTATTAATGGACATTATATTATTAATTATGGATTAATTATGATAAGATAAATACAAATTATATTTTATAAATTTAAATATTTATAAAAATCTTACAAGATTAAATATAAACTTACATAGTTAAATAATGTTTACAATTTATTTAGAATATAATGATATGTTAAAATCATTATTAAACTAATCAAATTTTATAAATCTTTAATTATTAAAGAATTAACAAAGATAATTAAATGATTAGTTATATGTTTATAACAAATCCCCGAAAACCAAACCTTAGATCAATTGAACACCACGTTCAAGATCTAACTTATTAGGTTATGGATTTGTAACTATTTGCTTATGTGAATTATAATTCCTTAGCAGGAATTTACTAGCTTGTCAACACCACACACAAGGACTGAGGTGAGTTCATAACTATTCCCCTTTTTAATCATTTAAATATTCTGGGGCTGGAATACATGTTGTAATTGAAATTACAAATTATTTTTGTGTATTATGTTAAATAATAATTTGATCACATTTATGATTACATATGGTTACTATGAAAATCCTTCTCTGTAAACTGCACTATAATAAGGTCTTTTGGATAGTACTTACCAAGATGCATAAAAGATCTTATTGTCATTCAGGATGACTTGTTCTGGTGTGAGAAGGCAGATGTGCACTATATAAAGTTTGCCATTATAGTTCCACTTACAACCCATATGAGGATAATGTAAAGAGAGGATTCGCGCCCTCTGATTTGAATTATTATAAATAACATAATATACACATGAAAAAAATATTAAACTATGTTACATGGGCAAATCCTAGGTGAAGGATTTGTTGGGCTTATACATAGAAATAATAAACTATGATACATGGGCAAATCCTATGTGAAGGATTTGTCGGGCTTGTATATAGTGGGTATGTGGGATAGCGGGTTCACCTTATTAAAAAGGGTTCCGACAGGCTATTCATATACCGGTGAGTAATTTAAACTCACACTTTTACAATAAACCCTTCTTTGAATGATAATTGATGATTTATCAAATATGTTTTACTCACCTATGAACTCACCAACCCTGTGTTGACACTTGATTTACATGTATTCTCAGGTATCTACTAGGAGCTTATGGACATGCACGTAGGATCATATAAGAGCTCAAGATACATATTGTTTATTATCTGAGATATGACTAGACGTATTGTTAAGAAACGATCTATATATTTATTTCCGCTGCGTATAATATCTAATGCTCGGAATAATAATGGATTGATTATCTAAAACTTATCATATAGATAACTGCATCTCATGTGTAACTACTGTGTTCGATCCTGTTTGCTCACCCCTCCGTGATAGATTCCAGACCCGGAATTTGAGGGTGTGACATATAATGAGATTTTCTCTCCAGTTGTAATGCACTCTTCAATAAGGGTAATATTGTCACTAAGTGCAATTAATGACTGGGAAGTAGAACAGTTGGATGTTAAGACAGCTTTTCTGCATGGAAATCTTGAAGAAGACATTTACATGAGTCAGTCAGTTGGTTTTGTAGTGGAGGGGCATGAAGACAAGGTGTGCTTGTTAAAAAGGTCCTTGTATGGGCTTAAGCAGTCTCCAAGGCAGTGGTACAAGAGATTTGATGATTACATGATATCTCAAGGCTTTCACAAGAGCTCTTATGATAGTTGTGTATACTATAAAGAGTGTGAGATGGGAGGATATGTGTATCTGCTGCTATATGTTGATGATATGCTTGTTGCAAGCAAGTTAAAGTGTAATGTTGATGCTACCAAGCAGATGTTAATGCAAGAGTTTGATATGAAAGAGCTTGGGGAAGCAAAGAAAATTCAGGGCATGGAGATTTGTAGGAACAGGAAGCTTGGATTGATAAAGTTAACTCAAAGGGGATATGTTAATAAAGTGCTTAAGACATATCATATGGGTCAAAGTAAGTCCGTGACAACACCTTTTGCCCAACATTTTAAGTTGTCTAAGCAGGATTGTCCTTGTACAGTTGAAGAGGAAGAGTTTATGAAGAATGTTCCTTATGCTAGTGCTGTAGGTAGTTTGATGTACCTTATGGTATGCACTAGACCAGATCTTGGTTATGCTGTAAGTGTTGTAAGCAGATACTTAAGTAATCCAGGCAAACAGCACTGGGAGGCAGTGAAATGGATATTTCGGTACCTGAATGGTTCTAGAGATGTTGGATTGGTATATGGTGAACATACTGATGTTAATCATGCTATTACTGGGTTTGTGGATGCTGATTTTGCCAAGGATCCAGATAAGGGAAGATCTGTGACTGGTTATAGTTTTATGGTGTTTGGAGGGTTAGTAAGTTGGAGATCCTCTTTACAACATGTAGTTGCTTTATCTACAACTGAAGCTGAGTATGTGGCCCTTACTGAGGCTGTTAAAGAAGCCATATGGCTCAAAGGCTTTGTGTCTCAGCTTGGTATAGCAGTTGGTGATGTGGTTGTTTGGTGTGATAATCAAGGAGCAATTCAATTGTCCAAGAATCATTTATATCATGAGAGGACTAAGCATATAAATGTAAAGCTGCATTTTATTCGAGATGTGGTGAATTCTGGGCAGGTTCATGTTGATTCAATTGATACTCTTGATAATGCATCTGATATGTTGACTAAGGCTTTAACTGGATCTAAGTTTCAGCATTGCATGAAGTTGTTGCATGTGTCTTAGTGTTGTTGTTTTAATTCTTTGCATAAGGTGGAGTTTGTCGAATGTATGCTGCATTCAATGTGCTGTGTGCTACATTCTTAAAACATCAGGGATGTGTGTTGCATTCTTAAACATCAGGGACTAATAGTGTCAATATTGTATAGTTGATGGGTTTAGTATGTAGACAGTTCGTTTGTGTTTGAATGGCTGTTATAAGTCGTTGAGGGTTAGAGAATTAGTTTTCTCTATCAGTTTTCTTTTCATCTTTGTAATCAGACTCATTGTTCTTATTGATCTTTCAAGTCTTGTTTCGATTGATTGTGTTCTTCAATTCCGCATTAGTTTCAACACATAGTTTAAGACGTATGAGTAGTAGTAATGGATTACTGATATAATTACGTTGCAATTGAAGGATTACTATTACTAATAACTAATCTTATCCTTTATATTATTGAAGGATTATTGACGGATATTATTAGCGATAATATCATATTTTTCTAAATTAGATCTTAAGGAGTTACATCAGTAATTTGTCCCTACCGACTCATTAGCCATACCAATTAAATTTTTGTAGTGAACGTGCCTTTGTTTTTATTTGTTTTTTTAATTAAAATAAAAAATAAAATAAATATATATTTTTCATTTGGTTAATCAATAAAAAAAATATAAAAGAACTTTTTTACTAACAGTTCTACATGTAATACGATACATCTTAACACTATGCATCAAATTAAGGGTATCTGTAAACCATAACATCTGTTTTCTAAAAAATTATTTATAAAAGATTTCTAATAAAATCATTTTTTATACATGTATCATATATTAAGTAAATCACATAATTAATAAATAACCAAAATAATAAATGAATATTAGAGGTCACAGGTGACGACTTTTGTTTAACTTTAAATTTACGATTCCTGTATCTCTCTACTATTAAATGATATGTAAACTAACAAATTAATCAAATACTTAAATTATAAATCTTTTTATTATAATAATGTATAAAAGCATACTAAAGTATATGATTTTGTAGTAAGGGTTATCTTAAAATACAATTTTATAATTTATAACTTTTTGTTATTTTTTATATTTTATTAGATATTTCCATTTTTTTATTTCACCAAATGATAATGATATAAGATACAAAACAGTCATAAAACCTAATGACTTAAAATGTTGAATTTATTACATCCATGTAATACGTGAGTTTTTTCTAAGCTAGTTTTTTAATAAAAGGTTGTTCTTCTAAAAAAAGTCAACAAAAGACCCTCCGGTTGATGATGCTATATGGAACCTCTTGTTTTACTTTGAATTCGTTTTTAACATTTGAATATATCAGCTCACTTCTGCTAATCGTTTAATTTATCCTAATCTTTACCGCGAAGGATCAAACACTGATTGTTTAATGAAAATTTTAACAACTTGCATTTTGTGAAGTAATATATTATGATACGTCAAAATCAGTATTATTATTTTTTAAATTAATGGTCAATGTCAACCAAATCATCCTTCTACAAAACTATTGATATTTTTTTAATCTGATGTATTTTAAGTTGATTAGATATACAAGAGCATATTATTATAGAAGGGGCAAAAAAAACATAGTAAGTATACGAAGTGACTAGGACGTAAAGTTAACATGTATTAAAATAGTGTTTTAAAACTGCTCTCTAAATTGTTAGTTCAAGTCGCTACATTCATCAACTTTTTTTTGATAGAACTAGCCATGAATTTAAGCATCATATTGGTACCCGTTGTGCTATTTTGTTAATAAATATGTTCCTTAAATTATTTTGATAACATCATACGGGCTTTATTAATTAAATATAAAACGGCCATGTATTACCAAATCTTAAAACTTTGTGTTTGCCAAAATTTGTCAGACCCTCCATAAAATTTCTACATATAAACAAAGAGGTAAACATTGGCGATCACACGGTTTATGAAAATAATTCATACCTCTTGCATTATCAACATATATATTAAAATCAATTTGGTTTGGTCAACTCTGCATACTCTCATAATATGTCAACATTTGCAAACCCTCAATAGAATTTCTTGGTTTTAGGATTAAATAAACAGAAGTGTTGTACCGACGATCATTAATCCTATAAATACACCCAATGAATGCCCACAAAACCATTCACAAACCACATAAACCCTTTACGTCTCAATCACAACGTTCTAATGGATCTTACATCTTTTCTTAGAGATTACAGTCTCCTGTCTCCTCTTTTTGCTCTCTCAACAATCATCTTCATTTTATTCATAATCAAGCAAACCAAACTTTTGTTTTTTACGGACATAGGAAATCTTCCCCCTGGTCCACCACGATTGCCAATTATTGGAAACTTACATCAAGTTGGGGAGAACCCTCATGTCTCCATGGCTAAATTAGCTAGAAAGTTTGGCCCTCTCATATCCCTACGCTTTGGTACACAACTTGTTGTGGTTGCCTCGTCACCCGAGGCAGCCATGGGAATCCTTAAAACTCAAGATCGCCTTCTTTCCTCACGTGTTGTGCCTACTTCAATGAAACATGCGCACCTGCTACCTCACTCCCTCATGTGGTCCGAGTCCAACCAGACATGGAAAACCTTAAGAACCCTATGTCGAGCTGAACTTTTCTCGGCTAAAGCCTTAGAATCCCAGTCTCGATTGCGACATGAAAAATTAAGACAAATGTTGGATTTCTTGCGTAAAAAGCAAGGAGAAGTGATTAACATTGAGGATGTTATTTTTGTTACATTGTTCAACACGTTGAGTTCCATTATTCTGGGTAAAGATTTGCTCGAATTGAATGACGAACATGGTACTCACGATGGGCTGAAAGAGTCGGTGAAGAAACTACTCGAACTATCAGGGAGCACAATGGACTTGGCTTCATTTTATCCGATGCTTGAAAGATTTGATCTGCATGGAATAAAGAGGGGAACCATGAAACTTTTCGAGAAGATATTTGCTTCCTGGGAGGATATAATAGAAGAAAGAAGAACTCAAGTTAGTTCTTCAACATGGTCTTCGGATCAAGCACATTCTTTCCTGGATAAATTGCTTGAAAATGGATTCTCAAACAACCAAATCAATCAATTGATTACGGTAAATATTTCTTTTTAATTTCAGTGTTGTATAATTACTTTAAATTATCAAGGTTTGTTATCATAAAAAGTAAATAGATGAATGAACATGCAAAATAGTTCATTAACAGTGCATGGAACACACCATTGACCATCAAAACTTTAGTTCATTTCATCAATAGTATCTTTACAAATGATATTTGCATAACTGATCCTCATAAGTTCAACTTGTTTTTTCAGGAATTGTTTCTAGCAGGAACAAACACTACAACACGTACGATGATATGGGCCATGAGTGAGCTTGTGAGACACAAAGAAGTCATGTCAAAAATAGAAATAGAGATGAAAAAGGAAATCAATTCACATGAAATCGTAAACTTTCAACCATCCAAATTAACTTATCTACAAGCTTGCATAAAAGAAGTCTTTAGATTACATCCATCCGTGCCTCTTCTTCTTCCTCACATGGCGGCTGAAACTTGTGAGGTTATGAATTACAAAATACCTAAGAATGCTAAAATATTTGTTAATGTTTGGGCAATGGGCAGAGACTCTAAGATCTGGGATGAACCTTTATCATTCAAGCCAGAAAGATTCATGGACTCAAAACTAGATTATAAAGGTCAGGACTATGAACTAATTCCGTTTGGGTCAGGGAGGAGGATGTGTCCAGGATTACCATCGGGTATGATGAGCATTGAATTTATTTTGACGTCTTTGATTCGTGAGTTTAACTGGACCCTTCCAGATGGTGATGATCCGTTAAAGCTTGACATGAATGAGAAATTCGGCATGGCGCTAAAAAGAGAAATGCCTTTAAAGCTGGTTTTTAAACAAAAACAAGCGTAACAATACCCTTAATTGATATGGAATATGTTCAGTTTGTTTATTCAATTAATTCATTGTATTGGTATTTTTGTAATTCATTTTCTAGCATTTTATGTAATTATTTGATGAATAAGTGACTTGATGTGTGACATTACGTGTTTGATTTGTAGTTACTTTGAACTTCAATGATCTAAGAAACTAAGAATTATAGTTACGCCACGGGACGAGATAACATCATTTTTAAGTGCAACATAATGCAGCAATATGTTAACTAACATTAACAAATGAAGATACCGGTATTAGTCGTGTTTCACATAACCTCAATTTTGGATTAAAATAAGCAACCGCAAGAGTATGTTCAAAATCTAGGAAATTATCACGTTAGTGTGAAATAAACGTTGACGAAAAAAGAAGTTACTTAAAAACGTACTATGAGGATATAATTTACTTTGTATCAATTATAAGAATAAAACAAATGTAAAAAGAATTACCAAAATCTTAAAATTAAAAAAAAACTCAAATTGAAAAAATTCTTTTAAACTTATAAAAAGGTGAAAAGAGAAATAGCAATGAAAGTTGATTGCTCATAAGTATGAACAAGAGGGGCAATGTATGATTATTTCATGAACTCAACTAAAGCCAAAATTAGAAAAAGTAATGGAGAAGGTTTACTGAGGATAACATACGATTAAAGTGAAAGAGTGTTAACTACATCCACAAAGTTTGTGCTTACTACCATTAGTGCAAAACAAATATATAACGTAAAAGAAAAAAAAACAGTAAAAAAGGTAAACCATGTTGCTTAAACCGTTTGTATTTCACTATAAGAAAATTTATGAGTTACTGTTAATGAATGACTTGTAAATTTTACATGTACATAGCGTTGTTTAAAAGTTATTCGTGAATGTAAAATGATTTTATTTAGCGTCATATGGAATATTAATAATGCTTATTAATAGTATAAATGTTAAAACGCTAATGGGAAGGCATACATGTCATAATGATTACCTAAGGCATACTAATTTTCTAGTTTCAATAAAGCAAGTCGATAGACATACTTTGTTGATGAATCGGTTACCGAAGAGGATCCGTTGTTGGTTCTGTTAGAAATTATGGCGTCGGTAATATGATTATCAACATTTTACCAACGGATTACACATGATTTATTTAATGAAAAATTACCGAAAAGTCATTCATGGTTGCAATAATATTTCATGGACATAGAAACGACGATGAATAACCAACCCATACTGGATACATCTTTACTGAAGAAGTTTTAAAAAAATACTGACAGCTATACTGTCGGTAAGTTAACAAAATTAAATACTTTTGTCTATATGATAAATTAAAGAAAAAATATAAATTCTGAAAATTAGAATTTTATTACTAAACTAAAAGTGTGGTAAAAAACTTTGCATACGTATTTAACGAACACATACCGAGAGACTTTTGCAATTGAAAACGAAAAAAGTACGTTTGGAAACAAGGTTTGAGCAGTATTTGTAATCATAATTTGCCACAGATTACGAACGAGCAGGCCATCAAAAATACTTTTGTGAAAATTGAGTAAAAATTATTTATAAAATGCATAGTGTTGAATGTGTGCTGCATTCAATGTGCTGTGTGCTACATTCTTAAAACATCAGGGATGTGTGCTGCATTCTTAAACATCAGGGACTAATAGTGTCAATATTGTATAGTTGATGGGTTTAGTATGTAGACAGTTCGTTTGTGTTTGAATGGCTGTTATAAGTCGTTGAGGGTTAGAGAATTAGTTTTCTCTATCAGTTATCTTTTCATCTTTGTAATCAGACTCATTGTTCTTATTGATCTTTCAAGTCTTGTTTCGATTGATTGTGTTCTTCAATTCCGCATTAGTTTCAACAATTGGTATCAGAGCCCTCGGCTCTATGTGATTTGGCTGTGTTGATCGATCGAAAGGAACGGAGATGACATCGACTAAGTTTGATTTGGAAAAGTTCAATGGAAAGAACGATTTCTGTCTGTGGCGATTGAAGATGAGAGCTCTGCTAGTCCACAGCGGCGTGGTGGATGCGTTGAAGGGCGAAGAGGGCTTGCCGGCAACCATGTCTGAAAAAGAAAAGAAAGAGATGATGGAGAAAGCCCACAGTGCCATAATTCTGAGCCTTGCCGACAGAGTGCTCAGGGAGGTTTCAAAAGAAACCACGGCTGCAGGTGTTTGGTTGAAGCTTGAGGGCCTCTACATGACGAAGTCACTTGCGAATCGTCTGTACCTCAAGAAAAGGTTGTATACCTTTCAGTTGAATCAAGGCAAATCGATGGAGGATCACATAGATGAATTCAATAAGTTGGTGTTGGATTTGGAGAACATAGATGTGACCATTGAAGATGAAGATAGAGCAATAATCTTCTTGGCTTCATTGCCACAGGTGTATGAACACTTTGTGGATACCTTGATGTTCGGAAGGGATACTTTGTCAATGGATGAAGTAATGGCAGCCATGAACTCGAAAGAGTTGAAGAAAAGGGCAGAGATTAAAGAAGAAGGTGCTGATGGTCTCCTTGTCAGAGGTAGATCTGAGGTCAAGGGTGCTAGATTTAAAGGGGCTGCAAGATCAAAGTCGAGGCCCAAAAGGAGGTGTTACATCTGTAATTCAGAGCAGCATCTCAAGAAAGATTGCCCTGAGAATAACAGGAAGAAGAGAGTGGACCAAAAGTATTCTAAGAGCACTGCAACTCAGTCACAAGACACAAGTTCTGAGGGGTATGACAGTGCAGATGTTCTGGTAGCCACAAATACTTGTGTCAAGAATGAGTGGATACTAGATTCAGGCTGCTCTTATCATATGACCTCAAGAAAGGAGTTCTTCCAAGAATTGCGCTTGGAATGTCAAGGTGTAGTTCAATTGGGAGATGACAGGCCTTGTGATATACAAGGTATTGGAGCAGTTAGCTTTAATCTTGACAATGGCTCAGTGATAACTCTGGAAGATGTCAGGTATATTCCAAGCCTCAAGAGAAATTTGATATCTCTTGGAACATTTGAGAGCAGTGGGTATTGTGTTAATCTAAAAAATGGCAAAGCTAAGGTCATTAAAAGGGCCATGACTGTCTTGTCTGGTACAAGAAAGAGAAATAATACATACTTCTTAGATGGGAAGGTCTTGGTGGGCAATGTGAATGTTTTTGAGAGGAGAGGAGATTCAACTACTATGGTATGGCATAAGATAATGGGTCATATCAGCACTCAAGGCCTAAGTGAGCTTAAGAAGCAACAGTTGATCAACAATGTTCAAGACTGTGATGCTGGGTTTTGTGAACATTGTGTGATGGGGAAAGCTCATAGGGTAAAGTTCAGTAAAGGAAAGCACATAACTCAGGGAGTGTTGGAGTATATTCATGCAGATTTATGGGGTCCTGTAAGGACTGAGTCCCTTGGGGGTGCTAGGTACTTTCTGTCACTAATAGATGACTATTCAAGGAGGGTTTGGGTCTTTGTGATAAAGCACAAAGATGAGACTTTCATGAAGTTTAAAGAATGGAAAGTCTTAGTGGAGACTCAAACAGGAAAAAGAGTTAAAAGGTTGAGGACTGACAATGGTTTGGAGTTCTGCAATACCTTGTTTGATAAGTATTGCAGAGAATATGGTATAGCAAGGCATTTGACAGTTGCTAGAACACCACAACAGAATGGCCTGGCCGAACGTATGAATAGAACCTTGTTGAATAAGTTGAGATGCTTATTGATTGGGGCTGGTATGCCTAAGAAGTTCTGGGCAGAGGCTTTATCTACTACTGCTCACATAGTGAACTTGTCACCATCCTCAGCCATAGGTATGAAAACACCTATGGAGAAGTGGTCAGGCAGCCCTGGTGATTACTCAAGACTCGGGGTATTTGGATCATTAGCTTATGCTTATGTTAATAAGGGAAAGCTTGAGCCAAGAGCAGTAAAGTGTGTAATGTTAGGATACCCTGAAGGTGTCAAAGGGTATAGGTTGTGGAGAATGGATGATGAGAAGCCTAAGGTGATGATTAGTAGAGATGTTGTGTTCAAAGAAGATACTGTGTATAAGGATTTGATTGGAAATGTGGAGGCTGGGGAGTCTCATGTAGATAAGCCAGAGAATAGGGTTCAGTTTGAGGTGGAGCCTAATGAATCTGATGTGGCTGGTCCAAGTAGTAGTGCTACTAATGCTGGTGATACTAGTGGTGCTAGTTCAAGTGAAGCTGACAACTCTCATAGTATAGCTCAAAGCAGGCCCAGAAGGCATATTGTTCCTCCTGCTAGATATAGAACCAATGATGATATATCTGCATATGTGTTTAATGTGGCTGAGAATGAAGGTGTCTATGAACCAATTACTTATGAGGATGCAATCAATTCTTCTAACAAGGAGAAATGGATTCAAGCTATGAAGGAGGAAATGGACTCACTCCATAAGAATCAGACCTGGGAACTTGTTAATGCTCCTAAACATCAAAGTTAGTGAGGTGTAAATGGCTGTACAAGCTTAAAGAAGGAATTGATGGGGTTGAAGCACCAAGGTTTAAAGCCAGACTGGTGGCTAAAGGCTTTACTCAGGTGGCTGGTGTGGATTATAATGAGATTTTCTCTCCAGTTGTAAAGCACTCTTCAATAAGGGTAATATTGTCACTAAGTGCAATTAATGACTGGGAAGTAGAACAGCTGGATGTTAAGACAGCTTTTCTGCATGGAAATCTTGAAGAAGACATTTACATGAGTCAGTCAGTTGGTTTTGTAGTGGAGGGGCATGAAGACAAGGTGTGCTTGTTAAAAAGGTCCTTGTATGGGCTTAAGCAGTCTCCAAGGCAGTGGTACAAGAGATTTGATGATTACATGATATCTCAAGGCTTTCACAGGAGCTCTTATGATAGTTGTGTATACTATAAAGAGTGTGAGATGGGAGGATATGTGTATCTGCTGCTATATGTTGATGATATGCTTGTTGCAAGCAAGTTAAAGTGTAATGTTGATGCTACCAAGCAGATGTTAATGCAAGAGTTTGATATGAAAGAGCTGGGGAAGCAAAGAAAATTTAGGGCATGGAGATTTGTAGGAACAGGAAGCTTGGATTGATAAAGTTAACTCAAAGGGGATATGTTAATAAAGTGCTTAAGACATATCATATGGGTCAAAGTAAGTCTGTGACAACACCTTTTGCCCAACATTTTAAGTTGTCTAAGCAGGATTGTCCTTGTACAGTTGAAGAGGAAGAGTTTATGAAGAATGTTCCTTATGCTAGTGCTGTAGGTAGTTTGATGTACCTTATGGTATGCACTAGACCAGATCTTGGTTATGTTGTAAGTGTTGTAAGCAGATACTTAAGTAATCCAGGCAAACAGCACTGGGAGGCAGTGAAATGGATATTTCGGTACCTGAATGGTTCTAGAGATGTTGGATTGGTATATGGTGAACATACTGATGTTAATCATGCTATTACTGGGTTTGTGGATGCTGATTTTGCCAAGGATCCAGATAAGGGAAGATCTGTGACTGGTTATAGTTTTATGGTGTTTGGAGGGTTAGTAAGTTGGAGATCCTCTTTACAACATGTAGTTGCTTTATCTACAACTGAAGCTGAGTATGTGGCCCTTACTGAGGCTGTTAAAGAAGCCATATGGCTCAAAGGCTTTGTGTCTCAGCTTGGTATAGCAGTTGGTGATGTGGTTGTTTGGTGTGATAATCAAGGAGCAATTCAATTGTCCAAGAATCATTTATATCATGAGAGGACTAAGCATATAAATGTAAAGCTGCATTTTATTCGAGATGTGGTGAATTCTAGGCAGGTTCATGTTGATTCAATTGATACTCTTGATAATGCATCTGATATGTTGACTAAGGCTTTAACTGGGTCTAAGTTTCAGCATTGCATGCAGTTGTTGCATGTGTCTTAGTGTTGTTGTTTTAATTCTTTGCACAAGGTGGAGTTTGTTGAATGTGTGCTGCATTCAATGTGCTGTGTGCTACATTCTTAAAACATCAGGGATGTGTGCTGCATTCTTAAACATCAGGGACTAATAGTGTCAATATTGTATAGTTGATGGGTTTAGTATGTAGACAGTTCGTTTGTGTTTGAATGGCTGTTATAAGTCGTTGAGGGTTAGAGAATTAGTTTTCTCTATCAGTTTTCTTTTCATCTTTGTAATCAGACTCATTGTTCTTATTGATCTTTCAAGTCTTGTTTCGATTGATTGTGTTCTTCAATTCCGCATTAGTTTCAACACATAGTTTAAGACGTATGAGTAGTAGTAATGGATTACTGATATAATTACGTTGCAATTGAAGGATTACTATTACTAATAACTAATCTTATCCTTTATATTATTGAAGGATTATTGACGGATATTATTAGCGATAATATCATATTTTTCTAAATTAGATCTTAAGGAGTTACATCAGTAATTTGTCCCTACCGACTCATTAGCCATACCAATTAAATTTTTGTAGTGAACATGCCTTTGTTTTTATTTGTTTATTTTAATTAAAATAAAAAATAAAATAAATATATATTTTCATTTGGTTAATCAATAAAAAAAATATAAAAGAACTTTTTTACAAACAGTTCTACATGTAATACGATATATACATCTTAACACTTTGCATCAAATTAAGGGTATCTGTAAACCATAACATCTGTTCATTAAAAATTTATTTATAAAAATATTTCTATTAATATCATTTTTTATACCGTATCATATATTAAGTAAATCACATAATTAATAAATAACAAAATAATAAATGAAATATTAGAGGTGACACATGACGACTTTTGTTTAACTTTAAATTTACGATTCCTGAATCTCTCTACTATTCAAATGATATGTAAACTAACAAAACAAATACTTAAATTATAAATCTTTTTATTATAATAATGTATAAAAGCATACTAAAGTATATGATTTGTAGTATGTCTTATCTTAAAATACAATTTTATAATTTATAATTTTTGTTATGTTTTATATTTTATTAGATATTTCCGTTTTTTATTTCACCAAATGATAATGATATAACATACAAAACACTCGTAAAACCTAATGACTTAAAATGTTAAATTTATTACATCCATGTAATACGTGATTTTTTCTAAGCTAGTTTTTTAATAAAAGGTTGTTCTTCTAAAAAAAGTCAACAAAAGACCCTCCGATTGATGATGCTATTTGGAACCTCTTGTTTTACTTTGAATTCGTTTTTAACATTTGAATTTATCAATTCACTTATGCTAATCGTTTAATTTATCCTAATCTTTACCGCGAAGAATCAAACACTGATTGTTTATGAAAATTTTAACAACTTGCGTTTTGTGAAGGAATATATTATGATACGTCAAAATCAGTATTATTATTTTTTAAATTATAGGTCAATGTCAACCAAATAATCCTTCTACAAAACTATTGATATTTTTTTTAATTTGATGTATTTTAAGTTGATTAGATATACAAGAGCATATTATTATGGAAGGGGCAAAAAAAACATAGTAAGAATACGAAGTGACTAGGACGTAACGTGAACATGTATTAAAATATTGTTTTAAAACTACTTTCTAAATTGTTAGTTCAAGTCGCTACATTCATCAACTTTTTTTTTGATGGATCAAGCCATGAATTTAAGCATCATATTAATTGGTACCCTGTTGTGCTATTTTGTTAATAAATATGTTCCTTAAATTATTAAAAAGATAACATCATACGCGCTTTATTAATTAAATATAAAACGAGCATTTATTACCAAATCTTAAAACTTTGTGTTTGCCAAAATTTGTCAGACCCTCCATAAAATTTCTAATATAAACAAAGAGGTAAACATTGGCGATCACACGGTTTATGAAAATAATTCATACCTCTTGCATTATCAACATATATATTAAAATCAATTTGGTTTGGTCAACTTCTGCATACTCTCATAATATGTCAACATTTGCAAACCCTCAATAGAATTCTTGGTTTTAGGATTAAATAAACAGAAGTGTTGTACCTACGATCATTAATCCTATAAATACACCCAATGAATGCCCACAAAACCATTCACAAACCACATAAACCCTTTACGTCTCAATCACAACGTTCTAATGGATCTTACATCTTTTCTTAGAGATTACAGTCTCCTGTCTCCTCTTTTTGCTCTCTCAACAATCATCTTCATTTTATTCATAATCAAGCAAACCAAACTTTTGTTTTTTACGGACATAGGAAATCTTCCCCCTGGTCCACCACAATTGCCAATTATTGGAAACTTACATCAAGTTGGGGAGAACCCTCATGTCTCCATGGCTAAGTTAGCTAAAAGTTTGGCCCTCTCATATCCCTACGCTTTGGTACACAACTTGTTGTGGTTGCCTCGTCACCCGAGGCAGCCATGGGAATCCTTAAAACTCAAGATCGCCTTCTTTCCTCACGTGTTGTGCCTACTTCAATGAAACATGCGCACCTGCTACCTCACTCCCTCATGTGGTCCGAGTCCAACCAGACATGGAAAACCTTAAGAACCCTATGTCGAGCTGAACTTTTCTCGGCTAAAGCCTTAGAATCCCAGTCTCGATTGCGACATGAAAAATTAAGACAAATGTTGGATTTCTTGCGTAAAAAGCAAGGAGAAGTGATTAACATTGAGGATGTTATTTTTGTTACATTGTTCAACACGTTGAGTTCCATTATTCTCGGTAAAGATTTGCTCGAATTGAATGACGAACATGGTACTCACGATGGGCTGAAAGAGTCGGTGAAGAAACTACTCGAACTATCAGGGAGCACAATGGACTTGGCTTCATTTTATCCGATGCTTGAAAGATTTGATCTGCATGGAATAAAGAGGGGAACCATGAAACTTTTCGAGAAGATATTTGCTTCCTGGGAGGATATAATAGAAGAAAGAAGAACTCAAGTTAGTTCTTCAACATGGTCTTCGGATCAAGCACATTCTTTCCTGGATAAATTGCTTGAAAATGGATTCTCAAACAACCAAATCAATCAATTGATTACGGTAAATATTTCTTTTTAATTTCAGTGTTGTATAATTACTTTAAATTATCAAGGTTTGTTATCATAAAAAGTAAATAGATGAATGAACATGCAAAATAGTTCATTAACAGTGCATGGAACACACCATTGACCATCAAAACTTTAGTTCATTTCATCAATAGTATCTTTACAAATGATATTTGCATAACTGATCCTCATAAGTTCAACTTGTTTTTTCAGGAATTGTTTCTAGCAGGAACAAACACTACAACACGTACGATGATATGGGCCATGAGTGAGCTTGTGAGACACAAAGAAGTCATGTCAAAAATAGAAATAGAGATGAAAAAGGAAATCAATTCACATGAAATCGTAAACTTTCAACCATCCAAATTAACTTATCTACAAGCTTGCATAAAAGAAGTCTTTAGATTACATCCATCCGTGCCTCTTCTTCTTCCTCACATGGCGGCTGAAACTTGTGAGGTTATGAATTACAAAATACCTAAGAATGCTAAAATATTTGTTAATGTTTGGGCAATGGGCAGAGACTCTAAGATCTGGGATGAACCTTTATCATTCAAGCCAGAAAGATTCCTGGACTCAAAACTAGATTATAAAGGTCAGGACTATGAACTAATTCCGTTTGGGTCAGGGAGGAGGATGTGTCCAGGATTACCATCGGGTATGATGAGCATTGAATTTATTTTGACGTCTTTGATTCGTGAGTTTAACTGGACGCTTCCAGATGGTGATGATCCGTTAAAGCTTGACATGAATGAGAAATTCGGCATGGCGCTAAAAAGAGAAATGCCTTTAAAGCTGGTTTTTAAACAAAAACAAGCGTAACAATACCCTTAATTGATATGGAATATGTTCAGTTTGTTTATTCAATTAATTCATTGTATTGGTATTTTTGTAATTCATTTTCTAGCATTTTATGTAATTATTTGATGAATAAGTGACTTGATGTGTGACATTACGTGTTTGATTTGTAGTTACTTTGAACTTCAATGATCTAAGAAACTAAGAATTATAGTTACGCCACGGGACGAGATAACATCATTTTTAAGTGCAACATAATGCAGCAATATGTTAACTAACATTAACAAATGAAGATACCGGTATTAGTTGTGTTTCACATAACCTCAATTTTGGATTAAAATAAGCAACCGCAAGAGTATGTTCAAAATCTAGGAAATTATCACGTTAGTGTGAAATAAACGTTGACGAAAAAAGAAGTTACTTAAAAAACGTACTATGAGGATATAATTTACTGGTGTATCAATTATAAGAATAAAACAAATGTAAAAAGAATTACCAAAATCTTAAAATTAAAAAAAAAACTCAAATTGAAAAAATTCTTTTAAACTTATAAAAAGGTGAAAAGAGAAATAGCAATGAAAGTTGATTGCTCATAAGTATGAACAAGAGGGGCAATGTATGATTATTTCATGAACTCAACTAAAGCCAAAATTAGAAAAAGTAATGGAGAAGGTTTACTGAGGATAACATACGATTAAAGTGAAAGAGTGTTAACTACATCCACAAAGTTTGTGCTTACTACCATTAGCGCAAAACAAATATATAACGTAAAAGAAAAAAAACAGTAAAAAAGGTAAACCATGTTGCTTAAACCGTTTGTATTTCACTATTAAGAAAATTTATGAGTTACTGTTAATGAATGACTTGTAAATTTTACATATACATAGCGTTGTTTAAAAGTTATTCGTGAATGTAAAATGATTTTATTTAGCGTCATATGGAATATTAATAATGCTTATTAATAGTATAAATGTTAAAACGCTAATGGGAAGGCTACATGTCATAATGATTACCTAAGGCATACTAATTTTCTAGTTTCAATAAAGCAAGTCGATAGACATACTTTGTTGATGAATCGGTTACCGAAGAGGATCCGTTGTTGGTTCTGTTAGAAATTATGGCGTCGGTAATATGATTATCAACATTTTACCAACGGATTACACATGATTTATTTAATGAAAAATTACCGAAAAGTCATTCATGGTTGCAATAATATTTCATGGACATAGAAACGACGATGAATAACAACCCATACTGGATACATCTTTACTGAAGAAGTTTTAAAAAAATACTGACAGCTATACTGTCGGTAAGTTAACAAAATTAAATACTTTTGTCTATATGATTAATTAAAGAAAAAATATAAATTCTGGAAATTAGAATTTTATTACTAAACTAAAAGTGTGGTAAAAAACTTTGCATACGTATTTAACGAAGAACACATACCGAGAGACTTTTGCAATTGAAAACGAAAAAAGTACGTTTGGAAACAAGGTTTGAGCAGTATTTGTAATCATAATTTGCCACAGAATACGAACGAGCAGGCCATCAAAAATACTTTTGTGAAAATTGAGTAAAAATTATTTATAAAATGCATAGTGTTGAATGTGTGCTGCATTCAATGCTGTGTGCTACATTCTTAAAACATCAGGGATGTGTGCTGCATTCTTAAACATCAGGGACTAATAGTGTCAATATTGTATAGTTGATGGGTTTAGTATGTAGACAGTTCGTTTGTGTTTGAATGGCTGTTATAAGTCGTTGAGGGTTAGAGAATTAGTTTTCTCTATCAGTTATCTTTTCATCATTGTAATCAGACTCATTGTTCTTATTGATCTTTCAAGTCTTGTTTCGATTGATTGTGTTCTTCAATTCCGCATTAGTTTCAACAATTGGTATCAGAGCCCTCGGCTCTATGTGATTTGGCTGTGTTGATCGATCGAAAGGAACGGAGATGACATCGACTAAGTTTGATTTGGAAAAGTTCAATGGAAAGAACGATTTCTGTCTGTGGCGATTGAAGATGAGAGCTCTGCTAGTCCACAGCGGCGTGGTGGGTGCGTTGAAGGGCGAAGAGGGCTTGCCGGCAACCATGTCTGAAAAAGAAAAGAAAGAGATGATGGAGAAAGCCCACAGTGCCATAATTCTGAGCCTTGCCGACAGAGTGCTCAGGGAGGTTTCAAAAGAAACCACGGCTGCAGGTGTTTGGTTGAAGCTTGAGGGCCTCTACATGACGAAGTCACTTACGAATCGTCTGTACCTCAAGAAAAGGTTGTTTACCTTTCAGTTGAATCAAGGCAAATCGATGGAGGATCACATAGATGAATTCACTAAGTTGGTGTTGGATTTGGAGAACATAGATGTGACCATTGAAGATGAAGATAGAGCAATAATCTTCTTGGCTTCATTGCCACAGGTGTATGAACACTTTGTGGATACCTTGATGTTCGGAAGGGATACTTTGTCAATGGATGAAGTAATGGCAGCCATGAACTCGAAAGAGTTGAAGAAAAGGGCAGAGATTAAAGAAGAAGGTGCTGATGGTCTTCTTGTCAGAGGTAGATCTGAGGTCAAGGGTGCTAGATTTAAAGGGGCTGCAAGATCAAAGTCGAGGCCCAAAAGGAGGTGTTACATCTGTAATTCAGAGCAGCATCTCAAGAAAGATTGCCCTGAGAATAACAGGAAGAAGAGAGTGGACCAAAAGTATTCTAAGAGCACTGCAACTCAGTCACAAGACACAAGTTCTGAGGGGTATGACAGTGCAGATGTTCTGGTAGCCACAAATACTTGTGTCAAGAATGAGTGGATACTAGATTCAGGCTGCTCTTATCATATGACCTCAAGAAAGGAGTTCTTCCGAGAATTGCGCTTGGAATGTCAAGGTGTAGTTCAATTGGGAGATGACAGGCCTTGTGATATACAAGGTATTGGAGCAGTTAGCTTTAATCTTGACAATGGCTTAGTGATAACTCTGGAAGATGTCAGGTATATTCCAAGCCACAAGAGAAATTTGATATCTCTTGGAACATTTGAGAGCAGTGGGTATTGTGTTAATCTAAAAAATGGCAAAGCTAAGGTCATTAAAAGGGCCATGACTGTCTTGTCTGGTACAAGAAAGAGAAATAATACATACTTCTTAGATGGGAAGGTCTTGGTGGGCAATGTGAATGTTCTTGAGAGGAGAGGAGATTCAACTACTATGGTATGGCATAAGAGAATGGGTCATATCAGCACTCAAGGCCTTAGTGAGCTTAAGAAGCAACAGTTGATCAAATGTTCAAGACTGTGATGCTGGGTTTTGTGAACATTGTGTGATGGGGAAAGCTCATAGGGTAAAGTTCAGTAAAGGAAAGCACATAACTCAGGGAGTGTTGGAGTATATTCATGCAGATTTATGGGGTCCTGCAAGGACTAAGTCCCTTAGGGGTGCTAGGTACTTTCTGTCACTAATAGATGACTATTCAAGGAGGGTTTGGGTCTTTGTGATGAAGCACAAAGATGAGACTTTCATGAAGTTTAAAGAATGGAAAGTCTTAGTGGAGACTCAAACAGGAAAAAGAGTTAAAAGGTTGAGGACTAAATGGTTTGGAGTTCTGCAATACCTTGTTTGATAAGTATTGCAGAGAATATGGTATAGCAAGGCATTTGACAGTTGCTAGAACACCACAACAGAATGGCCTGGCCGAACGTATGAATAGAACCTTGTTGAATAAGTTGAGATGCTTATTGATTGGGGATGGTATGCCTAAGAAGTTCTGGGCAGAGGCTTTATCTACTACTGCTCACATAGTGAACTTGTCACCATCCTCAGCCATAGGTATGAAAACACCTATGGAGAAGTGGTCAGGCAGCCCTGGTGATTACTTAAGACTCGGGGTATTTGGATCATTAGCTTATGCTTATGTTAATAAGGGAAAGCTTGAGCCAAGAGCAGTAAAGTGTGTAATGTTAGGATACCCTGAAGGTGTCAAAGGGTATAGGTTGTGGAGAATGGATGATGAGAAGCCTAAGGTATGATTAGTAGAGATGTTGTGTTCAAAGAAGATACTGTGTATAAGGATTTGATTGGAAATGTGGAGGCTGGGGAGTCTCATGTAGATAAGCCAGAGAATGGGGTTCAGTTTGAGGTTGAGCCTAATGAATCTGATGTGGCTGGTCCAAATAGTAGTGCTACTAATGCTGGTGATACTAGTGGTGCTAGTTCAAGTTAAGCTGACAACTCTCATAGTATAGCTCAAAGCAGGCCCAGAAGGCATATTGTTCCTCCTGCTAGATATAGAACCAATGATGATATATCTGCATATGTGTTTAATGTGGTTGAGAATGAAGGTGTCTATGAACCAATACTTATGAGGATGCAATCAATTCTTCTAACAAGGAGAAATGGATTCAAGCTATGAAGGAGGAAATGGACTCACTCCATAAGAATCAGACCTGGGAACTTGTTAATGCTCCTAAACATCAAAGTTAGTGAGGTATAAATGGCTGTACAAGCTTAAAGAAGGAATTGATGGGGTTGAAGCACCAAGGTTTAAAGCCAGACTGGTGGCTAAAGGCTTTACTCAGGTGGCTGGTGTGGATTATAATGAGATTTTCTCTCCAGTTGTAAAGCACTCTTCAATAAGGGTAATATTGTCACTAAGTGCAATTAATGACTGGGAAGTAGAACAGCTGGATGTTAAGACAGCTTTTCTGCATGGAAATCTTGAAGAAGACATTTACATGAGTCAGTCAGTTGGTTTTGTAGTGGAGGGGCATGAAGACAAGTGTGCTTGTTAAAAAGGTCCTTGTATGGGCTTAAGCAGTCTCCAAGGCAGTGGTACAAGAGATTTGATGATTACATGATATCTCAAGGCTTTCACAGGAGCTCTTATGATAGTTGTGTATACTATAAAGAGTGTGAGATGGGAGGATATGTGTATCTGCTGCTATATGTTGATGATATGCTTGTTGCAAGCAAGTTAAAGTGTAATGTTGATGCTACCAAGCAGATGTTAATGCAAGAGTTTGATATGAAAGAGCTTGGGGAAGCAAAGAAAATTTAGGGCATGGAGATTTGTAGGAACAGGAAGCTTGGATTGATAAAGTTAACTCAAAGGGGATATGTTAATAAAGTGCTTAAGACATATCATATGGGTCAAAGTAAGTCTGTGACAACACCTTTTGCCCAACATTTTAAGTTGTCTAAGCAGGATTGTCCTTGTACAGTTGAAGAGGAAGAGTTTATGAAGAATGTTCCTTATGCTAGTGCTGTAGGTAGTTTGATGTACCTTATGGTATGCACTAGACCAGATCTTGGTTATGTTGTAAGTGTTGTAAGCAGATACTTAAGTAATCCAGGCAAACAGCACTGGGAGGCAGTGAAATGGATATTTCGGTACCTGAATGGTTCTAGAGATGTTGGATTGGTATATGGTGAACATACTGATGTTAATCATGCTATTACTGGGTTTGTGGATGCTGATTTTGCCAAGGATCCAGATAAGGGAAGATCTGTGACTGGTTATAGTTTTATGGTGTTTGGAGGGTTAGTAAGTTGGAGATCCTCTTTACAACATGTAGTTGCTTTATCTACAACTGAAGCTGAGTATGTGGCCCTTACTGAGGCTGTTAAAGAAGCCATATGGCTCAAAGGCTTTGTGTCTCAGCTTGGTATAGCAGTTGGTGATGTGGTTGTTTGGTGTGATAATCAAGGAGCAATTCAATTGTCCAAGAATCATTTATATCATGAGAGGACTAAGCATATAAATGTAAAGCTGCATTTTATTCGAGATGTGGTGAATTCTGGGCAGGTTCATGTTGATTTAATTGATACTCTTGATAATGCATCTGATATGTTGACTAAGGCTTTAACTGGGTCTAAGTTTCAGCATTGCATGCAGTTGTTGCATGTGTCTTAGTGTTGTTGTTTTAATTCTTTGCACAAGGTGGAGTTTGTTGAATGTGTGTGCATTCAATGTGCTGTGTGCCACATTCTTAAAACATTAGGGATGTGTGCTGCATTCTTAAACATCAGGGACTAATAGTGTCAATATTGTATAGTTGATGGGTTTAGTATGTACACAGTTCGTTTGTGTTTGAATGGCTGTTATAAGTCGTTTAGGGTTAGAGAATTAGTTTTCTCTATCAGTTTTCTTTTCATCTTTGTAATCAGACTCATTGTTCTTATTGATCTTTCAAGTCTTGTTTCGATTGATTGTGTTCTTCAATTCCGCATTAGTTTCAACACATAGTTTAAGACGTATGAGTAGTAGTAATGGATTACTGATATAATTACGTTGCAATTGAAGGATTACTATTACTAATAACTAATCTTATCCTTTATATTATTGAAGGATTATTGACGGATATTATTAGCGATAATATCATATTTTTCTAAATTAGATCTTAAGGAGTTACATCAGTAATTTGTCCCTACCGACTCATTAGCCATACCAATTAAATTTTTGTAGTGAACATGCCTTTGTTTTTATTTGTTTATTTTAATTAAAATAAAAAATAAAATAAATATATATTTTTCATTTGGTTAATCAATAAAAAAATATAAAAGAACTTTTTTACAAACAGTTCTACATGTAATACGATACATCTTAACACTATGCATCAAATTAAGGG
The DNA here is from genome assembly GCA_024085815.1 of Flaveria linearis. NCBI lineage: Eukaryota > Viridiplantae > Streptophyta > Magnoliopsida > Asterales > Asteraceae > Flaveria > Flaveria linearis. The sequence goes on from CM044001.1 coordinate 115,756,994, forward strand.
TATCTGTAAACCATAACATATGTTCTCTAAAAATTTATTTATAAAAGATTTCTAATAAAATCATTTTTTATACATGTATCATATATTAAGTAAATCACATAATTAATAAATAGCCAAAATAATAAATGAAATATTAGAGTTCACAGGTGACGACTTTTGTTTAACTTTAAATTTACGATTCCTGTATCTCTCTACTTTTAAATGATATGTAAACTAACAAATCAAATACTTAAATTATAAATCTTTTTATTATAATAATGTATAAAAGCATACTAAAGTATATGATTTTGTAGTAAGGGTTATCTTAAAATACAATTTTATAATTTATAATTTTTTGTTATTTTTTATATTTTATTAGATATTTCCATTTTTTTATTTCACCAAATGATAATGATATAATATACAAAACAGTCATAAAACCTAATGACTTAAATGTTAAATTTATTACATCCATGTAATACGTGAGCTTTTTCTAAGCTAGTTTTTTTAATAGGTTGTTCTTCTAAAAAAGTCAACAAAAGACCCTCCGGTTGATGATGCTATATGGAACCTCTTGTTTTACTTTGAATTCGTTTTTAACATTTGAATTTATCAGCTCACTTCTGCTAATCGTTTAATTTATCCTAATCTTTACCGCGAAGGATCAAACACTGATTGTTTAATGAAAATTTTAACAACTTGCATTTTGTGAAGTAATATATTATGATACGTCAAAATCAGTATTATTATTTTTTAAATTAATGGTCAATGTCAACCAAATCATCCTTCTACAAAACCATTGATATTTTTTAATCTGATGTATTTTAAGTTGATTAGATATACAAGAGCATATTATTATAGAAGGGGCAAAAAAAACATAGTAAGTATACAAGTGACTAGGACGTAACGTTAACATGTATTAAAATATTGTTTTAAAACTGCTTTCTAAATTGTTAGTTCAAGTCGCTACATTCGTCAACTTTTTTTTTGATGGATCAAGCCATGAATTTAAGCATCATATTAATTGGTACCCTGTTGTGCTATTTTGTTAATAAATATGTTCCCTAAATTATTAAAAAGATAACATCATACGCGCTTTATTAATTAAATATAAAACGGCCATGTATTACCAAATCTTAAAACTTTGTGTTTGCCAAAATTTGTCAGACCCTCCATAAAATTTCTAAATATTAACAAAGAGGTAAACATTGGCGATCACACGGTTTATGAAAATAATTCATACCTCTTGCATTATCATATATATATTAAAATCAATTTGGTTTGGTCAACATCTGCATACTCTCATAATATGTCAACATTTGCAAACCCTCAATAGAATTTCTTGGTTTTAGGATTAAATAAACAGAAGTGTTGTACCTACGATCATTAATCCTATAAATACACCCAATGAATGCCCACAAAACCATTCACAAACCACATAAACCCTTTACGTCTCAATCACAACGTTCTAATGGATCTTACATCTTTTCTTAGAGATTACAGTCTCCTGTCTCCTCTTTTTGCTCTCTCAACAATCATCTTCATTTTATTCATAATCAAGCAAACCAAACTTTTGTTTTTTACGGACATAGGAAATCTTCCCCCTGGTCCACCACGATTGCCAATTATTGGAAACTTACATCAAGTTGGGGAAACCCTCATGTCTCCATGGCTAAATTAGCTAGAAAGTTTGGCCCTCTCATATCCCTACGCTTTGGTACACAACTTGTTGTGGTTGCCTCGTCACCCGAGGCAGCCATGGGAATCCTTAAAACTCAAGATCGCCTTCTTTCCTCACGTGTTGTGCCTACTTCAATGAAACATGCGCACCTGCTACCTCACTCCCTCATGTGGTCCGAGTCCAACCAGACATGGAAAACCTTAAGAACCCTATGTCGAGCTGAACTTTTCTCGGCTAAAGCCTTAGAATCCCAGTCTCGATTGCGACATGAAAAATTAAGACAAATGTTGGATTTCTTGCGTAAAAAGCAAGGAGAAGTGATTAACATTGAGGATGTTATTTTTGTTACATTGTTCAACACGTTGAGTTCCATTATTCTCGGTAAAGATTTGCTCGAATTGAATGACGAACATGGTACTCACGATGGGCTGAAAGATTCGGTGAAGAAACTACTCGAACTATCAGGGAGCACAATGGACTTGGCTTCATTTTATCCGATGCTTGAAAGATTTGATCTGCATGGAATAAAGAGGGGAACCATGAAACTTTTCGAGAAGATATTTGCTTCCTGGGAGGATATAATAGAAGAAAGAAGAACTCAAGTTAGTTCTTCAACATGGTCTTCGGATCAAGCACATTCTTTCCTGGATAAATTGCTTGAAAATGGATTCTCAAACAACCAAATCAATCAATTGATTACGGTAAATATTTCTTTTTAATTTCAGTGTTGTATAATTACTTTAAATTATCAAGGTTTGTTATCATAAAAAGTAAATAGATGAATGAACATGCAAAATAGTTCATTAACAGTGCATGGAACACACCATTGACCATCAAAACTTTAGTTCATTTCATCAATAGTATCTTTACAAATGATATTTGCATAACTGATCCTCATAAGTTCAACTTGTTTTTTCAGGAATTGTTTCTAGCAGGAACAAACACTACAACACGTACGATGATATGGGCCATGAGTGAGCTTGTGAGACACAAAGAAGTCATGTCAAAAATAGAAATAGAGATGAAAAAGGAAATCAATTCACATGAAATCGTAAACTTTCAACCATCCAAATTAACTTATCTACAAGCTTGCATAAAAGAAGTCTTTAGATTACATCCATCCGTGCCTCTTCTTCTTCCTCACATGGCGGCTGAAACTTGTGAGGTTATGAATTACAAAATACCTAAGAATGCTAAAATATTTGTTAATGTTTGGGCAATGGGCAGAGACTCTAAGATCTGGGATGAACCTTTATCATTCAAGCCAGAAAGATTCCTGGACTCAAAACTAGATTATAAAGGTCAGGACTATGAATTAATTCCGTTTGGGTTAGGGAGGAGGATGTGTCCAGGATTACCATCGGGTATGATGAGCATTGAATTTATTTTGACGTCTTTGATTCGTGAGTTTAACTGGACGCTTCCAGATGGTGATGATCCGTTAAAGCTTGACATGAATGAGAAATTCGGCATGGCGCTAAAAAGAGAAATGCCTTTAAAGCTGGTTTTTAAACAAAAACAAGCGTAACAATACCCTTAATTGATATGGAATATGTTCAGTTTGTTTATTCATTTAATTCATTGTATTGGTATTTTGTAATTCATTTTCTAGCATTTTATGTAATTATTTGATGAATAAGTGACTTGATGTGTGACATTACGTGTTTGATTTGTAGTTACTTTGAATTTCAATGATCTAAGAAACTAAGAATTGTAGTTACGCAACGGGACGAGATAACATCTTTTTTAAGTGCAACATAATGCAGTAATATGTTAACTAACATTAACAAATGAAGCTACCATTTATTAGTCGTGTTTCACATAACCTCAATTTTGGATTAAAATAAACAGTCACAAGAGTATGTACGCAATCTTGGAAATTATCCCGTTTTTGTTTTAAGTATGAATTGTGTAAATCGAACAAAGTCACACCTCGAGAAATTGGGGTGTGACAGAAACGAGGATGATAGTGTTATTGATGAGATGAAGTAGATGAAAAAGGAGATGTATCTCTAAAAATCCTTACACTCCATAGCTTTCTACTAAATGGTGATCATGAGCTACTAAGTGATCGATAAGAGGAGTTATAGGGATTGTATACACATATTATTTTTTTTACTTGATGATAAATTTTTATTTCCCAAAAACTTAGAGGGAGTTCTTTAGTGTATGTAAGTGATAAAAACCAATGTTTTATGGTTTGACAAACAATAGGACCAAGTTTATGAAAAAATATTTAATATGTGAACTATGCTTAACACATTCTTTTAATTAACTCAGATAAGTATTAAAACCTGGTAATTCTCGTCTATAACGCAATTATTGATGGGTTAGAAAATGATATAATATAGGCAAACATCACCTCTTTTCAAGAAGATAAAAAGTCTCTCTCACACAATATAAGAACATTCATAGTAGGTTTCATATATGTGAGTGTATTTTTTATATTGTAAGAAATGGTTGTAAGGGGTTGTTAGTAGAGTAGGGAGAAATGTTATTGTTTATATGTATATTTGAGAATTATTATTCAATCCCTATTAATTTTTAATATTTTAAAAATTGTTATGATTGGAGTAAAAAGAAAATGTAACGATGAATGTATAAAAGAATATTATTTAACTAAAAAAAGAAAAAGATAATGATTTTAATATAATTTCAAGGATAAAAATAAAAAAACTGATGTGAATGTTCTGACCATGAATGAAATGGAACAACTCTTATTTTCTAATTAGTGCTAGATTGAATGCCATGAGCCCAGGACTGAAATTGAAGCGCATGGGCCTAACAAAGCCTAAAAGAAACCATTAACCCATTAAACCACTATCTTTTTAGCTCCAAACTTGGACACTGCAGGCTCATTTCAAGCTTAGGTCCATCGATCTGTGAAGCTCTATTACATTATGGAGTAAAAATAAATACTTCGTATACCCTATTATGTCGACCATCTCTGATCTAATCTGTTACCAACACACAACAATTTATCAGATGCATAAAACACTTGCACACAGGTACAGTAAAAGATTATAAAACACTATTCATCATCATGTAATGTAAATAGATTAGTCAGACTAATGTATGCATCAGAAAGCCCCTTTTTTGATATAAAATTTGATATTTAACCAAGAGTTATTATTTATGTAACTAGGGTCTTAAACAATCAAACAAGCACAAATGAGGCTTCTTTATATTTATTCATTTGACTTTTGACAGAATAAATACCGAATGCAGATACTTGTAGAATCAGTTTTTTTTTCATGTACACTAATTAAGAGAATGAGTTTGATTATGTTGTTTCATTCCTTCATGATAGTAAACTAAGATAAACAAACAAATAAAAAAAAACAACGAATATAGATATATAAAGTAAAGCATATACTAACATTATATTTATTATATTCATATTTTTTATTTTCTAACATGTTTGTTCTTCTCCATTCATTTAAGTAAATCTTACGTGTTGCGTAGATTATATATGTATGCGTTTGTGTAATATTAAGGTATAAACGAAACAAAATGAAGACCTTCATCGACGGTTGATTCTACTAGAAATTTGTTGTTGAAATCCATCATTGATGCTCCATCGGAAAAAATGACATAGGTAATTTGATTACAAGTGATTTCATAAGTGATCATATTAGCGGCAAGTCTTAACGATTGTTTCATCGACAGAGTAGTGATAATTTAAACCAACACACACAAAAGACATCATGATAGCTTTGAAAAACTAACGACAATGCTCTTTCCTATGCAAGTTTATTAAAACTAGAATTAATTATATATGCATATCTGAAAATTTAATAACAAATTATAAATACTAAAAATCTAAACTATATTACAAAACCAAAAGTATGGTATAGGAACTTTGTATTCATAATGAAGGATACATATGAAGAGACTTGTACATTTGAAAACGTAAAAGCCAGTAGAAATTATTTCTAAATTGTCTGATGGTGGAAATATGAAATTAAATAGTGGATTACTGATATAATTCGATCATAAATATTATCCTCAATATTATTAATCGCTAATCTTATCTTTAACATTACTGAAAGTATGGTATACAAACTTTGCATTCGTATTCAACAAAGAATACATATAAAAAGACATGCATTTGAAAACGTAAAACTAAGTGGAAATTATTTCTAAAAAGTTTTGTGGTGGAAATATGATCATAACAGATCGATGGATTATCGATATCAATAAAATTTTGTTAAAAATAAACTAAAAAAAACAATGTTATGATTTGAAGTTGCCCTTAATTTGTTGCAAAATGTTATGAGGCATAGTATTACATCTAGCCCAAGGGCTTAGAAATTAATAAAATTGTGTTTAAAAGTTTATTTATATTCATTTGTTTCTTAAGCAAAGGAATAAAAATACGATATTTTTATTATTAAGTAAATAATGAATAAAAAAAAGACTTGTTTCACTACAAGAATAATGAGCATGACTGACGCAGTCACTAATGTAACTCCGTAAAATACTAATTTAGGGAAAAAACATGATATAATGGGTCTATAGCAACGAAAAGTGAGACCTTATAGGGACGACATGTCGTCGCTATAGACTATTTTGATCTATAGCGACGACATGTCGTCGCTATAGATTTTGCCCCAAAAAGTTAGTAGTTATAAGTTAAAATGTCGTCGGGATAGACGTCGTCGGCATAAATTTAGCAATAGCAACGACATGTCGACCCTAAACAGTCGTGGTTTCTGAAATTGACGAATAAAAAAAATAAAAAAATATATATGTATATTATCTATAGCGACGATATAGATGATATTTATTTTTTTTATATTATCTATAGCGACGACATGTCGTTCCTATAAATAATATATATTTTTTATGTTATCTATAGCGACGACTTGTCGTCCCTATATAATATATATATATTTTTTAAAAAAAAGATAAAAGTCTATAGCGACGACATGTCGTCGCTATAGACTGTTATTTATTATTTTTTTAGGAACTTGCTTTTTTTATAAAAATTAAACAAACACATAATTGATGCAAATTTAACAAACATATAATGAGTGCAAATCACATTCAAGTTTAACACATAAATAGTTCATATAATTTAAAGTAGTTTAAAGTTCTATAAAATCTAATAAAATATAAACTCTAATTGCCTCCAGGTGGTCGTTGCTGCTGGAAGTAACGCATCATTTCCATCTGCTCTTGGATCAGTCGTTGCATCTCTTCTATTTGTTGTTGTTGTTGTTGTTGTTGTGATTGTCTAAGCTCTGCAACTTCATCTTGCAAAGGGTGTCTACTAGATCATTTTCTTCGTCGTTTTCGTTATCATCATTTATATCATCTTCCTCATCAGAATTGTATTCGTCTTCATCTTCATCTTCTTCATTATTATCAATAAAATTTTCATCATCATTGAATTGTGCACTTGATTCACCAACATCTAAAGTTGATTTCATGGGCAAGTAGCCTAAGTCGACTACCAATTTACCAAATCTATCTGATTGCGCGTATTGCAAGACATTTGTGTCATCATCAATGAATTGTGCACTTGATTCACCAACTTCATAACCTGAATCGACAACCAAGTTATAATCTGATGATTGTGTGTCGTGCAATATATCTATCTCGTTAACAACATTCATGGTGGGATGATCCCAAAGTTTTCGATGGTGAACGTCTTCAACAACCCTCCAATTGTCGGTGGTTCGAGAAGGATCTTCAAGATAAAACACCTGTTTAGCTTGTGTGGCTAAAATGTACTGATCATCATCATACCATGTGTCGCTGATGTTGATAACAGTGACATTGTTTGCTTGATTAACCTCTTACCAGATGTTTTGAACCATTTACAACGAAATAGTACAACCGAGTAACCATCTATGTAGTTCAACTCTAAGATCTCCTCTAGCTGACCATAAAATGGAGTACCGTCTTCTCCTATTGAAAAACACCACTGTTTTGAGTTGTGTGTCGAACATCACGACTATGAACCACAAATCTAACACCATTGACTATGCAAGCAGTGTAAGAATATGCGTTTAAAGGACCATGTGCCAATGCCTTTAATTCTTTGATACCCCCTTGAGACAAAGAAGATGATGCTGCTAATGATGATGTATTAGCTTTATACTTTAACCATGAAGAAAATTCTGTTTTCATACTACATCCAGGAAATTTAGATTCAAATTCCGATTTGTAGTCACTAATTTCATTACAATTGTTTAGTACAAACCAATGTAATGATTTGTAGTCATCTTCACATATCGCAATGATTTTCTTTTTAGACATTGGTCGACATTGTGATGAAAACACATGGAATTGTCTTTTTGGGATGCCAGCATCTGCATTTCTATCGGGTCGGTTGAATTTGGTTTGCATACCTTCAAGATACATAGAGCAGAATGTCAATGCCTCATCTGCAACATAACCTTCTGCTATTGAGCCTTCAGGTCTAGCTTTGTTTCTAACATATGCTTTGAGCTTTTTCATGTATCTTTCAAAAGGATACATCCATCTCATATAAACGGGACCACCAAGAATAACTTCTTCAGGTAAATGAAGAACTAAATGAACCATTATATCAAAAATGCTGGAGGATATATCAATTCCAAATTGCATAATATCTTTACTACTTCCTTATTTGTTTTGTACATGTCACTCACATTTACTGATCTTGCACAGACTTTCTAAAAAAATGTACAAAGGTCAATGATTGCTGTGGACACATTTTTTGGGAGACCAACTTTCACCCCGATTGGTAGCAATCGTTGCATTAGGATGTTATAATCATGAGACTTTAACCCAATTATGTTTGAATAATTAGAAAGCACTTTATTTTTAAAGTTTGAACCAAAACCATCAGGTAGTCTCACTCCTTTAACGAATTGACAAAAACGTTCACGATCACCAGGTGTGAAAGAATAAGAAGCATGTGGTTGGTAGACCTTGTTGTTTTTCTTTACTAGCCATAAATCAGGTCGAATACCCATATTTTGCAAGTCTTGTCTTGCTTTGTGCGTGTCTTTTGATTTTTCATTCATTAGCAAAGTACCCAACAAGCTCTCACAAACATTTTTCTCTACATGCATGACATCAAGATTGTGTTTTAAAATGAGTGAAGACCAATATTCCAGCTCAAAGAAGATACTCCGTTTGGTCCAATTCAACTCGGTTGCAGCACGCTTTCTTTTCACACCTCCATGCGTAGGATGTTTCCCTGGAACACGATCCGGGAGGCTTTTTAGTTGTTTTAAGATTTGTGCATTACTCAAACGTCTAGGAGGATCTCTTGTCTCTTTTTTGCCATTGAACAAAAGATCATCTCTCATACTATGTTTTTTTGTCAAGAATAGTCTATGACCAGTAAAGGCTATTTTATTTGTTATAGGGCACGAGGGTGTGTCTACGTTACAAGTAGGGCATGCCATATAACCTTGACCACTCCATCCAGACATATAGCTACGAGCAGGATAATCGTTTATAGTCCATAATAGAGCTGCACGCATCCTGAATACAGTTTTGGTTGATGCATCTCTCATTTGAACTCCTTCGACCCATAACATTTTCAACTCATCTATTAAAGCCCTTAGGAAAACATCAATGTCCTTTCCAGGAGATTTAGGCCCGGGAATAAGCAAGGTCAACATAAAAGAAGACTCTTTCATACATAACCATCGTGGTGTGTTATATGTTGTTAACACCACTGGCCACATACTGTAAGATTGACTCATGTTACCGAATGGATTAAAACCATCCGCAGCCAAACCCAAACGTACATTTCGGGGTTCTTTAGCAAAATCAGGAAATTTTTCATCAAAGTCTTGCCATGCCTTCCCATCAACTGGATGACGCATCATACCATCCGTTGAGCGTCCAGTATAATGTCATGTCATTTCTTTTGCTGTGAATCTTGAGCTGTAGATTCGTCGAAGTCGGGAAGTTAAAGGAAAGTAGCGCAACACTTTTTGAGGTACTTTCTTCCCCTTTGTGTTTTTGTCAACCCATCTACTCTCGTTACAAATCGGACAATTTTGCATCAACTCATTTTCTTTCCAAAACAGAGCACAATCGTTAATGCAAGCACGGATAGATTCATATCCTAACCCAATCTTTCTTAATCTCTTCTTAGCTTCATAGTATGAGGTTGGAATTTGATTTTCTTTAGGGAATGCAACTCTCAAAAACTCTAAAAGTTGGTTAAATGAACTATCCGTCCATTTGTTGATAACCTTGATATGCATCAATTTTGCTAAAAAGTTTAAAGAAGACATCCAACTGCAACCGGGTATAACTCGGTATTCAGCTCCTTAAATAATGCATCAAACTCCGGGTCAAACCGGTTCCATCTTCGTCTACATTTTCTTCGTTAACATTCTGCTCCGCCATAACATCATCGATTGCATCAAACATCTCATTATTTGTTGCTGGAATAGATTTTCTTGGAGCAAAAAGGTCTACTATTTCTGAAGCATGTGGATATTTCTCACCATGATAAGTCCACGTCTTATATGATTGTAGAAACCCATTATCATAAAACTAGAAATGAAAACCAAATACTACTAATTAGCTAGTGATAAGTCCCCGGCAACGGCGCCAAAATTTGACGTGAGGTCGAAGTCTCAATCAAATTTAAAACCAAATACTACTAATTAGCTAGTGGTAAGTGGGTATCGAACACAGGGAGTTTGTGGAATATGTGTTCACTTAATTCAAGTTGCAATTAACTAGGTTTAACTAAAATGATAAATAAGTAAGGATCAATAATTTGTTGATTTGTGGAATTGGCTTAAAACTAGAAATGAAAATAAATTGATTTGTATAAATCCGTAATGATAAATATGATTCCCTTTGGTATCCAGATTTTAACAAATGATGATATTGGTGTTAATTGGGAAGAACCACATAGACATGATTCATGAGTGTGTGTTTATGCGTGATCAAAGAGGACTAAGTACTTGTATTAGCAAGGTTATCTCTCGATAATCAATATTATTCTTGAATTACCCAACCTTTCCACTAAATCAAGATTTGCCTATGGCATCAAGAACGTATGGTTAGAGTTAAGCAATCCATGAATGACCCATTACACTTAATACACAATCATCATGACAAAACAATCACAAGATCAATTTCATCATCCCATAAATAAATAACACCAATATGATCAAAGTTCAAATCCTTCAAACCAAAAGGAAACACATAAGAAACTAGCCACTCATGGTTTTATGCATGAAAACAAGTTTCAAAAGACAATTCATAATAATCAAAATAAAATAACAAAGATTAAAGTACCACAATATCTTGTTCTTCAACACAACTTAAAAGGATCAACAAAGGTTATCCAAAGAGAAACTTCAAATCTTCATCTCCCGAATGTGTTTTTGGTTCCAAGAGAATGATACCCATCAAATGCTTTCCAATGTTTATAAAACAAAACAAACCACCAAAAGTTCCATCTTTTCAGCCAAAGACTCGTCACAATTCCATATATTGAGCAAAAGCACCTCCACTTGTGTTTTTAAATTGTAAATCACTTTCCAGGAAATCACCCTACCGTAACTTACGGTAGCCACCGTAAGTTACGGTAGCCACATAACCAATACGGTGGAAACCTTCTGTGATACGGTGGAAATTTCAAGGTTTGGGGGCCACCGTAATTCACGGTGGCTACCGTAAATTACGGTAGACCCCCGCTTTCTTGTTTTGTTCTTTCTTCCCATCCTATCTTGCTCCATCCCGTCGTGGTCCGTCCAAAGCTGTGTTTTCTCCGTATTAAGCTCCATAATGTGCCTGAAACAAAAGCAACTGTAGTTATCTAATTCAAGATAATTACACGACCAAATATGAGAATATTACGCGTTTTAACATCATAAAGGGTTGTTCCTTGAACCACCCGTCACATCCCCACACTTAACCGTTGCTTGTCCCAAGCAACATATCAAATCCATTTCAAACAAGCGATCAATACAACTTAAGCATAAACATGTAATACTTTTACTAACCCTTTCTTAACAACCAAAATGACACACCCCTCGCTATGTCCCTCCTCTCAGTGACAAGTAAGCTTTAGCGTCTATGAGCTAGACACACAAAAGGCAAATAAGCGGTTGCACAACTATAAACTTGTACTTAAATCGACCCTTCTCTTAACGATTGCCAAACATGAATGCATATCAAAGGGACTTCAAGGTTGTAACTTGGCTAGGTGTATGGGTAGAAAATGTAATATATATGAGGAAGCGAAAACTTAACCTGGTCTTTTATTACATAATAACATAAACAACTAACTACCAAAACTAATACTATGAACAAAGTACTCAACTTCAATCCCCTTTTTTTTCGTAATTTTTCTCTTGCTTTTTCTTCGTTTTTCTTCTTTTTTAATCACTTTTCCTTTATTCTCTTTTTTTATATATTTTTTATAACAATGAAGCAAACACAAAATCTTCATGCAAACATTTAACATAGCATTGAAGATGATTACAGTTACTAAACAACTAATAACACTATAAGACCAGGTCAAGTTAGGTAAATTTTAAGGTAACTAGCTAAGGGGTAACAAACGATAGGCTTTTAGGCACAACATTGGGCAACTAAATGTCCAAACCCCCGCCCCTCTCGCAACCAAGCTCATATATATAATTTATGAGGTCCAACCTCCCGAATCCCACACTCGCACACATCCAAGACGAGGTTACCTAAATGCCCTTATTCCTTACACATTCACATCCAACTTAAAGTCTCAGATCGTATTCAAGCACAAGTTCTAGTGCACTCCCACCTATTGCCATTCTCACAAAGAAATGTGTTATTTATCTACAAGTGTGGCTTCAACTCTCACCAAGAATAAAAATGATTAAAGGTTGCCGATGCATCATTTGGATTTAATCCAAGGTGTTCAAATTCTCACAATATTTCACTTGAAAATTTTTATTCAAAATTTCTCCCATCCCCACACTTGAGGTACATTGACCCCAATGTACGGTTTTAGGAAGATTTGATCGCTTAAATGAACCAAACGTTCAGGGACATAAACCATAAATTTCTTTTTGAAATTTTCCATTTTGTATTTATATTTTTTTTTTATTTTTTCTATTTTTCTAAAAGAAACACACCACCATCTCTCGCATAGCCCAAAACAAAACAAAATCACTTAACTCCACCCATCCACCCATCCGTAAACATGACAAACTAACAAATATTAACAAAATGTAAAAGACGGAGCACAACCTGACTAATAGTAGCGGGGCTGAGGAGGCCCGAAGATAGAAGACATCATGTCATTCCATTCTCCGAAAGCAAACGCGCCGCTACCACTTCCCTCTTGCTGCGATACTCCCTGTTGTTGACGAGGATCTACCCATTGCGAATGATGGACCGGCGGGGTCGGATACGATATACTACCATCATAAGGTGGTAGAGACGCATAATCCACCGGAGGTGGATCCACAACCACAGGCCGCCCTGCATGCCAATCCGCATGCATCTTTCTTGCTTGATCATCTTCATACCGATTATTCACCTCCACCTCATGAGAATAAGCATGTGCACGATTCCATGCTTCTTGACGATCAAAATTATGCTTTAGGGCTCGTTCCATGCTCGCACTCATCATTGTATGTTGATCAAATAAGGTTCGCTCCGAACCCGACCACGAATCGAAGATGGATGCCGGAGGACGTTGGTTCTCAATAACTTCCTGCATGGTAGCATCATACGCCCAGTTTGGCGTGTACGATCGTTCCGTGTAATCGTAGAAAGCACCACCATGTCCCCCACCTGGACCCCCTTGACCATCATGCACATCCTCATCATGAGGCTCATCCGCATAATCCTGATCCCCACTCGGGGCTTCATTTCCACTCTCAGGATCATCCTCTTCTCCGGTAAAAGTGCCCTTGCATCATCCTTCAATACTCTCCATCTCTGACCCTCCGATTTCAGCTTATGATATCTCTCCGATTGAGTGTAGGTCCATCCAGTACCCATCTTCCGAATCTCCAAAGGCTTATGTCTTTTGAATGCTCCTTTATCCTCAGCGGTGATTGCTCCGAATTGCTTCAACAATCCCGTGATAATTCGGCAGTACGGGATGATGTTCCTCCCCACTTTGTTACGGCATATCCAGAGATGATTCATGATTAAATACCGTATCGGAAATCTGGGTGACCCGTTAAGCAATGAGTAGAGAACTCGTACCTCTGAATACCTAACCTGTTCCTTGTCTCCTCTTCGGGGAATGACATTCAGAATGCAAATGGTAAGCAGCAATTTTGCTTCAATCTTCAAATTCCTCCGGTACAAAACACCACTAAAAGTACCGGGCAAGAATATAGCTGCCAACATGTCATTCCACCTTGGATGTTTCTCTGGTTTAAGCAACAGATCATCAAGGCTTGGAATCATGTAATCACGAGCAGGTAAACTGTCATATCTTGCTAATCTTCTTAATGACTCAAATGACATTTCCACCTTTATTCCATTAACCTCGCCCGTTAACTTCATCTGCGATGGCCTATCATACCTGTTGCATGTCAATGTGGCCATCCATTCTTGAATTTCAGTCATAAACAGGTTTTTGTTGTCCCTATCATAACAACTGAGTGCCGCCTCCCATCCTAAAGCTCGAAATCGGGCAAATACATTGAAGGGCCCAAACTCAACTTCCCTAACCTCTCTTTCACAGATAAATGCAGCAGCCTTATTCTTCAACTGGTTCATGCGGTCATGAAACAACACCGGTTGCCACTTTTCGGTTGATCCTCGAGGGGACCTGATTCCCACTTCGGTTTATTACCTTGATCCAAGTCCATCATCTCTCCTCCTCACTCTCACTTTCATCAACCCTGCCCAAGTATTGTCTCTTCCTTGGTTGTTCCGGTTCCTTGCCTTTTGAAGAAGAAGAACTTGCCCGGCTCTATCCTTAGTTCTTACCATTTTTCTACACACAGGACAAACAACACAATAAACACAATAAGTATAATCCTTCTTCCACAATATCCCCACACTTGCTTGTTACTACGGTTGTAAATGTTAGTTAGTAATGAATTTTCATGTTTTGATTCTAACGAAAATTGGACATGATGCCTCTACAATGTAAAGGTTACCAAGTTCACAACTTTACCATCAAATACATCTACCATAACAACAAATGGTCATTTCATCATAATTAAGCCAATTAGTCCATCATAACAATGATCAAACAACCATGTCATTCCAAATATAACCCAAAACAAGCAAATATGTATGAACCAATGAAAACAACAAAAAATCACCTTAATCTTCACAATGCACCATCAAAAACAATGAAACAATGTAACATACCTTCAATTGATGATGATAAATTCCAAGAAAGGCAAAAACTTGAAACCCCCAAGAAAAATTCGAATTCTAGGGCTTGAGATTCGAACCAGCAAACTTCGTTTTTTCGCAATTTACTTCACAAAATCAGAATCTACGTGAAATTCTAGTCAAGATGGACTTAAGAATCACGTGATTTGGTTAAAAATTGAAGAAGATATGGAAGATTAAAGGTTGAAGAAGTTATGGTGTCTATGGAGGAGAAGAAAGAATGGAAATGGTGAATGAGGAGGAAATCCCGTGGGTTTTGAAAAAATGAAAAATATTTTTTTTATAGAAAACTGCTGAAACGGCCGCCCATCCCAGGTCCACCGTAATTTACGGTGGCCACCGTAAATTACGGTGGTGCCCTGGCCTGAATCCTACCGTAAGACAGTATGTTTCTGTCGTAACCAAAACAAGGCTACCGTAATTTACGGTACCTACCGTAAATTACGGTAGGCTTGTTTTATTACATCAATTTTTTTTTTCAAACTCAAACTAATTTTGGAAAAATTTAAATTAAACCCGGTAAGACATGAACTATCGATGAGATAGACATTACCTACCCCCTCAAAAATCACATGTTGTCCTCAACATGATCTAAAACTATTTGTTACCCGAACGAAAACATCGAATTTGCAAACCAGCAACAATACAAAACACAATAAAAACAAAACTAAATATTTACACTACCGCAAACCTGTGCCTCTTAAACATTACCGTCCTCCAGTGGATGGAGTATGTAGCTCTCCTTGTCCACTTCCAAGCGATTTCAAGTCATTCCCATCTAAGTATGGTTTGAGGCGGTGACCATTTACCACTTGTTTCACATGATCCTTTGGATCTTCAATCTCTACTTCACCAAATTGACCCACTCGTGTGATCACATACGGTCCCATCCATTTGCTTTTTAACTTCCCGGGAAAAACTTGAGCTTGGAATTATATAGCCACACCTTTTGCCCTTCTGCGAAACTCTCTTCTGTAACTTCGCGTCATGAACCCGTTTAAGCTTGTCCTTGTAAGCGGATGCACATTCATATGCCTCATCTCGGATTTCTTCCAACTCACACAACTTCAACTTTCTTAACTCACCAGCTTCATTATACTTCATGTTGACATTCTTAACTGCCCACCAAGCTCTATGAGCTATCTCTATTGGTAAATGGCAACCTTTCCCATACACCAACCGATACGGTGTTGTTCCAATTGGTGTTTTATACGCTGTTCGGTATGCCCATAGTGCATCATCCAACTTCATTGACCAATCTTTCCTGTCAACTCGAACGGTTTTCATCAAGATTTCTTTAATTTGACGATTTGATACCTCTACTTGACCGCTAGTTTATGGATGATATGGAGTTGCAATTCTATGATTCACATTGTACCTTTTCAACAACTTCCCAAACTTGAAATTCTTGAAATGAGATCCACCATCGCTTATAATCACCCGAGGCACCCCAAACCGTGAAAAGATGTTAGATTGCACAAACTTACATACCACAGAGTGATCATTGGTTCGTGTTGCAATTGCTTCAACCCACTTCGAGACATAATCAACTGCAACAAGAATGTACAAATAACCACATGAGTTTGGGAAAGGGCCCATGAAGTCGATGCCCCAAACATCGAAGATATCAACCACAAGGATCGGTTGCATTGGCATCTCATCTCGTTTGATATGCTGCCCATCTTTTGACAATTCACACAATTCTTTGCATAATCTCTTGCATCCTTGAAAATTGTAGGCCAATAAAACCCACAAGTGAGAACCTTGTAACCGGTCTTTTGACCACTAAAGTGACCCCCACATGCGGATGAATGAGCATGTGCCAAAATCTCTTTAACTTCCGACTCAGGAACACATCTCCTCAAGATTTGATCCGCACCGATTTTAAACAAGTCGGGTTCATCCCATATGTATTGCTTCACTTGTGCCAAGAATTGTTGTCTCCTTCTCTTCACCCAATGTTGTGGCATCACACCCTTGGCCAAATAATTAACAAGTGGGCATACCAAGGTGTATTAAGAATGGCTAACACATATTCATCCGGAAATTGCTCATTGATCTCACTTGAATCTTCGACTCCATCCAATGGAATCCGAGATAGATGATCTGCAACAACATTTTCACAACCTTTCTTATCCCGGATTTCTAGATCAAACTCTTGTAATAACAAAATCCATCTTATCAATCTTGGCTTTGCATCCTTCTTGGCCATCAAATGACGAACTGCACTATGATCGGAGTACACAACTACTTTGCTCCCCCAAATGTAAGACCGAAATTTATCCAAAGCATACACCACTGCAAGCATTTCTTTTTCAGTTGTGGTGTAATTCAATTGCGCTTCGGACAAGGTTTTGCTTGCATAATAAATCACAACAGGTTTCTTATCAATCCTTTGGCCCAAAACAGCTCCAATTGTGTTGTCACTTGCATCACACATGATCTCGAATGGCTTCGTCCAATCCGGTGGTTGCAAAATAGGAGCTTGCACTAATTGTTCCTTCAAAACATTAAAAGCTTGCAAACATCATTAGTAAACTCAAAAGGGACATCTTTCAACAAGAGATTACACAAAGGTTTTGTGATAACACTAAAACCTTTTATGAATCTCCGGTAGAATCCCGCATGTCCCAAGAATGATCTAACCCCTTTAACATTTGTTGGAGGTGGCAAAGATGAAATGACTTTTATTTTTGCTTTATCCACCTCCATTCCCGGTTGGACACAACATGTCCCAAAACAATTCCCTCTTGTACCATAAAATGACTTTTCTCCCAACTTAAGACCAAATTCGTTTCGACACATCTTTTTAAAACTTTTCTAATTCATTAAGACATGTGTCAAAAGTTTGCCCAAAAACAGAAAAGTCATCCATGAATACCTCAAGTGTGTCCCCAACCATATCAGAAAATATGCTCATCATACAACGTTGAAACGTGGCCGGAGCGTTACACAATCCAAATGGCATCCTTCTAAAAGCAAAAGTACCATATGGACATGTAAAGGTGGTCTTGTGTTGGTCATCTGGATGAATGGCCACTTGGTTGTATCCCGAATACCCATCCAGAAAACAATAAAATTTTTGACCGCAAGTTTTTCAATGATTTGATCAATAAATGGTAACGGGAAATGGTCTTTTAAAGTAGCCGAATTCAATTTTCTATAATCAATACATACTCGCCACCCGGTTACCGGTCGGGTGGCGATTTGCTCACCATTTTCATCTTTGATCACCTGAATGCCGGCTTTTTTCGGTACCACTTGTGTAGGACTTACCCACGCACTATCCGAAATGGGATAAATGATCCCCGCATCCAACCACTTGATGACCTCCTTTTTCACCACTTCTCTCATGTTGGGATTTAACCTTCTTTGAGTCTCACGAGTTGGTTTTGCGTCCTCAGTGGTAATGATTTTATGCATCACTACAGAGGGACTAATACCTTTCAAATCGGCTATTGTCCACCCGATTGCGGCCTTGTTTGTTTTTAACACCTTTAGAAGTTTGTGTTCTTGAGCTTCGTCCAAGTTGGATGCTATGATGACCGGCAATGTTTCCTCTTCTCCCGAAAACACATACTTCAAATGATCCGGTAGAATCTTCACTCAATCTTGGGGGACATTCCAAAGATGGTTTTGTATTGGAATTAATTTCAACCGGTAAACTTCAATTTGGTGAGTCCATGGTGGCCTCCCTTCCTGTACAGCCAACACATCTTGTTTTTGCTCCTCCATCCTCAATACACAAACCTGTACCTGTTCAGAAAAATCACACAAACAAACCTCCACCGAATCTTCTCATACTCATGAGGGTCATACTCGTCAAATTAATCTGCCATAAAACACTCATCATCATCATCAAAATAAGATTTGTTAGCAAACACATTTAAACTCATTTGGCGTTTACCAAATGCCATTTGTACTGTACCATTCCTGCAATCAATCCTTGCATGAGCCGTGTTCAAAAATGGTCATCCCAAAATAACATTTGGGTTGTGGTGTGAATCAACCGAAGCATAATCCAAAACCAAAAAATCAACGGGATAATAAAACTCATTCACCGGCACAATCACATCCCGCACAATCCCCCTAGGAAGTTTATGAGACAAATCGGCTAATACCACCGTTGTCTCCACCGTTTCAATGGACCAAAATCGTATTGGTCATATAAACTTCCCGGAAGGATACTCACCCCGGCTCCAAGATCCAATAACGCCTTAGACATTTGAAATCACCCACTTGGATATCTATCAATGGTGCTCCCGGATCTCGGAGCTTGAGTGGGAGGTTTCCTTCCACAACTGCACTCACCCTTGCAGTTAGTTTAACTCGTTTAGGCACCCTTTTCTTTCTTTTAATTGTACACAATTCTTTTAAAAACTTTGCATAAGCTGGAATTTTCTGAATTGCCTCAATTAATGGAATGTTAACTTTGACTTGTTTGAAAACTTCCATTATGTCATCTTTTTCCAATGATGAATGTGAGATCACATTCTTTTTACCCGGGTCAACCAAAGCCGACGGAAATGGTACTTGGATTTGGTCCACCTCTTTATCATTTTGAATCATATTTTCTTTGGAAACAGGTGTTTCAACAACTTTCTTATTTGCATTTTTGTTCAAAACATTTTCTTGAAAACTTTGGTCTTCCTCATCACTTTCTAACCCGGTAATATCCTCAACCACCCCATCAATTAAACCGAAGAAGGTGGTGTTTTATATTCTTTACCACTTCTCAACACACTAACATGATTAATAGGAACATTACGAGAAGAACTGTGAGAGGGATTTACCTTTGTGTCACTAGGAAGTTGACCTTTGTTTTTCTTGAGATTTGCCACATCCGTTGCAAGTTGACCCATTTGATTAGTTAACGATTGAATGGCCTTATCTCGAATTTCATCTTTCTGAACTCTAGCATCATCCAATTGATTCCTCTTTTGCATCTCCTGTTGCATGGACTTTAGCATCTCCATCACTTCATTGCCACCACTTGATGAAGATTGATTTGCTTCATTTCCTTGGTTATTTCCCGACGGTTGAAAAGGCTTTTGATATCCTTGATTGTTTCCCCCTCTAAAATTTCCTTGATAATTTTGGTATTGTTGACGAGGAACAAAATTACCTTGAGGCTTTCCTTGGAAATTTAGGTTAGATTGATTGGCCGGATTCCCACAACTAAAGTTCGGATGATTCCTCAAACCCGGATGATAGGTATTTGAGTTCATGTTGTAGTTTCTTCCACCAAACCCTTGACCTTGAATAGCATTCACTTCCTCCACTTGTTCAAAAGTTACCGTGCAAGAATCCACAGCATGCCCTAACTCATTGCAGTTTGTACAAACATTATAAACTTGATTTGTAGATTGTACATTACCATCATCCACCGCATGAACTGGAGCTCGTGTAATGACCGGTCGTGCTCGTCTTGATGATTGAGCCTTCCTCTTCGATGTAACCGCCATCTGTTCCAAAAATGCCCAATCGTCTTGCTCATAATTCGTACCAAATGTACCATTTATGATAGACATTAAATCCCGAGCATCTTCAGAGTGGAGCCCCTCGTGGAAAGCGTTCAACAACTCCCATAACTCAATTCCATGATGAGGACAATTCTTGATCATCATGTTAAACCGCTCAAACGCCTCATGGAACATTTCACCTTGCTGTTGTTGGAAGCTTCTCAAACTTCTCCTAGCATCATTAGTCTTTTGAGCTGTGAAAAACTCTTCCAAAAACCTTTGTTGCATTTCAGCCCATGTATAAATTGAAGCAGATGGCAAAGTGTAGAACCACCTCTTTGCCTTATCCTCCAATGAAAACTGAAACAATACCAACTTGACATCATCCGCAGAAAATCCTTGACCACCAATTGTGTTACAAATTGAATCATAAGCTTCCAAATGAAAATAGGGTTCTTCCGTTGCTAACCCTTTGTACTTTGGCAAACTTTGAAGTGAATTTGTTCGAACTTCAAACGTTCTCCCTTGATTGTTTTGAGGAATGACCACTGGTGATGGATTATTTGTGATGATTGGACGAAAGTGTGCCTCAATACCCCTAGCAGCATCCCAATTATGCCTTCGTGGAACACCCAACCTAACTCTTGGTCGCTGAGGACCCATTGGTCTTTGAACTTGTGGTCCTGGAGGCATAAATTGCTGAAATGGTGGTTGAAAGTTTGCTCCCCCATGTTGTGGAAAAATATGCTCTGAAACTGTGGCCCATGTGGCCTCACTTGGGGTTGCATTTGTTGTGGTATAACTTATTGCTGCACAACTTGTGGTTGTAATCTCCCATATCCTTGCATAGCTTGTCCTTGGCTATAAGCATAATTTCCTTGATCAGCATCTGCTTCATACGTGTACCCTTCTTCCTCATATCTCCTAAATTCATCACCATAACCACCATCAACACCAGCTCGTCCTACTCTCGATGTTTGTACAACTTGAGGTTGTTGATCTTGTGTATCCGTTTGCATTTGAGAGGTAGAGGAAGTATGAAATATGGATGGGTTGGATTGATATGGTTGTGATGTTGGAACTGGTCTAGATGATGATGCTTGACCGGTTGTTGGGAAGAAATATGAAAAGGGCGGAATAGGTGCTGATGGGTCAAAGCTAAAAGAAGGTTCGGTTTGGGTACTTGTAGGTAATGGGGTATGGGTTGGTTTAGTCTCCGGTGGTAATGTAGGATTTGGTAAAGGCTCGGATGGTGTCGTTTGACCCGTAGTAGGAGATGGTGAAGGCGGATCCATTGTGTTTTGTGATGTAACGGGTGATGTAGGTGCTATTGGTGAACTACTGATTTTGTTTTGTCGATGTAATACTCTGTTTCTACGAGCTGCTCGTTCAATTTCTGGATCAAATACTAATGGTGATGATGAGCTTGAATTCCTAGTATGGATACACCTGAAACAAAACCTGCACACTACACACAACCAGCGTAACACGGAAATAACAAAACAAAACTAATAAGCAAACACACGTTGCGCACAACTCCCCGGCAACGGCGCCAAAATTTGACGTGAGGTCGAAGTCTCAATCAAATTTAAAACCAAATACTACTAATTAGCTAGTGGTAAGTGGGTATCGAACACAGGGAGTTTGTGGAATATGTGTTCACTTAATTCAAGTTGCAATTAACTAGGTTTAACTAAAATGATAAATAAGTAAGGTTCAATAATTTGTTGATTTGTGGAATTGGCTTAAAACTAGAAATGAAAATAAATTGATTTGTATAAATCCGTAATGATAAATATGATTCCCTTTGGTATCCAGATTTTAACAAATGATGATATTGGTGTTAATTGGGAAGAACCACATAGACATGATTCATGAGTGTGTGTTTATGTGTGATCAAAGAGGACTAAGTACTTGTATTAGCAAGGTTATCTCTCGATAATCAGTATTATTCTTGAATTACCCAACCTTTCCACTAAATCAAGATTTGCCTATGGCATCAAGAACGTATGGTTAGAGTTAAGCAATCCATGAATGACCCATTACACTTAATACACAATCATCATGACAAAACAATCACAAGATCAATTTCATCATCCCATAAATAAATAACACCAATATGATCAAAGTTCAAATCCTTCAAACAAAAGGAAACACATAAGAAACTAGCCACTCATGGTTTTATGCATGAAAACAAGTTTCAAAAGACAATTCATAATAATCAAAATAAAATAACAAAGATTAAAGTACCACAATATCTTGTTCTTCAACACAACTTAAAAGGATCAACAAAAGGTTATCCAAAGAGAAACTTCAAATCTTCATCTCCCGAATGTGTTTTTGGTTCCAAGAGAATGATACCCATCAAATGCTTTCCAATGTTTATAAAACAAAACAAACCACCAAAAGTTCCATCTTTTCAGCCAAAGACTCGTCACAATTCCATATATTGAGCAAAAGCACCTCCACTTGTGTTTTTAAATTGTAAATCACTTTCCAGGAAATCACCCCTACCGTAACTTACGGTAGCCACCGTAAGTTACGGTAGCCACATAACCAATACGGTGGAAACCTTCTGTGATACGGTGGAAATTTCAAGTGTTTGGGGGCCACCGTAATTTACGGTGGCTACCGTAAATTACGGTAGACCCCCACTTTTCTTGTTTTGTTCTTTCTTCCCATCCTATCTTGCTCCATCCGGTCGTGGTCCGTCCAAAGCTGTGTTTTCTCCGTATTAAGCTCCATAATGTGCCTGAAACAAAAGCAACTGTAGTTATCTAATTCAAGATAATTACACGACCAAATATGAGAATATTACGCGTTTTAACATCATAAAGGGTTGTTCCTTGAACCACCCGTCACTCACCATGATAAGTCCACGTCTTATATGATTGTAGAAACCCATTGTCATGTATGTAGGCATAAATAATATCCAGATCCTGCCGGCACCCATTGCAGCATCGTTTACATGGACAAAAAGATTTTCTTAAACTGTCAACATGGTTCTTGGCAATTTCTAGAAAGCTACGAAGACCTTTTATAAATTCCGGAGAACTCCGATTTCGCAATTTAATCCAACTCTTATCAATTGTGATATCTATGGTGTTATAAAACATGGAAATACAACTTTATCAATTAACATATTCACAAAGATATACTAACATTAAAGTCATATACACTTACATATACATACATACAAGCATAATCACAACACAACCACTTACAAGTGTACAAACATACAAATATACAACATACTTACATACATAATTATAAAAATACAAACATACTTACATGCAAGTATAAAACATACTTACATACACACTTACAACTATACAAAAAGCATACAAGTATACAACATACTTACTACACAATTATAAAAAAACAAACATATAATATACTAATGATAAACATATAAACATAAATACATACAAACATTCACATACAGAATTAACATAATTACATACATATAAACATACACATAAACAACTAAACACATAAAACCATATACATATAAAATAACACATATAAAAATGCATACAAACTGAAAACCATGAAAATATATATGGTGACATTTCATCAAACACTTGGTGGGCATAACCTAATCTAACATCAAACCCATATAACCTAATCTAACATCAAACCCATATATATTTACATATATATACAATTTTACAATCATATAAACCTAATCACATACATATTCACCAAACAACACTTAAATCATAAGCTATAAACGAATTTCATACCTTGAAAATCTTCAAATCCTTTAATTTCAAGCTTTAAACTTTAATCTCACCTAAAACATAAAAATTTAGATAAAACTTATAAAAACAAGATTATATAACTTCATTATAGTAAAAGAAACATCATTCTTACCTTAAAACACTTCAATTTGGTTGAAACCGAGATGAACCGAGATGAAGTCGGGAGAAAAAAATGGGGTATGGGTTGGTTTAGTCTCCGGTGGTAATGTAGGATTTGGTAAAGGCTCGGATGGTGTCGTTTGACCCGTAGTAGGAGATGGTGAAGGCGGATCCATTGTGTTTTGTGATGTAACGGGTGATGTAGGTGCTATTGGTGAACTACTGATTTTGTTTTGTCGATGTAATACTCTGTTTCTACGAGCTGCTCGTTCAATTTCTGGATCAAATACTAATGGTGATGATGAGCTTGAATTCCTAGTATGGATACACCTGAAACAAAACCTGCACACTACACACACCAGCGTAACACGGAAATAACAAAACAAAACTAATAAGCAAACACACGTTGCGCACAACTCCCCGGCAACGGCGCCAAAATTTGACGTGAGGTCGAAGTCTCAATCAAATTTAAAACCAAATACTACTAATTAGCTAGTGGTAAGTGGGTATCGAACACAGGGAGTTTGTGGAATATGTGTTCTTAATTCAAGTTGCAATTAACTAGGTTTAACTAAAATGATAAATAAGTAAGGTTCAATAATTTGTTGATTTGTGGAATTGGCTTAAAACTAGAAATGAAAATAAATTGATTTGTATAAATCCGTAATGATAAATATGATTCCCTTTGGTATCCAGATTTTAACAAATGATGATATTGGTGTTAATTGGGAAGAACCACATAGACATGATTCATGAGTGTGTGTTTATGTGTGATCAAAGAGGACTAAGTACTTGTATTAGCAAGGTTATCTCTCGATAATCAGTATTATTCTTGAATTACCCAACCTTTCCACTAAATCAAGATTTGCCTATGGCATCAAGAACGTATGGTTAGAGTTAAGCAATCCATGAATGACCCATTACACTTAATACACAATCATCATGACAAAACAATCACAAGATCAATTTCATCATCCCATAAATAAATAACACCAATATGATCAAAGTTCAAATCCTTCAAACCAAAGGAAACACATAAGAAACTAGCCACTCATGGTTTTATGCATGAAAACAAGTTTCAAAAGACAATTCATAATAATCAAAATAAAATAACAAAGATTAAAGTACCACAATATCTTGTTCTTCAACACAACTTAAAAGGATCAACAAAAGGTTATCCAAAGAGAAACTTCAAATCTTCATCTCCCGAATGTGTTTTTGGTTCCAAGAAATGATACCCATCAAATGCTTTCCAATGTTTATAAAACAAAACAAACCACCAAAAGTTCCATCTTTTCAGCCAAAGACTCGTCACAATTCCATATATTGAGCAAAAGCACCTCCACTTGTGTTTTTAAATTGTAAATCACTTTCCAGGAAATCACCCCTACCGTAACTTACGGTAGCCACCGTAAGTTACGGTAGCCACATAACCAATACGGTGGAAACCTTCTGTGATACGGTGGAAATTTCAAGTGTTTGGGGCCACCGTAATTTACGGTGGCTACCGTAAATTACGGTAGACCCCCACTTTTCTTGTTTTGTTCTTTCTTCCCATCCTATCTTGCTCCATCCGGTCGTGGTCCGTCCAAAGCTGTGTTTTCTCCGTATTAAGCTCCATAATGTGCCTGAAACAAAAGCAACTGTAGTTATCTAATTCAAGATAATTACACGACCAAATATGAGAATATTACGCGTTTTAACATCATAAAGGGTTGTTCCTTGAACCACCCGTCACTCACCATGATAAGTCCACGTCTTATATGATTGTAGAAACCCATTGTCATGTATGTGGGCATAAATAATATCCAGATCCTGCCGGCACCCATTGCAGCATCGTTTACATGGACAAAAAGATTTTCTTAAACTGTCAACATGGTTCTTGGCAATTTCTAGAAAGCTACGAAGACCTTTTATAAATTCCGGAGAACTCCGATTTCGCAATTTAATCCAACTCTTATCAATTGTGATATCTATGGTGTTATAAAACATGGAAATACAACTTTATCAATTAACATATTCACAAAGATATACTAACATTAAAGTCATATACACTTACATATACATACATACAAGCATAATCACAACACAACCACTTACAAGTGTACAAACATACAAATATACAACATACTTACATACATAATTATAAAAATACAAACATACTTACATGCAAGTATAAAACATACTTACATACACTCTTACAACTATACAAAAAGCATACAAGTATACAACATACTTACTACACAATTATAAAAAAACAAACATATAATATACTAATGAATAAACATATAAACATAAATACATACAAACATTCACATACAGAATTAACATAATTACATACATATAAACATACACATAAACAACTAAACACATAAAACCATATACATATAAAATAACACATATAAAAATGCATATAAACTTAAAACCATGAAAATATATATGGTGACATTTCATCAAACACTTGGTGGGCATAACCTAATCTAACATCAAACCCATATAACCTAATCTAACATCAAACCCATATATATTTACATATATATACAATTTTACAATCATATAAACCTAATCACATACATATTCACCAAACAACACTTAAATCATAAGCTATAAACGAATTTCATACCTTGAAAATCTTCAAATCCTTTAATTTCAAGCTTTAAACTTTAATCTCACCTAAAACATAAAAATTTAGATAAAACTTATAAAAACAAGATTATATAACTTCATTATAGTAAAAGAAACATCATTCTTACCTTAAAACACTTCAATTTGGTTGAAACCGAGATGAACCGAGATAAAGTCGGGAGAAAAAAATGGGGTTTTTTGGTTGAAAAATGGGGCAGAAGGTCGAAACTGCGATTTAAGGGGTCTGCACTCTATAGCGACGACATGTCGTCGCTATAGATTAAAAAAAGTCGTCTCTATAGATGATAAAAATAATAATTTTTTTATTTCTCACCTATACCGACGACATGTCGTCGGGAAAAGTAAAAACATTTTTTATTTTTATTTTTCTTACACGAATGTTTAAGAAAAGAAAAGAAAAAAGTTTAATATTTGTCTTTCCCGACGACGTATCGTCGGGACAGAGAACGCAGGGTTTTTTTAATTTTACTTTCTTAAGCTAAAGGTTTTAAAAAAAGATAAAATAAAATATTTTTTTCTGCAGAAACGACTTGTCGTCGGGACAGAGTTTTTTGTCATACCGCCTTTTTTTGGCAGCCCGCGCAACTCTATACCAACGACATGTCGTCGGTATAGAGTCAAAGTATTGAATATTTGACTTTTATCTGTACCGACGACATGTCGTTGGTATAGAGCGGTTTGTACCAACGACTTTTGTCGTCGCTATAGCCTTTGTCGGTATAGAGTGAAATTGTTGTAGTGATACTATTAGTGATATTCATCGATAATCATTCAATCATGTTAAAGATTAGTGACAAATAATGTTAACGTAAGATTTGTGATAAGATTGTGATGGATTTTTATCGGTAATCCATCACTTAAGTTCATATTTCCACCACCATGCTTTTTAGAAAAATTTCCACTGATTATGTTTCAAATGTGTAAATCTCTTTTTATGTATTCTTCGTTGAATACGAATACAAAGTTTGTATACTATAGTTTCAGTAATGTTAAAGGTAAGATTATTGATAAATAATGTTAAGGTAAAGATTTGTGATATGATTACTATGGAATTATATCTATATATACACAAACCAAATAAACTTTCTTTTTTTTCTAATATACGTTGTCTTCATGACATAGCATGAGTGGAAACTCATTAGTTTACGAGCAAACTAGCATTACTATTTATTTTAGTTGAGTTGAACTTTCAGATAAAGTAACAAAAACTACTTTAATTTATTGTTTTTTGTTGGTGGTTCTCATGCTAATGTACAAAGTTAGTTAGTGAAGTTGTCTCTAAAAGTTCATCTCTACTTCCAAATCTTGTAGTGAGTAAATATTTTATAACTAGGTTAGTAATCTGTGTATTACACGGGTTGAATAAATAAAATACTAAATAATTAGTAATAAAAATTTATAAATTATAAAACCATTTTTGAAGATAAATATGATTATAACTGTATATAAATAGATATTTTAAATAAATAAATAATAAATAGGCTATATATAGATAGATTATATATAGATAAATAGATTGAATAGAAACCCATTTATTAAACGGATTATAGTTAGCAATAAACACGAAAAGTTACAGTACGATATTTATAAAATTATATATACGTAATTGTTGAAGAGATAAAACAATTATACTATTTTTTATCTGAATAGTTCTATTTTTAAATATTTTTTTAACATTTTTTATAAAAAAATATTGTTTATAAAATCATGTTTATTAAAAAGTCAAGTTTTTAATTATTTTGGTTGTTTTAATAAAACTGCTTTTAGAAAATTCCATTTTTTATAATTTTTATAAAAAAGAACGATTTAAAATATTTTGTTTCAAAAGGTTTAGTGTTTTAGAAAAGATATGGTTTTTAATTTTCTTAATAAAATTTATTTTTAAAACATAGTTTGATTTTTAAAAAATCTAGATGAGAGAAATAAATATATCAATTGATCAAATTAATTTTATTAAAAAAGAGAAATTAGTTTTAGTATTTAAATTATTATAATACCCTTTTGAAGGGAAAATAAAATGAGAATGTTTAAAAGAATGGCAAGTGTCAAAAAAGATGGTTTAAGAAGAATCACAAATGATAAAAGAAAACTTATTTTATGATACCATAAACTACAAACTTAATTGGAAAAATATCACATGATAGTAACAAAGTTTTAAAATTGTTTTAATTTAGTCACCCATTCATATTTTTGTCAAATTGAACAACAAAATGATCAAATCGAGTCATCATTAAAAAAATTTATGTTAAGAAAGTAACGGTGGAGAAGATTTGAGGGTCAGAATTTCAATATATAAAATCATATTGAAAAAACATGTTAATTATGAAAAATAAAAAAAATATTTAAAATTTACGTCAACGTTCCATATCAGCATTAAAAGATAGAAAAAAATATTTTCTAATTGAAACCAAAAGTATAACATATTAAAAAAGTTAAGACTTTTAATTTATATAAAATATAAAAATTAAGTGACCTAATTGTAACACTTTTAAAACTTAAGTCATCTAATTGAAAATTTTTAAGAGTTATAAACCTAATTGTAACACTTTTAAAACTTGAGTCATCTAATTGAAAAATTTTTAAGAGTTGTAAACTTAATTTTGTCATAATGTTCAGTGTTGGAAACGATATACAAATGTATGCAACGATCAATATTTGTGTCCATTTGTCCAAGTTCTTTGTATTATCACCCTAGTTATATATTAATCATAACACACAAAACATAATAAAACGTACTTTTAGTTTTTAATGCATATATACACACAAACTCTCCATGTGATTGGTTATTTATTAAAGTGCCTTCCATGTGCTTATTGTTGAGGTTCAATCTCGTAGAATCTCTCTCTTATGCTTTTGTAAAAGCTTTAAAATGATTAGAAGATTCCTTTCTATGTTCTAAACTTTGAATTCAACTCTTGTCAAACACTCATTATGATATGATTATTCAATGTAACACAATATATATATATATATATATATATATATATATATATATATATATATATATATTATTTTAATATTAATTTAATCTTATTTTCATTTAGTATCTAATTTGATTTTTCTCTAGTTTTCATAGAGGATATAAAAAATCTTCGGCTTTTTTGGATTAAAAATAGGGTAAAAACAAGATATTTAGATTGGGGTGATTGGTGTAAATTTAGTTTATAGTTTGCTTTTCCATCCCCATAGGGTTTCTTCTTTGTTTGTTTCCACTTGCTAGCTTTTATTGAATTGAAGTTTGCCTTCCAGAAAGAAATGCTCGTTAATTTTTCAAAAATCCAAATATATGATTTTAATTTTTTTCTCAAAATACTCCGATGTAAATTTTAATGACAGAAGATATGCTCTTGAGATAAGGTATTTGTTAATTGTTGATTCAAGTGCTGAATCTTTTTTATTTTCATTATAACTAGCTTATATTAAATATTATTTTTATTTATTATAAAATAGTTTTTAAAATTGTTATAATACTTAATAGCAAGTCGAATTCTTTAGCGACTGATGTACGTAGAGGGAAGAGAAATGAAGAACAATCTGACACTGACATAACACCAAAGGAAAGAAGGCTTAAGAGGGGTCCATGCCCCTTAGGCAAGACACAAATAAAATCACAACTCAGTATTCAATGCATAATGTTTATTACATACTCATGTTCCATCAATTGGTCTTGAACCCGATTTCTGTGAAAATTGTGATGAGATATGCCCCCACACCTACTAACAACTTGGTGTCTACTTGATTACACAATCCCATAAATCCTGTTATATACACATGTATGTGTTATATATATTGTTTAAATGTGTTCCTTTATTTCTTTCTTTCAGATTGATGTAAGTTATAAAAACAAAACAAACAAATAATGGCACGGCTTATTTATTTAGGACAAAATTATTTGTATAATTTATAAACCATTATAAATAGACGAATTCAAATAGAGTTATGCATATCTGATTATTCTTTTCATTTAATCAACTTTTGTGCTTATATATTACAATAATCATAATTATATATGTACAATTGAGGGGCTCCAAGTGGAATATGTTGTCGTTAAGTTATTATGTACATATTCTTTGGTTATGCAATAATGAACATTGAATTCTGAGTGATTGTTTATGTAGGTAGCATTTTGAAGAACATGGAGATGCTAAGATCTTTCCAAACTCTATTATTAGTGACGGTTTCAACTCTCTCGTAATTAATGTCTCTATACATGACAAGAACATCGACCCATGTTATAGTGTTAGCCAGCATAGAGTTCCACTTGTGTTTTCATGTCCCCTTGTCATATGTTTCACATTTCTCCCAACACACCACATCCTCATTCTCTTATATCATTTTTGTTTTGTTAATGAAGATATTTCATTGAAACTAATTGGAAAAAAGATAAACATCATATAACATTTTAATAAAGATGAGGAGTCGGATTATGCGTACAAATCTTGGTCAGACTAGATAAATATCTGGTCTTAATTACTGGTCCGTAAAAGGCCAAGCTTGAAAAAACTATCAGATTGTCTTTTTATTTTAAATAGTAACGTATAATATATAAAATGGTTTGTAAATATTAATGTGATTTGTTATTTAACCAAAAGATTTAATAATATAAAATATATACAAAAGTTATAAGAAAGACTTTAATGACGTCCCACTATCCCTTCATATAAAATTGAGGGTTCAAATCTTAAAATCAACATAATATAAATTAGAAGTAGGATTAAATGTGTTTGTGTGTTTATTGTTTTATAAGAATATAAAAGATTTTAAATATTGAATACGTGTTTGTAACACACAATATGCTAGATATTATGAAAAATTAAAATAAACATCAAAATAGTATTCAACTAAAAATAAAAAAGAACAATATTTAAACCGACCTTCAACAGCGACGCTTTCTTTTAATAGTTTTATATTGTTTTGAATTATAACGATCGAATCAGCAACCACATTTTTAAATATCTTTTAACAAACTTATCATTTATATTTGAGACTGGTTTACAATATTTTATTTTTTACTTTCTTTCTAGTCATTCTTTCTAAAGTTACGACCAAATTAGCCTCTAAAATTACGACCAATAAATTACTTCATCTTAATTACATGCATGATGCGTATTAATGCCATGAAAATGACCAGAAAGAAATCAATTAATGATATACGTCTTAAGTTCGAACATGCAAATAATATTCCAATAGAAATACCTTATACTTCTTAATTTACTGGTCTGCTAATTCCTTAGTATGATATATATTTGGGTTAAGAAAGAAAAGATCAACTACCTGATAACATAAAGAACAAAAATAAAAACAAATTATAGAATGAACTTAAAACATTTTCTAACAAAAATTTTCAAGAATAATATAATACAAATAGATGTATTTATGAGAACTGCATGTGTTGCGGCGCTTTTGTTTTAAAATTTGCATCAAAATAAAAATATCGCGACAGCATATTCGGAATTTCATATAAGAAGGAAAACAAAGTTTTATCTAAAAAACATACTAATCCAAGTTGGTTTGAAATAAAAAATTATATCAGAACGTGACGTTACTGACAACTTGGTATCGAAGGATAGATAAAATTAAGCACGTTATAACAATACAATTGAAATTTCATAAATATTACATAAAAATTATTATATTTGACCTGCGTTGAATTTAAATAATATTTATGAATGTTAAATTGAATTTAAAGTTAAAAATGATATTTTATATAGGGCTTGGTTTTAAAAATATATATATCAACATAGATAAAGTATACATGTAGCAACAATATTTCAAAATTTGGAAAAAATTATACTACAAAAGTTGTAAGAGAGAACTAGAATATGATTAGAATTCATTTTAAATTTAAGATGATTAGAAAATAAATAATATAAACAACATCTAAGCTAAGATCCAAAGATAAAATTCATTTTAAAATTAAGATGATTAGAAAATAAATAATATAAACAACATCTAAGCTAAGATCCAAAGATGGTCATTGGCCACCGGATGAAGCATCAAAGTTTTCAATTCCTTGGACCATCACCGGGTTAGAGGAGTTGTTTTTTTTGTTATTTTATTTTTAAAAGTAATTTTTTTACAGATTTAACCAACATCACTTTTTACGTCATGGGTGGTTGGAGCCTTGCTTATGTTCTCATTTGCAAAGAGATTTTTTGAGTAGTAAAAACATATGAAAGAATACAACGAAAGTTATTGTTCACATCCAACGTCTTTTTTATACATAATAATAATAATATATGCCCCTTAACCCACAACTCTACCGGTCAAATCTTTTAGCAATTGCATTTTATTAATAACCATCAAGTTCTATTCCAGAATCTTTACCGTGTGATTTGCATATGTTCCCAACTTCTGAACTACCATATCCTAAAGTATATTTGGTTTTTCTCTTTCGGCCCCATGCTCACAACCAATAAGCTTGTTCTATGATGAATTCCAATAATTACATATCGAACCACCTCTTTTCTTAAAGGTTCCAACCTTGTGATGCATTATTTGGTTTTTAATATACAAGTAGGGGTTGTTTTCTATTTTCAAATTTGCAAATACAAACTCTAACATGCTAGACTTTATAAAATTATTATTCTTTGGGTTATTGGATTTTAATAATCTCATGTTTTCTATTTATTGGCCGGGATTAATCCCAACGTAGTAAATGTTTATAGATACTTCTAACTTTGAGTTTATTTTTCTCCAACAATCCCTTACTAACTGATAGTTAACCCCGTTAGGTTTTTGATGACGTGGACTGTTTTTGTGACCAAAACATTAAACAGAAAGTTAAAATTTATCATCAGGTCGGCCAATTTGAAATTCTGCACCCAAAAACCCGTCAATCTCCACCTCCTGATTTGAACCACCGAACTCGTTGAAGGTAGATTTCAGGTGATAATGGAGGTGAGACCATAGAAAATAGGCGGTGCTGGAGTTGAAAAATGGCAGTTGACCTCATTTCATTAAAAAACTAACGAGGGTTAACTCTCAGTTAGTAAAAGGATCATTGAAGGAATATAAGTTCAAAGTTAAGAGTGACTGTAAACATTTCCTGAGTTATGTTTAATCCTGGCCGATAAACGAAAGTTGTGATTATTAAAATCCAATAACCCTTATTTTTTTTTTACAAATAGAGATCGTTTACTTTCTTATTTTATATTCACAAGGTGAATAGAAAATGAGAAGTAAGCAATCTATATAAGTGATATGCTTATAGATCCCTACTTGCATTTTAATTATAGCATTTGATGGATGCCGCCCTTCAAAACTATAAGCCACAATGTGTATTTAACTACCAAAACAAATTTCATAAAATATGAAAATGACAATCTCTATACCACTAGGAATTTTTAGTCACACCACATTAAAGAAAACTCTCAGTATTATATATAAATGGAATTTTCAAATATTTGAAAATCTTTATTTGATTTTTTAATATGTTATAAGGTATAAAAGAACATATCGTATTATAAACTGTGATAACCCGAAACTTCAGGTTAGACTATAATCAAGGTTGTTACTTAAAAATATATATTATAGTGCCTTACATATATATATGAGCAAATTGTATGAGTGTATGTTATGAATGTATATATATATTTACGCGTGCATGTTTATAAATAAAAAAAACATTACCAAATATATATAAGTTTAAGTATGGTGCATGTATGCATTTTACATAAACATGTATGAATGTATTATTTATAATTGCATGCTTACATGCATGAAAAATTATGTATGCATGGATCAAAATTTACGTATGCATGTAGTCATACGTATAAGTTTATGTTACCAAACATTGTTTGATAAAAATACTTCAACATTATAAGACCAAACGAACTATGTCATATCCCAATCAAACACCACAATACAATGAAACATCAAAGGTAAATTGGTATCAAGACAAAACTAAGCAAACCTTTAATGTCTAAACCTCAACATAAAGCTTCAAACTCGGTTCATTAACCACTCGATTAAGAACTTAAATCTTAGTAACCTTGCATTAATGACTTGGTGAGTCATCTACCTCTTGAACCGCCACCTTGCTTAACACTAAGCATCACCACAAGCCTCCACCTATGCCTAAGATTCAACTAAGCACATCTAGAATCACCACCTCACTAACCTATACCTAGAGTTCATTTTACTACATAAAGATCCTCGACCGAGGACAGCCACACTTACAATACTTTACCTCTCGATTATATCAAAAACACAACACACTACAAAACCGTAAACCACCACCAACTCTCTCTCGGTTTCTATAGCAACCACCATCATCTCCACACCCTTGCCTTCTCTTGACCGAGACACATCCACAAGCACCACTACCTTACATCACCATTGTGAACCAACAACCATCATCAACCACCACCATCCACACACCCCTTAACACTCTCTCGGCTTTTATTACACAACATGATCTTCCCAAGCTTGTGAGATCAAGAACACCCGAGACTTGGAACATCAAGAAGCTAATCCACCACTCCTCTCATAAAACAAGGTATAAACCTCAAAACCAATAGCTAACAAGTTGTATATATGGGTTTAACTAAACACATATGATTAACTCATTAGCTAAATCATCAAGGTTATTTACAAACACTTATGAACACATAATTTTCATCAAAAATCAGTATAGAAAGGGTTTAAAAACAGGAAGCTAAAACATTTATAAAAATCAAGGATTTAATACAAAAAAGGAGCTTAATCTTGATAAAAAGGTTTATTATTTAAATAACTATGATTGTGGGAATAAACATTATAAAATTAATAGAAAAATATTGATTTATCATTCTCTAAATTTTAGTAAAATAAAATAAGTAAAATAATTTATACAAACTATTTAAGATAAAGAAAATTCTCAAATAATAGAAATAAATTTGGAAAATTTCTAGAAAAATCACATAATGATTCTAATATGATATAAAAGCATTTTCTTTTTATGATTGAGATATGAATTTTTATGTGATCTGTAAAGAAAAATCAAAAGAAATACTTAAACAGTGTAATAAATATTGGAAAATTCATTTAAGCCATGATAAATCGAACTCAACAGAATGTATAAATTTCATAATTTTTAGAGTTGTATAACTATTTTTATTAAATATTGTAACTATTGTAAAAATTACAGAAACAAATATACTATTAGTTAGACATCAATAAATTTATAAAGTATTCTAATTTGTTTGGTTAATACTATGTAAAAATTTGGGAATTTATGGACGACAGTAACTATTTTTAGTGATTTATGATGATATTGTAATAATTATAACAATTTATTTATGATAAAATAAAAGTTGAAAATTTTATGGTAATATTATCTAATAATATTGCTATTAAAAATTTAGTAACTGTTACAATCTGAGGTTCTGAAAATTTTAAAGAAATTTTTGTATCTAACTTATAAAATTTATTTTTATAGGTTACAATTTGGAGTACAGGTGAGACTAATAGCCTCATTTTGGTGTTTATAAAGTTTTTGGGGGGAAAAAGCATACTGTTTATGTTTGATGCATTATTTTGAAATTTTTGAGATATACTGCCATTTGTGATACAACTATTAATTCGGATGTGGAACCGTTGGATAATATAGGTAGCGCTACTTAGGAAAATATTTCCTGCACCAACAGGATGAGTGTTGTGATACTACATTATCTGATTGTATGAATTATTTCATGATAGTATGAATTATCAGATTAGTAAGAACAAGTTTGGTTGTAATTGATGCATCAAAAATATTTTGTCTGGATTTAAACCTATGATCTCACAAACTTTATGTTAACTATTTTGAGTATGCTTTTTCAGGTAATCCATAACTAACAACATTGAATTCTCTTTTGATGTGTATAATGGCTGGGGAGAGATTGTAGGAAGGGTCTGTGTGAACTAACTGTCAACATCTACGACTTCAGTATCGCGGTGGATGCTCATTTCCATCGTCTTTGAAGATGTTATAGTTAAATAATATGTTGTAATAGGATTATATCAAATTTTGACTATCTATATGTATATGATGTAATCCTAACCTATATTAATGAAATATGTTATGTGATGTTATGTGTTGATAATTGACTCTTGTAATCATTGTGTTCTGAACAAACAAGTCACATCCAAAACACTTCACGCTTCCGT
This sequence comes from Flaveria linearis, assembly GCA_024085815.1. Taxonomy (NCBI): domain Eukaryota; kingdom Viridiplantae; phylum Streptophyta; class Magnoliopsida; order Asterales; family Asteraceae; genus Flaveria; species Flaveria linearis. The sequence goes on from CM044001.1 coordinate 115,794,085, forward strand.
CGGGATGTGACATAAACCGAGTTATACTTGCTTGGTTTAGAATTCATAATAAAATTCTTGTTTCTTTTCAAGTCACATTATATTTTTTTAGGCTTATTAATAATTTATCACAAGAAACATTGCAAATAGATGTCTTCCTACTCTAATAAAAGGGTAACTAACGGTGACATATGTCACCACAACATTCATTCTCAGTAAATTTTTTCGTTTCTCTCTCATATTAATTACTACATTGATTACTAACAATTTTATTTAGTTTTTTACATTAAAAAAGTATTTTAATAAACTAAGCAATAAATCTTTTTATTAATGTTATTTTAAAGAAACAAATTTTTATAAAAAGAAATTTTATAAAACATCAAACTTTTTAATATGAAATATTTAAAAATTAGTGGTTTTAAAAAGAAAAATCTTTAAAAATAAAAAATAATTAAAATTGAAAGCTATAGTAAGAAAACTTTTGAAAATGATAATTTTTAAAACGGTTTGTTTTGAAGAAAATTGTTTAATTTGTTTTTTGAAAATATAAAAAAATATTTAAAAGTTAATATTATTGTTTATCATTTATAATGCTTACTCATATGTAATTTCAATTGTATTTTATCTTAAAGTATTATTTTATAACTAATAAAATTTTATTTTAGTTAATATTTTATTCATTCAATCCGTATAATACACTAGTTTACTAAAGCTAATAGAGCATATATGCTGAAAATTTTAAGAAATCAACATTGAAAGAAAATACCATTAGTTTTTATGTTCTTACATACCAACACAAATTAGTTTAAGAGCATCTCCAAAGGGGTCCAATCATTTTCCATATTAGTAATCTATCCATCATTTGTAAACATCTAATTTCTTTATAAATTGAAGGTGCTTTACAAATATTATTTCATTTTCTAATCATCACCATTTTTATATTTAATAATAAAATAATTTATTATTATAAAACTTATGAAAATAAACAGGATAATTAAACTAGTGTAAACATGGTGATTACATCAGTGTAAGACCACGCTACAACAACATTTCTGCAACTTACACCTATGTAACTTGCGAAAATCTGTCAAGATCAATCAATATCATTATTTTTTTGTCGAAATAAGATTATCACACACATATATAACGGACTATAATCTTCTACATCCCTAATAATATTATTGCAACAAAGAAATATGATTTTTTTATCTTGACGGATTTTTGCAAGTTATCACAATAACACGAGATTTTCATTTAAACCCTATCATATATATACATACATCTCTTACTAATAAATAAAAATAAATCCGGACACTTGTCACCATTATAGGCCATCTAATAATTGGTTTTCCGGCTTCTCTCTCCTCTTAATTATAATTATTAATTTATTAATGCTATAATAGTTATTTATTAATTAATAACTATCCATAATCAAAATTTCAAATATGTTAACTTCAAATTTTCAAATATCAAATACATGAGTTTATTCGATCCGTATAATATAATATTTAAGACATAACTTTTATATTATAAAGCATGTAACAGTAAATTTATTTGATCCGTGTATCACACGGGATTGTAACCTAGTATACATATATATATGGATCTGATACAAATTAACCCTTTCAACCTAAAAACCATGAGAACTAATCCTAATCGTTAGTTAGTTAGATCAATGGATGAAATTGATGACAACTCATCAATTAACAATTAGTTACTAATTGATAAGATTTAGGGTCTTTTTCATCATTTGTGTTATTTTAATTATAAAACCTCCATAGTTAATTTTGTCACTAAATAAAGGTTCCACTTATTTATTAAAATCAAAATAACTTTTATATACATTAGTATTTTTTAAATATCATAAAATAATGCATTATTTTATCTTTAATATGTGTATAGTATTGTTTATTTTTAAGTTACTTTTTTTGTTAAAAAGATTACAATAATGTGTGATATAATTGCGCTATTATAAAATTTATATGGTATTATTATTGTGCTTTGTGAAAGTAACTGCGTTATTATATAATTCACAAAGTTACTTCATGCAATTTACGTTGTGCTATGATAACAACACAATGTAAGTGTATAACAGCATAGTGATTTTCAGTAAAACACGATAATAGCACAATTTGTATAATAGCATAATCAATTTAATAAAACTCGATAATAATAAAGTGTAAGTTGTATAGTAGCACAGTATATCGTATATTATTGCAAATCTTGTTTTTAATTTTATTTTTGTAAAAAGTTATAGTAATATTATACATAAATTAAAGATAAAAATTTCTTTATATTATGGTATATTTTTTTAAAAATTAATATAGTATATAAAAGTTATTAGTTTATAAAAAAATAGTGAAACTAGCATTTAATGCAAATAGTTAATACAAGAGTTAATAAGTATGACAATAATACCCTTATTGTCTTATTATTACTTAATCAAACTAACAAAAAATTATTGACTCTTATGGTTTTAGGTGAACAAAATGTTTATATATGATTGATATACAATGAATATAAACAAATAAAATTCAAAATGTGATTGAAAGACAGAGAAAGACGATTAGAATTATTTAATAAAATATAAATATTTTTAGAATTGTGTGAACTTCTGTCAATGCACAAGTTTTTTTAATGCTTTATACAAAATGATTGATATACGATGAATATAAACAAATAATAAAATAAATATAAAATCATTAACTTGATGGTTATTATGTTACTTTGATGGTTTTTAGTAAATATGTATATACACAAATATATGTAAAAAGTATAAAATTTTAAAATATGGATCATCGATATTAGTTATCATAATTCTTTAAATATTTATGAGTTCAAAAATAATCCTAACTATATATACGCACAGACATACACACACTTCTCTTCTCAGTAAGTTATATACTATTCCATTCACAAATACCCCCATGTCCCCACTACCCTATGTATGCCTCTTTAAATCACATTTGCAAACTACATATGAAAACTGTTCGCAACTCCTGGAAGATAACCACTGATTTTATATGTAATATTATGTTGTTCTTGCGGTTATAGCTACTTGCTAGCCGTTTGATAAAATATTTGATGTTACCAAATTAAAAGCCCCCGACTTTATACGGTTCAAATTTAATCAGCTTGATTGAGTGGTTCATATTTAACACTCTAACAGTTAGAGTTTTTTTTGGCAATATAATATACAATTAGGTTATTATTAGTTAATTTAGTTGTTAATTCTGGTTTTGAATTTTTAATTTAGTAGCTAACGACCGGATTGATCAACGGTATGACTGGAGCATCATTAATTATATTTGGTGATTTTATAGTCAAAGGGTGACGTTGATCTCACTTTCATAACATCTAGTTATCAATATAGTTAAAATATTATGAATGTAGAGATGATGTTTCTATGGCATGTACATACATTTACCTTATAGGAGTTCCTTGTTCTTTGATTAGATTTATGATCAAGGATATGGGAAAATTTATCTTAGTTGATGCAAAGGGTGATCAACAACAATCTATATCTGTTATCATTCTCGATGTGTGATTGTCCGTGAACTTATAGTATTAGATGGTATAATATTCTCACACTCTATACCAAATATTAATTAAAAGTCGAAAAAATAACGAAGGACAACCTGATGATAATGTGTATTCCCTCTTCAAAAATTCAAACACTACAAGATTCACACATAATTACAAAGTTAGATTAGTAACTCTTCTAAAAGAATAAATAAAAACTAAGAACGAGCTTATGAGTTATGACAAGACATGGGGATATGCTAAAAAATGGAGAAAGTGCGGAATGAAGTTTATATTGCTGAAATTGGGTAACAGTTTATTAGTATTTCATCTATAAAAGTTATGCACGAAGTGATGTTGTGGTGGGTTTCGGATAGATGAGTGTCTTTTTTTATAGTTTGTCACATTTGCAAAAGGAAGGGAAAGTCTTTACGAAACCTTTTCTTAGTTTACAAATTACACTCACTTTTGTTATCCTAAATTTCTACCAAAATTATCTATCACCCAACTACTAAAAGTGGAGAAACTGAGGGCTGTTTGGTAGCCTCTTAATGGTTCCACTAAGAGGCTACCTCTGAACCGTTAAGAAGCTTACGTGTTTATTTAAAAAAAAGGAAGCTCTGAACAGAATCATTCAGTGCTGAATGGTTCAGATATGAAAAGATGCTGAATGGAAATTGAGACACAAATACCCTCACAAAACCTAACCCATCTTCAACTCCGTCTTCAACTCCCGTCATCCCCCTCACCCCATCTGCCGCCGACCTCCACCACAGCACCGCCGTCCGACCGTCGGCCGACCAATACCTCCGGTAGCACAGCATCCCGGTCGCCCCCTTCAGCCTGACCGTAGAACCCTCCAGTCGCACAATGTAACACCCGGCCCCTCATACCACCAATATGTCCGCTTTACCCACGAGGAGCTCACGGATTTGCTTTTGGTTGCCCGAGTGAAAACTTCCCAGGGAGGTCACCCATCCCTGGATTGCTGCCACCTGAGCATGCTTAACTGTGGAGTTCTCCTCTCATCCACAGCCAATACGCCCAGAACGCGTTGGTGATATTAGAGGCCAGACATTCCTTATGAACCAGGAATCTCTCCTGTCCACGGCTGATGTGGGATATGTGTAGGGTGTTACAAGCATCCCCTGTTTGGACTCATCGTCCTCGATGAGCCCGAGAAGTCACCATCCTTAGTGAGGTATGTCACACATCCCGAACGGCACAGGAGTGGCTCCCTACACATATCCCACATCAGCCGTGGATATAGGGCTGTCCAAACCGCTCGACGCTCGACGCTCGCTCGACGTTCGTTCGGAATTTGCTCGAAAAATGCTCGTTCGAATTTTTGCTCGGTTGTAAACGAGTCGATCGGCTCGGATCGGTTTGTAAACGAGCCAAGCACGAGCAAAGGTCCGCTCGGTTCGGTTCGGATCGAATTAATATGTATATATAGTTTATACGTAGTGCTATAGTAGATTTGACCCATTATATACAAATATATAATTCTATTTATGCATATTTGATCAATCAACCTAATAAAAGAATTCTACACTTAATACAAAAGTGAAATCCTAAGCCGTTAAAAGATATTTTTTCGATCATCTCATTCTCACCGTTATCGTTATCTGCAATATGCTCTCCGCCTTATCAGCTACAGACTTAGCTAGCTTCATCGTCAGCCACAACGTGTTATCATCCATGAAAGTATTATGTAATGAAATGTGGCTGATTTTTAAGTTATTAAACATTATTCGCTGCAGTATAAATTGTATGACACACAAGATAGTTGGGTAGTATAAATTATTTGCCGCTCGTTTGCGCTCGCTCGACGTTCGCTCGAAAATTTAACGCTCGAAAAATGTTTGTTCGATTTTCCGCTCGGTTGTAACGAGCCGATCGGCTCGGTTCGGTTTGGAAACGAGCCAAGCACGAGCAAAGGTCCGCTCGGTTCGACTCGGCTCGTGAACAGCCCTACGTGGATAGGAGAGATTTCTGGTTCATAAGGAATGTCTCGCCTCTAATATCAACAACGCGTTTTGGGCGTATCGGTTGTGGATGAGAGGAGAACTCCACAGTTAAGCGTGCTCAGGTGGGAGCAATCCAGGGATGGGTGACCTCCCTGCGAAGTTTTCACCCGGGGCAACCAAAAGCAAATCCGTGAGCTCCTCATGGGCAAAGCGAACAATATTGGTGGTATGAGGGGCCGGGTGTTACAAAATGGTATCAGAGCCACTCCTGTGCTGTTCGGGATGTGGGACATACCTCACCGAGGATGGTGACTTCTCGGGCTCATCGAGGACGATGAGTCCAAAGGGGGGGTGATTGTGACACCCTACATAAATCCCACATCGGCCGTGGACAGGAGAGAATCCTGGTTCATAAGGAATGTCTGGCCTCCAATATCACCAACGCGTTTTGGGCGTATTGACTGTGGATGAGAGGAGAACTTCACAGTTAAGCGTGCTCAGGTGGCAGCAATCCAGGGATGGGTGACCTCCCTGGGAAGTTTTCACCCGGGCAACCAAAATCAAATCCGTGAGCTCCTCGTGGGCAAAGTGGACAATATTGGTGGTTTGAGGGGCCGGGTGTTACACACAACATCCCGGTCGCACAGCAGACCACCCCTGACCTCCGCAGACCACCGCCCCGACCGCAGCTCCCTCCACCACCCGCCGCCTCCGTCATCCCCTTCTCCGCCATCCCCTCCTCTGCCATCCTCGTCTCCGCCATCGTTATGTTATCTAACTTATGTTATGAGATTTGAATTCTGGTTATGATTTGCTGTTCTAGATGGAAGTTTAGTGCGAAGTTGACTTTTAGGGCTATGAATTTGATCGGTGTAGCGAAAACGCTTAGTTTGTGTTCGATGTGAAGTTGATTAGTTGATATAGAATTTTTTATGCTTTGGTTGGTTGCTTTCGTTGAACTATAGTATTGTTAAGAAGTTAGGGTTTATGGAATTCTAGTTTATTGAATTAAGGGAGTGATTTGTGAAATTGGGGATCAGTCAACCAAACAGATACATTTTATTCATCACAAAATAATTCAGAAGGGTAAAATTGTCATTTTGTACAGTCATTCAGATATTCAACCAAACAGCAGATTTTGGTTCAGCACTTACTGGTTCAGAGACTCTTAACCATTCAGACCTCTTAACCATTCAGCACCTAATGATTCGGATCTTACCAAACAACCCCTGAGAGTGTCCACCCTTAAGATCACAAAGGCTCTTTTCTAAAATAATGACAATTTGTTTAAAGTCGAACCATTTTACCATTGGTTGATGACTGATATATTATTTGCTAGTGATTACGTAATGTGCTTGGAACACACACTACTTGACACGGATCTACTCCGATAGACCAATGTGTCATACATTCCTTACATATTATGGCTCACAATCACGTTGATTATACATTTTGTTAATGGTTCGTTCACGAATAAGAGCACATACAACTCATAGTTATGTATCATGATACGTAGAATAGAAGAATATATATTTTTAATCGATGCACGTATATATGTAAAGCTTATACTCAAACTGGATTCACGTATCATTTATTTAACATATGCTTTTGTACTATGTAATACGATATATAAACCAGCATGCCAACATCAATATTATATATATGTGTGTGTATGCATGTATGTATATATACGCGTAATTATAGAGATGAATTGACACATTATGTTTTGATAGCTTAAATATGTTCTCTCTCCTACAAACTATACATGCAAAAAACATGTATGCATCACATATATGCAAATACAATTATTAAAAGTAGTAAGTGTAATTTTGCGCGTTATAACGGGATACTAAACCATTAAAAAATTGAAATCTAAACAATGATAAAAATAAGTATGCCGCATGGTATATTTTTGTAATATATCATATATCAGAGGTTATAAAATAAATCAAGTATTTTAAAAAATGAAATAAAAAGATTAAACTCACAACTCGGCAGTGCAAAATTAATCACAAGAATCAAAATATAGACTTAAATGAAATTAAAAAAAAGTTATAGGACAAATAAAAAACAAATTTAATAATAAAAAAAGAAAAGAAAACAATTCAAAAAATATAAATATAAAAATAAAATAAAATAACAATATACTCCCAGCCGGTTTAAAGTACAATTCATATAAAAAATAGAATTAAAGTTATAGAAACCTAAAAAAACATACAAAAGGAATGGATGGCGTTAAAAATCATATTAAACTAAAAATAAAAAAACAAATTACAACAAACTTAAAGAAAAGTGTGGCATATAAATAAATAGAAATAAAAATAAAAAACAGGTAATAACAAACTTAAAGTAAACTTCACACAAAATAATAGATATAAAAAGTAATTTAAAATATAAATAAAAATCAACAGAAATAAAAAGAAAAGAACAACAAAGTAAAGTAAAAAAACAATCAAAGTAATTAAATAAAAGAAAATTTAGAATAAAAGAAAAGAATAAATAAAACCCAAAAGTACAAAAACTTAAAATGAAATAATAAGCCTCTTAATAAAACCTAGCTATATATTTTTGTAATTTCCAAAGTAGTATCTACATAAAATGAAAAAGAGCAAATCAAATGAAGTTTTGTCATGCACCTATCACATATCCCTACCACGTGACACTTATTGTCACATTTGAAGTGCATATTTTTCATATCAACAAATAGGACATCTTCATCTTATGTGTTGACATAAATATATAAGAGATAAAGAGATTGATCTTTTAAGTTTCTATCAATCCGGAAATTGAAGAGGAACATCGGGATACGACCTTTAAATCTTTAATATTGGATAAACTTAACTAAATTGGCTTGGTGTGTGTATGCATACACACACAATATAGAGAAATGAGAAAGTAAGTATAATGAGATCTACAATTGTTTCACGCTTATTTTAATTTTTTAAAAAGATAGATAGATACGCTAAACACTCATTAAATAAACGGATTAAATTTTAATGTAAAATATATATGTAAAATTAACATGAATAATTACAGTATAATATTTTAATGTAAAATATAATTAAAATTATATATTGATAATAGTTTAAGAAATAAAATAATTATACTATTTTTAACTCTCTTATGTAAATAGTTCCATTTTGAAATATTCGTTTTAAGATTTTTTATAAAAAAATATTTTTTTGTAAAAATCTTGTTTTTAAAAAAATATGATTTGTAATTATTCTGGTTATTTTAATAAGACTGTTTTAAAATATTTTATTTAAAAATATTTAATGTTTTAGAAAATTTCATATTATATAAACTTTAGTTTTTTGTTATTTAGATTTTAATTAAAAAATATTATTTTTAATTTCCTTTATAAAATCTATTTTAGAAAAAGATAGTTTGACTTAAAAAAAATAGATAAGAGAGAGAAACATGGTAATTAATAAAATTTATTTTTAATAAGAAAGAAAATTTTGTATGTGTATTTAAATTATTATAACATCTTTTTGGATGAAAAATTGATGTGTAAATCTCTAAAAAAAGGACAAGTGGCAAAAATATAGGTTAAGAGAATGACAAGTGGTAAAAAAAACTTACTTTATTAAGGTTATAGATATAGATATTCATTTTAAGAAATAAGGTAAATAAAGTTACAAGTACTCTAATAAACATATAAAATTATTTTTGAGTAAACTAACTTCAAGTTTTACTAAATTTAATTAATTACGAACCATAATTAAATATTATATACTTTAATCGGTTTTACAATTCAACTAATCAATAAGTGTAAACTTTTTTTTCATGTCAAATACCGTTAAACTTAATGATCATGCAATTCTTAATAATTCTAGGTATTGCCGTATTGTTGAAACTTTTCCATGGTCCTTGTTATACACTTATACTAGCTAGTATTCGAGGAAATCATATGACGAACTACTAATCACATAATTTATCATATATAATATGTTGAATGCATTTACTATATCGGACCTTGATCAGTTGCCTATTGAAAGGCATGGAAGGCTAGCTAACTCAACATTTTTCTAGTAGCCTTTTTCTATTTTTCATAGTTAAACATTTTTATATCTCGTGAATGTTGATAACTTTTAATCAATGTAGCACTTTAATGGTATAGTTAGTGCTTAGATAATATTTAAGAGTAAAAAAATTATTGTTAAAAAATGTATTTAGTTTGAATTATAAATAACATAAAGAGTAAATTAACATTTGCATCCTTGAGGTTTGGTGATTTTGACCATTTGCATCCCTGCAGCTTAAAAATCTTCATATACCCCTAACGTTTTATTTGTGTTCTCATTTGAATCCAGAACACTAGCACCGTTAAATTATTTTGTTAACTCTTTTGTTAAAATACTAAACTACCCTTAAAATTAAAAAAATAAAATTCATGAGACCCACCCACATCACCTTCTTTACACATCTAAACCTCCATCACAACCACCAAACTCAAGAACAAACTAACAAAAACCCAACCCATCACAACTTCATCATCTTCATCCTTATATTCTTCATCGTTTTCTGCCTCAAAACCTGCAACTAATCAAAGAAAATCATACTACTTCACCAGAGACCTCCTCGTACCCGACCCGATTACCCATACTCATGACCCACCATCGCCTAAAACCGATTACCTCCTCCTCCATCTCTCTGGAGTCAACAACCACCGCCACCTCCACTTCCTCCTCTCATGTCGTCGCCGCCACCTCCACCTCCTCCTCGATCCTCCGCCCCCTCCCCCCTACGTCACCTTCGTCCGCTGGTGCCCTACCCCCCACCGTCGTCTTCACCACCACCAAACTTTCCGACAAGCTCCGCCGGTTGCCGGATCTTCTCCGGCCACCAGTGTTTATCCCGTTGACCTAACTTTTTCCCCAAGAAAACTTCCGTGATGGACTTGCTTGGGCAGAAAGAAAACGTAGTTTGACCTTTTGTCTTTGGCTTGTTCTTTTGTCGTGTTGATGCATTCCTACACATTTCATGTTATGTCTGTAAAATTGTTATAGGGTTGAATACCTAAATAGAAGTATTTGATATTTATCATTCTGTGAAGCCTTATTTAGTTAAGATCTCTTAGCTCTAATTGGTCTGCTATTTATCTTGATTAAGATAAATTCTACTCATGTTTGGCAATGTAACACCCGTATTTTTCTTTTAAAGAAACAAAGGAATAAAAGAGAAAGAAAAAGGGGAAAAAGAAAGTCAATCCCAAAGTTGAGGGACCAAAAGTGAAAAAGATGATAAAAATCTTGAAAAGAGGGTGTAAAAGGCGATGTGGTCGCCCATACCCATCTGCACACTTTTCTTGTTTAGATTTTAGAGAGAGAAAGCAGAGAAACTCTCGGGTTTTTGAAGAACAAGAAGAAGAAATCGGGTTCAAGGTAAGAATTAATGTTTTAAGTTGTTCTTGGCTAGATTAGTCTCGGTTGAATGTTTATGTGTGCTTCTATGTGTGCAAATACAAATTAAGAAGGATTCTAAGGGTTGGAATCGTGTGAAGAAGCTCGGGTGAAGAGTGTTAAGATTGGAAGCAGCAAAGGTGAGTTTCTAGACCCCCTTTTTACCTGTTTTAAACGTTTTGGGGCTGGAAAATGCATGTATATATGTTTTTATGAATTTGGGTATAATACCCGTATGATATGAATGTATGTATGTTTATGTTTATGATAAGTTTATGCCTGGAAACCATGTGTGCATGCTTAGAACTAGGCATTTTGATGTGTGGTATTTGGAATATGAATTAGATACATGTCCAGGTTGCTAATACGTCAAACAGGGTGGTCGTATGACCAAATAATTTTTCTAAGTGTGAGTTGAAGAGTCCAATAGGACTCATACGCCCAACAGGGTGGTCGTATGACCAGGTGATTATTCTAAGTGTAGGGTGAAGAGTCCAATAGTGCTCATACGCCCAACAGGGTGGTCGTATGACCAGATGATTATTCCAAGTGTAGGATGAAAAGTCCAATAGGGCTCATACGCCCAGCAGTGCTCTTACGTCTAACAGGGCTCATACGCCCAGCAGGGCTCATACGCCCAAGGGGCTTATACGCCCAACAGGGCTCAAACGTCCAGAACACTTAGAATTTTTACAGGATTTCCTGGAAATCCGAAGTTCGAGGTTTTGACCAGAGTTGACTAGGGTTAATGGATAATGATGTTTTATGCTTGTAATGATGAATAAGGATTAACCCTTATTATTACTGATATTATTATCAGTGTATTATTATTGTTAACAATATTAATAATAAAATATTGTTAAGTATGGTATGACATGACGAAGAATGTTTAAGAATTAACGAAGAAGTATTATCATTAATAAAGTGAAAGATTAATGATAAAGAGAAATAAAACGAATGATAATGAATCCTTAATGAACGAATGAAAACATGAGAGATTTGCAAGTGAAGTGTACCAAAGTGCACGGTCCTAAATGCCACAAGCTCAACCGCGTGAGGTTCAGCTAATCTTTAAGAGTGCACGTAGAGGTTCCAGTCTTGTGACTGACCTTCAGGGTGGTACATGGTGTCTAGTAGGTACCCACATAGTGGGGGTGTAGTATGTCCCAGTAGGTACCCACATAGTGGGGGTGTAGTATGTAGTTACCCACTTCGGTGGGGGTGATGTTACCCACTTCGGTGGGGGTGATGTTACCCACTTCGGTGGGGGTGTAGTTACCCACTTCGGTGGGGGTGATGTTACTCACTTTGGTGGGGGTGTAGTTACCCACTTCGGTGGGGGTGATGTTACTCACTTCGGTGGGGGTGTAGTTACCCACTTCGGTGGGGGTGATGATACCCATTTCGGTGGGGTGTTGTTACCCGAGTTATGTTTAACTTGGGGGTGTGGCATAAGGCCAAACATAGTTATGAGGTGAGCAACTTGGTGTTGCAAAAGCCCACAGAAGGCTTACAATCGTTGAGATTGATAATGGGTGAGCAACTTGGTGTTGCAAAAGCCCGCAGAAGGCTTACAATCGTTGAGATTGATAATGGGTGAGCAACTTGGTGTTGCAAAAGCCCGCAGAAGGCTTACAATCTTTGAGATTGATAATGGGTGAGCAACTTGGTGTTGCAAAAGCCCGCAGAAGGCTTACAATCATTGAGATTGATAATGGGTGAGCAACTTGGTGTTACAAAAGCCCGTAGAAGCCTTGCAATCCTTGAGATTGCTAATGGGTGAGCAACTTGGTGTTGCAAAAGCCCGCAGAAGCCTTGCAATCCTTGAGATTGCCAATGGGTGAGCAACTTGGTGTTGCAAAAGCCCGCAGAAACCTTGCAATCCTTGAGATTGCCAATGGGTGAGCAACTTGGTGTTGCAAAAGCCCGCAGAAGCCTTCCAATCCTTGAGATTGCTAATGGGTGAGCAACTTGGCGTTGCAAAAGCCCGCAGAAGACTTACAACCTGTGAGGTTGGAAATGGGTGAAGTGACTCGGTGTCGCAGCAGACCCAAAAGTCTTGAGATCCTTAAGATCGTTAATGGTTGAGCAACTATGTGTTGCAAAAGACCGGGAGAAGAATGATAACTTATGAATTGGGATCCATGTCACTTGACCTCAGTAATCATGGCTGTGTGCCATGAAGAGGGTAAAGTGTGACTGGACCTAGATAAAAGTGAAATATAGAGGATGCATGAAAGTAATGAACGTACTAATCAATGAAATGAACGTAAGAATGAACGTAACATACGTAAAGACGAATGTAACGAACGTATGAGTGAAAGTAAGAAACGCACAAACGAAAGCTAATGAATGAATGATGAAGATAATAATAATATTATCTACATGTACGTATGTTGTATGATCGTATGTATAAAAGAACGTTTTTTTATGGAAAGTAAAGTATGTTTTATTACAAAACTAGAACTCACTCAGCAACGCTGACGTTTTATGTATTTTCCAGTTGGCAGGTATGTTGCTGAGGATGGCATAGGGCGACTACTCAGTTGTTGAGGCTGGCATCCATATATTGACATGTCATTGTATTTTGAAATAAAAGGATGTTGTATTGTAATAAAATGACATGTTTTAATTATTAATAGAGATTTTAAATTCCGCTGCAAAGTAAATATGTGTTTTAAAACGTTTATGTGCGATGAATGACCAACTGTGAGGTGCCCGGGAGTGGGGCCTTACAAGTTGGTATCAGAGCTAAAGTTTAAGTGAATTGGGTAAAATTTTTCAAAAATAAACCTCAACTTAAACTGAGAATGGGACGGAAAGAGGGATGTCAGCCCGAGTAGCCATGTGCCATCAGGTATTGTTTTCTTAAAAGTTAACCAGACTTATGTGTGTGTGCTATATGGACTATGTGTTCCTAGTAGATTCAGGTACTGATGTAGTCAGGATAGGGAATGCTTGGGGTGTGAAAAGTAAAGTAAGTGGCTAATCACAACTGGCCACTGTAATTAGGGACTTACTATACTTGACATAAACTGAGCTGCTTCCTTGAATGACCGTGTAGTGTTTAAATCTTTCAGTGTGAGTTAGAGAATGGCCGGTAGTAGACCTTCTAAGGCTTCCCGTGGTGGAGGTGGTGGCGGACGTGGTGTTGAACCACGAGTCAAGAGAGCACGATCTAGAGGGGAACAGGTGGTTCACGAGGAGCCCGAAACACCTCAACCGGGAGGTGGTGATGAGAGTGCTAACTTGAGAGCCTCGGTGAAAGAGGCGGTAGTTGAAGAAGTGCATCAGGTCATGCAGACGATCCTACCATCGGTAGTGACCGAGGTAGTAAAGGCTGTTAGAGACGGGGAAAGACAGGAAAGGGGTAGATCATCAGGCTCAAGGAGACGGCCCGAGACTGAAACGGTCTTCTTCGATGACAAAGAGGAAGAAGAGCCTGCGCCGGAGACGGCACGAGGCTGTGATTATGGGGCGTTTCGGCGATGCAAACCCCCAACCTTTGATGGTAACGGCAATGCTACCGCGGCTCATCGTTGGGTCAGAGAGATGGAAGCGGTACTGGAAATTAGTGAGTGCCGGGAAGATCAGAAAGTTAAGTTTGCCACTCATTCTTTCGTGGACTCAGCTTTATGCTGGTGGGACAACATAGTTCAAGTTGAGGGTAGTCGGGCTATCGGAAGGATGAGATGGCCAGAGTTGAAGAGATTAGTGATTGAGGAGTTCTGTCCTCACCGTGAGATGGACAAGGTAGAAAGGAATTCCTGCAGTTAGAAGCGGGGACGATGACGCATCAACAGTACACCACAAAGTTTAACGAGATGGCACGTCTGGTGCTGGATCAGGTGACTCCTCTATCCCGAAAGATAAAGCGGTATATTCAGGGTTTGCCAGCAGATATTCGCAGGCACATGATCGCTGCCCGACCGAGTACGTTTAGGTCGACGGTAGATTTGGCGGGAAGGTTATACAATGAAAGATCGATGGTGGTGACAGAAGCTAGCAAGAAAGGAGAAGGCGATCGGGATTAGAACGGGAAGCGATTGGAACGTGGCGAAGTCGCTCCAAGTAACAAAGGTGCACGGGTGGATGATCAGCGTGTAGTCATAACTGAGATGGGATCGGAAAGGTGTGACAAGTGTGGACACAAGCACCCCGGGGAATGTAGACTGGGGACCAATGTCTGTTTCCGTTTTGGTAGGACCGGACATGTGGCGAAGAACTGCGGTATGGGGAGGTGTTATTCTTGTGGGGAGGAAGGTCACATGAGCAGGGATTGTGAGAAGCCAAGGGCGGAAGGTTCGGGAGTGAAGAAGGCTGGAAGAGAAGGACGGAGGGCAAACGCAGCAACTACACGATGACGCGGGAGGAGGCTAGGGTGAACCCCGATGTTACGTCAGGTATGTTTCTAGTCAATTAACCTTTAGCCTTTGTGTAGTTTGATTATGGCTCTGGTTTCATTCTTGTTGCCTTTTTGTGATAAGTTGCATGTTAGGAATAGAAAGAATCGATGTCGTTCGACGTAGGAGCTACTATAGGTAAGACTACTAGATTACCCGGTGCGCTGAAGGACCCCGCAATAGAATTGAGAGAGCGCTTGTTTTTCTGTTAGACCATCCCTGATAGACGTATGTGGATAGACGTACACCTCCGGGTGAATTGAATAGTAACTTATGAGGCAAGCACCAAGTGCTGCAAAAGAGATGGATTGATTGGTGGTGCCCGATAAAAGTTCGGTGCCGATCTGCGACAATGGATTATGGATTATGATGGAGGCTTCACCGAGAAGGATATACGACGATCGGAAGAGAACGGAAACAAAAGGAGAAGGAACATCGATGAACCCTTCGATGTAGAGATTACTATTAGTGGATTCACTAGGTTACCTGATGCCCTAGAGGATTGCGTGATGCAACTAAGAATGTTATGTCACCCGTTGTCTGAGGAACAATTTCAGCCTGTGAGTGGCTTATTGAACGGCAACGTACGATAGTTTCGACGTTGTAACAAACAAGTAGAATGGGAGGTTGGGAGTAAAGGAAAGAGCTAAATTTGGATTGAGTCACCAAATAAGCCGAATTGTCTTTCTTGTCAGTGTTGGGTTGCCAAAGGGTCATTATTCATACATAAAGAACATCAAATAAGGGCTAGCAACTATACGCAAGTTGATGGCCGTGTTTTTTCAAGCATTAAGGCTGAAGGGTCTCAGTGATGCTCTGAAGCTCAATGATTATGACGCCGAGACTTTGCTCGGATATTGTGATGATTCCTTTAATCGTAGTGACCGCACTCTACATGGCATGTTTAAGGTCGCAGGTGCTGGTCAAATAATCATTGATCAGTATGCATGGGTTGCCAATGCAGAATAGTCAAAGATAGACCAGAAATCGGATGTCGATAAATGATGTAGAGCGATTGAATTCCAGATGAGAGACTGGAAGAAGAGGTGAAACAGTATTGCTCACAAGGGTTAAGGAATAACAGGTTTCGGGGACGAAACCTATATAAGGGGGGTGGACTTGTAACACCCGTATTTTCTTTTAAAAACAAAGGAACAGAAGAAAGAAAAGAGGGAAAAAAGAAAGTCAATCCCAAAGTTGAGGGACCAAAAGTGAAAAAGATGATAAAAATCTTGAAAAGAGGGTGTAAAAGGCGATGTGGTCGCCCATACCCATCTGCACACTTTTCTTGTTTAGATTTTAGAGAGAGAAAGCAGAGAAACTCTCGGGTTTTGAAGAACAAGAAGAAGAAATCGGGTTCAAGGTAAGAATTAATGTTTTAAGTTGTTCTTGGCTAGATTAGTCTCGGTTGAATGTTTATGTGTGCTTCTATGTGTGCAAATACGAGTTAAGAAGGATTCTAAGGGTTGGAATCGTGTGAAGAAGCTCGGGTGAAGAGTGTTAAGATTGGAAGCAGCAAAGGTGAGTTTCTAGACCCCCTTTTTACCTGTTTTAAACGTTTTGGGGCTGGAAAATGCATGTATATATGTTTTTATGAATTTGGGTATAATACCCGTATGATATGAATGTATGTATGTTTATGTTTATGATAAGTTTATGCCTGGAAACCATGTGTGCATGCTTAGAACTAGGCATTTTGATGTGTGGTATTTGGAATATGAATTAGATACATGTCCAGGTTGCTAATACGTCCAACAGGGTGGTCGTATGACCAAATAATTTTTCTAAGTGTGAGTTGAAGAGTCCAATAGGACTCATACGCCCAACAGGGTGGTCGTATGACCAGGTGATTATTCTAAGTGTAGGGTGAAGAGTCCAATAGTGCTCATACGCCCAACAGGGTGGTCGTATGACCAGATGATTATTCCAAGTGTAGGATGAAAAGTCCAATAGGGCTCATACGCCCAACAGTGCTCTTACGCCTAACAGGGCTCATACGCCCAGCAGGGCTCATACGCCCAAGGGGCTTATACGCCCAACAGGGCTCAAACGTCCAGAACACTTAGAATTTTTACAGGATTTCCTGGAAATCCGAAGTTCGAGGTTTGACCAGAGTTGACTAGGGTTAATGGATAATGATGTTTTATGCTTGTAATGATGAATAAGGATTAACCCTTATTATTACTGATATTATTATCAGTGTATTATTATTGTTAACAATATTAATAATAAAATATTGTTAAGTATGGTATGACATGACGAAGAATGTTTAAGAATTAACGAAGAAGTATTATCATTAATAAAGTGAAAGATTAA
Organism: Flaveria linearis; assembly: GCA_024085815.1. Taxonomy (NCBI): domain Eukaryota; kingdom Viridiplantae; phylum Streptophyta; class Magnoliopsida; order Asterales; family Asteraceae; genus Flaveria; species Flaveria linearis. Next base: position 115,811,680 of record CM044001.1, read on the forward strand.
TGATAAAGAGAAAAAACGGATGATAATGAATCCTTAATGAACGAATGAAAACGTGAGAGATTTGCAAGTGAAGTGTACCAAAGTGCACGGTCCTAAATGCCACAAGCTCAACCGCGTGAGGTTCAGCTAATCTTTAAGAGTGCACGTAGAGGTTCCAGTCTTGTGACTGACCTTCAGGGTGGTACATGGTGTCTAGTAGGTACCCACATAGTGGGGGTGTAGTATGTCCCAGTAGGTACCCACATAGTGGGGGTGTAGTATGTAGTTACCCACTTCGGTGGGGGTGATGTTACCCACTTCGGTGGGGGTGATGTTACCCACATCGGTGGGGATGTAGTTACCCACTTCGGTGGGGGTGATGTTACTCATTTCGGTGGGGGTGTAGTTACCCACTTCGGTGGGGGTGATGTTACTCACTTCGGTGGGGGTGTAGTTACCACTTCGGTGGGGGTGATGATACCCATTTCAGTGGGGGTGTTGTTACCCGAGTTATGTTTAACTTCGGGGGTGTGGCATAAGGCCAAACATAGTTATGAGGTGAGCAACTTGGTGTTGCAAAAGCCCACAGAAGGCTTACAATCGTTGAGATTGATAATGGGTGAGCAACTTGGTGTTGCAAAAGCCCGCAGAAGGCTTACAATCGTTGAGATTGATAATGGGTGAGCAACTTGGTGTTGCAAAAGCCCGCAGAAGGCTTACAATCTTTGAGATTGATAATGGGTGAGCAACTTGGTGTTGCAAAAGCCCGCAGAAGGCTTACAATCGTTGAGATTGATAATGGGTGAGCAACTTGGTGTTGCAAAAGCCCGTAGAAGCCTTGCAATCCTTGAGATTGCTAATGGGTGAGCAACTTGGTGTTGCAAAAGCCCGCAGAAGCCTTGCAATCCTTGAGATTGCCAATGGGTGAGCAACTTGGTGTTGCAAAAGCCCGCAGAAGCCTTGCAATCCTTGAGATTGCCAATGGGTGAGCAACTTGGTGTTGCAAAAGCCCGTAGAAGCCTTCCAATCCTTGAGATTACTAATGGGTGAGCAACTTGGCGTTGCAAAAGCCCGCAGAAGACTTACAACCTGTGAGGTTGGAAATGGGTGAAGTGACTCGGTGTCGCAGCAGACCCAAAAGTCTTGAGATCCTTGAGATCGTTAATAGTTGAGCAACTATTTGTTGCAAAAGACCGGGAGAAGAATGATAACATATGAATTGGGATCCATGTCACTTGACCTCAGTAATCATGGTTGTGTGCCATGAAGAGGGTAAAGTGTGACTGGACCTATATAAAGTGAAATATAGAGGATGCATGAAAGTAATGAACGTACTAATCAATGAAATGAACGTAAGAATGAACGTAACATACGTAAAGACGAATGTAACGAACGTATGAGTGAAAGTAAGAAACGCACAAACGAAAGCTAATGAATGAATGATGAAGATAATAATATATTATCTACATGTACGTATGTTGTATGATCGTATGTATAAAAGAACGTTTTTTATGGAAAGTAAAGTATGTTTTATTACAAAACTAGAACTCACTCAGCAACGCTGACGTTTTATGTATTTTCCAGTTGGCAGGTATGTTGCTGAGGATGGCATAGGGCGACTACTCAGTTGTTGAGGCTGGCATCCATATATTGACATGTCATTGTATTTTGAAATAAAAGGATGTTGTATTGTAATAAAATGACATGTTTTAATTATAATAGAGATTTTAAATTCCGCTGCAAAGTAAATATGTGTTTTAAAACGTTTATGTGCGATGAATGACCAACTGTGAGGTGCCCGGGAGTGGGGCCTTACATGTGATGATAATGATAAATATTCTTGTTGATTTTATATGTTTCTGTTATGCTGATTGATTTGTTTCTCTTGTTACAGAAATACTGAAATGGGTATTCATAGTGAACAATCTAATGTGGCTTCTGTACCGATGGATTGCTCGAGAAAGAGGAAAACATTCACCGTTGAACTCCGGCGATCTTCGGCGACCACCCATTTACCTGAAGCGAATTCGTGTGGCTTCGTGGGTTTTGTTATGATCGGTGGGAGGTCGAGGTTGACTTTCGTGTAAATGTCGTCGTTTGGGGGAATGAGAGATTGTTCGGTGGGACTCCGGCTACTGCATTTTCTAGCGGCGTTGAGCTCCGGTGACACCGATTTCCGGCGAAGTAGTTTCTTTGTGGGATGGGTCGTTTTTTCTTGGATGATTTTCGTCTCGGGTCGGGTTGGTGATCGGTTTTAGGCGATGGTGGGTCATGAGTGCGGGTAATCGGGTCGGGTACGAGGAGGTCTCTGGTGAAGTAGTATGATTTTCTTTGATTAGTTGCAGGTTTTGAGGCAGAAAACGATGAAGAATATGAGGGTAAAGATGATGAAGTTGTGATGGATTAGGTTTTGGTTAGTTTGTTCTTGAGTTTGGTGGTTGTGATGGAGGTGTAGATGTGTAAAGAAGGTAATGTGGGTGGATCCCATGTTTTTTGTTTTTTTAATTTTAATGGCAGTTTAGTCTTTTGACAAGAGAGTTAACAGAATATTTAACGGTGTTAGTGTTTTGGATTAAATGGAAACAAAAATGAAACGTTATATGGTATATGAGGATTTTTTAAACTGTAGGGATGCAAATGGTCAAAATCATCAAACCTCAAGGATGCAAATGGTAATTTACTATAACATAAATTAAATGACTAAATTTTGAAACTTATATATCATATTGAAATTTTAATAAATATATTTTTTATATATAATTTAAGTTAATTAACCTAAAATAAAAAACAAACTGATTTTTTAACTTAAAAAATGGTTACACACTACAAGAATTGTCAGTAATAGTGGCGACACTATTAGCGGCGACAACTTCATTAGCGGCGACAACAATAGCGGCGATATTATTAGCGGCGACATGTCGCCGCTATTGCTCCTTAATCCGTTTCCAATTTTTTCCAACAGATCTAACCGTTGATCGTGCAACAGATCTAACGGACAGGGATTGATCGTACGAAACCAATAGCGGCGACACTATTAGCGGCGACATGTCGCCGCTATTGGTTAAAAATATACCCAGGTGTATACGCGACTTCCCTCCACATCCATCTCCATTCCCTCCACCCTGCGCGCGCTTTCGATTCCCTCCATCTCCCTGCTGCCGCCGCCGACCACCACCCTCCAGCCACCACTCGATCGCGACCACCAACCTCTTGCCGCCGAGCACCAACCTCCGGTCACCGCCCCTTTCTCCTCCTCGATCTTGCCGCCGAGCACCACCTACCGAGCACCACCCTCTGGTCACCACCGTACCCGACCCCTTCCCCCTTTCTCCTCCTCTTGCCTCCTGGGACCACCCGATCCACCACTGCAACCGCTGCTGCAACCCACCAGCACCACCGCCGTTGCTGCAACCCACCACCACCACCACTGATTTTAGGTATAAATTTTGATTTTGTATGAATTTTGATTTAGTTGTGGTAAAGCATTATTTAGGTATGAATTTTGATTTAGTTGTGTTATTGGATGAATTATTTAGGTATAAATTTGAGATTTAGTATGTATTTTTGATTTTAGTTGTGTTGAAACATTATTTAGCTAGAATTTTTATTTAGTTGTGTTATTAGATGAATTTTTAGGTTATGTTAGTTGTGTGAATCTTTAATTTAGTTATACAAGTTATTTGTTAAATTATTTATTTATAGTGTTTATTAATTAGATGTTAGTTTAGGTGTTTTGTTGGTTGAAAATTATTATGTTAATTTAGTTGTTTTGTTAGTTTAGGTGTTAATAATGCTTAATAATTAGATTATTTAGGTTATGATAGTCGTGTAACAAGTTGTGTTATTTGAAAATTATTGTTTAGTAATTTGTGTATAGACAAAACAATAATCACTATAAAATGACAAGTTGTGTTATTTATAAACACAAATGATCATTGTTTAGTTGTTCGATTTTTTAGTGATTTCTTATTGTTTTTCATTACTATAAAAACACAATTTAGGTTATGATCATTTGTGTTTTTATAGTAATGAAAAACAATAAAAATCACTAAAAACATGAAACGAAACGTGACATTTTTTAAAACAATTACAATAATGTTTTAATTTGTTTAAACATTGTCACATTTCATTTAATTGTTATAGTAATTGCTTATTGTTTTACATTATGAGCGTTTAGGTTTCGTGACTTCATTCTAATCATCACGAGCTTAGAAATACCCGCCCGAAATTGATTTAGTAATTAATTTCGGGTTGTCCCCGTTTTAGGACTGCTTTTTGAATATTTTATCTCATTTAGGATATGAATGTGTATTACATGATTGTTTGTTTAAGAAAAATTTGGTTTTTATTTTCTCTTTGCTCCACGAGTATATATTTCTATATGTATATATACTTGGGAGCTAAGAGGAAATGCTGCCGAATTTTTTTTAAACAAACAATCATGTGAGGTACGTTCATATATGAGATAAGGTATTCAAAAAGTGGGTATAGCAGCCTACCCTTTTGAATTCTTAATCCGTTGTCCTACTAATTGTTAATCATGTTTCGTGGATAAATTTTCATCCACTTAAATCCTAACATGTATTGCAGTTCTATAATCATGCCTGTCGATAAAAGTTCGCTTCTTAATCCGAACCGTAGATCACCTGAGTATCAACAAGGACTCAGCTCTTTTATAGATATGTGCGAAAAACTTACCGACAATTATGGTCAAATTCGATGTCCGTGTATGAAATGTCAAAATACCGTATTATTGGATGGGTTAAAATGAAATATCATTTAGAAATATGGGGCATGTACCGGTCGTACAAAGATTGGATCTATCACGGTGAAAGTTTAATTCCTCAAGTTGTAGTTGTGGATAACGTTACGCCAACAAACGAAATGGCTGACGTTATCGAAGACGTTATGGAGGAGAGTAGCGGTCTCCATGAGCAGAGTAGTGGTATCCATGATGATTTTGAGAAGTTGTTAGAAGAAGTTTAATCAGAATTATATCCGGGTTGTGCTAAGTTTTCTTCCCTTGATTTTTTAGCAAAGCTTATGCATATCAAGGTGAAGAATAAATGGACTAATAGCTCATTTGATGAGCTTCTTGAGTTGTTACAATCTTCACATCCTGAGGGTAATAAAATCCCCCCTTCTCATTATGTAGCAAAAAGGACATTAAAAAAGATTGGTTTAGGATATGAGTCGATACATGTGTGCAAATATGATTATGCTCTTTTCTGGGGAGAAAACCTTTTGTTAGAAAAAGTCCCGTTTGTAATGAGAGTAGGTGGGTTGATACGAATACAAAGGGCAAGAAGTTACCTCACAAGGTGTTACGATGGTTTCCTTTAACCCCGAGACTACGACGATTGTATTCTTCAAGGCACACAGCAAAAGATATGATTTGGCATAGTACCGGACGATCAGAAGAGGGTACGATGCGACATCCTGTTGATGGCACCTCATGGAAAGATTTTGACATAAGGTACCCGACCTTCTCGAGTGAACCGTGAAACGTTCGCCTAGGGCTTGCAGCCGACGGTTTTAATCCATTTGGTAACATGAGTTCGGCTCATAGCACGTGGCCGGTTGTACTCACCACATACAATCTGCCTCCATGGTTATGCATGAAAGAGTCCTCATTTATGTTGTCATTGTTGATTCCTGGCCCTAAATCACCGGGGAAAGACATGGATGTGTTTCTTAGGCCGTTGGTGGATGAGCTTAAGCAGTTGTGGGTGTCAGGTGTACGTACTAAAGACGCGACGACAAACACGTTCTTTACAATGAAAGCGGCGTTGTTATGGACTATAAACGACTTTCCAGCTCGTAATAGTTTATCTGGTTGGAGCGGGCAGGGTTACAAAGCATGCCCGACTTGTAACGAAGACACTCCTTCTATGCGTGTTACAAATAAAGTTGTATATGTTGGTCATCGGCGATTTTTAGATGCTACCCATGAGTGGAAAACAAGTTTAGAATTTAACGGGGAACCCGAGATCAGAGCCCCTCCGAAAAAATTTAATGATACAGACATAGAAGCTCAACTTAGTCGTCTACGCCATCGTTTTCCGGGAAAACATCCCGATTTTAGAGGTGTAAAATCAAAGTGGGAGGAGTTTGAGTTGAACTGGTTGGAACGAAGCATATTCTTTGAACTTGAGTATTGGTCTTCTCTGCAGCTAAAACATAACCTAGATGTGATGCATATTGAGAAAAATGTGTGTGACAGTTTGTTGGGTACTCTTCTAATGAATAAAAAGAGCAAAGATACGTCAAATGCACGCGTTGACTTGGAAAATCTAAATATTCGGAGTAGGCAGTGGTTGGAGAAAAAGAATGGCAAGTGGTATAGTCCACACCCAAAATACTCATTGAAGATCAGTGATCGAAAGTTATTTTATGAGTTTATAAAGGATGTTAAATTGCCTGATGGATTCGGATCTAATATCAGGAAGAGAGTGGTAGATAACAATACTAATATTAGTGGGTTGAAATCTCATGACTGTCATATTCTCATGCAGCGTTTAATACCGATTGGGGTTAGATCCTTTTTGACCAAAGATACTTATACACCAATATTTGATCTTTGTACATTTTTAAGCAACTCTGCTCAAGAACACTATTGGTCGAGGATATGAAGAAAGCTAAGGATGTCATTCTTATAATATTGTGCAAGTTAGAGTTGATCTATCCTCCAGCGTTTTTTGACATTATGGTTCATTTAGTTTCGCATTTACTTGATGAAGCGATTTGTGGTGGTCCTGTATGTATGAGATGGATGTATCCGTTTAAAAGATATATGAAAAAATTAAAAAATTATGTCAGAAACAAGCAAGGCCGGAAGGTTGTATAGCTGAAGGTTATGTTGCTGAAGAAGCTTTATCATTTTGTTCGAGATACCTTCGAGATGTTGAGACTCAGTTTAATCGCCCGGACAGAAACGAGGATGTCACTATCCCAAAAAGAAACGTGTATGCATTTGAGTCTAAATGTCGTCCGGTTAGTGCAACAAAGATGAAATACATTTCTCCAAGTGAAAAGCTTAAGTTAGAATGGTTTGTGCTCGATAGCTGTCAAGAAGTCAGAGATATATGAAGTAAATTTTTCTATCTTTAACTTTGCATCATTAATTAAATATATTTCATTTCTCACTTATTGTATCTTTTTATCAATATTGTAGTGAATTTAAATCTGAATGTCCACATGAGGATATTAAAATCAAATTTCCAACATGGTTCCTCGAGAAGGTAATATATATCTAACACGTGTTACTATATATTTGTTAGGTAATCCATATATAACACGTGTTAGTCTATATTTTCTTAGGTTTATTCGATGAAAATACAAAATTCTCCAAAATTTCACTCAGAGTTGTATGCTCTTTCAATGGGTGCGGATGTAAATGCCTATACTTACACTGCTTGCATAGTCAACAATGTTAGGTTTATGGTAGTTGATCGTGACGCGCAACGCACAACGCAAAACTCCGGTGTTTTAGTGGAGGGAGAGAATGGTGAGAAATATTATGGGCAAGTTGAGGAGATTATTGAATTACATTATGCAAATGGGCATTCAACTGTCCTATTTCGTTGCAAATGGTTTGATACTCGAAGGGGTGTTTCATACGACAATAATATCATTAGTATCAACACAGAACGTGAATGGGACAAAGACGATTAACTCATATTTGCCTCCTAAGCTAAACAAGTGTTCTACATCCGAGAACCTTCTCGAAGAAATCAAAACAATAATCACCGGTGGGTCGTCGAGAATGTTAATCATCGAAAAATTTGGGATCGCCCTACAACCAATGATGGTGTCATGAAGAACATTCAAAATGTTGACAATGACTTGACAGAAGATCTTGACGTTGTTCACAACCACTCTTCATCTAATAGCGTACTTGTCATTGACTTCACACAATATTTTCATAACATGCCTACTTATGTCACCGAAGGCGAGACTCCAAGTGAAGTTAATCCGCCAACTGTCATTGCTGAGGTGGTGTTTGAAGACGAGGCTGATTATGATGAGGACGATACTGAGTATGACACCGAAGAGTCTGACGAAGATACTGAAGTATATGAGGGTGACTCTGATTGAAAAAATTGTTATGATTTGTTAGGATTTGTATATGTATTTATTTATCTAAACCTTTGTTTGTATTTCATGTTAACTACAACACTTTCTTCTTATTTTAATATTATGTTCTACATCTTATATTTCAAGACATGATTTCATTGTGGATTGTTTTCGCATACCTTATGGCTGATGTTATGAGCCATGGAGGTGATGGCGCAGGGGATCCACCACTACCTCCATTTGACGGTCCTGACAGTCACGCGTTAGATGGTAATGGTTATTATAATTAATTTATTAATATGTTTATTCAATTATTATTAATATATGATACAATTAATGATTTTTTAATCTAATTACAGGCACGCCTTCTTGTAAAACAAGAGGCAAGGCGAAAAATAAGAAATTGCAGCAAGAGATAGCTAAAAAGGGAGGACCTTTATCTCTTCCATTTGATAGAGCTGCCACGTATACCCCGTTGGCGAACTTAATGATATGTTTGTTCGCGAGGTGGGGATATACATGGAAGCTAATTTTCCTTTTAATGTTCGTTCGTATGAAAATCTTTCCGATGCTCAGAAGAATGCTTTGGAAGAGCATATGGCGGTAAAATTTTATAAGTTATATGTTTGTAATTCAATTTTACATAACTAACTTTTATTTTATTTAACTTACATGTAGCGACGCTTTGACTTTGATGAGATATTGCGAGATCGTGAGCGCGCACAGATAGAGGGTGGAATCCGTTCAGTCTTTCTCAAACGATTTAGAGATCGAAAAAATGTGGCAAAAAGACATTTTGATCGAGTTGGAGGCTACGAAAATATAGAACAAGCAAGGGTGAATCCTCCACAGGAATGAATCATAAAAATTGGAGCCAAACCGTTGACTATTTTATGAGTGACGCATATAGAAATGTGTCAAGTTCAAACAAAGCAAATCATCAACAACAAATATATACAAACCGTGGGGGGACTGCTTCATATAGTAGTTATTGTTATAAGAATGTAATGATATAATTTATATATTTGTGTATTATATATTAGTATTTTTTAATATATATTATACTTTTTAACAACCGAATAAAAGCAGACTGGAGACGTTTCATGATGCACATACTGATAAAGATGGGATATTTGATAGCGAGGTAGCACAACAACAATATGTAAGTATTTCATCTTCAGGAACGAGTTCTTTATGTATGTATAAATATGTTAATATATTTTTGTTAATTAATACAGAAGCAATTAAAGGAAAGATTTGATGAGCTAAGTCAAATCCAAAATCAAGAAAGTGGATCATCAACGTTGAATGAAGTCGATATTTTTGAGTCGGTGTTGGGAAAACGGCGTGGACATATTAGGGGATTGGGCGTAAACCATTTTCATCTTCAGGGACGAGTTCTTTTGTACATGATCACGAACAAACTCCTCAATCATTTACACAGGTAAGTGCATCATTTTATCCAAGTTCATCATATTCGTTTTAGGTTAATTATGATTTAAGTTTAAACGAGTCAAAATAACTTAAACTTGGATGTGTTAAGTTCATTATATTGTTTTAGGTTAATTATGACTTTTAATCGCTAAAATAGAATTTAATTATCTAAGTTTAGCTTAAACGGGTCAAAACAGGTGAAAAGAACATGATTTGCGGATAAACGGGTCAAAATAACTTAAACTTAAATGTGTTAAGTTCATCATAGTTGTTTTAGGTTAATTATGACTTTTAATCGCTAAAATAGAATTTAACTATCTAAGTTTAGTTTAAACGGGTCAAAACGGGTGAAAAGAACATGATCTGCGGATAAACGGGTCAAAATAACTTAAACTTAAATGTGTTAAGTTCATCATAGTTGTTTTAAGTTAATTATGACTTTTAATCGCTAAAATAGAATTTAATTATCTAAGTTTAGCTTAAACGGGTCAAAACGGTTGAAAAGGACATGATTTGCGGATAAACGGGTCAAAATAACTTAAACTTGAATGTGTTAAGTTCATCATATTTGTTTTAGGTTAATTATGACTTTTAATCGCTAAAATAGAATTTAATTATCTAAGTTTAGCTTAAACGGGTCAAAACGGTTGAAAAGGACATGATTTGCGGATAAACGGGTCAAAATAACTTAAACTTGAATGTGTTAAGTTCATCATAGTTGTTTTAGGTTAATTATGACTTTTAATCGCTAAAATAGAATTTAATTATCTAAGTTTAGCTTAAACGGGTCAAAACGGGTGAAAAGGACATGATTTGCGGATAAACGGGTCAAAATAACTTAAACTTGAATGTGTTAAGTTCATCATGGTTGTTTTAGGTTAATTATGACTTTTAATCGCTAAAATAGAATTTAATTATCTAAGTTTAGCTTAAACGGGTCAAAACGGGTGAAAAGGACATGATGTGTGGTTAAACGGGTTAAAATAACTTAAACTTGGATGTGTTTTCATCATAGTTGTTTTAGGTTAATTATGACTTTTAATCGTTAAAATAGAATTTAATTATCTAAGTTTAGCTTAAACGGGTCAAAACGGGTGAAAAGGACATGATTTGTGGTTAAACGGGTCAAAATAACATAAACTTGGATGTGTTAAGTTCAACATAGTATGTTTGGTTTACGCTTCATATACTTTGTCAAAATATAAATGTATATTTTGTTTTTGCAGGAGCAAATTTCAAGTTTGTTCCAAAATGCGCAATTTATGTGACAAATGAAACAATTAATTGCTTCGCAAAAGGCTCCAAATCAAGAGAAAGAAGACGATTCAGACGAGGGGGATGAATAGGTTATTTTATGTTTGATTATATGATATGTTTGATTGTATGATATTTCGTAATCTATGTTTGAATAGCTTAATTATCTATGTTTGATTGTATGATATTTCGTAATATAGATTGTAGTTTATGTTATTAGATTATGTTATTAGAAAATCTAGGTTTATTTTGGATGAAAACTGGATTTTTGAAAAAACAAAAAAATTTTTTTTAAAAAAAGTAAACATTAGCGGCGACATATGTCGCCGCTAATAGTTAAAAAAACCATAATGTGGCGACAACTTTTAGCGGCGACATCTAGAGTATTAGCAGCGACATCTTTAGCGTCGACCTATTAACGGCGAACATTTGACCAATAGCGACTAACTTTTAGCGGCGAACTTTTAACGGCGACAAGTCGCCGCTAATACCATTAGCGGTGACAAACAGGGGTATTAGCGGCGATAATTGTCGCCGCTAATGATCGAATATTTTGCAGTGACATGAACGTATAAGTGCAACTGTGAGTTGATTACACATGTGATTCAACGAATGATTTAAGTTATTTGTTTTAATAAACTATATTCGAAACAAATATAACAAAATAATGTGTGAATATTATATAATTTAAGTTCCAATAAATTCCATAGAACATCAGAAATAAAATTTTTATGTTTTATAATGTAAAACCCTAAACTCTGGTAACCTCACAGTTAGCAAATCACAAACATCAATGATTCTCATACCAAAATTTTCATTAAAGAAGCAACGAACATGTAACAATGTGTCTAAAATCCCAAAACTCAAGTTTAAAACCCTTAGTTTAACAACAGTTTTAAAGACAGGAAATAGATCTTGTTATCTTCTTATTTCAACTTGTACACGTTTAATTTGACATGTGTGCTAAAAAACAGTATTATTAAGTGAGTTTTAGTTTCTTTTTAGGAATAAGTAAACAGTTAAGAACACATAACATACAATTACGTAATATATTAGCATGTAACACTCATACAATCATCATAGATCATCAATCATTCACATAACATTCCCGAGGTGATCTTGCTCCTTTAACTACTTGTAACAATTATACCAACATTAAACTCCATACATTACCACATGGCCGCATGGCATACCAAACTAACATTCGTGTTAATACCCAGTATTAGATTATAATACCCGTAATTTCCGGCCACTATTCCGGCCAAAGTCCGGCGGCCTCCGGCGACCCCCCAAAACCCATTTTAAACTCGAATTTCAAACCCCACAACGCAATAGAACATTCGTGGGACAGATTCAAATAATAATATACGAGTTATTGGAACAAAAAGCTACGGATTTCACGGTAATGGGTCACTAACGAACCCACTTGAACTCACCTAACTAAATCCACTCAAACGTGGATAATAATCAAAGAAATTCAACTTAATCGATCATATATCTGTTACTAAACTATTAACAACCTCAATTACACCTGCAATCCACGAATTCATCCTGTTCGATCTCCATCTTTCACGCGACCTGCAACTCATTTGAAACCCAATCTGCGATCAATTTTAATCAAAATTGATAAGGGACTTTGCTTCCAGATCATAATACGAAGCTAACCTCGAGTTTAATTGGATTATCATCGTGATTTGGGCATCGAACCGAGTCCTCTTCAACCGCGACTGTTCATCGTGTGTGCTTGATACCTTTCCAAAACGAATCAGGTAATTGAACATACATACATGCTCGATTTCTTGTGGGGATTGAAAGCCCTATGCTTTCAATCTATTACAACATCGATTTGGGATTCAATTTTGGATTAGATGAAACTAGGGTTTATGTTGATTTGGGGATTTTGGTTCGAGATTGGTTAAAAGGTTTAAAAACCAATACAGACTAGGCGCAGGCGCCCTAGCCTGCTGGTTAAAGCGGAAGAGGGATGGGCAGGTGGTCACGGGTTCGAACCCAAGCCCCTGCCATATTTTTTTTAAGCCCTTTCTAAGTTTTTAAAAATTATGTAAAAATTACCAAAAATTATAAAAATCCTTTTATAAACTCCGTTTATTTTAAATCATCAACCTTAATTTTCTGTAATTTTTTTTAAGTTTAAAACCTTATAAAATTATATAACAAAGACATTTAGTTAACTATTTTTTTTATGGATTTCTTTTAAATAAATGGTAAAAATATGATTAACATAAAACTCATTATATGAAAGTACCCAATTAATCTCCTGTAAATTAGTTTGTTAAAAACCTTAACAATTTATATTTATATTATTAACAAACGTTATAAATAGTTTATTTGTTGAATTAAGCTCGTATTTTACAGCCAACTTACAGATAGCATAACTCTTTCATAACAGATTCAAATCAGTTAAACTTTATGTCCATGACGAAGTTCGTCGAAAGACGAATCCGTTGATATATAAAACATCGAAAAACTCATTCGTTTAGACCTCCAAACAGTCGTTTTCGTAACAGCTAGCAGTTCTGCGCAGCTGTAAAGATCCACGTTTTTCTCATATTTCGGTAATCCAAATCAGAAACTTTTCTAAATGAAAGTTGTTCAGAACTCACTAATATAGTAAACTGGAGATTTTCGGAATTTTTAAGCGTCGTTTAGTATTTTTAACGAGTGCGAAAAGACAGAGGCAGAATTGGAATTTTTCAAACTATAATTTGCGTTACGTTATCGTAGGTTCTCACGGCGTTAACCGAGCCTAGACTTTGTTTCTGATTATTGTCATTCGTGTATAAGGTACGGATTCCGACCTTTCCCTCTCGTAGCATGAATACCTCTCGTTCTTGATCTGTATTTGAACTCTTAACTTGACTTGTTGGTTATTAAATCCATAAGATTATTGTTATAAGTGCTTATTGTATAGTTGATATTGTTTGCATGTGATAGCCTTTATCTGCTTTGTACTCATTGTCACATGCTTCCTAAATGATTGATTATAGCTAGTAACCTTGATTAAGGGTTATGAGCTCTAGTGTAACTTATTGTGTTAAATTGACTTGATTGTATTATTGACCTCCATACCCGAGCACATCCACCTATGGGGACATAGGGCGTCATTGTGGCACAAGTGACGTGCTCTATCTGTGGCAGAGCGATTAGACCACAGCGTCTCTACATTATTATTATGTGCTAAGTTGTTACACATATTGATTATTGTTAAAGGAGGCGTATGGATCGATCCTAGGATATTATTGTTATTGTTTATTGGTGAGATGGTTAGGTGTGTGTGCCCACATTCCTATCTCACATATTGGTGCATTAGAACTGCAGCTAATGTACACATTGTTAATTGTTATTATTATTGGCTCATATGGGTATTCCTTTTAGATGATCATTATCATTTGATTTTCAACTTGATCATCTCATTGTTATCATTATTGATCATTGTATTGCTATTGTTTATTTCCGTTACTGAGCAGTCTTTGGCTCAGCCGTATTTTCTTTTGTTGTTTTCTCTTATTTTTATAGCAGGTACTCAAGGGGCTCAGGGGAACGAGTGAAGAGTGTTAACTCAAGAAGTTAGGATAAGAACATTTGGATTAATAAGATTTAATAGTATTTGATTTTAAGACTTCATTTAAATTATTTGGACCTACGTAAGGATTTGAGTGTTTCTTAGTACTTTAATTTTATCGTTCATGAAATTCTGATTACTGTTTGTGTGACACGTCAACCTTACCCGGGTTGGGGTGTTACAGTTATGGTATCAGAGCTTAGGCTCCTTCCTGTAGAAAACTTAAACTAAATAATTAAGACATGTGAGGATTGGGTAGACATTGGGTTAGGTTCTCTATATATTATATGGCTATTTTCTAATTCACGTTGTTCTGATTAATGTGAAATGTTTTCATTTTAGATGCCTCCCAGCCGTAATTCACGAAATTCTAGCGGGTCGAATGGACCTGATCCAAACCTTGTTGGTGCTATGACCCAAGCACTTACTGCTATACTACCGACTTTGATTGATGCGGTACGTAATCCGAACCCAAATCCAAACCCAAACCCAAATCCTAATCCAAATCCAAACCCAAATCCGGATCCGAATCCAAACCCAAATCCAAACCCGAATCCAAACCCAACTGGTGCAGATGTTTGGCTAACGCGATTTCAAAAGCAAAAACCACGATCATTCACTAAGGCGGCTACACCTACCGTGGCCAAAGACTGGATAGCTCATATTGAGAAAATTTTTACCGTGCTTAGAGTTGATCATCAGTACAGGGCGGGTTAGCTGCTTATAAGCTGGAGGAAGATGCTCAAGTATGGTGGGAGAATGTGGTAGCTGAAAGAGGAGGCGAACAGTTCATGGAGACTCTATCTTGGAATGATTTTCGTTCCATATTCTTCGACAAGTATTTTACGAATGTGGATAAAGCAGCATACAGGCGGGAGTATGATAACATCCGTCAACAGAACGATGAATCACTCACTGATTTTACAGACCGGTTTTATCGACTGTTGGGATTTCTAGGTTCTTCTGCTGGACCACCTGAGGAACGGGCTGAAAAGTATCAATCGGCAGTATGTGATCGGATTCGTAAGGCTATTATTCACTCCACTTTCAACAATGTTGAGGAAGCAGTTAGGGCTGCAAAAAGGGTGGACCTGGAGAGAAAAGAATTTTTGTTAAAATTTGAGGATAATAAGAAGCGCAGTAGAGATGGGACTCGTATTCAGGCTGGCGGTGAGTCATCTCAAGGATCTGACCGAAATGGAAATGATCGTCAGAAAAATCAAGGATCGGGGAAGAACACTAAGCCATGGCATGGTAAGACTCGAAGTCAAGGTCAAATGATACCCTATCAACAACCAATTGCAGCTCAACCGGTGAATCAAAAAGGCAATCCTTCCAGACATCCGATGTGTACTCATTGTGGAAAGCATCATCCCGGAACTTGTCGTCGACTTACAGGAGCTTGTCTTGGTTGTGGAGATATGGGGCATAGGGTTAGTCAATGCCCAAAGGCGAGGAACCGACCAGAGAATGATGCTAAGGGAGCCAATGCGCCACCCACTACTGGAGGTCGAGTATTCGCACTAACTGTAGGGGAAGCTGCAAATGCTCCAGGTACATCTTCCCGTACTAATTCATTCTAATAATCATAATCTACTTCCATTGATTCTAGTTTTACCGTTGTTAGTATTCATTAGTTATCAATACATAGGTACGATTTGTGGTATACTTCGTCATGGTGACTATGATGTTTATGTATTGTTTGATACTGGCTCCACACACTCGATAGTATCTCATCTATTCACAAAGCACCTTACGATCATGCCTACCGCTCTAGAGCCTGCATTAGTGATTTCTACTCCTGTTGGAGAATCGATTGTTATTTCCCAAGTGTACCAAAACTGTCCTATTCAGATCGAATCAATCATTAGAGAGGCTAACCTATTTCCTATGCACATGGGTGATTTCGATATTATTCTTGGCATGGATTGGTTAACACGACACCAGGTTACCATAGAATGTCAAACTCGTCGTGTGCTATTTGGTGATCCTATGAATCCTGACTTAGTTTACCAAGGGAGCCTACCTTGGAAGCCTCTCAAAATTATCTCTGCTCTGAAAGCCCAAAAGCTTATATCCCGTGGATGTGAGGGATTCTTAGCTTCTATAAAAGATACATCAGTGGATACTCCTCGTATTGAAGACTTTCCTATTGTTCGGGAATTCTCTGATGTCTTTCCTGAAGAACTTCCAGGGTTACCACCTGAGCGTGAAGTCGAGTTTACTATTGATTTAATCCCCGGGGCGGAACCCATTTCTAAGGCACCTTATCGGATGGCCCTAGTAGAGTTGAAGGAATTGAAAGAACAACTGGAGGAGTTATTACAACTCGGATTCATTAGACCAAGTGTTTCACCATGGGGGGCACCGGTATTATTTGTGAAGAAAAAGATGGTAGTATGCGTCTATGCATCGACTACCGAGAGCTTAATAAGATTACTATCCGAAACCGCTATCCGTTACCGCGTATTGACGATCTCTTCGATCAACTACAAGGGGCAAAGTTCTTCTCTAAGATCGACCTCAGATCAGGATACCATCAATTGAGGATCCGAGATCAAGATGTTCCTAAGACAGCATTCCGCACCCGTTACGGTCACTATGAGTTCCTAGTTATGCCTTTTGGCTTGACTAATGCTCCAGCTGTCTTTATGGACCTCATGAACAGAGTGTTCCATGAGTATTTGGACCGCTTTGTAATTGTTTTTATCGATGACAACTTGGTATTCTCTAAAAGTAGAGAGGAGCATGAAGACCATCTTCGCACGATTTTGGAGACCTTACGCCAAAAGAAGTTATATGCTAAATTTTCTAAGTGTGACTTTTGGCTTGAACAAGTGGCATTTTTAGGCCATGTTGTATCAGCTAAAGGTATCACTATGGATCCGGCAAAGGTGGAAGCTATTACTAAATGGCCTCGACCGACATCCGTCACTGAAGTTCGTAGTTTTCTTGGTTTAGCGGGCTATTACCGACGTTTTGTGGAAGGTTTCTCTCGTGTGGCGTTGCCTCTAACTCAGCTTATGAGAAAGGGTGTAAAATTTACGTGGAACGAGGATAGAGAAAAGAGTTTTGAGGAACTGAAGAAAAGACTAGTATCTGCCCCTATTCTTACGTTACCTTCGGGTTCTGGCGGATACCAAATTTATAGTGATGCATCAAAGAAGGGACTCGGTTGTGTTCTTATGCAGCATGGTAAAGTTATTGCCTATGCTTCCCGACAGCTTAAACCGTACGAAGTAAACTACCCAACACATGACTTAGAGCTTGCAGCTGTAGTGTTTGCATTAAAGATTTGGAGACATTATTTGTATGGAGAGACATGTGACATCTTTACTGATCATAAGAGCCTTAAGTATATTTTCACTCAAAAAGAACTCAATATGAGGCAGAGGAGATGGTTAGAACTACTCAAGGATTACGATGCCAACATCCAGTATCATCCGGGCAAGGCGAATGTCGTGGCAGATGCTCTCAGTCGAAAGAGTGCAGGTGGAGTAGCATGTCTTCAAATCCAACCACAGATTATCTCAGATCTGGATAGAATGGAAGTTGGGTTACAGCTTGGTGAGTCTAACGGTTATCTAGCCAAGATGAGGATAGAATCTGATCTTATTACAAGGATCAAGGAAGCTCAGAATCAAGATGGAGAACTTTGGGCGATATTACAAAATTTGAAGATAGGGAAACAATCTGAGTTTCGAGTTGATGAACAAGGAGTTATCTGGTGTGGGAATAGATTATGTGTGCCAGATGACTCAACCCTTCGTGACTCCTTATTAGCAGAGGCACACAGTTCACCATTCTCTATTCACCCGGGAGCCACTAAGATGTATAGAGATTTAAGGCAGAACTTTTGGTGGAGTGGTATGAAAGAAGATGTAGCTAAATATGTGAGTCATTGTTTAACTTGTCAGCAAGTAAAGATTGAGCATCAAAGAGCTAGTGGATTACTGCAACCATTAGATATTCCTGTGTGGAAATGGGATGATATTTCCATGGACTTTGTTACAGGCCTACCAAAAACATTCAAGAAGAACGACGCCATTTGGGTCGTAGTCGATAGACTCACAAAGTCGGCTCATTTCTTGCCCATCCAACAGGGTTACTCAGTTAGCAAATTATCAGAGATATTTCTGCAAGATATTATTCGACTTCATGGCACGCCATCATCGATTGTATGTGATAGAGATCCGCGTTTCACGTCACGCTTTTGGAAGGGTTTCCAAAATGCTTGGGGAACCAAGTTAAGATTTAGTACCGCCTTCCATCCGCAGACTGACGGACAATCTGAACGCACTATTCAGACTTTGAAAGATATGCTTAGAGCATGCGCACTCGAATGGACGGGCAATTGGGATGAGTATCTATGCTTAGTTGAGTTCGCGTATAATAATAGTTGGCAGGCTAGTATAAATATGGCCCCGTTTGAACTTCTATATGGTCGAAAGTGTAGAGCACCAATATGTTGGAATGAGGTTGGAGAGAAGATAATCGAAGGACCGGAATTGGTTAGAATTACTAATGACAAAGTTGCCATTGCCAGAGAGAAGTTGAAAGAAGCCCAAACTAGACAAAAGAGTTACGCCGATCAACACCGACGAGCGTTGGAATTTAGAGCGGAGATCATGTGTTTCTCAAAGTGTCACCTTGTCGTGGCATACGTCGATTTGGAATTAAAGGAAAGTTAAGTCCACGTTTTATCGGTCCGTTTGAGATTCTTGAAAGGGTTGGAGAAGTCTCGTATCGTTTAGCATTGCCACCGCAACTCTCTCATGTTCATAACGTTTTTCATGTCTCTTTGTTGAGGGGATACAACTATCATCCGTTGCACGTTATTAGTTACCCTCTTCACGCGATTCAAGAAGATCTTTCTTATGAAGAAGAACCTGAAGCTATTATTGATCGTCAAGAACGAGTTATGAGACGCAAGTCTATACCGTTCGTTAAAGTTTTATGGAAAAATCATTCTGAACGCGAGGCGACATGGGAGACAGAAGAAATGATTCGTTCACAGTATCCATACTTATTCGACAACTAAGTGTATGTTTTCTAAGCCTAACTGTTAGTGATTACTCTATTCGTAAGTGGTGTGTGCTTAAAGAAGTATTACTTTCACCGTATTGTATTTTCAGAAGGATTCATGCTACATTATTTAGAATTTCGTGGACGAAATTGTTTTAAGGGGGTAGAATTATAATACCCGTAATTTCCGGCCACTATTCCGGCCAAAGTCCGGCGGCCTCCGGCGACCCCCCAAAACCCATTTTAAACTCGAATTTCAAACCCCACAACGCAATAGAACATTCGTGGGACAGATTCAAATAATAATATACGAGTTACTGGAACAAAAAGCTACGGATTTCACGGTAATGGGTCACTAACGAACCCACTTGAACTCACCTAACTAAATCCACTCAAACGTGGATAATAATCAAAGAAATTCAACTTAATCGATCATATATCTGTTACTAAACTATTAACAACCTCAATTACACCTGCAATCCACGAATTCATCCTGTTCGATCTCCATCTTTCACGCGACCTGCAACTCATTTGAAACCCAATCTGCGATCAATTTTAATCAAATTGATAAGGGACTTTGCTTCCAGATCATAATACGAAGCTAACCTCGAGTTTAATTGGATTATCATCGTGATTTGGGCATCGAACCGAGTCCTCTTCAACCGCGACTGTTCATCGTGTGTGCTTGATACCTTTCCAAAACGAATCAGGTAATTGAACATACATACATGCTCGATTTCTTGTGGGGATTGAAAGCCCTATGCTTTCAATCTATTACAACATCGATTTGGGATTCAATTTTGGATTAGATGAAACTAGGGTTTATGTTGATTTGGGGATTTTGGTTCGGGATTGGTTAAAAGGTTTAAAAACCAATACAGACTAGGCGCAGGCGCCCTAGCCTGCTGGTTAAAGCGGAAGAGGGATGGGCAGGAGGTCACGGGTTCGAACCCGAGCCCCTGCCATATTTTTTTAAGCCCTTTCTAAGTTTTTAAAAATTATGTAAAAATTACCAAAAATTATAAAAATCCTTTTATAAACTCTGTTTATTTTTAAATCATCAACCTTAATTTTCTGTAATTTTTTTTAAGTTTAAAACCTTATAAAATTATATAACAAAGACATTTAGTTAACTATTTTTTTTATGGATTTCTTTTAAATAAATGGTAAAAATATGATTAACATAAAACTCATTATATGAAAGTACCCAATTAATCTCCTGTAAATTAGTTTGTTAAAAACCTTAACAATTTATATTTATATTATTAACAAACGTTATAAATAGTTTATTTTGTTGAATTAAGCTCGTATTTTACAGCCAACTTACAGATAGCATAACTCTTTCATAACAGATTCAAATCAGTTAAACTTTATGTCCATGACGAAGTTCGTCGAAAGACGAATCCGTTGATATATAAAACATCGAAAAACTCATTCGTTTAGACCTCCAAACAGTCGTTTTCGTAACAGCTAGCAGTTCTGCGCAGCTGTAAAGATCCACGTTTTTCTCATATTTCGGTAATCCAAATCAGAAACTTTTCTAAATGAAAGTTGTTCAGAACTCACTAATATAGTAAACTGGAGATTTTCGGAATTTTAAGCGTCGTTTAGTATTTTTAACGAGTGCGAAAAGACAGAGGCAGAATTGGAATTTTTCAAACTATAATTTGCGTTACGTTATCGTAGGTTCTCACGGCGTTAACGAGCCTAGACTTTGTTTCTGATTATTGTCATTCGTGTATAAGGTACGGATTCCGACCTTTCCCTCTCGTAGCATGAATACCTCTCGTTCTTGATCTGTATTTTGAACTCTAACTTGACTTGTTGGTTATTAAATCCATAAGATTATTGTTATAAGTGCTTATTGTATAGTTGATATTGTTTGCATGTGATAGCCTTTATCTGCTTTGTACTCATTGTCACATGCTTCCTAAATGATTGATTATAGCTAGTAACCTTGATTAAGGGTTATGAGCTCTAGTGTAACTTATTGTGTTAAATTGACTTGATTGTATTATTGACCTCCATACCCGAGCACATCCACCTATGGGGACATAGGGCGTCATTGTGGCACAAGTGACGTGCTCTATCTGTGGCAGAGCGATTAGACCACAGCGTCTCTACATTATTATTATGTGCTAAGTTGTTACACATATTGATTATTGTTAAAGGAGGCGTATGGATCGATCCTAGGATATTATTGTTATTGTTTATTGGTGAGATGGTTAGGTGTGTGTGCCCACATTCCTATCTCACATATTGGTGCATTAGAACTGCAGCTAATGTACACATTGTTAATTGTTATTATTATTGGCTCATATGGGTATTCCTTTTAGATGATCATTATCATTTGATTTTCAACTTGATCATCTCATTGTTATCATTATTGATCATTGTATTGCTATTGTTTATTTCCGTTACTGAGCAGTCTTTGGCTCAGCCGTATTTTCTTTTGTTGTTTTCTCTTATTTTTATAGCAGGTACTCAAGGGGCTCAGGGGAACGAGTGAAGAGTGTTAACTCAAGAAGTTAGGATGAGAACATTTGGATTAATAAGATTTAATAGTATTTGATTTTAAGACTTCATTTAAATTATTTGGACCTATGTAAGGATTTGAGTGTTTCTTAGTACTTTAATTTTATCGTTCATGAAATTCTGATTACTGTTTGTGTGACACGTCAACCTTACCCGGGTTAGGGTGTTACATAGATACTAGTGTCTATAGTCTATACCCAGCAACATATGCTACCTACTGTTCATACGTAACAAATGATGCTTGCATTCGTCCCTTCAGTATGCTCACATACATAACTAATTAAGTAGCCACATGATATCATTAATCAGTACGCTCATGTTATATATAAGTCATTCTAAGCTACTTGAATTAGCCTTTTAAAACAACGCGTGATATTGTATCATCATAAAACATAGATATCAACTATGAACATATCGATCAGGAACTGTAAAAAGAAAAAATAATTATTATTCAGTATGCATAAAAGCGTACTTTAACAGTTGATTTTCTTGTAAATCATATTTCTAAGCATACATGTCATCTAAAATGTTCGAAGTGTCATGTAACTCATCTTAGGTGTGAGAATTTTAATATTGTACTGGTTCATACTCTTCATATAGTTGAATATAACACATCAATTTGTTAAGTAAATTATTGAAGCATAACACTTTTAAAGTTTATTTAAATATTCAATTGCTTCAAACTTGTTTATTTAGGATTTTAACCTATATTTTATATATATGTGTGGGTGGTTTCGATTTTTTACTAAAAGGATTGTGCAAAAACTTAAACACCAAAGAAAGTGCTGCAAAATTAATATAAAAAAAACATATAGCTAAGCTGAACTTAATTATGCGATAATATTTTAGTATTTGACCTTCAAAAGGTATAGGTCACAAATTAACATTATGGTAGGTTTTGGATGAGAAATTAGTGTTTTCTTAGGTTCCCCCACTGCAACGAAGATGGCAAAGCTTTATGCGCCTATTAGTTTTCCTATATAATAACTAAGCCATTTCCATCCATCCTTAATCCTAACAAATTTACTAATTTAGTATACACAAAACCCAGTGGAATAATGATTGTACAATTCTCATATTGCCATAATGTTGATTATATTGATAATATATATTCTATACTATATGTATATTAATATGGTTCAGCCCACATTTTTTATAATAATTAAGGTTTTGAATTATGCTAGGCATTATCTCTCTCCATATATAATTATAATTATGCACGTAGATAGTTTTAGACACGCAAAAAGATACAAACTTCTACCTCCCACTCAAACTGCAAGGGTGTAATATAATATAGTATTTATTTTAGCATTTAGCTTAATTGTCAGGGTTCTGATTAATTAAGGTTAGTCATTGTCTCGATCTGTATATACACTCATGTACATTGATTGTTTAAGGCTCACTGAGGATACGAACTTTCAATTTATGCAAAATTTACCCTATACTTTACGAAAAAGAGTGGCTATCGCGACAATGTTATTATGGGTTTTCACGACGACATGACATTGCAATATGATATGTGACGTTGCCTACATTCTTCTTTTTCGATATAGACCTTGTATTATAGGGTGATTTTATTGTAGTGATTGCTGATGCACCCTAGTATGGTTTTGTAACTATGTATTATAACAAGCTTAATGCATGCCTAAAAGGTTGTTAATATATAACTTCTCACACACTAGTTATGGATATCTCGCCACTATTGCCCACAATTCTTGTAATGACTACTAAAACCACCACCGGTGCATTAAAGTATCCACTTATGTTTTTATTATTACTATATGCATATATACATGACATACATATTGCGAGTTTGTTAAAGTACATTACGTTATTTAGATAACATATAACAATACTTAACTGTTTAACTTTTTGTTTAATTCATAATTTTTAAGTTAAATAATGGTTTGTAACTTTTGGTAAAAATCAGCAATATATATTTAGTGTTTTACATGGTTATCTCAAAATAGTATGTGTATATATGTAAGGGAAAATTTATGGTATAAAGTGTTGTTTCCGTGCGAAGGTTACGAAGCAACAAGAAACATTGATCTGAACGATTCATGATTTAAGAAGGAATAATCACGCAAGAAATATACATGAAGGGTAGAATTGGAAATAGTATACAATTGTTGACTTTTTTTAACTTCCTCTCTTTTTTTAAACACTATAACTTTTTCATATGACGTTATTTTTTTTAAAAAAAAATACACCATAAAAACAAGCATTTTATTCTCTTTAATATGAGTATAGTATTTCTATACTTTTTTATAAGTAAACAACATTTTTTTAAGAAAACGCCTATGTGTTGTGAGTATAACTTGCGTAATTATTCACTACGTAATTATCAACATAGCTTACGTAATTATCATATAATTTGCGTAATTAAAAATAAACTTGCGTGATTATTTTTATAATGTGAGTAATATTTCTTTGCGTAATAATAGATATAACTTGTGTAATTATAAATATAACTTGCGTAATTATGTATCTTTTATGTGTGATTGAAGCGCGGACGAAACTACCCATCCGCTAAAAAACACGTGTTACACTCTTATAACTTCGTACGCTTTATACGAAAATTACACTTTGTATAGTAACCGACCCATATATATGTATGTGTGTGTACACATGTATATATGGATTAGTAATTAACTCACATGTTACCTCAAGCTATGGGAACCATTGTGTCTTGATAAATAGAAAATGTTATTGTTAAAAGTTTAAGAACAAGTGGTGTGGGCTTGTTCTTAAGATATTTTCCTTGCGAGCTAGGGGAACTATACAATAATAAATGAATAATAACGCTTAAATGCAAAACAACATATATTTCTATTTCTCTCCCCTCCACATCTATCCAACAACAGTACGTGGTTTGGAATTTGAATGCCTTGCTTCATAGGGATTAAACATCTTCCACACAATAACATTTCATTCCTTTCCTTGACCTAACTAATGACAAGACCGCTGCTTTTATTAATTGCATCGTTACAAAACTTCGCATTCGATTAATAAGTTTAATATCTCTCCCATCTCTATCCGCTATAGTCATTCTCCAAAGAGAGAATGTGTGTGTGTTTTCAATTCATAGTTTCGTTTTCAGATTATATAGCTTGTTCTGATTATATATATTCAAACTAGAGTTAAGAAGCATATGTATTGTTCGATCGATCTCTTTATTATAAAATAAAGCAGCTAGCCTAATGATTGATGATCCTACATGTGCTAATTAAATACCACTCATGGTGTCAAATATGTATTGTTTTTTATGGTATTAATCCGTCACAACATCATGTGAAAAAATATGCATATATGAAGCTTGGCACCAAATTATCGTATGCATTGTTGATAGTACGTGTTCTATTTTGATTTTTGACACAATTTTGTAATCTAACGATATGTGTCAAGTGCATACAATAACAAGTCATTCCACACAATCTCTACATAAGTTCACAGCATGGCCCTTACATGTGCCATGATCGAACAGAGAAAGTGAAACATGTGTTCTTTCGTTTGTAAATAGATAACTCATTGAAACACATATAAAAGTTAAATATAACAAGTTTTAGACACGTGCTCTTTTAAAACAAGTCCTCATAATATAACAAAGCTAGATGTAGAAACAACAACATTATATTCATCAACATATTATTTATGCACGTACGCACATATACATATTATAATAATAAAAAGAATTTCTCATGTGATATTTTATACTTTTTAGAGACTTTTATAAAGTCTATGCGTACACAGAGAGTTAACGTGTGAAAGGTATATATAGTAAAAGTTGATGGTCGGTGGAATATAATTGATGAAACAAAGAGTTCTTCTGTGGGTGTGAGTCATGACTGGTCTACCAAGGCATCACGCCCTACCACCAACTTGAGTGCAATTTGGTTCAAGCCCCACTTGTTTTCAAGAGATGAAACAAAACACTGGCTCATGCCCTACTAAACCTTACTACAAAAACACCTTTTACAAACATATGGTAGATATTCATTTGCCGGCAGAAATTTTATTTGTTTGAATTTTCTATATAATTGTAACCAACTTCAACTGTAGTGGAGAAATGCATGTTGATTAGATGCAAGAGATGTGTCACTTTCATAACGACCGGAATATAAAAGTCTTTCCTTATGGCTTTGAGTTTTACTAGTACAGGTTTACTAGTATATATATAAACTTGTAGACATAAATTGCACGTTGCGCGCACAGGATTGTTGATCTTGTGATAAATTTGCAACACTTAGTTTAGAATAAAATTTATGAGAAATAGATAAAAAAAAATACCACGTGACTATATATTCGTAGCTTTATATAATGAGAAGCATAAACCGTGACAATTTATTTAAAAAGCCCGATAAGCAGTTTGATAATTTGTATGCTAGCTTGTGTTTTGTTTAGAATTTACATCAAAGCATATGATAAGATCTAACATCCTTATATTGTTAACTTAAGTATAATTATAGTTGAGGGGCTACAAACAAACTTTGTGGCCAAACTTCAAAGAAAAAAGGTTATGTGATTAATTTAAAAAATAATAGTAAGTCGATAAGTGTATGTTATATAAGTTTAATTAAACTAACGCATCGTAATTATACAAAGGGTTTTTTAATATAAACTAGGTGGTATCCGACCGCGTTTCGCGGCGGGAAAAAATCGATTACGACACCACACAGCGATATAAATCGGTATTAGAAGGCTCAGAAATGATGTGTCGTGGCTGCAAAAGATAGATTGCCTCGCCAAAACGACATACACTTTCATATCATCATCACCCTCAAACTATTAATATCCATCCCACCTCAGACACAAAGGGGAGGCAGAGCGACATCAGGTTTAACCGTCACGGCCACGTAGCCGACGAGATCTTAAAACCCTAAACGGGTAGGGGAGAGATTGTGAGGCAAAGAGAGGGCAGAGGCGGCGGTACCACCATCATCACCACTACGGTCGTCGGTTCACCTCAACCTAGTGACAAGCGACACCAACACCGTTTCCACCCCCGTAGTCGTAAAAATAGATGCCATCGCCATAACCACCATTACAATCGCCAACACTAACAGCAACAAAGGAGGCGAAAATACCTGGAAGCTGAGGTAGAGCAAAAGAGAAATAAACAGAGCATGCAGGAGAATCAAAGAAGGAAAAATTGAATAAGCAAGAATCAGCGAAGAATCCAGAAAGCGAGCACGTGTCCACCAAATGAGGCATTACCCAATAGAGGGAAGAATCCAGACAGCAAGAACACTGTTCCACATGGTACCTTGGCCAAGGTGGTAGTTCCCACCGTTGATGAAATATGGACGGTGGAGATTTCTTTAATACTATTCATTTCAAGCGGACTACTTGTCAAATTTAGGCTCAGATATCATGATTCAATGTGGCTGCAAAACATGTTGCCGCACCAAACACCGAACATAAATTTATATCATCACAGTCTAAGAAGTATGTGGTAATGCGCGTAGTGCTCCTGATCACAATCTTAGGCAACAAAACAGCCTGCCATTTAGGGTCAACACCATCCAAATTCATCAATCTCTTAAGCCATGCCTTTATCATAGAGTGACACAATCATAACCAACATATAAACCATCTACCAAAGTATCATTTTCTTACTGTTTATAATGCTCACGAACAGGACAAAACAAACTCAAAGGAAACTTTCATTGCAAGCATCAAATCATTAAGAACAATACAGTTGCTTACGTTCATTCAACTACATTTTAAACATATAGAGGTACAAATTGATACCAATGGTAAACATGACAACCATGGATATGAATTTGGCTCAGACCCGGCCGCCGCCTCTAGCTGCAATCCATTCACACACGGTTGCCACGCCAGGACAACAACCTGTTCATGCTCGGATCATCACAGCCAAAGAACAGCCTGACATAAACCCAACGTACGATCCAACGAATGGAAGCCAAGACAAAATAAAACAACCACAAACACCCAAATCAGTATCACATTCAAGAACAAATCAAAAACCCAAAACAGTATCATATGCAAGAGGATCATAATCATAGGACATAATGAAATAATCAAACATCCAGATTGCCCTAATACTGGAATCATTACTCCATTTGCTCCAACGAATTTCTATGATAATCTAATTTAATTAACAAAGTATGTATAGATGAAAGTAATCAGCAACAAATCTAATAAGTATCAGAATCGATTAAGAAAGCTTAGTCATTGGTGTTACCTCTGATTTGACAATCCATGATGGTTTGGGGACTGATAGCAAAGGTGTTGGAGGCGGTGGCGGTGGGCGGTGGTTGTCCGGTGGTGGTGCACCGTTGCCGAAATTTGGGGCCTGAGATCTGACGGTGGTTATTTTCTATATAATTGTAACCAACTTCAACTTTAGTGGAGAAATGCATGTTGATTAGATGCAAGAGATGTGTCACTTTCATAACGACCGGAATATAAAAGTCTTTCCTTATGGCTTTGAGTTTTACTAGTACAGGTTTACTAGTATATATATAAACTTGTAGACATAAATTGCACGTTGCGCGCACAGGATTGTTGATCTTGTGATAATTTGCAACACTTAGTTTAGAATAAAATTTATGAGACATAGATAAAAAAAAATACCACGTGACTATATATCGTAGCGTTATATAATGAGAAGCATAAACCGTGACAATTATTTAAAAAGCCCGATAAGCAGTTGATAATTTGTATGCTAGCTTGTGTTTTGTTTAGAATTTACATCAAAGCATATGATAAGATCTAACATCCTTATTGTTAACTTAAGTATAATTATAGTTGAGGGGCTACAAACAAACTTTGTGGCCAAACTTCAAAGAAAAAAGGTTATGTGATTAATTTAAAAAAATAATAGTAAGTCGATAAGTGTATGTTATATAAGTTTAATTAAACTAACGCATCGTAATTATACAAAGGGTTTTTTATAAATTTGCGTCCAAATTTTAAAGAACAAATATTTTATTGTCAATTCATAAAAATGAAAATTATTATTCTTTATTCAAAGTTTAATTAGAAAAGTTTTGTTTCCAAAATAAAAGTATTAAAATTTATGGTTAATTTAAAAATATATAAAAAATATATTATTCATACTATCACATCAATATTAATATATAATAATAATAATAATTTCATCTTAGGGTTTAGCTATTTTAGCACTTGATATCATAAGTTATATAAAAAAATGACTAACCTGAGGTAATATTATATTATTATATTAAAGACATATGTCGGTGGCTACAGTGCCACCGACCAACAAAGCCCTAATCCCCACACATGTAGAGCTTTACACCCCTTCAGCCTTCACCATCGCAAAGCTCTCCTTCATCTACCCCAAACGCAGCTTGGTGCAGCGCTGCTGCTACTCGGTTCCTGCAGGCTGAATCGCAGCCTTGCTGCGGCCTGCGCGCCTCTTTCCTCGGTCCTGGTGGTTGCTTGCTGCTGCTAATCAATCGCAGCTTGTTGCTTGGCTGCTTGAGTGCTTGCTGCTGCTACATCAACAGGAAACCCACACACCGTTATCTCTATATCCTCTTTTTCTCTCGGTGACTGTTTGCGGGATCTGTAAGGATGGAGGAGGTAGTGGTCGGGTGGTGGTGGTCATAGGAGAGGTGCGTTGAGGCCGATCTGGATGCTGATGATGTTATAAATTTGCTCACGGGTCGGATCCGGTGAATTAAACTTTTGTGTGTTGATTTAGGGCTTCAATGGAGTTTGTATTTGATTAATCATCATTTTAGTTCTGTATTTTGAGTATACATCATATATAATAATCACAAGATGTGTTTGTATGTTGGGTGTTATTTAGTTCCCCTGTTTTATCAAGTTTTGTGAGTTTACACAATTACACATACATACGCATACACGTATATGATCTTGATCAGTATGTGTTAATCTAGGGTTTTTAAAAGGGTTTGTTTGTTTTTAGTCATCCCTTTGTTTATGATAATATGATGGTATGTATAGAAGAAAATCTAGGGTTCTTTAAGCTCTAACCTTAAATCCTGTTTACACAATTAGTATTTTGAGGATGAAGTTTTGGCATTAGTTTTTTATATTAGTGAAATATCTTATTGTGAACTAAACTGATGTCAACTTTTGAGCTACAATGTAGTCACAAGTTTATGCAGAATCGCCATTAATTATGGATATTCAACAGAGTTTGAAGATAAGGCCATAATGGTGATTACATAACGAATGCATTACTTGTGTAGGTTGAAGAAGACTTCATAGTGAATGACAGAGAGTACTAAGATGAATGCAAACGAGTCGTATTCAAGTATTTCGAGGCCAAAGAAAAGAGAAAAAACTAATGGATTTGATAGAGAGGAGAAGAAACGAAGAACGACCCGTGGTGTTAAAAAACGAGATGATACTAATAGCAAGAGTTGGTGAAAGAAAGTATGAGTGAAGAAGAAATTAAATGCACATTTTTACAAAAAGTTGTTCCAAATCGGTCGACAAAAGGTGAAGTTGTCGAATGATGCTAATGGCATGATTACAAAGGAAAATGTTCAATTCCTAGACGTAAAAACTAAGGTGATTTGGTTACTGACATGTTTTTTCATTAAATAACATCTGCATACATTAATCTTAAATCATTCTTGATTTATAAGTTGTTTGACTCATTGGATGTTTAGATATGTTTTGCACAAGGATCCGGTGGGAACCTTCATTAGTCTTGCACAGAAAACAGATCGAATCTGGTGTGCATTTATTTCTTTAGATCACTAATTTGTAGATTAAGACATTAAGTTTCTTGATATATACTGGTTGCGGTTAATGTATATATGCATTAGCAGGAAATGGTGGGTTATCTAATTTTCAATATGAGGTCTCAACCGAGAAACATGATCATGTTCTTCCTATGTTAACAAGCTTCGTGCTTATTGGAAATAGAGGTCAAAATGTTGTGTTCTTTGACGGGCAGGTGAAATTATTCGCTTATTTTTTCATTAATCAATAATCTTTCTTTACCATCTCCATTTGTGTATTCTGGTGGATTTGTATTACACTAGAATTATAACTGTATAACAAGTTTAACAAACCAAATGATTAAGTACACAATCAATCTAGAATTTTCTTCTTTTTTACTTTATTAGTTGGAGATGTTGCATGATCGGATAGTTAAGGTGGTCTCTTTTGTATCATCGGTGTTAGCTGAGATTAAAGCACTCCGGCTGTCTGAGCGACTGAGAGAAAAAGCTGTTGAGGAGGTATTGTTTTCACCTATGAACTTATGCTTATTATGTAGAATTAACTACACATTATGATATATTTTCTTATTTGACAATTTTGATTGAATGCATATCCTGTATTGATATCATGTTTTGAACTATGTCCTCTTCAAATTGCCATTTCATTGGATAGGATGATGTTAATGAGTCTTTTGTTCCTTTAAAGAATGTACACTGTGGTTCCTTTTGCAGTATTCCCCAAAAAGTGGATCCCGCTCTAATAGCTCCGAAACAAATGCTATTCTTGGGGTGTATGGTGTTTTGACATTGATATTGTCCACTGAGATTAAAAAGTGTGTAGTGTCATTGTGTGAGGTACTCTCCCTGTTTGGTATTTAGTCTATTCATGAGTAGAAGTGGAACATGGTTTTGTTGTTTCCATGTTCCTATTTGGTGGTTCACTGGTTCTTGTATTTAGGTACATGTATGTATGTCTTTGCACGTAGCATTTTATGCTAATATTACACTAAGACATAGTTGTTGCTATTTGGCTATTACAACACATGAATGCTAACCATTTGTTCATTAAGTGATCTTGTATGTGTGGAGATACAGCCCCAAAAAATTAGTAACTTTAGGGGGGTTACTAATATACTATTATCTGTTAAATAGTATATTAGTACATTCAAAAATCTAAATGAATTAAACTAATTTCTTTTTGTTTTCTGTGATGGGCCTGAACACGGGTGGTATTGGTTGTGGGTTAAAAAGGGTGGTATTGGAAATGGGTCAAAACGGTTGGTATTAATATGGGTCAAAACGGTTGATATTTAATATGGGTCAAAACGGGTTGTTAATAGGTTACGGGTCAAAACAGGTCAAAACAGGTCAAATGAGTGATAATGGTTATGGGTCGTAACTGTTGATATTGAGTATAAGTCAGCTTGGGTGATATTGGTTATGGGTCAAAAGGGTGATATTAGCTATGACTCAAACTGATTGATATTTGTTTTGGGTCAAAATGAGTGGTATTTGTTATGGATCAAACGGATGGTATTAGTTATGGTTCAAAGCGGTTTTATTTGGTATGGGTCAATATGTTTTTATACAGCTTATGTTTCAAATTATTAACGAAGACCCGCAGCAACGCGCGGGCACCAATGCTAGTTTATATTATACTAATTAGCAACTTAAAGTTACATTGGTAGTTATACTTTAAGCATTAGAAGTTGTACATGTCATTTGTTTTATATGTCTTTTTATTTTTTAATTTTAAATTCAATATTTTACCTATTTTACATTTAACCACTATAATTTTTCACTTTTAACTTTGACCGCCTATTCTTTTCATATTTTACAACATTTTCGTATACATTTCGCTCTAAATTTTGAGAGTAATACGTCATAACGTTCGTGTGTGGTTTAGGGTGTTACGTCTATTTTTTCTACTTTGCAGCCCAGTTGTGACGTCCGGATCCTAAATCGACTAGCTATTGTTTTTAACGTTTTACGTGTCACAAGCATGGTTCAACATTTAAGATCTTACTTTTCTTTCGGTTTTAATTTTTTTCGTTTTATTTTTTTTTAATATGAGTTTTTCCGCGTTGGCGGCCGCTGATTGTGGTGTGACATTGATGCTATCTGACATGGTTTTACGCCCCCGTCGCAAAGTGGGGGGCTTAATACTAGTTACTAGTCTTTAAGTCTTAAAAAATAGAGAGTTATCTAACATCGATCCATTAGAAGTTCCTTGATAAAGGTGGCTCCTGGCTAATCGGTTGATGATACCCCTTTTGGAAACATGGCATGGGTAAAGGTCTTCCTGAAAACGTACCAACGTCTTTGTTGAAGGATTAAAGGAGGGTACGTCACTGACAAATTACTGATAGAATTTGCAAATTGTTGTAACGATTGGTAGTTTTAAACATGAAGATCATTAGAATTACATAAATACAATTGCATTCTTCATATATAAAACGGCCAATATCGTAAGATTTTCATGTCCCAAAAGAACTGGCAATACCAGTAATGGCATAGTAGGGATCGTGAGTGGTCTCAATTCGAAGAGGCTACATGTCTTTTAACTTCACCACTCTACTCCTATAGCCATGAGGCATGACAAGGTCGTGCACTCAGATTGGTGATGATGTATTTTCGACTGTATGCTCGATTGTATGTCTCTTGTAGTTTACCAACACAAGTTACCGCCTAGAAGGAGTGTTTAGCCACTTTGGACCTGATGTATGTTTCAAGGGGTGTAGGTGTTAAAATTGTTGTTTCAGTGCCTTATGGGATTTCTTTTGCAACAAACTCGTTTTAATTGATGGGAATTTCTTTAAGAATGGTTAGAATTAAATTATATATCTTTTCGATCGTAGGTCATGATTATTGATTAAAAAAATTAGTAAACTAATTTTAATTAGTTGTTTTAAAACTAAAGAGAAAATCTTCCTATTCTAATAAAAAGGTATCTTAAGATGAACGTGGCAACACCACAATCATTCTCACAAAAACTTTCCCGCCTCTCTCTTATTAAATAATTACCTTAGTTAGTAATAATATTATTTAATATTTTTCAGATTTAATAAATTAATAAAGAGATCTATTTATTAATGTTATTTCTAAATAAATATTTTTTTAAAAATAATAAATTTATTTAAGCATAAGACTTTTTTAAAAATGAAATATTTTAAAATTGGTATTTTTAAAAAGTTAATTTTTAAAACCAAAATAATTAAATATGGAAGTTATAATAGCAAATTTTTTAAAATGACCTTTTATACAGTTTATTTTAGGATAAAATATTTATTTTATTTTTGAAAAAATTAAAACAAATTTTTAAAAAGTTGATATCACTGTTTATTACTTATATCATTTTAATACATATTTCAGTCAATCATATCTTAAAAATTATTTTATAATAATAAAATTTATTATATATTAAATTTTTATTTATTCAACCCGTGTAATACACGGGTTTACTATAGCTAGTTATTAGTATAAAAGACATTCTCGTAAGCATCTGGATTCTTTCATACGTCACTGGGTGATTTTTATTATTAGTATTTTCAAAAGTTGAATTGCAATACGTATTTAAATGATTGAGATAGTTGTTTTTGGAAAGTCAATTGATTGTTGTAATCTTGCATGATTTTAGGAGATTTTAGTTGAATTAATTTGGATCTTTTATCAAAATTATGTATTTGTAAATGGTTTCACGTCTAAAGTTAGAAACCTAAAAGCACAACATTCAAGTTCCCATATAAATAACCTATTTGTATATATATTTTAGCATTTTCAGATGAAAATATAAAAACTTAGAAGAAATATATTATCAACTAGGTTACAATCCCGTGTAATACACGGTTAAATAAATTACTGTTACATTGTTAATGATATGAAAAGTTATGTCTTAAATATTGTGTATTACACGGATTGAATAAACCTACGTATTACACATTTAAAAATTTAAAGTTAACATATTGAAATTTTAATTATGGATAGCTATTAATTGATAAATAACTATTATAATATTTATAATTAGAGAGGAGAGAGAAGCGGGAAAATAAATTATTAGATGATCTATAATGGTGACAAGTGTTCAGATTTATTTTTATTTATTAGTATAGAGATTTTCTAATTAGTAAATTAGTAATCGAGCTTTATATTCGTATTTCAATTTACTAAAATTTAACACCCCTATTTCAGTTTATTGAATCAGTCGAACTTCAATTCCCTATCTAATTCCCTCAAAATCAACTAATAAACTTCTAGATAAACCCTAAATTATCTATATTTCCCTCCCTAAATCTATATTTCCCTCCCTAAATCTATATTTCCCTCACACCCATGATGTATTCAATTTGGGCTCAAAAAACTGGAAATTCAATTTGAATATCATCGATTTGAAATTCGATTGATTTAAAGTCTAATTAACATCGGATTCATATCGAATTCAAATGTCAGATTCAAAAATGGAATTCGATTATTTTGAGTATTTGAAACTCGATTCGTTGAACACGAATAGATGTAAATACATTACTTCATTATATCTTATGCATGTGACAATTCAATAATCTCCAAAGCACAATAGACTAACAAATTTTGACTGTTTTTTACGTATAACTGTATAAGAGTCTAACATCCTTTTTATGATAATCATATCACATACATATTTCAATCTAAGTTTCTTTTAATTAAACTTTTAAAAAGAACAATTACTTTCCTAATTTTTGGGACTCTGCAGAAACCAATTTTCCATCTTATAATCATTTTGTTTTTCTTTTTTTAAATTGGAAATACTTGAAAACAAAGAAGGAACACCAACATAAATCAATTGTCCAGTAAAACGGTAGAATTTCAACGAACACTATAACAACAACAAAAAAATCCCTAAATTAGATAAATCGTCGGTGCTCCGTCTTTAATTGATGGAATCCATCTGTGAGGTCGTAAACCTGATAGTTACCATCGGAAAGCATGTGTGAGAAACACGTAGTTTATGCTTCAACTTTTTTGTAACTTTTGCTGTCGATTATCTCACTAACAGATTCTTTAGCAATCCCTTAAACAAGACCGGTTTTACCAGAAAAAGTTGGCCACTCCTCAATAAAATAATCTTGTGGTACGTTCCCTGTTTATTGTAAAAGATATCACCCTGGATTTATAGGTCGGTGATACTCCTCTGTAAAACACCGAGTAATTATAAACATTACTTTTATTAAGCAAATAGTCATTTAAACATTTCACCTAGAAAACATTTGAACATAGGCCAAGTGGCCAACTTTACAATCTTCACACCACGGGACCATCTGTACGTGATGGTTACAACTATAAGTTTTTAACTATAAATGTCATTCCCATCGCATAGGATTAAAGATTAAAGAAAGGCGACAATACAAGAACAAAAAGAAAAATAATAATAATAATAATAATAAAATACTATTGGTTAACTAAATCAAACTTCTCAAAACAATGTATTCTTCTTCAATCATTGAAACAACATTATAACAGCAGAAACCAGCTGAGCTTCACTCCAAAAGCTACAAGCTCGTTTCCTTAATCTACAAATTAACCATGCAATAATAACCTAACCCAAAAACTAAATAAATAATTAAACAAAAAATCCATCATGGATATCCCCAATTAATTCTTCAAGATAGAAGCTTTAATTAGGAGACTCCGGGGAAATGTTAATTATAGCCACATTAATCCCTCAGGCATATCTCCTCCACATTCTAACCTTGCTAATTAATTAACCACCATGCATATAAACAATATCATCCATATGCATAAGCCTTCATTGTGCTTGTTGTGCTAGATCCTTTGAGCTTATAAATGTCCCATGAAACCCATATGGAACCCTTGAGGGGAGTTTAACACATGCTTCCATCTCCATACTCATGGCGTTTATAATCACCAGCTCCGACTTCCATGTCTTCTCGTCGTGAACAAACACCATAACATACCCGTCGTCTTCGCCACCGGATCCCGATCATTAGGAAGAAAGAACGGCTCACCGCCATATCGGTTTTCCCCATAGAAGTATTTCTTGATTTTGCCAGTGACCAAGTCGACTTTGGCGAAGCCTGAGACTTTAGGCCATGGTTCCGCAATAGCTAGGTAAGCATACTGAGTTTTCCTACCGAGCTTGTCGCGGTTCACCATACCCGCTTCAAGGTTTACTTGGTCGGGTTCTGATAGAACCCGACGCTTGGTTGATTTACGAGTCGTCAGACTGATTCTTATTTCAGTTAAAACGCTCTCGAGTCTCGCGTCAGACTCGTTGAAAATGGAATCCGGTGGAGTCATGCATGAACCGATGACGACGACTTCGTTCGTCTCCGGTTCTTCCCAAGCGTTCCATAGATGAAAACAAAAGGTCTCCGG
Source organism: Flaveria linearis (assembly GCA_024085815.1). Lineage (NCBI taxonomy): Eukaryota > Viridiplantae > Streptophyta > Magnoliopsida > Asterales > Asteraceae > Flaveria > Flaveria linearis. Next base: position 115,848,628 of record CM044001.1, read on the forward strand.
TGAGTCCACCCATATCATGTCGTCGGAATTTTCAGCGTTTTTCGATAATATCCCAAATCTAGACATTTTACTCTCGTCGTAAATCACCGGTGATCCACCTTTAACCATCTCTTGAAGCTTAAACACCACCTGTTGATCGGGAACACCACGTAGTTCTCGGTGATCGCGAAATCATGCATCATCGTCGGAACGTCCAACGGGATCTCAACGTCCGGTGACTTCTCACCGTCTTTCGAAAACTTAAAGTACTTCAAATACGGCTTCTGCACGACGTCGTAGCTCAAAGCAAACATTTCTCCGGTAACGGGGTCTACCTTCGGGTGAGCGATCATCGTCGACGTGAGTTGCTCGGAGAAATCATAACGTCCCACCGTTTCGATATCCGACGACGGTGTGATCCTGATATGATAAGGCAGATCATCTTCCGACATCGCGAGCAACCGGTGGTTGAAGAACACCAAACCGGCGTTCGCGACGCCCATACCATTGCTACCATCAACCAAACCCAACAACGATCGAGCGTAAAATAACGCTAACCGAGCCACACCCGAGTGCCCGTGAAGCTCACCGATGGCTTTAGGAAACACCGGTCGACCTAACTTTTTCTCCTGCACGAGCCGGTGAGTCTTGGTCAACTTACACGAGTAGCTTACTGAGTTACCATCGATGTTAACCGCATGAACCATACCATCACCATCAAACAGGTGATGTCCGGCGATCGGTTCGAACAGCGGGTTCGCTCCGTTTCGAACGTAGACACCGTTGATGCACTCGGGTATAGATCCACTAACGGTTAAGTTATGCTTCACTGGTTGCTCCGGCACGGGGGCGAAGTTGCCGGAGATTTGGACACGAGGGTCGGAGGTTTTGGGGAGAGGATAGCGCGATTCGCGCGAAACTAGCGCGCTTTCGACGACATCCAATGCGGTGGCTGCAGCTCTCTGTAGTAAGTTCCATTGAAACGGATGATTTGGAGCATGTTCTCCGGTGGGAATGGTGGGTGGGAAGTGAAGCAATGAAGAAGATTGCAAAGCAGCACACTTGATTGAAGATCTTCTTGAAGATGATCTTGAGGGTTTATAATGGATCTTGTGGTTTGATTATTATTGTTGATTCTTGATGAGAAAGAAGATGAAGATTGAAGTAAGGTTGAAGTGTAAGGATTGGTGGCCATTGATTTGGGTGAGTTGAAGAAGAATGAGGGGGGGAGGGGGTAATAAATAGAGGTCGGTGGGGCCCGGTGGAGACATCAAAAGAAAGACCACGTGGATATTATATGACATATGAGATGACAAATGTTTTTGTAGACCGTTGTGTTTGTGAGTGAGTGGTGAGGTTTGTTAGTTAAAATATATGAAATTGTATGGTTTATATATGTGAAATGAGAAACTTCAAAAGCTACTTGGCTTCATCATTCTCTTTTACTTGTATTGCTACTCTAACTTTATAAATGAATATCCTCTCATTCTACCCTAAAAAAATAAGAAAAGTATGTTTCGTATTATGTTTTTATGAATATATCGAAAATTCAAAAGTGTACATTTAGCCATTTCCTTTTCTGTTGTGAATAATTTAACTAGCTAATATAAAGTTTCTATCATGAAGTATTAAAAAATATGTATCACGCAATGCCATAGAGGTGTAAAACCAAGTGGGCCTAGTGAACCAATGTGCTACACCTTATGATAATATATTCATATATTGGATCAAATACATATATTGAAAATGGTTTCGAAGCGTATAAATATTTTAGACCTTGATTTACTATTTTCAATGATTAAAATTCAGTGGGTCAAGAATTTAAATAAAAGTTAGGTAAAACAGGGTTGGAGTGGGAAAAAAAAATGAAATAGCTACCTTTTGATGACATTTTTTAGTTCAAGTTTCATCAAAAGTTTTTAAGTCCGATAACCTTCAAATTTTTAAAAGAAAATTTCACAAAATAGTAAGCAAGTTTTAAAACGTTCCAATTAAATCACTCATATTGTCATTTGTTCTAATCAGGTTATTAAAATTTAAAAGTGTTCTAATTGGATCACTAATACTTTGTTTGTTCCAATTAGGTAATTAAAGTTTTAAAAGTGTTATAATCAGGTCACTCATATTTTTTTAATGTGGTAAATAATCATATTTTTTTAAAATAATTTAGTTTTTTATAAATATTGTTAACTTTTTAAAAAAATTTAATTTTTTAATTTTTTTACAACTTATGAATGATCTAATTAGAACAATCCTGAAACTTAATGATTTGATTGGGACACAAAGTGTTAGCCGATATCTATGCCCAATATATATCGGCCCTTTATTTGTATTTATTGTATTGATTTACTTTCCGTAATTACCTCTTCTCCTTTGTATTATATATGTACACCTTTGTTATCAATGGAATTCCAGGAATTATACCAACTTACATGGTATCACCCTCTAGGGTTTGATTTTGATCACCCTGCCATCCTAGTCCTCATTCACGTCGCCAGTCATCATGACCGACAAACCCGTCACCATTGCCTCTACATCCGGCGAGGCACCCGGCTCGAAGTCCCTCCATCCGGTTTACACCGTTGGGAACATTCAACACAAGGTCCGTGTCTAGACGGCACCAAGGTATCTTACGCCTCATGGGTGAAACTCTTTACGCTTCATGCTAAAGGGTATAATGTGCTTTGTCACATTGATGGTACGCCTCCACCCGCTAAAGACTCCCCCGACTTGCCTCATGGGAAAATATTGATTCCATTGTGCTTCAATGGATCTATGGTACTCTCTCGGATGATCTTCTTGTCCGCGTATTAACCGATGAATCCACCGCCCTTAAGGCTTGGTTACGGGTCAAGAATCTCTTTGTGAATAACAAGGGACCCCGTTCCCAAGCCATTCAACATGAGCTTGCCAATCTCACCCTCACCTCAATGCCTCCCTCGAAGCCTATTGCCAGAAAATACGGGAGTTAACCGATCAACTTCATGCCTTGGATTCCCATGAATGATCAACAACGCGTCCTTCACCTTGTCAAAGGTCTCCCAAGAGAGTATGACATTATCTCCTCAATCTTGAACCAATCTCTACCATCTTGGGAAGACGCCATCGATCAACTCCTTTCTGAGGCGGGCGCATTAAGACTCGTGATGCAAGCTCTCTACAAACACTCTGCAATTGCTGCTGCCATACCACCTTCCTCACCCCCACCTTCATCTCACCCGCACCACAACCCCCCCAACCGGCCCAATCCAACAGTCGCGGCCCATCACACCGCCGCGGCAACTCACGACCCATTCTCCCCTCCAACCGACGCCCACACAATCAGCCCACCCGAAACCACCCTGGCCCACCCCCACACTCCTACAACCGCACCCCTAACCAACCTTTGCATACCCACCGCATACCCCACAACAGCCTTATTACCCACCCTTTTGGGCCCCTCCCTATTGGACACCACCCCCATGCCCATACCCCACCCGAGGATGGTCACAACCATGGCAGCCCCCGGCATCCTCTAACTGCAACGAGGCAGTCAACGGCCTGCACAAGCTTACCTCACTGAGGTAGACCCCCTGGAACCAACTCAACTGGCTGATGCGGTTCAGGCTCTTTCTGTGGACTACTGTGACGGTAATGACCAATGGAACTTCGACACAGGTGCATCTTCTCACATCTCTTTTGATAAAAATAACATTGACACTTTTTCCATGTTTGCACCAATAGCGTCAATAATTGTTGGTAATGGCAATAAACTTCCAGTCTTGGGTTCGGGACACTCCACCCTTAATTTTGCCTTAAAACCATTGCATCTCAAAAACATCCTTTTTAATCCAATATTGTCAAAAATCTTATCTCTGTACGTCAGTTCAATATTGACAATTATACCTCCATTGAATTGACCCCTATGGTTTTTCTGTGAAGGATTTCAAGGATGGCACGATCCTGAGTCGTCACAACATTTCGGTGACTTGTACTCGCTCACTCCCAATGCTTCCGCCACTGCATGTTTTGCCTCTGCTCCAGTTTCCACCTTTTGGCACAAGACTCGGTCACCCGGGTCAACCCGTGATGGATTTTCTTCGTTTAAACAATTTAATTTCTTGTAATAAACATAGTAGTTCGTCTCTTTGTCATGCTTGTCAATTATCCAAACATAAACGATTGCCATTTAGTGATTCTATTACTCATACTTTATGTCCTTTTCGTTATTGCACTGTGATTATGGACTTCACCAATTTTGAGCCATGCGGGTTATAAATATATCTAGTAATCATTCATGATTTCACACAATATACATGGGTCTACCCTCTCAAATTTAAATCCGAAACCTTTTTAAAAGTCACCCACTTTCATCAATTCGTCACCACCCAGTTTCGCCTCCCCATTCAAGCCATTCAATGTGATATGGGGGGCGAGTTCGACAACACAAACCTTCAACAATTCACTGCTCAACACGGTATCCAACTACGTTTTTCATGCCCCCACCACCTCTCAAAAAATGGCAAAGCCGAGCGCATGATCCGTAGATTAAACGAAATCATGTTTACCCTTCTCACCCATGCCTCCCTCCCCTCCCCTTATTGGGTCGAGGCCCTTCACACCGCCTCCTATCTCCACAACATATTACCCACCAAAATTCACCAGAACCATACCCCACTCTCTCTCCTTTACCTTCGCGAACCCACTTACGATCACCTTCGCGTATTCGGGTGCATTTGCTACCCCAACACTTCCGCCACCCGACCAAACAAACTCACCCACCGGTCGGTCGCATGTCTCTTTCTCGGGTACCCGGCCAACTTTCGGGGATACCGCTGCCTAGACCTTGCCTCCGGTAAGACGATTTTCTCCTGACACGTCACCTTCGATGAAAAACCTTCCCCTAGCCAATCCATCTACCCCTTCACCTATACATGACTTTCTTGACCCCAACCCCTACTGTTCGACCTCCCCACTTTTGCACAGCCCATCATCAACCCACCCAGCCCAGCAACCCATCGCCCCAACCTGGCAGCCCCTCGGCCAACCTCAACCTTCGCCTTCTCCCCCCACTCCAGCAGCCACGGCCCATCTCCCACTTCCCCATCCTCCGGCCCACCATCCTTACCAACCCACGATACACCACCAGTCCCAACCAACCACCCTCACCCTCTCGGCCCTACTCCCTCCCACTCCCCTATCCATCCTATAATGGCCCAACCCTCACCCGCCATCAACAACCAGCCTCCCCCGCAACACCCCATGCAAACCCAACCCTCACCAGCTATCAACAAGCAGCCTCCCCCGCCACACCCCATGCAAACTTAATAAATCTTTATATGGTCTAAAGCAAGCCCCCAAGGCTTGGTATCAACGTTTTGCAGGTTATTTGTTGAAGTGTGGATTCCAGAGCAGCGTTTGTGACACATCACTTTTTATTTATCATCACGGGGACCACATGGCATATCTACTACTATACGTGGATGACATCATTTTAACCGCTTCTAGCAACAGCCTACTACAACAAATAATTCAATCTCTTACATCTGAATTTAAAATGACTGACTTGGGCGCTTTACATCATTTTTTAGGTATCGCTGTCACCAAACAATCCAACGGATTATTCTTGAATCAGTCTACTTATGCAGCGGATATTCTGTCCCGTGCCAAGATGACCAACTGCAAACCCGTTAGCACACCCGTGGAAGTTGGATCCAAACTTAGTATCGACAGCGGTCCTGTATTCGATGATGGTTCGTTGTACAGAAGCCTTGCCGGGGCCCTCCAGTACCTCACAATCACCAGACCCGACATCGCCTATGCTGTCCAGCAGGTCTGCCTATTTATGCATGCTCCTCGTGAGCCGTATTTTTGTTTCTCAAGAGGATTCTTCGCTACATCAAAGGAACTATGCACCAAGGGCTCGTGATTTCTCCGTCCCCGTCAACCACTCTTACTGCCTACTCTGATGCTGACTGGGCCGGCTGTCCCGACTCCAGACGATCCACGTCCGACTACTGCGTCTATTTGGGCTCCATTTGATATCCTGGTCATCCAAGCGCCAGTCCACCATTTCCAGGTCAAGCGCAGAAGCCGAATATCGAGTTGTCGCTAATACAGTTGCTGAAGTCAGTTGGGTTCGCAACCTGCTGCTAGAACTACGCGTCCCGATTAGACATGCCTCGATCATCTATTGCGATAACATCTCAGTTGTCTACCTTGCAGGAAATCCAGTTCATCACCAACGCACGAAACACATTGAACTGGACATCCATTTCGTCCGAGAAAAAGTTCGCCTCGGAACTGTTAAAGTCCTCCACGTCCCTGCTGACTATCAATATGCGGATATCTTCACCAAAGGTCTACCGAAGCATCTATTTCAGCGTTTTCGCTCCAGTTGTGCCTTCGTCTACCTACGGCTCAAACTGCGGGGGCGTGTTAGCCGATATCTATGCCCAATATATATCGGCCCTTATTTGTATATTATTTGTATTGATTTACTTTCCGTAATTACCTCTTCTCCTTTGTATTATATATGTACACCTTTGTTATCAATGGAATTCAAGGAATTATACCAACTTACAAAAAGTATTAAAGTGACCTGATTGGAACAAAAAACTTTATGATCTAATTAGAACAATTATAAAACTAATTACTATTTTATAAAGTTACTCATTTTTTAAAGTCAGGTTTCATTAATGTATACCATAAATGGAGAACTTTATTATCTTTCATTTGAATATGTTATTCCTATAGTTTAAACGAATTCTTTAAAAATGGTACTTAAATACGTAGGTACATATACGCAACTATGTAATTTTATACGTTGTACACAATTACTTAATTACCTAATTATGCATGTTTTTAAACAATTGTAGTGGTGTATAATTACATATGACAGTCAGCCTTAACCTGGAGCACGTGTCACATCACTCACAAATCTTCATCCATTATAGGACACACCTTGGAGGCAACTAGTCCGGTTGTTATTTTGTTAACTTGACGTTATGTATTCAAGTCGTGAAAATAGCCTCCTGTACAAAGTGGGGAGTAAGACTTCGTACATCATATCGCGAAGCGAGCGATCTGGCCTCTTCAAGGATTCTACGCAAATAGGGAGTTAAGTCAAGCGCCGTAGACACCTGGTGTTTTAGTCGTTTAGTATACACCATTATTATTTAAAATATTCTACGTTAACGTTGTTCTGATAATATGTGGAAAACTAGATCATATGAAAAGAATTAAAGAAAATTTCAGATGGTCGTATGATGTTTAGACATATGTATTGGATACTTTTTGAGTGTACTGTTTTTGCTTGTCAGTAGCGTGTGATAAATAGGTCATCTAGTATTGATATTAAGTACTCTTGTAAGGAATAACTTAAGTGAGGCTAAAGTGGAATAACGTCGGGCATAGAATACCAATTTAGATTTAATGGGTGAGAGTAATTAAATACTAATATTAGAGATCCAACAGTATAGGTGCGTGCTAGCATTGCAAAGCATACTCTTGCATGTGTTCTTGTACGTGAATTGACCTATGATCGAGTGAGTATCGGTGATGTATCGATGGGCGTCTAAGTGGTGCAAACTAGCGGTGATGGAGTACGTTGCAAAAGTTTCAGGGATTTAGGGTTATGTGACTAGCTATGTTGATGAGTGGAATTTCAGAAGAAAGAGAGTTTCATCACTGTGGCCCTTTTTAAGAAATTGAAGTTTCTGATTAAAAAAAAATTTAATAGCTGAAAAAAGATATCCATCGATAATAGCTCACTTGTTTATGTTTTACGGCAAGTCCACCAATAGGTCTTATTATTTGGTCTTATAATGTGTTAATGGGTTATTTAGATTAGACAAAGTCGCATTTGGCCATAACATTTATACAGGGTGTTTTTTAAAACGAATTCGAGTTATCTGAATTTAATTTTTTACAAAGAATCGCATTATTCATTTCGAATAAGCTTATTCAAATATGAATAAAATTCGAATAAAAATACAAAATTTAAAAAAATATATAGGACTTTTTTAATTTTATAACAATCTAAGTACATGTTATTACAAATAAACATAAGAATATTAGACATTATGGCCCAAACTCATATTTAAAAACAATAAAAATATAATAATTTATAAATCCTTCGCGATGGAAACTCCCTTCAAAGTGCTTGCTTCCACCGGTGGCGGGCGGGCGAAGGGGAGATCCAAAGACACACTATAATGCTACTACACAACATACGTGTGTGAATATTTCTTATTCAAATCAAACTTGAATTGAGAAAATCATACTTGAATTTGATTCAAATTCAACTTGTACTATTCCAATTCCATTCGAATAAAACCAAGAGTTGAATTCTAATTCTATTCGAATTGAATTGTTGTAAAGGCGATCAAGTGATGTAATTGATGTGATTGTTCAAATATTAACATGACATAATACATAGAGGTCCTTCTGCTTAAATAGTAATCAACAGAAGTTCAAAACACAAGTGTAAACTTGGACGCCTCTAAGTGTCAAAAAAATAATAATAATAATAAGCTTTCGCTTAATGTAATCAATTTCTTTAAACCACCGTTAAAAACAATGATATATAAGTAATATGTATATAAGTTGTTAATCACTTGTTTGGTACAAAATATTTCTTTGGTTTAGTGGTAAATGTATATCCCTTCGCATAAAAGTTTCAATTTGATCATTTGTGACAACCCTAAAACTCTAGATTAGAAAATGAAAATATTTAAGTTATCATTTATTACAATTACTATGCCTTAGTGTATATATATGCATTAATTGGATGAAAAATTTGTATGTATGTATATCATGCACGTATGCATTATTTACGTATGCATGTATGTATATATCTAAGTAGACTTATTACCATATATATTATGAATATTTTCATATGAGCATTTTCACGTTATAACTTTAATAAAGTAACTTTTATGATAAAAATTATGTATGTACATAAGTTTAGTATGTTAATATATATGTGTATAGTGTGCATGCATGCATTTTATGTACGAATGTACATATATATATATATGTACACACATATATATGTGTGTGTGTTATATATATGTATCTAAAAATCATAACACATATATGAACTAAGTTTGATCAAACATTATCAAACAAGATTTCATCAAACCTTGAATCAAAACAAAGACAAATCACACCCTAAACATCTAAACACTAAAACAAATACAACCATTAACGAAACCTCGATTCATTAGGAACTTAGCAACCCGATTAGCAACCCAAACTATTAGTTAACCTTGACTTAATGGTTAAGCATGTAATTAGCAATCCATCCGCCACCCTTAACAATAATCACCCAAACCACCACCTAGCTACACCAATCACTCGACCAAGCCACTAACCCCCTCAAGAATTTGCCACCTATCACCTAAGGAACTAACTAAGCAAGCCTAAACTACCATCTTACCACCCTACCCCTAGACATCATCATAATCCCTCCCATTTACAAATCCCTCCCGGTCGATGGCTTCACCACAACCACCATCACTGCACGACACCACTCTTTCCTTCTCTCGACTGCAAATGACGACCACAAACCACCACACTCGCCACCCTCATCATTTAGGCTCTCTCTCTTTCTCTCTAGGTTACTACAACCATAACACCACCATTACTATCATTCACCACCCCAACATCAGTCTACCCTCGGTCTCCATACACCCGCAAAACTATCGTCATCCTGGAACACCCTCATACTCTCACAACTCTCTCTCGGTTTCTATATTACCGTCACACACGTATGCACCATCATCATCTAAACATCTACTACATCTAAGTGTGCACCTTCAAAGGATCAAGAACCTTCATTTCAAAGCTTAGAACATTAAGAATTTCAGAAGCTAATCAACCATCCTTCACCACCTTCTCAATCAAACAAGGTTAGAAACCTCAATTATCTAATTAAAAGAGGTATGTGTTTAAACAAGCACATACATGATCATCATCAAAGACTACCCACAACCATGTGTTAATTATCTTAAAAATTCAGTGAAAAATGAGTAAGAAGAATTGAGAAAATAATGGTGTTAAACAAAAAGGATTAAAACAAGAAAAATTACAAACAAAATGATTAAAGTCTTTATATTTTTCTAAAATCAGAATAAATACTTAAATGATTATGATTGTTGAAATAAATTTAGAAGTATGTTTAGAAATACTAGAATTATCTATCTATAAATTTTGGTATATTAAAATTGAGTAAATTAATTTATGATTTAAATAATGGAAAAATAAGAAAATACTATATGGGAGAACCGAACCCGGTAAAAATCTGGAAAACTATATAATGATCATTATATGTTATAGAAGCTCCAGAATAAATTTTATGACTAAATTCCTTTATATGACTGAGATTGATATTTTATTATGAACTGTAATATAAAAATCGAAAGAAGTAAGTAACTATGAAATAAATTATGAAAAATTCACATTAAATATTATATTCTATATTTGACAATATGTGAAAAATTCGTAATTTTGGAGATATGTAATTTTTTTCTTAAATTTTGTAGATTTTTGAAAAAATTACAGTAAGCTATTTATTATGAATTACAAACCACGAAATTTATGGGATACAAGAGACTATAAAATAAACATTCTAGAAAATTTTGAGAATTTATGATATCAGTAGCTATTTTTTCCTATTTATGATAAGTTTGCATTAATTCTAGAAAAACATCTGAAATTAGTTAATAGTAGGGATTTTAAATGAATAATGATATCTCCAGATGATATTGCTATTAAATTTTTGAAAATTTTGAGTAACCACAGTTATTGTTTTATAATTTTGACTGAGGTACTAAAAATTTTAAAGAAAAACGTTCCTAACTTATAATTAATTTTATAGGTTATGCTGGAATTAAAGTGAGATTCATAGCCCCGTTTTATTATGAGTTTTGGGGGAAAAAAACATATTGTTTTGTGTTTGATGCAAGTAAATAAGACTTTTTGAGATAAACTGTCATGTTACCGTAAGATACAACCATTAATTCGGATGAGGGACCGTCTGATAATATTGGTAGCCCTACTTAGAAAAAAATTTCCTGCACCAACAGGATGAGTGTTGTGATGCTATATTATCTGATTTTTGTGATTTGTATTTGTGACAGTTATGAATCACCTGGTATATAAGCTGTTAAGTATCTCACTTAATCAATGGGCCAAAGAAACTAGGGAGAAGCCATAGAAGAAATTAGAGAGAAACTTAGAACATATTCTTTATTCATGCATATCCATACAATAAACACCATTGCCTTTTTATAGGCTCTCAAAAGCAACTCACAATAAATAATACCCACAAGGGGAAAACATGCTCTCCTCAAAGATGGTATAACCCACGAATTCCTGGAACTCATTTATTCTCTCACCACTCATCAATCCAACAAACTCATAAACACACAACACACTCATCAAATAAACAAACAAATAAACATACGGTATGCATGCATGGTTCTTCATGGGTTCATGGGTGTCTTCTCTTGCAAGATGTTAGGACCGTAACAATCCACCCGCTTGAACTCACCTTGTCCTCAAGGTGAAGATCGAGGTTGTCTGAGGAGTCTGTGATCATCATTAGCTGAGGTTTAAGGCATTTGTGGTCGGGCTTGTAGCTCTCATCACAATAGTAACACAAGCCTTTAGCATGACGGTCACGGAGTTCGGTACTTGTGAGACGTCGAGCTGTATTAGGAGCTGGAAGAGCCAACCGGGGGGTGGGAGTTGGTCCCAAAAGACCTGCAGCAGTTGGGTCTTCAGTGGAATTAAAGAGTTGGCCCAGCTTCAATTTTTCTTCCACGAGACGTGCCAACCCAATTGCATCAGACAATGATCGTGGGGATTTCATCTTAACTTCCAAGCGAATCTCATCCTTGAGTCCGCCCACGAAACATCCGATCAAAAGGGCTCCGGTAAGCCATCAACACGGTGGGAGAGGCGTTCAAATTCCTCTTGGTAAGCAACCACGGTGGTGGTCTGTTGAGGCGAGAGAGGGCTTCAGCAGGATCCTCATAATCGGTAGGGCCAAAACGAGCATGGACAGCCTTAGAAAACTCCACCCAGGTCATCGGTCCCCTAGATTTTCGATCCACCTATGCCACTGCAAGACAATACCATCGAGATGAAAACAAGCGAGGTGTACCTTGTCACCATCTTCGACCGCTGAAATGCAAAATACTGCTCCGCTTGATAAAGCCAACCAGCCGGACCGTCACCATCGAAACAGGGAAAGGATAACTTCAGGTAGGGTTTCGAGGGTTGGGAAACGATCTTGCTGCTGCCAGAGGGTGACCCGGATGATCTCTGATCACGTTGTGCTTGCAAGGAGGCATTAAGGCTTTGTATTTCAGCCAAAATCTTTTCGAACATGGCTTCATGTTGAGCGAAGCGATCTTGGGTTGTTGTTGGAACTCGGCATTGGAGACTTTACGGGTTTCCATTGGATCGACCGCTCTGATACCACTGTTAAGTATCTCACTTAATCAATGGGCCAAAGAAACTAGGGAGAAGCCATAGAAGAAATTAGAGAGAAACTTAGAACATATTCTTTATTCATGCATATCCATACAATAAACACCATTACCTTTTATAGGCTCTCAAAAGCAACTCACAATAAATAATACCCACAAGTGGAAAACATGCTCTCCTCAAAGATGGTATAACCCACGAATTCCTGGAACTCATTTATTCTCTCACCACTCATCAATCCAACAAACTCATAAAACACACAACACACTCATCAAATAAACAAACAAATAAGGAGAGCATGTTTTCCACTTGTGGGTATTATTTATTGTGAGTTGCTTTTGAGAGCCTATAAAAAGGCAATGGTTTATTGTATGGATATGCATGAATAAAGAATATGTTCTAAGTTTCTCCCTAATTTCTTCTATGGCTTCTCCCTAGTTTCTTTGGCCCATTGATTAAGTGAGATACTTAACAGTGGTATCAGAGCGGTCGATCCAATGGAAACCCGTAAAGTCTCCAATGCCGAGTTCCAACAACAACCAAGATCGCTTCGCTCAACATGAAGCCATGTTCGAAAAGATTTTGGCTGAAATACAAAGCCTTAATGCCTCCTTGCAAGCACAACGTGATCAGAGATCATCCGGGTCACCCTCTGGCAGCAGCAAGATCGTTTCCCAACCCTCGAAACCCTACCTGAAGTTATCCTTTCCCCGTTTCGGTGGTGACGGTCCGACTGGTTGGCTTTATCAAGCGGAGCAGTATTTTGTATTTCAGTGGGTCGAAGATGGTGACAAGGTACACCTCGCTTCTTTTCATCTCGATGGCATTGCCTTGCAGTGGCATAGGTGGCTCGAAAAATCTAGGGGACCGATGACCTGGGTGGAGTTTTCTAAGGCTGTCCATGCTCGTTTTGGCCCTACTGATTATGAGGATCCTGCTGAAGCCCTCTCTCGCATCAAACAGACCACCACCGTGGTTGCTTACCAAGAGGAATTTGAACGCCTCTCCCACCGTGTTGATGGCTTACCAGAGCCCTTTTTGATCGGATGTTTCGTGGGCGGACTCAAGGATGAGATTCGCTTGGAAGTTAAGGTGAAATCCCCACGATCATTGTCTGATGCAATTGGGTTGGCACGTCTCGTGGAAGAAAAATTGAAGCTGGGCCAACTCTTTAATTCCACTGAAGACCCAACTGCCGCAGGTCTTTTGGGACCAACTCCCACCCCCCGGTTGGCTCTTCCAGCTCCTAATACAGCTCGACATCTCACAAGTACCGAACTCCGTGACCGTCATGCTAAAGGCTTGTGTTACTATTGTGATGAGAGCTACAAGCCCGGCCATAAATGCCTTAAACCTCAGCTAATGATGATCACAGACTCCTCAGACAACCTCGATCTTCACCTTGAGGACAAGGTGAGTTCAAGCGGGGTGGATTGTTACGGTCCTAACATCTTGCAAGAGAAGACACCATGAACCCATGAAGAACCATGCATGCATACCGTATGTTTATTTGTTTGTTTATTTGATGAGTGTTGTGTGTGTTTTATGAGTTTGTTGGATTGATGAGTGGTGAGAGAATAAATGAGATTCCAGAATTCGTGGGTTATACCATCTCAGGAGAGCATGTTTTCCACTTGTGGGTATTATTTATTGTTAGTTGCTTTTGAGAGCCTATAAAAAGGCAATGGTGTTTATTGTATGGATATGCATAAATAAAGAATATGTTCTAAGTTTCTCCCTAATTTCTTCTTGGCTTCTCCCTAGTTTCTTTGGCCCATTGATTAAGTGAGATACTTAACAGTGGTATTAGAGCGGTCGATCCAATGGAAACCCGTAAAGTCTCCAATGCCGAGTTCCAACAACAAACCCAAGATCGCTTCGCTCAACATGAAGCCATGTTCGAAAAGATTTTGGCTGAAATACAAAGCCTTAATGCCTCCTTGCAAGCACAACGTGATCAGAGATCATCCGGGTCACCCTTGGCAGCAGCAAGATCGTTTCCCAACCCTCAAAACCCTACCTGAAGTTATCCTTTCCCCGTTTCGGTGGTGACGGTCCGACTGGTTGGCTTTATCAAGCGGAGCAGTATTTTGTATTTCAGGGGTCGAAGATGGTGACAAGGTACACCTCGCTTCTTTTCATCTCGATGGCATTGCCTTGCAGTGGCATAGGTGGCTCGAAAAATCTAGGGGACCGATGACCTGGGTGGAGTTTTCTAAGGCTGTCAATGCTCGTTTTGGCCCTACCGATTATGAGGATCCTGCTGAAGCCCTCTCTCGCATCAAACAGACCACCACCGTGGTTGCTTACCAGAGGAATTTGAACGCCTCTCCCACCATGTTGATGGCTTACCAGAGCCCTTTTTGATCGGATGTTTCGTGGGCGGACTCAAGGATGAGATTCGCTTGGAAGTTAAGGTGAAATCCCCACGATCATTGTCTGATGCAATTGGGTTGGCACGTCTCGTGGAAGAAAAATTGAAGCTGGGCCAACTCTTTAATTCCACTGAAGACCCAACTGCTGCAGTCTTTTGGGACCAACTCCCACCCCCCGGTTGGCTCTTCCAGCTCCTAATACAGCTCGACGTCTCACAAGTACCGAACTCCGTGACCGTCATGCTAAAGCTTGTGTTACTATTGTGATGAGAGCTATAAGCCCGGCCACAAATGCCTTAAACCTCAGCTAATGATGATCACAGACTCCTCAGACAACCTCGATCTTCACCTTGAGGACAAGGTGAGTTCAAGCGGGGTGGATTGTTACGGTCCTAACATCTTGCAAGAGAAGACACCCATGAACCCATGAAGAACCATGCATGCATACCGTATGTTTATTTGTTTGTTTATTTGATGAGTGTGTTGTGTGTTTTATGAGTTTGTTGGATTGATGAGTGGTGAGAGAATAAATGAGTTCCAGGAATTCGTGGGTTATACCATCTTTGAGGAGAGCATGTTTTCCACTTGTGGGTATTATTTATTGTGAGTTGCTTTTGAGAGCCTATAAAAAGGCAATGGTGTTTATTGTATGGATATGCATGAATAAAGAATATGTTCTAAGTTTCTCTCTAATTTCTTCTATGGCTTCTCCCTAGTTTCTTTGGCCCATTGATTAAGTGAGATACTTAACATATAAGTAGATTTGATTGTAATTTTATTTATACTGCATCAATATGTTTTGTTTTGTTAATAAAACCTATGTTTCTCACCAAGATTATGTTGACAGTTTTTAGTATGCTTTTTCAGAAGAATAAAATGACTAACAGTGTTATGTTCTCATTCGATGTGTACCAACGGTTGGGGCGAAGTGATTGGGAAGACATGTGTAAAAATAACTGTTAACATATTCGAGCCTAGTATAATGGTGGATGCACACATCCACTACTACTGAAGAAATATGAAGCAGTTAAAGATGTTATGATTAGGTTACATGTATTAATCTTTGATTAGACAAATTTTGTAGAAACTATGTAACCTAAAGACTGACTTAATTATATAATATTATGTTTTTATGTTTTTAATTGTTGTTATATTTGTTTATTTATAATCAATGTGTTTTGAATCAAATGGTCACATCCAAGCATTTCATGCTACCGCCAGGATATGACATCATCATATATTTACCTTTAATTTTATAAGTGCTTTTAACAATAAGTCTTACATATTTTGTATTACCTTTTATTGTTTATATTTTTTTATTTATTTTTATTTTACCTTTTACATGACATAATACGGTGATTCAATTGATCAAGTCTCGTAGGCTTTAGTTTATCAAATTTTCTTTACTTATTAAATCACCCAACTTAATAATAAATTAGAATGGAACCAACATCAAATTCTAACAAAATTTTTATTTTTTCTCAATAATTAAGCAACCATTACAACTTTACTATGGTTCTGTCTTACGTCTTTTCCATCCTCATTCCTTAACACGTTAGTATGCATATGTTCAAATGTTTAATTTAGTCATTGATGTTTTATCATAATATATTGTTTTCTTTAACCGACCTGTATTGAGAAGACATATTTAAAAAGACTTATAGAGTTTTTCCCCGCTTAGGCTCACCCAATTATTGAACACCCTTTGATTGTAAACTATATATCTATTAATATAAAAGAAAACCTATCCAATCAAGCATTCGAGCATACAGTTTCAATTTTTTAGGTTTATGTGATATGCAGGGATCAAACTGCATGTACACCACAATTTTTCGGACCCAAAACGAGTCATTTGATGCAGAATAATGGTACATTTGTTCCATAAACACAAGGCGCCCGCCATCCGATTGGATGTACCGAAAGGACCCTTTTGGCCTAACATTGTGTCAACTCGAGCTATGCGAGTGGCTCACGAGCTACTTACTATACTCCTTAGATATCCATAGCCACTAGCTTATAAAACTCCACTTTCCATCGATCACTCATAGTCGTCTTTGTCTTTTTGCATGTTTATCAGCCATTACAATAAAATGAAATGCACCAAACAGACACTTACTTTCTCTAGTTTGTGGAGAACCCGTAAAGTTGTACTATAGTCTTGTCGTATTTGTTTCTTGATATGTGATATTATTGCTTGTTGTCTCTAAGGATTTCTTTATGTCGATTTTTATATGTTTTTCGTTGTGTCGATTCCTTGGACTTGTTGTTTTTGGGTTGCGTTATGTCGATTTCTTTTCGTTATGTAGAAAGAGTATTGTTCCATCATCATTCATCTGTTAACCTTAACAATTATCAATTAAATTCTCAGCTCAACAAAAGAAAAAAGTTAGGCTAACAAAACACACTACAAGAAAATTGATTTTTTGCGGCGACTTTTATCGTCGCAAAAAACTCACTTGTCGTCGCAATATATTATTTGCGACGAAATTTTCGTCGTAAAAGAGTCGCCGTAAAAGAGTGGTCGCAAAATGTTATTTGCGACGAAATTTGCGACGATGTCTTTTGTGGGCTCCACTTATTTTAAAAAAGTGAAATTCAGAGAAATCTTTTGCGACGATGTTTTTTGCGACGAAACATTCTTTTTCCATATAATTTACTCTTTTTTGCGACGAAATATCGCCGCAAAAAAGAAACTTTTTTTTAATAATTTTGTTGCATTTGCAGCAATCCACCCAGATTTTTCTGGGTACCAAACCAAACCTGCTGTTCCAAATCAGTACACACTATCAAAACCATCAAACCAATCGCAAAACATAGCATATAAACCAAAAATTGTCCAAATTTAATAAGTTAAAAGTCATACAAACAAATGTTTTAATAAGAATTCGTAATGAAGCAAATATAAAGTAAATGGTTTAACAAAACTTGTATAAACCAAAAATTGTCCAAATTTAATAAGTTAAAAGTGACAACCCCTTACACTTAACGAAGAAAAACAGTATAAGTGCCTAAATATAAATAGTGAGTTCAAGTTCTAATAAGAATTCGTAATGAAGCGAATATAAAGTAAATGGTTTAACAAAACTTGTATGACAACAAGCTAACTACAATGTCTAACGGCCGATTCATTTATTAAATCGTACTATATATCTTTGTTGTCTTTTCATTTATCATGTGGTTGATAATCCATTTAATTTATCATGTGGTTGATAGTCCAATGGTTGTCCAATCATATCATAGCTAGAGTTACCACACTTATTAATTAAACAACCAAGTGGGAAGAATACTTAATCCCATCGACTTGCTGAGGATCAATAAGTAATTCGTTGTTCTTGTTCTACCAAAGGTATACGTATCCACCCTCTATGATCTACAATTAGTCTAGCAATTAAGTTACTTATAGAATGTGACCACATTTTTGTCACGTACAATCATGAGTGTAGGTTACATAGTACGCTCTTTACCCCTACATATTGTAATGCACAAGACATAGTCTAGAATGTCAAGTGTCACACGCTTTCTAATTGTGTTCATTGCGTTTAATATCTTGGAAAGTATGTATATCATAAGCTTACACACGAACCTATTATAAAAGCATGAGATATACACACATACATGCATATATATGCTTTACCAACCATTATTTAGTGGTTATCAATTGATGATTATTATTATGTTAAATTATACAATTAAATTGGCGTGAAACAGGGCCGGCCCTGAGGAGAGAGTGGGTAGACGACCACCCAAGGACCAATCTCCTCAAGTGCCTAAATTTTTAAAAATATATATTATATGTGTATGTATACTTTTAGCTATAGGCCATTAACCAAACCACTACCAATTGAAATTATTTTAGCCTATTAAACCTTAGGTCACATTAACATTTTAATTAAATTACTTTACTATAGGTCACATTAACATTTTAATAAATTACTTTACTATCATTTATTCAATCTAAACCGATTCTAAAAACGCTAGGGTAGCCTCACAATTGGCTTACGTAAGCAATTAAATTATTATGTTACAATGTTTTTTATTGATAAAACAATTATTATTACATATAAGTGATGATCATATCGTGAAAACCTTATGAGGAACTTAGTGAACGCTACTCGTCTAATTACTTGTTGCAATATGACACAATAAATTGTCTCATCCTAAACCATAGTAATCCAACTTACTATTACGATAATATACAATTTGATGGTTGGATAATATTTTATTATATCTTAACAATAATCCAATCCCGAAATAAGTGTGGCACTATATATTGGTGGTATCCGTGTTTTTGGAGCAAGCATGGAGATGAGACCACATGGTTAGCACCCAAAGCGAGTTATTCACTTTTATCTTTTATATATATATATATATATGTATATATATATATATATATATATATATATATATATATATATATATATATATATATATATAGAGAGAGAGAGAGAGAGAGAGGAGGGATCAAATGAAAACCATGATTATAAATGAAAACCATGAAAACCATCATCAATCAATCCTAGAATTTTAAAATTAATTTTTATTATTTTAACTAAAAGGATGTTTATGTAATTTTAGCAAATAATTATTTATGAAATTCAACTATATTGATCAAATCCCTAATTTATCTCTAACACAATTTTGAATTGGTTAATTTTAATCATCTGATAAACTTTATTCACTTCAATCATCATTTATGCTTTCTTCCTTGACACTTTTTAGGTGTTCATCATCGTCATTTTTTCTTGTATTATAAACTTCTCCATCACCATTTTAACACATGATTTTAAAGTTTCTGCACTTCATCATCGTCAATTTTTGGGTGTTTATCATCACCATATTTAATGGGATTGTACCCTTCTTCTTTGCCATTTTGAAGCTTTATTTGAAGGTTTGAAGCATCATCGTCATTCTATATGATTTTTTACTTAATTTTTGTTTTGTTTTGTTTGTTAATTTAACTTAATAAAGGTGTGGTGGTGGCTAGTGGTCGACGGTTGTGTGGTGGTGGCTAGTGGTCGACGGTGGTGTGGTGGTGGCTGGTGGTCGACGGTTGTGTGGTGGTGGCTGGTGGTCGCTGGCTGCAGATCGAGAGGCGAGAGATCGAGAGGTCCTTCGCAGACCGAGAGGCGAGAGATCGAGAGGTCCTTCGCAGACCAAGGTATTGGATTTTGTTAGGGTTCTTTCAAAGTTGATTGATTGATTGATTGATTTCGTTGTTATGAGAATTGATTATGGGTTCTTTTTGATTGACAGAAAAAGAAGGAAGAAGAGAAAGCTAGAGAGAAGGAATTGAATGATTTATGTTAAGATTGTTGTTGTTCAACCTAAAGTACATATATGTACCTTAGTATTAGTTGTTGATGAATGATTTGTTTAACTATTACGTATATGTACCTTAGTATTAGTTGTTTGATGAATGATTTACGTATGTTTATTAACTGTTACATATATGTACCAAAGCTTCTTTAGCATATAACCAAAATCCTAATCGCACCATTACACAAACAAAGACTTATTAAATGTTACATATATGTACCAAAGCTTCTTTAGCATATTAAGTGTTACATATATGTACCAAAGCTTCTTTAGCATATTAACTGTTACATATATGTACCAAAGCTTCTTTAGCATATTAACTGGTATGTATCATTGAAGTTTTAAAACATTTTAATATTTTTGAACAATTATCCTATGTACACATATGTACCGTCATTGTATTATCCAAATTTTTCAACTTAATTAAGTCTTTAGACTCTTAATAAACTTCTATTACTGTAAAAAATATTCATCATACATCACTCAACCGTTCACATTATTTGGTACACATATGTACCATCGTTGTATTAGGAGAGAAGAGAGAGAAATAAAAATTAGAAAAGTAAAGAGTAATTAAGAGAGTGGAAAGAGAAACGAAAATTATGGAAAGTTAAATAGATTTATTTTTTGTTTTTCCTAAAATGCCCTTTTATATTAAAACTTGTCTTAAAAACTTCACAAGATTTACAATCTTGCCATTAGTAATTAATGACCTTGATCTACATAATCAATGATTAAGATTTAGTTTGCAAGGTTTTCATTTATAACTAGGTTTTTATTGGAACTTCAAGAACTAATCATATCCATTGATTCATTTTTAATTTAATTTAATTTTAATTAATTCACTAGGGGTATTATAGTATTTTTATATTTGTATTAATGTGTGTCTTTTATGATTAGCATTTATTAAGATAAGTTACAAAGTTCCTACCATTTCTATAAGATTTGATTATTAAATTGTATAATTAATATATTTTAAGTATTTTGTTCAATAATCAATTTAGTCTTCATTTATTAATCTTCTACATCCATTCACGAATTTCAATAAATCACACATGCTGCAATTATAATGAATTTTCATGCCATCAGAATTTTATATGATTTATTATTAATTGATAAGATTCATTGTATATTTGTTTTAGGTGTAGAGAAAATTTTGAATACTCTTACATTGTTTGCAAAAATTATGAATCATCATTAGTAAAAATATATTTTTGAATTTTGATTTATATCAACCTGGGACAAATCATTGATTCCATAATCATCTTATTTTTTATTTGATTCCTCATTTAGATAATATTGTTTCATTCAAGTTGAATATATATTTGATATATTTGTGCATTGACTATTATAATTTCAATTTATTTTTTAATAAAATTTATATTACTTTGTTGATGTACCTACATAATAACACATTCCTCATTCCATAATGGACAAAATGCATAACATTCAATTTTCTTATAAATCAAAGCACCCTAAACGCTATCCATGAACAAGAAACTTATTTAGTTCAAGGACAACAACATTACAACATATCATAAACTAATCGTATTGCCTTCCTAATTACCCTATCCCTATGTATGTTTGCTTCCGATATCAAAAATTCGATAAGCATATTTTATCACAAGCATCCTTAATTGACTATCTTGTCTTGCTCCTTCCTTCAAGAATCCACAACTCCACTTACGAACCTTGCTCCCCATATATGTTTCCATATGTCTCGTAACAAACACTCCACAATCAGTTGGATTATTAATTATGATCCAAGTTAGTTGTTTCTTCACTGAGATGCATCTAGAAATAGAAAGGAACTTTCTGTTACCAACTCCTTTAAAAAATTCAACAAATATGTGTTTCTACAAAAAATTTAGACATAAATTAGAATTTACAAAATATATTACACAAAATTACACACAAAATAACAGTGTGATAAAATTTAATATTTCATATTTATATTTCTTTTAAACTGTATACTTTTACATATACGTAAATTTATAACTTCATATATTTTCAAACTCTATTGATAAGGATTACATATATGTATATCCCTTTATCATATACATCACTATCCCAACCAGGATCAGATATACCTTTTAACATATTAGAAACATAGCTATAGCCATACCAATAAAAATGACAAGTAATTTTGGGTCTCAATATGCATTTTTTTAATTTCTTCAGTTTTACATATGAAATTGCTTCCAAATGTCAACACTAACGTATGCAGACACAACTAATCTCTCGATTGTGGTACCCACAAACAAGTATATAGACACAGTAAATCAAACAAGTGATTAGATACAACTCGCCACATTTACACATACGTATACACTACAAATCTGCCTCAATTGTATTGACAGAGACGAAAACAAATCACGTACTCGACTACCATTTGCATACCAGAATACCATTAACATTAACATTAACATTAGATACTTAATTAAACATGTACGCATATTATCTACATGTATATATATATCGTAAATATGTATTTACATATACATAAATCAGTGAAATGCTAAATAAAAAATAGAGCATTGTAATTGAATGGTTGCATATATTTACACATACATTAGGCTAATGTTTTCACATACGTAAGTATCCAGGTCTTTACAAATATTCCACTTAAATATCTATACAATAACAGTTCACACAAAATTTTAGATACAATCAAACATATTTCTCTTTTATGTTAAATTTCTAGAATCATCTGTTTTCATTTTTTTTCCAACACTCTACACTTTGATGTGCTTTATTTTGTAATATTATTTCAACTTATTGAAAAGCTGGAATATCAACTACATTATTCAGTTTTACATATATGTTAACGCAAGAACACGATACTCCATTAATGTTCCCAACATTATAAATTATCAAGCATACAATATACACATACGTAAAACTCCCCAATATAGTTCAAAATTCTGTTTTACAGAACAATAACCCTTCCATTCATAAGAACCCAAATTAACAACTTGTTTAAACCCAAAACCCAATTAGAAACATGGTAAACCTCCGACCCGGTGTTCTCATGTGTTAATTGCATACAAAATACATATATATCACATACCAAATCAAAAATTACTCAACGATCAGTAATATTAGTCGATTATTGCGGTTGTCAAGAACCCTAATTACCAACAATTTTAAACCCAAAACCCAATTGCAAAGTTTAACTAGTATCATTTTAGGGTTTTACACAAACCTACATAATCTAAAATGCAATAATTAAGCACTTTTAAGTTTTAGGGAAAGAACTTACAGTCGACCTCCCCTCCGCAACGTCAACCACCTTCTTCAAGTACTGAATCCAACTCTCTGTGAAAAGTCGAATGAATCATTGTAATCAGGTTGAAATGTTTGATTGCTTTTGTTTTAAATTTGGGGAAGATTATATGGGTTTCCAAAGAAAATGCAGGTTTCCATAAAACAATACTAAGAGAATTTACATCAATACCCTTTTGATTTAAAATTACACCAACTATTTAATTCGTTAATTACTTTATTACCCTTATCAATCTCATCCATTGATTAATCTAATCAATGGTAACAAATGGTTTTTGAAGTTCTTATTTTTTAGGCAGTCCTGCAATGAACCGGACCCTATATATATATATATATATATATATATATATATATATATATATATATATATATATATATATATATATATATATATATATATATATATAGGGAAAGGATCACCAGAAAACTACATTATAATTGAAAACCATAAAAATTAATATCTAACCATTAATCATATTTAATCAATATAGTGAAGTTTAAATGGTAAGTTTTTAATAATTAGGGGTATTTTAGGCAAAATAAAATTCATGTTTCTCTTCCATCTTTACTAATTCACTATTTTCTCTCCTCTCTCCCAATTATCTCTTCAGTGAAAGGTATCTGAGATGACACGTGTCAACACCACAATTATTCTCACCAAAATTTTCCCACCTCTCTCTCCTATTAAATAATTACCTTAATTACTAATAATACTATTTAACACTTTTTTAGATTTAATAAATTAATAAAGAGATCAATTTATTAATGTTATTTCTAAATAAACAATTTTTTATAAAATAATAAATTTATTTAAAGCATAAGACTTTTTTTAAAAATACGAAATATTTAAAATTGGTATTTTTAAAAAGTTATTTTTTAAAACTAAAAATAATTAAATTTAAGAGTTATAATAAGAAAATTTTTAAAAATGACATTTTTATACGGTTTGTTTTAGAACAAAATGTTTATTTTTTTTGAAAAAATAAAGTTTTAAAAAGTTGATATCACTATTTTATAACTTACAGTCATTTCTGATACATAATTTCAGTGATATTATATCTTAAAATATTATTTTATAATTAATAACTTTTATTATATTAATTTTTTATTTATTCAACCCGTGTAACACACGGGTTACTATAGCTAGTTGATTATAAAAAGTAAAACAAGTTGTGTTTATTATATGACATTAGTAGTTACGTACACAAGAATATAAATTAAAAAAATAAAGAGTGTTACATATGTGTATGTTGCAACGTAATAGGAGATGTTACATATAAGCAACAACATATGTTATGTATACGGAACACCTATACGTAACAACACTTGTTACGTACACATAACAACACTTGCTACATATACAATTAGTGAATCCATCATATATGTAATAGAAAATGTTACGTATACGTAACAACATATGTTACATATACCATAAACCTTTACGCAACAGCAGATGGTACGTATATGTAATACTTATACGTAAATGTTATAAACTACACTTATTTAACCCACTTTATAATCAAGGATTTAAACATAAAACGATGAAAGAATGAATATATGAATCAGATGCAAAAGTAATAAAAAGATTTGTGAATTAATTAGTGAAATATGGTTAGAAATGTGAATAAAAATATAAAATTCAAATAAGGAAATGAGTTATATCAATGATAATAGATTTCTAAGTTAAATATGTGTATGTTTACTAAAGTGTCCTTTGAAAAAAACTAGAAAATATAATAAATAAAATTATTTGATTGGTTGAAAGTAGTTTTCATGGTTTTCAATTATAATCACAGTTTTCATTTGATCTCTCCCCTATATATATATATATATATATATATATATATATATATATATATATATATATATATATTATATATATATATATATATATATATATATATATATATATAGACACACACACACACACACACGCGCACATATATATATATATATATATATATATATATATATATATATATATAGGGATGCATTCTATTAAAAACTAAAAATTTGTAAAAAACCAAAAGAACCATTTATAGCCATTCATTTTTTCTTGAATTTCAATATATATTTAAACTATTAGAAATAAACAAGGGCATAATAGTACTTTATTATATGGTTAATATTAGTGAGGTATAATTTGAACTCGAAAACCGTTTTTTTAGTTTCTGGGTCTTCATTATTGCAAACGTGGAATTAATGCACCTTGCATTTATGGAATTTTTAATTCGTCTAATGAAATTCATAAATGCTTATTAATTATTAATTATTAATTATTAATTATTCGAATAGTAATTTTTTTAATTAGTCGATTTCTAAGCATATTTTAGAAATGCAATAATGTGTTGTAAATGGTTGTTTCATCAGTTAATTCGCAACCTACTACATCTAAGTGATTACAATTATATTAAGTATAATTTCATAATTTCTCAAGTTCCCACTGTTCAATTGAAAAGCTAAAAGCAACATAAATCCACTTTAAGAATATGTTGATGATCATGATTTAACATACTTTTTTTTACACTTATTACAACCGATTTCAAACTTCTTAGTAAATATCATTGTTTCTTTATTCTCTACACATACTGAAATCTCTCTAAAGTTCTCAAACCACGTTTCATTTTTGGTGACTACTAAACGGGAAAATAACATAGGTATAGATAGTCGGTGCGAAGAATGAAATCAAACTTATTCGAGAGCTTGACTACAATAGCAAAGTAGATGAGTAACCAATACTATTAATTCAGATTCACCGGCAAAATTATAGTCAGACTCAAAAGTTAAAGAATCATACAATAACAAACTTATGATCAAATAAGCATTTTGTAACCGGGGCAGAACCACACTCGGTTTGATTTTTTATTCAAAGCAATACATGGATAGAAAAAGAAGAAATTGGATTGTGTGAAAGATGGGCTTTTGGCAAACTACCAAACAATACATGATATATTTTGAATGTTTATGATTATCTTCAACTTTTAAATCATTTAAATTAACTACTTACTCCAGTGATAAATTTGTATCGTTATTACTGCATACTAGTACTCATTTGATACATGAGAAACTGTATATGTGCATGAATGCATATATGCATAACTACATAGGTGCTTATATGCATAGAGGCACAATCACATATATCCATAAATGCATATATGCATTATTTCATATATGCATTATTACATATATAAGTTACTGAACATATGTATTGCATTGACCTTAATATGATTTCAAAGAATATATACCTTGAGATTCTATGTATAAAGATAAATACTAAAAAACTTAACAAGCCTTTAATGCAGAAAGGGAAGAATTTTTAGATGGCATCGGTGTATGGTCGATCTATATTCCACCGTACTGCTTAGGAACCCGGCTAGCTTAGCTTTATGGAACATCACAACCAGTCGAAGATGTAAAGGAAACCTGCAAACTTATTCCAAAGATTAAAAAAATTATGGTCTAAAAGCAAGACTAGAAAACAATGCTTAAGTTTATTGTCACTGGATTGCAACAATACAGTATAACCTTCATGTCTTTTTCATGTTAATTATATAACAAAATCATATATCCATTGCATATTAATTATATATTATTATCACCACTAGGCCATTATCACATTAGACAAAAATCATGAGCTTACTCACAATAAATTACAAGGATTGGAGATAAGGATTCATATACGCACATACACAAGGTAAAAAAGTTAATATAAATTGATAACTCTGACTATAATCTAGCATAAAAACATCAAGCTAAAAATTAGCATAAATTGAGTATATAATAAGCAAAAATAAGTATAATACAAGCATTAATCTTTACCCAACAACAAACATCAGAAAGGTTTTTGACAAACATGAGTATGGGTCAAGACAACTTCGTACCAAACTGAAAAAAAAGTTTAATATCTGAAATAGGTTATTGATTTTTTATGAAGGTTTGCCTTCCAAGTGATTCTTTCATGTCACTACTCTATCGGATATCTGATGGAGTTTTTATGTTTGAAATAGATTGTTGTGTTTATTCATGTTTGTCATACATAGATTAAATTGAATTCTAAGTTACAAGATACATCAAGAGTAGACTCTCCAATTTAAGTGTCAATTACAAGGGTTATGTGTATATATCTTATCAAGTGAAACTCCCAAATCTATTAAGGTCTTAACCACCAAAGACTCAGAAGTTCACATACCATAATCAAGAGATTTAGAATGTATGTGTGTGTATGAATTAAATAAGTATTATACTTAAGATCCAACATAAGGTTTCAATTATTACTTTAATCGACGAGTATAACTTGGTCTGAAACACTGGGACTTGCAAAACCAAAAGAACGCGTGTCTCCTAGTGGCTAATGACTTCATACGACTTTACAGAAGTGGAGCTCGATGAAATAGATTTTTCATAAATGCGGCTGGTTTGTGGTAACAGATTGACAATCGCCAGCAATGGTTCACCCTGGTAGGTTGATAACACAAAATCGTTTCCGGTCGGTTCGACCACTCAAAAACGATTCATACCTGACCAGACCGGCCGCCAGACCGATCCCCGGTCGAACCGGTCGGACGGTCCGATCGGGTCGTGAAAACCATGTTCCATGTTACGATTTGATCTCACTTGAAAGGAGTAGTCTCTGAATTTTATTGAGGTGATATATTAGGATTTTTAAGAAAAACAATGACCCACGATTGAAAAGTAGTTTTAACTTTAAATGTATATTTCCTCTTTTACCCTTTCATTTGATTCGTCTGCATAATTCACATAGAAGAAAACTTCTTTTTTGACCTTTTTAATCCTGACCTTTAATCTTTTTAATCTATGGTCCATGTTGGTTCTTTTGGTTTTTTACAAATGTTTAGTTTTCAATTGAATGTCCCCCTATATATATATATATATATATAGAGGGAGGTTCCCCTACAAATTAATTTTTCCCTAAGTATGCTAAGAAGTAATCCTAGCCTTCTAATTATCTAATTAAGGGCTAAGATCAAAGTGTAGAAAAAATAAGTAATCAAGGATAATTTGGGTATTTTATTACATTACCCACCATTGTTGACTTTTTAAAATTCCCCCCCTATTTTTTTAAATGCTAATAACTTTTTCATACGACGTTA
Source organism: Flaveria linearis (assembly GCA_024085815.1). Classification (NCBI taxonomy): domain Eukaryota; kingdom Viridiplantae; phylum Streptophyta; class Magnoliopsida; order Asterales; family Asteraceae; genus Flaveria; species Flaveria linearis. Next base: position 115,877,171 of record CM044001.1, read on the forward strand.
TTTTTTTAAATAAATTACACCATAAAATCAAGCATTTTTTTCTTTAATTTGAGTATAGTATTACTATAGTTTTTTAAAAAAATCAAATTATGTGACGTTGTGCTACATTTTTAACGTTTTTGTGCTGCATTTCATAAAACAGCACAAGGCTGTGCTGTATTTCATAAAACAGCACAAGGCTGTGCTGCATTTTATAAAACAGCACAAGGTTGTGCTGTGTTTCATAAAACAGCACAAGGCTGTGCTGTGTTTCGTAAAACAGCACAAGGCTGTGCTGTGTTTCGTAAAACAGCACAAGGCTGTGCTGTGTTTCGTAAAACAGCACAAGGCTGTGCTGTGTTTCGTAAAACAGCACAAGGCTGTGCTGTGTTTCGTAAAACAGCACAAGGCTGTGCTGTGTTTCGTAAAACAGCACAAGGCTGTGCTGTGTTTCGTAAAACAGCACAAGGCTGTGCTGTGTTTCGTAAACAGCACAAGGCTGTGCTGTGTTTCATAAAACAGCACAAGGCTGTGCTGTGTTTCGTAAAACAGCACAAGGCTGTGCTGTGTTTCGTAAAACAGCACAAGGCTGTGCTGTGTTTCGTAAAACAGCACAAGGCTGTGCTGTGTTTCGTAAAACAGCACAAGGCTGTGCTGTGTTTCGTAAAACAGCACAAGGCTGTGCTGTGTTTCGTAAAACAGCACAAGGCTGTGCTGTGTTTCGTAAAACAGCACAAGGCTGTGCTGTGTTTCGTAAAACAGCACAAGGCTGTGCTGTGTTTCGTAAAACAGCACAAGGCTGTGCTGTGTTTCGTAAAACAGCACAAGGCTGTGCTGTGTTTCGTAAAACAGCACAAGGCTGTGCTGTGTTTCGTAAAACAGCACAAGGCTGTGCTGTGTTTCGTAAAACAGCACAAGGCTGTGCTGTGTTTCGTAAACAGCACAAGGCTGTGCTGTGTTTCGTAAAACAGCACAAGGCTGTGCTGTGTTTCGTAAAACAGCACAAGGCTGTGCTGTGTTTCGTAAAACAGCACAAGGCTGTGCTGTGTTTCGTAAAACAGCACAAGGCTGTGCTGTGTTTCGTAAAACAGCACAAGGCTGTGCTGTGTTTCGTAAAACAGCACAAGGCTGTGCTGTGTTTCGTAAAACAGCACAAGGCTGTGCTGTGTTTCGTAAAACAGCACAAGGCTGTGCTGTGTTTCGTAAAACAGCACAAGGCTGTGCTGTGTTTCGTAAAACAGCACAAGGCTGTGCTGTGTTTCGTAAAACAGCACAAGGCTGTGCTGTGTTTCGTAAAACAGCACAAGGCTGTGCTGTGTTTCGTAAAACAGCACAAGGCTGTGCTGTGTTTCGTAAAACAGCACAAGGCTGTGCTGTGTTTCGTAAAACAGCACAAGTCTGTGCTGTGTTTCATAAAACAGTACAAGTCTGTGCTGTGTTTCATAAAACAGCACAAAACGCACGAATCATCTCAGAAAAGTGAGGTGAGAGTCCAGAGTTGTTTATCACTGAATACAGCACAATACAGCACAAAACAAGAAGTGATTCCAATCGAAGTGAATACAGCACAATACAGCACAATACAGCACAATACAGAAAAGTGTTGTATTTCATCTTCTGTGCTGTAACATCCACACATATTAATTTTTAATAGAAACCTTGTCGGTCAAAAGAAGATACAAAAGTCAAAATTGAACGCTTATATCAAAATCCTGAATAGCTTTCTTTCTTCATCCTCATCTGAATCTCTCGAACGATCTCCCAGCTCTCACACTAAATACAACGAACCGAAATCAACGATTGGTTGATTTGAGGATTCGGTCGAAGATGATGATGATTCTATAGCTGCTGTAAATGTGCGATTTTGGGGGTCTAGGTTGTTGAACTCGAACAGCGACGGTGGTCGAAACTTTGATTGGTGGTCGGGAGTGGTTACTGTCGAGTCGCAGGTGGCGGTCGGTTGATTTTATAGAAGTTGAAGTTAGAGACAGAAGATGGAACAAAAGCTTCAGGTGAAAGAGATGGAGAAGTTTGTGCTGCATTTTGATTAAATACAAAAGGGACTAATGAGTGTGTTTTAGGACCATAATGCCCCTTTAACCCTAATTTGAAGAGTGCCACATGTAATCCTCTTATTCTTCTTAGGCAACTTAGCCAACTAATTATTCTTAGTTGAACCTCTACCTATATATATATATATATATATATATATATATATATATATATATATATATATATATATATATATATATATATATATATATATATATATATATATATATATATATATATATATAGTTAAAGGTGATTTCCAATCATGAAACAACTCAAACAAGGGAATATTTTTTAAGGTTTTTGATCACACAATTTGTCGAGATCAAAAAGTTGCTATGTTGTTCGTTGTTGGCAGTTGCTGAATCAATTATTACCCAATTTGGATTTATTAATTGCACCATTGAGAGTATAATAATGAAATACTCTTGTTTTATCATTTAAATTTGGATAAAAAAAATATCACGTCGATCTTAATTGATATATCAATTTAAACTTGTTTAATCATTTGAGACCTTTTTAATTAAAAATATTAACCTTTAAATTCCGCACATGGTTTGCCTTATAGCGAATGCAATTGATCTGAACTCGTCATCTCAATGCAGATTCTCTGCTCCTTACATAAAAGAAATCTATTTTGATATGAAATGTGATAACTATATAAATGCATTTCCCATAAAACTCCATTACTTCTACATAATTTCATAGAAAATTACATAAATCGTTCTTGCTAGTTTTATAAATTATGTATATTATGTCTCTACTTAAAATTATTACGGATCGATATTGTTGATTTACTATCTGATTCTTATAATTTTTTATAATGATTGATTTAAGTTCGATTTTCTTTTCTACTATCCCATACATCATTCATAATTAAGTGTTTGATTAATATATTTTATGAATTCTATAATAGTTTGGTGTATATTATATTTTTTATTTTTTTAACAATTCCTTAAAGACATCTATCACTTTGGCAACAATACATTTTTTGTCACCACCACTTAATTCCTAGGGTCCGCCTCCAACCACTTGTGATCAGCCGTAGACCTAGAAATATGTCCATGGTGTCACTAACTTTTAGTTTTCGGATGTCTATCACTTGATTATACATGTTTTTGTTCATGTTGGATACGTAATAAAAAGATAATACAAAATTTATGAGAAAAGTATGTTTAAAAATATAATGTCATTACAATATATAATTCCAAGTGAGTTTTCAATTTTTAAAAATGGCTTATTGTATCCTTCAGACAAACATTCATAAGCAACTATTTTTTTAATGTAACGCATACATGATATTACTATCCCTTAAATATCCATCACCAATACACTACACAACATACTTACCGTATTTCATGAATAAAAACATCTCTCAAACACTTGTCATTACGAATGAAAACTAATGACAACAAAACGATGCACAAAATTTACCGTAAGGTGTAAACAAATCATTAAAACAAACAAATATTATATCCGCTTTCAATTATCAATGTAGTTGGTGATCAGTTCAGTCTTAACACTTCTTTTATCATCATCGTCAAAATCATATGGATGCATATTGACTAACCAAATGTTTTTTAAACCGGACTGGTTAGCGAACCGGTAACCTTACTGGTTCATTGGTTGGACCGGTTGAACTATTAAGGTCTACCACCGATTACTGTATGTTTCTTGTACTCAACCTATTAATTGGAGTTCGAAGAAACAACACAAAGTTGCTCATTCTAGTACAAAAGTAGAGTGTCATGCTCTTGCCCTCCCTGCTACTTAGATTCATTGGATCACGTCAGTTCTTCATGAGTTACAGATTCCTCTCACTAGTCCACCTACATTACAATGTGAGAATATTGGTGCTACATAATTGGCAATTAACCCATTGTTTCACCAACGTACGAAACATTTGAGATTGATCATACTTAATACGAGATATGGTTTTAACAAAGAGCCTCAATTTTTGTTATGTGCCTACCATTGTTCAGCTTACAAATGTTCTAACCAAAGGGTTGTATTCTACTCATTTTGACTCTCTTAAGTCCAAGTTGCATGTCGTTACTTCCGTTTAGCTTGAGGGGACACATTATAGCAGTGATCATATGGTCTCTTGGTTTACTTTTAAAAAGTTATATGGTCTCTTGGTTTACTTTTACAATTAGTAGGATATTTATGAAGTTTTTTGTCTTCTCAAGTATTTCCTTTAATCACAATACCATTGTATATCTTCATATTGTTATGTGATGAATACATATAATATACATCTCTCTTCTGTTTGGTTTCATATTATCCTTTTTCACCACTAGGCTATAAAGCCATCCTTGAGATATTATAATTTCCCTGTAACATAACTTAAGTTTATAACTTATTTGGTAAAATAATTAGTTTTTCAATCTTTTTAGAGTTTACTACAGAATTATTATAACTACGAATAAACAACTTGTTTACGCAAAATGTTGAATTTTGAAACCTCAATAGTCTTGCAGTTGAATTGTAATTAAGATGATTGCTTTTTGAAAAACCAGAATATATATTCTTCTACTAATAAATATATTTAATAGCTACATCATTTTACACATGATAACTAAGATCTAGTAAATGGGTGTCACCTTCTCTTTTTCATGTTAGCTTCATCCATCAGCACGCCTCTCTCTCATCTATTCGTCTCTACTCCTCTTATAATCGCAGTCCGTCCTAACAATTTATCATCGTCATATACTCTCCTCATCACATTCGTCTCGGATTTCTTTCACATATTAGCGTTGGAGCAGATGGACTAAGTTTCTTTGCACCAAAATATGGCGACAGTTAACAAACTTTTTGTAGTTTAATAATTAATATTGGTCATAGTCTAACTAGTTTGATTTAATTAATGATTAATACATGTTTAAAATAAGTGAGGGCGAGCCTTGGCGCAGCGGTAAAAGCTGTTCCTAAGGGACCGAAGGTCTCAGGTTCGATCCGTGGAAACGGCCTCCCCACAAAATGTGGGGGAAAGACCGCGTACATCTTCCCTTAAATGGGACGGACCCTCCCTGGACCCTGCGAAAACACGGGAGCTCTTTGCAGCAACAGGTACGCCCTTTTACATGTTTAAAATAAGTATATATTTTGACTTATAATCAGTGTTAGATTTTGCTACGACAAAAATATATGATCGCTAATTTCATAATTTATAATTGTGGGTCAGCGAGAACACATATATTATTTTTGAAGGTGATTTGAATTTAGTCACAACTTTAATTATTTAATTTACTTGTTTGGCAGGTAAGATTAAGCATATCTAATTCTTTACCAGTGTTAGAAAATTTTCTAAAGATCGAAAGCAACACTCACCCATACCACCTACATCTTAATTAGTAATGTGTGGTCAATAGATTTTTGGTAACATTTACGAACATTAATACGGTCAAAAAGCACCTACTTTTGGAAGAAATTAACTAAAGCGACACGAAAAATGAAATTGACACAAGTAATGCACACATGCATGGTCAAACACTAATAGCAAATCGTTACCCAATCTGCCTTTAATTAAAATTGAACTCATTGTAATTCTTTGCTTATAAGATATGCATTCTAGTTATAACAACTTGATAATATTGATTAATTGAAAAGTAACTTTTCTTTTCTTGCACTACAAGAAACGCGCATAATAGCGGCGACAGTATTAGCGGCGACAGGAGTATTAGCGGCGACAACTATTAGCGACGACACCTTTAGCGGCGACAAGTCGCCGCTAAAGATTGGTGATCCACTGCTCATTAAAGGAACCACATCTAGCCGTCCATAACCAATTCGATCTAACGGCTCCTGTTAAATCGTACTAGTATCATTAGAGGCGACGCGTCGCCGCTAATGATGATAAAATATACGCGGGTTCTCATCTGCCTTCTTCACTTTCCCTCCACACTTCCACCCACCCACCGCCAACGCCTTCTCCCTGCGACAACCCACCACCGCCGACGCCTCCGCCGCCGCAGCCACCGCCTCTCCGACCCCACCACCCGCGGCCACCACCATCCGGCTTCTCCTCCCCCGCGCCGCAACCGAGCAGGCAACACCCACCACCCGCTGCCACCACCATCCGACCAGCCACCAGCCATCACCGTCGCCACTGCTGCATTTTCTGTCGCCGCTACTACAAAAATTTCTAGATTTCGGTATTTTTTTATTTTTTTTTAATTTTTAATTTTATATTGTGCTTAGTTGTTAAATTTTGGTCTAGTTGATGCAATGATGCTGATAATTGTATTTTAGTTTAGATTAGCAGCCAAATGGTAGATATATATCACGAATATTGTCAAAAAATAATAGATATATATCATGATCGATAATGTTTATTAGATAATGTTTATTAGATAATATTTATTAGATAATGTTTTGGTCTAGTTGATGCAATGATGCTGATAGATTTTGGTCTAATTGATGCAATGATGCCGATAATGTTTATTAGATAATGTCAAAAAATGATAGATAATGTTTATTACTAAGCAAAATAAACATGATCGGTTAAAAAATGATAGATATATATATCACGAATATTGTCAAATGTGACTAGCTCAAATGGTAAAGACAAAAGTGAATTAACCATTTATTAGTATTTCTAATTAGATGTACATACTAATTATTTACAACTTTAACTAGATTAGGTATTTTATAATTAGAAAGTTGTAAATACTAGTATGTACATCTTTAAAGATGTACATAAATAATTAGATGTAAATGGTTAACTAAGTATTTTCTAATTAGATTAGGTATTTTATAATTAGTTATACTAAAATCCATATAGTTAACCATTTATATATAACACATTATTCTCTTAGGTTTCCAACATGAATTCAAATATATATTTGTTAGGTAATTTATATATAACACATTATTTTCTTAGGTTTATTCGATGAAAATACAAAATTTTCCAGATTTTCACTCAGAGTTGTATGCTCTTTCAATGGGTGCGGACGTAAAAGCCTATAATTACACTGCTTGCATAGTCAACGGTGTTAGGTTTATGGTGCTTGCACGTGACGCGCAACGCACAACACAAAACTCCGGTGTTTTAGTGGAGGGTGAGAATGGTGAGAAATATTATGGGCAACTAGAAGAGATTATTGAGTTGTGCTATGCAAATGGGTATTCCACAGTCTTATTTCATTGCAAATGGTTCGATACTCGAAGGGGTGTTTCATACGACAATAATATCACCAGTATCAACACCGAACACGAATGAGACAAAGACGATCATCATATTTGCTTCCCAAGCTAAACAAGTGTTCTACATCCGAGAACCTTCTCGGAGAAACCAAAATAATAATTACCGGTGGGTCGTCGAGAATGTTAATCATCGTAAAATTTGGGATCGACCGCCATCCAATGATGGCCTCGTGGAGAACATTCAAAATGTTGATAATGACTTAACAGAAGACCTTGATGTCGTTCATAATCATTCTTCATCTAATAATGTTCTTTTCATTGACTTCACCCAATACTTTCAAAATATTCCTACTTATGTCAACGTTGGCGAGACTGCAAGTGAAGTTAATCCACCAAATGTTACTGCTAATGTGATGTCTGAGGACGAGGGTGATTATGATGAAGAGGATTTTGATTATGACACTGAGGGGTCTGACAACAAAACTGAAGTATACGAGGGAGACTCCGATTAAATATAAATTTAATCTAAAACTTTGTAAACACGATATCTTATTGTAGTTGAAAATTTTATTTTTATTTTTATTTTTATGTTATATATCTCATGGCTTATATTTTGCAGACATGATATCTTTTTGGATTATTTTGGTACATCTCATGGCTGATGTAATGAGCCATGGAGGTGATGGCGCGGGGGATCCACCGCTTCCTCCTTTTGGCGGGCCCGGAAGCCATCAGTTGGATGGTAAGTATTATGTTTTCATGTTTATTTATTTATTATTAATATATATTGTAAGTATGGTTTTTTATTATAAATACAGGTTCGCCTTCCATGAAAAAAGAGGGAAGGCAAAAAACAAAAAGTTACAACATGAGTTAGAAAAAAAGAGGGGGACCTTTATCTCTTCCTTTTGATAGAGTTGCCACGTATACGCCAGTCGGTGAACTTAACGATATGTTTATTCGTGAGGTTGGGATATACATGGAGGCCAATTATCCCTTTAATGTACGTTCATGGACTGATCTTTCTAATGCTCAGAAGAATGCGTTGGAGGAGCATATGGCGGTAACGCTTATATGTTTTATGTTTATTGTTCGGTATTTAATTAACTAACTTCATTTTGTTTTAACTTAAATGTAGCGACGTTTCGATTTTGATGAGATTATGCTAGATCGTGAGCGCGCTCAGATTGAGGGTGGCATTCGTTCTGTATATCTCAAACGATTCAGAGATCGAAAAAACATTGCAAAAAGACACTTTGAGCGTGTTGGAGGATAAGAAGATGTGGAACAAGCAAAGCTCAACCCTCCAAGGGGAATGAATCATGAAAATTGGAGGAAAACAGTTGATTTTTCCTTAAATGACGGACACAGAAAAGCCTCATCATCAAACAAAGCAAACGGCAACAACAACAATACACTAATCGTGGGGGGACTGCCTCGTATAGTAGTTTTTGTTACAAGCAGGTAATGCTTTAATTATTTGTATGTGTATTGTATACAAGTATTTATTTAATATATAATATACTTTTAAATGTTAATCAGAATAAGAGCAGACTTGAGGCATTTCAGAATGCTCATACAAGTAAAGATGGGACCTTTGATACGGAGATAGCTGAGCAACAATATGTAAGTTTTATATAAAGTAGGGGTTTAAAATATTAAAGATGGAGCCTTTATATATATATATATATATTAAATTATTTTTTGTTAATTAATATAGAATCAACTCAAAGGACGGTTTGATGAGCTAAGTCAATCCCAAAACGAAGAAAATTGTTCATCACTGAACGACGTCGAAGTTTTTGAGTCGGTGTTGGGAGAACGCCGCGGTCGTATTAAAGGGATTGGACGTAAACCGTCTTCATCTGCAGGGTCGACTTCGTTTGTCTATGAGCAGGAACAAACACCTCAAACACTTTCAGAGGTATTAAAGTTATATAAGTTTTATCTGCTTAAACTTGAAGGTGTTAAGTGTATCATTGTTGGTTTATCTTAAATGGGTCAAAATGGGTAAATTTAAGTTGAATCATGTACATTTGATTGAAATGGATCAAAATGATACAAACACAAGTGATATAGTAAAAACCACGCTAATTTGAGTTAAAACGGGTCAAAATGGGTATATTTAAGTTGAATTATGTACATTTGGTTGAAATGGATCAAAATGACACAAACACACTTGATATAGTAAAAACCAAGCTAATTTGAGTTAAAACGGGTCAAAATGGGTAAATTTAAGCTGAATTATGTACATTTGGTTGAAATGGATCAAAATGACACAAACACACTTGATATAGTAAAAACCACGCTAATTTGAGTTAAAACGGGTCAAAATGGGAAATTTAAGTTGAATTATGTACATTTGGTTGAAATGGATCAAAATGATACAAACACACTTGATATAGTAAAAACCACGCTAATTTGAGTTAAAACGGGTCAAAATGGGTAAATTACACAACTTATAATGTATGTTTTGTTTTGTAGGCTCAAATCGCAAGTTTGTTTCAGAATGCAAACTTTATGTCGCAAATTACGCAACTTATTGCCTCTCAGAAAGGTACACAACAAGCCGATGAAGATGATGATTCGGACGAGGACGATGAATAGGATAGCGGTTATTTGTGTTGTTGGGAAAACTTCGTATTGTAAAACCTCGTATTGTACTTCATATTGTTAAACCTCGTATTGTACTTCTTAATATTATTTGTTGGATATGTTATTTGTGTTGTTGGGAAAATCTGGAAATCTGGGTTTATTTTTACACAGGTTTATTCGGTTTATAAAAATGGAAAATTAAAAAAAACAATAAAAAAATTTAAAATTAAAAATTAACTATTAGCGGCGACATGTGTCGCCACTAAAAGTGTCATTAGCGGCGACACCTTTAGCGGCGACTCTTCAGCGGCGACTCTTCAGAGGCGACCAGTGTTCCATTAGCGACGAATCATTAGCGGCGACCACTAGTACAAAAAAGATCAAAAGGGCGGTTAAAATGGACATAAGGGGCGGTTTTTGGACCGCCCCTTATGGCTGTGAACCTTATGCTATTTGGGTTTAAGTGGCGGTTTCATAAGGGGCGGTTTTAAGGGACATAAGGGGCGGTTTTAAGGGACATAAGGGCCGGTTTTAAGGGACATAAGGGGCGGTTTTAAGGGACATAAGGGGCGGTTTTTAAACCCCCCTTATGTATGTTATAAGGGGCGGTTTTTGAACCCCCCTTATGTATGTCATAAGGGGCGGTTTTTGGACCCCCCCTATGTATGTCATAAGGGGCGGTTTTTAGACCCCCCCTTATGTATGTCATAAGAGGCGGTTTTTGTACCCCCTTATGTGGTGTTATAAGGGGCGGTTTTTGAAACCCCCCCCCTTATCATAAGGTGCGTTTTTTGAAGGAATTTCAATTATTTAATATCCAGAAACTAATTCGTCGTACAAGATCTTCAATCAACCAAAAATATAAAATTGCGTACCAAAAATATCATGTTACGCTGTCACATGTATTCTATACACCTTAAATTCCATATATAACATCATTAAATCTAAAAAAATATAAACAAATTGAGAACATCACCGGTTCAACTAATTAATCTTGTCAATCAATTCGGACATTAATTGTAAGACTAAATTATCAAGATCTTCCTTTGTAACAATCCCTTGTGTATTCCATAACTAGAAACAAATAGATAAAAAGAAGATGGTAAGTATATAATCTAGCATTATGTTAATAAATATACAAAAACTTACATGAATAGGAAAATTATGTTGAACATGATTGACAAACTCTATCATATGCTTGATAACTATCAAGCCACATTCCTAATCTCCTTTTTGTTGCAAACACCGTATTTTATTCACAATCAATTGACAGAAAATATTTTTAATCAATTATATGTATTGAAAAATCACATACGTTAACCATTTTCCATTTCCACGCATTCGGATCATTTTTTTTCTCTTTACCAAAGATGTCTTGTAGTATTTTAACAAGACGGTATTGTTTCACGCCCTTTCCGTCGCTCTTCTTGGAGTCCACAACGTACCCGCAATGCAAAAATATATCCATAATGATAAGCACCCAATGATTACTACAAAAAAAATTAGTGTATATATATATATATATATATATATATATATATATATATATATATATATATATATATATATATATCATCTGTATGATGGTATATAATACCTTTGAATGTAAAGTGCAATAATGAAACGTTTATCTACATGATGTTGAGATACACTAACTATATGTGTTTGAACTTCATCTTCTTGACGAATATATTTTTGAGCCTCAGTTTCAGTTGGGTCTAGAAAAGCACAACTAGAATTCCGCACTTTATAAAAATGCCTACAATCAAGTAAAAATGAAATCATAATGTTAAGAAAATAGATTATATTATAAAACTACAATTAATGGATGATATGTTACACAAAACTTGTAATACCAACTTACATTGCAAACCAATGAAGTATTGACATGTCAAGCCAATCATGAATAAATATTTGTGCCACCTCAGTTAATGGAATAGCTTGCGTTTTTTCCTCGGGTACATGCCTGGAGGTGTATCAACAATAATTGCAGGCTTGTTCTCAATGGCCACACATAATTGCTCCTATATGTTTTGAAATGGTTTACAAGTTAGTTTGATTTTATTTATGGCCAAAACTAACTCGGGATCAACAAATTCGGGTTCGGGAACACGTTGGGTCGCGGGTACTTGTGGCGCCACAGATCGCAACTAAAAACGGTTAAACATTTGTATGTCATAAGCAGGCACATATAAAAATTGAATATTTAAGTACTAAACATAAAATGTTTCGAAATCTAACCAAGTTGGTATAAGGGCCTCCAACATTATTATCAAATATTTCAGCTCCAAAAAACTGAAAAACATTGTATGTAACATATTAGTATTTAGAAATATAGATAAAATAAATTGTTATATGAAAAAGTTTTGAAAACTAACAACGTCTTGAAGACGACCTCCAACAACTTCTTCAAATTCAGCATTCACGTCATCATTGACGACATCATTGACAACATTCATATCTGGCTTGTAACCCGAAGTCAACGTGTTCTCATCATCGTCCAATTGTGATGAGTCGACCCTATGACTTTGTGGCGAGACAACTCTATTACTTTGTGACACGTTGCTTGATTCCATTCTCGAGACAAGCTACAATTCAACAAATAAAAATTATTATGTCAAACTAAAATATACTATAATAAATATAAAGTATACCTTTATTGCATATCGTGGCCACTGAACGATTTGCAAACTCATGTTTTCAATAATTTTAACTTCATCCGTTTTTGCAACTTTATAGACAAACAAATTCTTGTATTCTTCATTTATGAGATCCACATTAACCTTTACACAACCCTCAGCTAGTCGCCCACAATGAAAGTCACTAAACTGTTGCGGCCATGCTACACCGTAAGCCACTGTCACCATCTCGTCAGCCACTTTCATTTGCAACTCGCAGGCTGTGTGGGTCTGTATCATTATATCAAAAAATGAAATAATGATCTAACCAAAAAAATCATAAGCTAAAACAAAATCCATGTGACTAATAATACTTAAGTTATTTGTAAACTATAAAATATATTACCTCGATAGGTGGATAATTGACTCGTGCATCAGAGCCATAACTAGTTCCATGTGGCACTCTGTCAAACTGTGATACTGAGTCCGTATCATTGTTCACATTTTTATACAATCCACCATGAACTTGAGTACGACCTATAAACACAATGCAACAACATTTTTTATTCCACTCGTTTAATCTAAAAACTCAAAACTAATTTTAAAACATAAGATTAGAAATTGACATAATCCTTACCAATGAGATTAGACAAAGTACGTGCACGCCCCCCCATGCTCGGGGCCGACGACTTTAACTAGCGGGTCATTTTTATTTTGATTATAAGTTCCATCTGCTTTCATTTCTAGCTCTACTTTGTACTATGAAAAATATACGTTAAATATTAAAACTATAGTATTAAAAAGTTATTTACCAACTCAAAGAATACAATCACTTACCAAATTAACTCCAATTTCAATTGCAAAAGGAGTAAGTTCATACTCATTTGTTTCTTTGTTTAATTCAGCGGTGGCCATTAAAAACCATCTAGAACGTGGGTTAGTAATGTCTTTAAGAACTGTGTATTTGGAGACTAGTTGAGGCCAAATATATTCTTTTGTTTCTTTAAACTCAACCCATCCACTCCGTCCTACGTGAAGCACGTGTTTGTTTGCGGCATTAGCAATCTTTGCCTGTGCGCTTTTTGCCTTCACAAAAATAAACTAAATATTAGTACAAATATATAATAAACAACATATAATAAACAAAGAAAACAAACCTCAAATTCAGCACAAGTTTTTTATACAACAAAAGTATCCCAATGATCACGGTTAAGAAATTGATATGTATCACAAGCATTTCTTTTTTTTTGCACAAATTTTTTGTTAAGATCATGCCTCCAATTTGTATCGCGTTTTATAGCCCATTTTTTCATAAAATTCTTGGAGGCATCGGTTTTAATCATCCAAAAAGCCTAACATTTAATAACAATAAGTTAAATATAATATTTAACTAATAAGTAATTCATGAATTTAATTTAAAATATAACACGTGCCTTAGCTTGTAACCATAGTCGATCAAAATCTTCAGCCCCAAATTTTGACATGGGAATATGATATGAAAAAGTATGTTTTAGTTTAGTCGCATACCAAGACTTAAATTTTTGAGCCATTGTACCCGTTGGTTGACCATCTTTATTAAATCGTAACAATTTTATTTTATCCTTCGGTATCTCCTTTGAAGAAGAAGCAGGACCACGTGTCTTTTTTTGTGAAGACATCCTATACAACATAAAAAAATATTAAGTAACTAATTTTCATGTTTCATCAGTTATCACATTTAATAATCTAACATATATATACATAGTTATCAAAAAAGAACATATATATACATAGTTATCAAAAAAAATAAAAAAAAACCAAAGTTATACTATCTAAATTTTGACCTAGCATATATGCATGTATGTAAAAAAAACAAGTTACGAGAACAAAACGTGCAATATATATATGTTTACACTACGTACCCCACCACACAAATTTCAAGTTTTCAACAAACTATACACATTTAATAATCTAACATATATATACATAGTTATCAAAAAATAACATATATATACATAGTTATCAAAACAAATAAAAAAACAAAATTATACTATACAAATTTTGACCTAGCATATGTGCATATATGTAAAAAAAACCCAACTAATCACTACAAAACGTGCAATATATATATTTTCACTACATACCCCACAACACAAATTTCATTAAACCTATACACATTTAATAATCAAACACGTGCAATACAATTAAACCCCACCACACAAATTTCATCAAACCTATACACATTTAATAATCAAACACGTGCAATACAATTAAACAATCAACGGCCTCACAATAAACCAAACACTATATATACAAAGTTCTAAACCGTAAATATCATAAAGAAAAATAAACTTAACTCGGTGTTGCGGAGGCGACCGGAGTAGAAGCACGGGTGTTGGGAGGCGGCCGAAGGAGATGGCGTCGAAGGGGGAGGGAAGGCGGCCGGAGGGGGGGAGGGCGTCGGCCGAGGGGGAGGGGAGGGCGTCGGCCGAAGGGGGAGGAGGGGGAGGGAAGGGCGTCGGGCGAAGGAAGGAGGGGGAAGGGGAAGGCAGCGGGCGAAGGGGAGGAGGGGTAAGGGGAGAGCGGCGGGCGAAGGTGAAGGCGACGGGCGAAGAGGATGAGGGGGAAGGGGAGGGCGGCGTGCGATGGGGAGGAGAATGTCGGCCGAAGGAGGAGTTCGAGGGAGGGAGACCGATTGGAAATGGGAGGGAAAAGGGGTTTTTGGTGGGTTTTAGAGTATAAGGGGCGGTTTTGGGTGGGTTATAAGGGGCGGTTTTGGGTGGGGGTTATAAGGGGCGGTTTTGTGGTTATAAGGGGTGGTTTTGGGGTTATAAGGGGCGATTTTGGGGGTTATAAGGGGCGGTTTTAGGGGGGTTATAAGGGGCGGTTATTGGTTTATAAGGGGCGGTTTTGGGTGGGGGGTTTAAGGGGCGGTTTTAGTGGTTTTAAGGGGCGGTTCTGGTCCAATATTTTTCTAAATAATTTTTTTAAGTTTTCATACACAACATGACTGTTAATAAAATTAAATTTATAAGTGATAAATTTTTTTAATTAAGCTAACATTATCAACACGATCAAACATTAACTATTGTAATCATATATAAAATGATAACCGCACAATAAACTATTATATAAATGTTTACATACACAATACAAATATGATAATTTCTTATTAATTAAGATAAATCCCATCGACATGATCACGTAAAATTCCAGTGCGGTTGATATGTGACAACTCTTCAATTCCGACTGAAAATGGAGGTAGATCATCAAACTGGTCGTATTCCTCCTCGTTACTTACATTGTCAACTCCAATAATACGTCGTTTACCTTGCAAGACAATATGATATATTGGATTGATAGGGTCTTTGACAAAGAAAACTTGTGTCGCATGTTTTGCCAAAATGAAGGGTTCGGATTTATACCCATTAGTGGTAAGGTTGACAAGTGTAAAACCATATTTGTCAAGTTGAACACTTTTATGGTTACACACCCACTTACATTTGAACACAGGAACAGTAAGACCTACATCATAATCCAATTCCCAAATCTCTTGTATAACACCGTAATAGGAGTTTTTGGCAATTGTTTTCAAAGTATCACCATGTCGTCTCTCGAATTCGGTTGATGATGCTATTAATGTAACTCCACTATTCTGCACTGCGCTTTTTTTATCTTGATCATTAGTGTAAAATGTATAACCATTAATGTCATAAACCTGATAAGATTTAACAACACAATCCGGACCTTTTCCTAACTTTTTCACTGTTTCGTTAACAACATCAGTTTTTGTTACCCTCTGTTTTATCCAGTCTGACAACTCTTTGTTTTGAGTTGTAATGTACCACTCATCATATTGACCTACGTTTGACGATCGTAACATGTCCATGTGTTCACGAACATATGGATCAAGACATGTCATGTGTTTTAAGACCACCAAATGTGCATTTTCTAGATCTTTCCAAGACGGGGTGATTATTTTGATACCAAGTACTCCCTGACCACCAAGTCGACCCGAATGACGAGACTTAGGAACACCACCACCTTTGACGCTGTCCATATAGTCTGAAAATAGAAACAAATTATTATATTGTATGTTAATATTAATATATGTATATAATGTAATATGATTGATAGCGTTACCTTGACAGAAGCCAGTCACCTCTTCAGAAGTATATCCTTCAACAATACTACCTTCTGGTCTATAACGATTTCTTATATAACCTTTTAAAACACCCATGTATCTTTCAAAAGGGTACATGTATCGTAAGAATACAGAACCACAAGCCTTAATCTCTTTTACGATATGACATGTAAGGTGAACCATTATGTCAAAAAATGATGGTGGAAAGTACATCTCTAGTTCACAAAGGGTAACATAAATGTCCTTTTTCTATTGATTCAAGGATTCTACGTCTAACACCTTTGAGTGAATATTGTTAAAAACAAACAAAGCTTTATGATAGTATGTCGGACGTCATCAGGTAGCAATCCACGAATTGCGATAGGAATCATGTGTGTCATCAAAACATAGCAATCATGAGACTTCATTCCAAGTAATTTACTATCTTTCAACGACACCAATCTTTTAATGTTTGCAGAATAAGTTGATGGAACCTTAATACCATGTAAACATTCACAAAACTGTCTTCTTTCTTCTCTTGTTGTATTGTAACAAGCAGGTGGCAGGTAAATACGGTCGTTACGTAGTTCCGGATGAAGTTCTGGACGTATTTTTAATAGTTCCATGTCTTTTCTAACGTTAATCCCATCTTTAGTTTTACCTAGAATATTTAATAATAAACTTATCAAGCTGTCACACACATTTTTTTCTATATGCATAACATCTAGACAATGTCTGACAATTAAATCATTCCAGTAAGGTAAATCTCAAAATATAGACTTTTTTTTCCACAACGCTCCTTTCTCGACACGTGATCTTTTCCCCCCGGCACTGTTTAGATTTTTAACACGTGCAAATGCATCAAAACTTGTTCTTAATGTGCCAATCTCGAACTCACCATCAAACTCATCCTTTTTCTTCCTAAAAATGTGACCTTTCGGAAGGAATCTTCGATGTCCCATATATACAAGCTTCTTGCAATTTTTTAACCATATCGAGTGTGTCTCGTCTTCACAAACAGGACAAGCTTTCTTACCCTTAGTACCATATCCTGACAAGTTACCATATGCTGGAAAATCATTTATCGTGCAGAAAATCATGGCGCGCAATGTAAATTGTTCTTTATGATAAGCATCATATACGTCCACACCTTCATTCCAAAGCTTTTGTAAGTCTTTAATCAAAGGAGATAAGTACACATCAATATCATTACCAGGCTGTCTGGGACCTTGAATCAACAACGACATCATAATATATTTCCGTTTCATACATAACCACGGTGGAAGATTGTAGATACATAAAAGAACTGGCCATGTACTATGATGACTACTCATGTTACCGAATGGATTGATACCGTCTGAACTAAGCCCAAATCGTATGTTTCTCTTCTCCTTTGCAAACGTTGGATGCTTTCTATCAATGATTCTCCACTGATGTGAATCCGCAACATGTCTTAGTTTCCCATCAATTATACGTTCATCTGAATACCAACATAACAATTTTGCATCTTTTTCGTTTGAAAATAATCTTTTGAGTCTCGGTATAATAGGGAGATACCACACAATTTTAGCCGGTGGTCCATTTTTGTCACGTCATCATCATATACATCTGAATCTTTTTTCCGTATATACCTCGATGAACCACACTTATCACATTTATGTTTATTTTCGTATCCATCTCTATACAAGATGCAATTATTTGGACATGGATGTATTCTTTCAACTTCTAACCCCATCGGACACATTAACTTTTTTGCTTTGTATGTTGAATTAGGTAATTCATTGTCTTCTGGAAGAATTTCATTCAAAAGCGCTAACAGACTTGTAAAACTTTTATCGCTCTATCCACTTTCAGACTTTAGTTTAAACAACCTTAACACAACATCAAGTTTGTTATGTTTAGAACCGATATATAAAGGTTTTTCTGCCTCTTCAAATAAGTGTTGTAACTTTTCTTGTTCAGATGTACTCATATTAGTCTCCATGTCATGCAACATTTCAATATTGTAATTGGCAGTGGGTTCATTTGGAAGCTCATCATCTTTATCAAAATTTAGTAAGTCGTCATTGTACGTTGTATTATCATTAATGTGTAAAGTGGTCGATAAAGTATTAAACTCAAGAATTGATTCTCCGTGCTCTGACCAACAATGATATCCATGCATAAACCCGTGTCGTAACAAGTGATACTCTATGGTATCAATATCCCCAAAATATTGAAATGTTTTACAAACGGAACAAGGACAACAAATTTTTTGACTTGCTTTTTTCAAACGGTTCTTTTCAGCTGCCTTTTTAAAACTTTGAACACCTTTCGCATAAATTTCTGATGAACGCAAACTTTTGTACATCCATGCATCACGATCCATCCATGAACGCACCTTACACTAGCTCAAAAGGGGCGGGCCATAACCGCCCCTAAAGCCTCCATCGAAACCGCACCTAAAGCTTCCTTTTGCTCCTTACACTAGCTCTAAAGGGGCGGTCCATGGATGGATCCTAATGATCCTAATGGGACGGTTTCGCACAAAAGTATTCTTCTTAAAGTTTGTGAAGGGAAATAAGGGGCGGTTTTTTACCTTAACCGCCACTTAAAAAAAGTGGATCCGCCCCTTATACTATTTTTTGTACTAGTGGACTTTTTAGCGGCGACATGTCGCCGCTAATACTAATAGCTGCGAAAACGTCTACTAATTGCGGCGACAAATGTCGCCGCTAATGATCTCTTTCCTTGTAGTGTAATTGGTTTAGTTCATATTTTATGTACATTTTCATCTCTAATATACCCTCCATTTATCTTGATAAATATATTTAATTATTTACCATGCGTCCCAATGTTTTTTGGCCTGTTTGTGTTAAGGATCTTGTAAGAAACTAACTTTTTTTTATTTAGGTATATACCCCATAATATATAAATTTGTTTGATCTAAATATGCACCCTCACTAGGTTTTTGAAAACCTAATCAATGCTATTTTTTATTTCATATGTGATTAAATGTCAGACTAAATGAACATGTGAACTATTATTTGTATTTTATACACATTCGATTTTATATATATCAGGTGGTATGTCTAACAATGTTAATTCACATGTAAATATATCTAGGTGTTTACGTTTGTATAGGGATTTGAACTTTATTATATATGCACATGTGAACGTGTTAGTTAGTTACTTAGTTCACATTTAAATTTAGGTTATCATAAAAATCATACCAACCTTCGTATCTACAATTATAAACTCAAACTAGTTAGTTAACCAATTGTATACTCATAACTATAGAGTTAATAACTTGCTACAATAATATGTTTCACTAATTGTTTTTAGTTGACACCTAATCGATCTATTCTATTAATTACGTTTAACGCGAGCTAGCCCACATGATAGAGTATTTTCTTTTTAGAGAGAAGGTCGTAAGTTCAAATCTCAGCATTATGTAATTTGAAGTAATTTAAAAATAAAAGTAAAATATGTTTATCATTAAAAAAAACTACGTTTAACATCATTAAATTTGATCACTTCAGGATTCTCACCCTCACAAGTTGAGGAGAGTAATATATTATCTACCATCAATAGGTCTCTTTTTAAATTCAAAATGTAGAATAAATGTAGTCACTTGATTTTCTAGATATCATAACATAATTTAATTTTTTACTAAAGTTTCAAGAAACAAATAGTTTCAAGAATATATGAGATTCCATATTGATGTATAAATAGTTTCAAGAAACAAATAAATACATAAATAAACTAAAGAATCAATTACTTAATTTGCTAAAGCTTAATAATAGTCGAATACCCAGTTGGTTGTAATAAAAGTATTATAATACCCAAATACCAAATTAAGTACACGTTTAGAATTATTCTAAACGAAGAAGAACGAGCCGAGCTAAAACTTAAATACAAAGAGGCTAAACGAGAGGCGAAAAAGTATGTGTCAGAGGCAAATAACACAGCATACGAGAGAATGTATAAGCGATTAGAGACGAAAGAGGGTGAATATGACATGTTTAAGATTCCCAAGGCAAGGGAACGTAGAAGACAGGACCTGAGAATGGTGAAGTTTATAAAGGCCACGGATGGTAAGGTCTTGGTGAGGGAAAAAGACATCAAGGGGTGATGGAAAACTTACTTCGATAACCTTTTCAACATAAAGAACCGTAATCAACAAACAGAGATCGATGAAACAAATCAAACGACGCAACAAAACAAGTGTTATTGTAGAAGCATCACAGTCGATGAAGTTACGAGAGCTTTGAAGAAAATGGAAAGGGCTAAGGCGGTGGGGCCAGACAACATTCCGATTGAAGTGTGGAAGTGCCTTGGAGATGAGGGCATACAATGGCTAACGGACTTATTCAACACTATCATTAAGACAGGAAAGATGCCAGAGCAGTGGAGAAGCAGTGTCATAGTCCCCATATATAAGAAAAAAGGAGATGTCCAATGTTACGCAAATTACATGGGAATAAAGCTATTGAGTCACACGATGAAACTATGGGAAAGAATTGTTGACACGAGAATTAGACGACAAACTCAGATAGCGATAAACCAATTTGGATTTATGCCAGGACGCTCTATACACGTCATAAGGAGGATAATGGAGAAATATAGAGAAAAGAAAAGAGACCTACATATGATATTCATTGACCTAGAAAAAGCTTATGACAGTGTGCCGCGGAAACTCATCTGAGAAAGTCTACAACTTAGAAGGGTACCAGAGAGGTATATCAAAATAATACAAGATATGTATGACGGGGCAAAAACGTGTGTACGAGCACCTGTCGGAGACACAGACTTCTTCCCGGTGGAAGTGGGACTCCACCAAGGATCGGCATTGAGCCCATTCCTCTTCACAGTAGTGTTGGACGAGATGACCAAGTCTATACAAGAGCCAGTCCCATGGTGTATGCTGTTTGCGGATGATATTGTCTTAATATCAGAATCTAAGACGGTGCTTAACGAGAGATTAGAACAGTGGAGAGCAGCACTAGAACGCAGGGGCTTAAGGATAAGTCGCTCAAAGACAGAATACATGTATTGTAACTTTAGTGGTGAGACCGAAGAGGACACCCAAATAAGTATACAGGGCATGGCGGTCCCCCGGACGGGTAGGTTCAAATACCTTGGCTCGTATATACAGAAAGACGGAGAGATACACAGCGATGTAGCCCACCGTGTGCAATAAGGATGGTGCAAGTGGAGAGCAGCATCAGGGATTCTGTGTGATAAGAGGTTTCCACCAAAACTAAAGGGAAAACTATACAGAATGGCAGTACGTCCAGCTATGCTATACGGCACAGACTGTTGGGCCATAAAGAAATCGCAAGAGAGACAAATAGAGGTTGCAGAAATGCGAATGCTGAGGTGGATGTGTGGACACACATGATTGGATAGGATCAGAAACGACATCTTTCGTCAGAGGCTAGAGGAGGCATGTATCACAGATAAAATATGATAGGGAAGACTAAGATGGTTTGGGCACGTGAAGAGGAGAACGATGGCAGCACCTGTTAGAGCAGTAGAGAACATCAGCGTAGAGGGTAGGAGGAGTAGAGGTAGACCTAGGTTGACTTGGGATGAGGTTATTAGGCGAGATATGATAGACTTGCACCTCTCTGAGCACATGATCGAGGATAGGAGTGAGTGGAGGCGTCGAATAAAAATTAAGGACTTTTAGTGGGATTTGTGGGTGGGACGGGTTACGGTTACATGTGGCGGGACCTCCCGCGTCAGGTGTAGTTTTTCGTTCATCTACCCTTTTTGGGTGTTATACGTCGCTTTTTATGATGTGCGCACTATCTAATTCTGTATGTGTTATTTAACTATGTGTTGTATGATATGTATTATGATTGTTATGGGTACTGCCTTTGTGAACGAGTCGGGGGTCTCTTCGGAAGCGATCTCTTATCTCTCATGATAGAGGAAAGACTTCCAGACCCTGCTTTTTAACGGGATATACTGGATATGTTTGTTTGTTTGTTTTTGTTTAGAATTATTCTGAACTTCCAAAATACTTTTAACAGGAAAAATCATATATGTTTAATAAAAATTAAAAGCTTACATGGAAAGTTGTAATAAAAGTATTATAATAGAAAGTACGTAAGTCACTGAACAATTCACATTTTGTATTTATAAATTAAAAATAATGGATTGCGGATGTAATTCGTAACCTAATTATTGCCCAATTTCTTTATTTTACTATGTGCTTCATTTGATCGATATTACGTATCGTATATTGTTAAATGTTGTAAAATTAAACCCAAACCTTAAGTTTGCTCATTCCGCTTAGAAATTTAATTTTTTCAACTATAATTTTTACAACACTTAATTCCACCACATCTTGTATTTATAAAAAATCACTCACAAAAACTTTACAAGAACACACCATACCAGATGATCATGGGTTGTTAAAATTTTACTAACGTAGTATCGTGATCAAAATACGTAAAAGGCTATGAGCACTTTTCTATCTCTATTATTTTATGTTGTTTTACTAAACGTTATAGTATATAAATACTTTCAGAAAACTTCATAACAATCACGATCAGTAAAAACATAATTATCAATAAAAAAACCATAATCATTCATACAAGCCGATCACTTTCTACTTTTATATACGTATTAAATTGTTGTTTAACATTTTTAATCAGTAAACGTGCCATTCTTGACCTACCGCATTGGTTAAATTAGCAAGTCCCACAAGTTTTATTCATTGATTATGTGCATTGACTTGTCTTCTTTGCGTATCATCTCTCAAATCTTTTTCCTCAATTGGCCATGTGGCAAGATCGTGAGTACGTAAATCATAAAGCTCACAAAAAGAGTCAATCCTTCTAGATTATGTCGATATGGGTGCTATTGAAGTTCATGCATCGGTTTATTATTTTTTATATTATATACAAGAAAATTTGAACACTAAGCTGGACCACAGAGATTGTTTGGTCTCCCCATCAAATATTTGGGCCAAGATAATTTGGCTTAATCTTAGCCAATGAAAGACGACCACGTAGACTAAATTTTGTGTTTGTTTTGCTATATATTAAGCAGTCTTGTAAACATGATTAAGTTTGTGATTAACTTGTGTTAAGTACGTGGCTTTATTATGTATATAAAATTTATCTATTGAAATTTAATATATCATAAGCTGTGTATGCTGTTAATTGTTCTCCGATAAACTAACATTTTGTAGCTTGTTACTTGTCAAAGTTTTGTTAACCTTACTTACTTCGTGCTAATAAGATTTAAAAACAGGAAAAATTCTCTAAATGAATGTATTTAAAGTCAATATCTTAAAATAAATATTGAAAAGTCTGATTGTCAAAATGGACCTCTACTCTTTAATTAGGCGTAAACACACTCCATGTAGCATCTTTAGTGCGAAAACACACACCATGTGGCAACTGCGTATTTACGCGCATGTTTGGCTTGGTGTTACGTCATCCAAAATTGCACAAGGGTGTGAAGACACCGTGCACATCAATAACTTCCACCTTTTTCACTTAAGGGACACATGTCGACTCCCTAATTTGTCCTTTTCACTCAAAAAGACACTAGCTCC
This sequence comes from Flaveria linearis, assembly GCA_024085815.1. Taxonomy (NCBI): domain Eukaryota; kingdom Viridiplantae; phylum Streptophyta; class Magnoliopsida; order Asterales; family Asteraceae; genus Flaveria; species Flaveria linearis. The sequence goes on from CM044001.1 coordinate 115,901,217, forward strand.
CCCGATATGTCCATGTTGAAGGCGGACCTAGGAATTTCTCATGTGTGTTTGAAAATTCGATGTTCCCGCGTCTATCAAGGGTGTCAATCCGGGTCATTGGAAATTTTTAACCAATTAAGTCGGATCAGCAAAAATATTTTGGGTCCTTTAGAGTAGTGATCTAAGGTCTTTTATTGGTTTGTAAATACATAAAGTATTTTATTTGATTTATAACCTCATTTGATAAAAAAATATCATATTATTTAAAGTTAACGACTAAAAGTTAACATTTAATTACAACGACGCAAGAAACTAACAAGGTAATACTTAAAGGTTACGGAATTTAAAATACAATTCAACTAGGAACTCAGCCTCTAACTATCTAATATTCAATATAAACATAAAATAATACAACCAATATTTATATAATCACTCACACTATAACATTTTTATAATCATAACATCAAATGACATTAATAAGTAGTTTTCTACTTTTTACGTTAAATCGTCATGTACCAGAGTTAGAAAGCTTGGTCGGGTTTGGGCTCCAAGACCTAGAGCTTTGGTGTATCAAAACAAATGACATTCCACATAATTTGTAATTGTTAAAATTAATAATGTATTTAGTCGGTAAATTTTTAAATGAAATTGAAATGTTATTTTTGAACATACAATTAGATTGTTAAACATTTAATGAGTAACCGGAAAACAAATGAATTAAAGTGAGAAAAAATTTCAATTCCAAAAACCAAACATAGATTGAGGTTTTTCTAACTCCAAGGTTTTTTTTTTTCGCCTTTCAAAAAAAAAAATCCTAAAGTGCCACCACCAACGAGTTAACATGGTGATGTTTGATGCCTTTAGTGGGTATTTATAAAGTTAAAAATAATTTTTTATTTTTTATTTTTAAAAAGACCAACGGTAACGGCTATGTAACCGTTACCAAGGTTCATCTCAGTGTCATTCATGAACCCATAATTTTACCCGATAGCCCTGCGCGCGACAGAGGCCGGTGAGTGCCCTAAAGTCAAATCTATATTATCACAAATTATTTTGGTCCCACATGGAAAATCCCACATAATTATCAAATCAAGCCTTGTTTGTTTTCAGGTTGATTTCGAGTGGTGGATATGAAAGTGAGATTAAATGGCATCGTGGAAAAACAAAGGTAGATGAATAATATCATACATTAAAAATGTGTGATTTAAATGTATACAATAGCTTGTTCATTAGGTCGGGGTTCCGCTTATTCCCCAAATTTGTAAGTTTTGAAGTTGAATTCAATTCAAGTTCGATAAACCTTGAATTAGGATTGAATCGAACAACCCGAATTATGAGTAAAAAATAATTAAAAAATAAAAATAATATTAAAATAAAAATTAGAGTTAAATTTGGTTTTGCTTCCTAAGATTTAACATTAATAATAATTTTCCTTCAAAATATTTAAAACATCAATTTATTTTAAAAGTTTCATAAATTGTTTCAATTTTAGTTTAAAGTTTCATTAGTTGTTTCAACTTAAATATAAAATAAAAATATTTTTGAAATGAAATTGAAATAAATGACTAAACTTTTGAATTGAAATTGGTATTTTAAGCTTTTGAAAAAAAAATAGTTATTTTTTCTAAACATCAGGGGGAAAAGTTAAAATTAATTCTAAAATTTATTCGTATGCATAAAAATAATTAAAATATATATTTACTTTTCTATTTAAGAAATAGAAGTCATATTCTACCAGTTCATATTTGGATAATCGGGTCGGTTAAAAAATTCATAGGTTTGATTTTGATTCAAAAACCAAACTCGGAATTCAGGTAATGTTGGATATTCGATAATCGATACTACCAAAAAAGAACTTACTTTGCGACAAGTATTTTTGTTAGAACTTGCCTTTAGTGACAACTTTTCTAACGAAATGATTTATTGGAAAAACCATTGTGAGATATATATTACCTGTGAATTTGCCTACAAAATTTCCCATAAGTTAACAACAAAAAATGTGGTCGGAAACTTCCGACAATATTCAGGAAAACCACAATTTTTACAGCTTCTAACGATAATACGGTTTCCCCAAAGCTTTTTTGAATATTATCTTTTGAAACATATTAATAACAAGTATTATTTTTTTTTAATTTTCCTACGACTTTCCTACGAATGTATTTTTAGTTTTTTACTAATCATAACAAAATTTTCCACAAGCTAGAGACAATAAGATTGAGAGGTTTTTTTGTTTTGTTTTTTTCACTTTTTTTTTCTTTTAAAAAGTTCGTCACCATTTATAGGGAAAAAATTTCATAGTTATTACCTCAGAAACTTTTATGGGAAATCATAATTTTTCCGGTCGTGAGAAACCCGAATTCAAACTCATTATTTCAATTCAGTTCAGTTCAATTTTTAAAATTTTAATTTCAAGTCCGATTCAAATAATGAAACCGCACACCGCCTCCAAAGAGAAATCTTAGGGAGGAGGGGGCACTACCTTAATATCTAAATACCCTGAACTATCTTAAACTACCCTGAAACTCTACCAATCACACATTGTCAATTCACACGTCTTCTGAACTAGCATGAAACACCCAAAACACTGGAAATGTAACCCTAGACTACCCTGAAACATTCAAAACACCCAAAACACCCACTATATATATACCCTTTATTCTTCTCGGGCACCACTCGGCAACTACAACCCGAGCCCGCCTACCCGTCGGGTACCCGCAAGGGGTGGCGGCGGTGTACCCGAGCGGGTACCCCCCCCCCGAGGGTGCCCCCTCCTCCCTTATCTCTTCATATTTAACTCATGCAAAATATTTGTGGAATCCTTATGGTGGGGTCTGCCACAAATCCTGGTATGGGTTTGACCCATGTTGTCAAATGTCAACGTTTAATATTGTTGGTCTTTAGGATCAAGTGATGAATGGAGTGTATTACCAAAAATCCACTAAACATGACATGTCGTACCGCGTATTCTTCACTCATATTCATGAGTTTTGCACGTCACTTCTTCATCAAAACGTTATCGATCTGCCTAATTAATTACTTAATAATGTGTGTATTAGCCAAATTAGTTTATTATTACTTTTTGTCTATCAATAAAACTTGTCAGAATAAAACACGGAAATAGTATATATGTGGCCTTCTGTATAATCTTTAATCTTGATTATCAGTCTATAACTTGGGATATAGAACGTAAGGTGTATATATGTTCGTCTCGTAATTTTATTCATTATACTTAAGTTGCTGTTATTTTGGAATTAAGATTTACAGTTGTTTCCATCTTTACTTCTTTTTTTTTAACGGAACTAAGACATTAATGGCAATACTTGAACCGTTAACCTTAAAGGTAGTATCATCACTTTAATTTCAACTCCAAATAGCATTACCATTAGACCCCCCCCCACCCCACCCCACCCCCCCACCCACGTTTGTTTTTGTTATCTTCAGTTAGGGGTGTACAAACCGGTTTTATTTTGTTATTTAATCAAACTGGTTTTTTTGCAAACCCGTTCGGTTTTCAAATCATTTTTTCTAACTGAATACTACTCGAATCTCTCAAAAACCAGTTTGGACCAGTTTTGAAACGAGATTTTTTAGAAAAACTAGTTTTTTCCGGTTTAATTGGGTTTTTTCTTTGAACCGGTTTCGGGTGTCCGGGTACCAAACCGACGGTTCGAATCGGACTGGGAACCAGTTTGGCTAAAACTTTTTTTTTAACCGGACCGGTTTTTTTTTCTCGAAATGGTTTTTTGCCCACCTCTATTCTTAGTTATCCATATTCTAATGTTTACTATTTATGTATGAATTTAGTTACCAAAAAAAAGAAGAAGAAGAAATATAAGTTACTATAATGTTAATAACTAGCAAAATTCTAATTTTTATTAAAATATAAAATAGTTATTAATAGTTCAACTAATAAATTCTCATCAAATTTTTGGTTTCCACTTTTAAATCTCAAGCATCTGTTTTTTGAACAAACACGTTAAATATATAATTAAAGACAGCATGTATGTGATTTTTGGTTATGTAACAAAGACTTAACACCATCTTATCTTATTTAATGATAAAACGAAAACGATCTTAATAAATACTAGGCACAAAAGTGCAATGTTACTTCTTCGTCGTTCTTCATTTCTGTATCACATGAAAAAAAAATTCAGTATCTAAGGATTTCTCCTCGTCTTGGACTATGATGTTCTGAAAGACCGAAACACCATCCCCCACTCGCTAATCATACTTCCTTCTAGGCGTCTTATCGAACAACTAATTTCTCTAGATTAACCTTGTAGAAAGCCTTAGCATTGATAATCCTCCAATATGTAATATTTACTCTCAAATGGAATTAGTTTGTTCCACATAAATTCATCCAATGAAGTAATGATTATGAGATTGCATATTCTTCTCACTAGAGGTGCACAAACCGGTTTTTTTTTAACCCGGTTCGGGTTGGACCCGGTTCGGGTTCGGTTAACGAATTCGAGCCCGGTTTTTGACCAAGAACCGGTTCGGGTCGGAACCGGTTTTCAAGCCCGGCAAACCCAACCCGGTTGGAACCGGTTCGGGTTGGAACCACCGGTTGAAAGAATTCTAACAACGGTAGCGGCACTTGAGGATCCACCGGTTGGAACGGAAGATTCAGAAGCCATAATTCAAGAGATTGAGAGAATAGAAAGTTGAGAGTGAGGAGCGTTTTTGCGTTTTTAAGCACGTTTTTAAGCGTTTTTGAAGTTTTGAGTGTTGTGACTAAACCATTACACCCACTACCTATTTATACTATCATATAAGGACAAAATGGTCATTACAAGTCGAAAAAAAGGTCAAAAACAAGCCCAAACGGTCATATAGCCGTTACAAAAAAAAATTTCAAACGGTCGAAACCGGTTCAGAACCGGGTTTTTTTGAACCGGTTCCCAAACCGGGTTGGTTCAAAACCGGTTTCAAACCGGTTTGTGTGCGAAAATCAAAAACCGGTCCCGAACCGGTGGTTTTTTTTCGGTTTGGAACCGGTTTGGGGGTAGAGCGGGTCCGAACCGGTTCGGATCCGGTTCGGGTTGTCGGGTCGGGTTTTGAACCCGGTTCGTTTGTGCACCACTACTTCTCACTATGAAGTTCGAACTCTCGTGAATCATCAATGATATAGGCCCATCTATACGGTTCATCTTTCAAGCCCAATCACTAACTGATCATTCAATTTAGGTGAATATTAGGCCTCAAGCCCAGGCCCAACAGGATCCCTCTAAGGTTTTGTCCCTCACCTACAAATCTATAATGGACCACACGTATAGGAACTGCGAAAAGATAACGAACTTGTTAAGAATCACCTAAAAAAAGTTGACCTTAATGAAGTGGTTACATATTGATTAAATTCTTGGGTTCGGCCCTAATTTGGTTCAATTTCACTATGATCTGCTTGAAAGACAATTGACGATAATTTTTCTCAACAGTAAAACCATTTAATCTTGTAATACGAGTGTTTCATCTTCTTCCTCTAAGAAAAAACAAAATATTTATAATGTCTCTACAATTCTACATATGTCGCTAATTGTTTCTCAGGTAAATGCCATGCCATATGTTATGTTATTACGGGTAAGGAGTTACTTTTATGTTAGAGTGGGATTGTTTTTTTAACTAAGTGAAAATCAACATTATCATTACACATTGTATGAATTACTATAGTTAAATTATTAAAATTCCGTTTCCGAAAAAAAATTCAAACAAATAACACATTATTCATACGTTATCAAGGCAGACAAAGTTTTTTCTCCTTTAAACCTTGATTGCTCTTTGCAATGAGAATAAAATACATGTATGAATATCAATCAATTACTAATAGTTTTAATCATTAAAAAACCAATTTACTTATATAATAAATAAACCAACAAAGTAAAAAGTTTATGATAACTTTTTTTTAACAACAATTCATAAATTTTAAATTTTTAATAGAAAATCTTATAACCTATGTCTTACGAAAGTTATACTCCCAACCTCTTGGTTAGGGAACGTTTATTTGATCATCTATATTACTTTCTTTTACAAGTATCAACTATATATAAACATCTTCAAGTCAAGACTTAATACAGAAGACGAAGTCGCAGGGAACCTGTGGCTGGATCAAATCCTTCACGAATACATGAACCGCTTTAACAAAAAAACCCTCGAGGTTAATAACCAATTCGATTCTATTTTGTCTTTTGTTCCCCAAAAGAAACCTCCTAACAAGGCCTAGGAAAGCCCTCATCTCTTTTTCGTGGTCATCGAACTCGTAAGAGAAATATACTCTCCCTTATTCATCGCTCTTATCGGCTAACGATCATTTGGATGGAACATCTGTTCAGGACCACAAGACGGGCTAGGGTCCTGTTGAATTATACCTACCTAGTCAACCCCCCTCAGTTGGTAAGATGTTTCTCCTTTATCTTAATCGAACGATGAAATTTTTCAAACTGCTTTTTTTAACGGCAAATGTACGATCTTGCTTCGGAGGATAGTTGTTATCTTAATCGAGTTCATCTATCCGTTTCCCAACCGAAACCGTACCCCCAACCCCATCAAGAGAAAACTTATTGCTAAGTAAACTCTGTGACTCAACTCTGAGCATTTTACTCAGGGTGAGACTTGAACTCATGATCTTCATTTATTTAAATGTCATGGGAGGTTCAAATGTTCATGCAGAAGATATGCATGACAACCTTCATATTAATATACAATTATTAATTTATCTTTATCTTATCTACTAAGAATGAAAGTCGGCAAACTTAGGTGTATATATACACACTATGAAATGATTGAAATATTATTATGATTAGAGAAGTTAGAAAATAACAAAAAGACTACGGTGGTACTAATCGGTCGGAAGCCAGCAAAAAAAAAAGAAATCAAGCTTCATATAATTATTGTTTATATAATGTAAGTACACTGACCCATAACTTACTCATGATATATATTTAATTACGTGTTATATGTTTTCATTATCATAAGTAGTATGATTTTTGTGGAGTTGAAGCATGTTTAAATACATGATATATGTGTTTATTGATAGGCATGATTATGATGAAAATGATTATGGGGTATGGGTTAAATATATTTTTAGTGACTTCAAAAATTGATGTGTATGTAAAATATATGTGAGGATTTCGGATGTTGAAATCCCAAGGGGTTCGGGTGTTAAACTCTGCATATATAAAAAGGGGAGTTATATATATGTTAGGATTTCGGGTGTTGAAATCCCAAGGGGTTCGGGTGTTGAAATCCCAAGGGGTTCGGGTGTTGAACTCCACATATATAAAAGAGGAGTTAACAATTCTCAAGGGTTATAAATAAACTCACAAGAAATTCAGGTGTTGAATTCTCAAGAAGTAATGAGGATTAAATAAAAAAATTTTGGGTGCTCACCTTAAACAGTTGGACTAAATATATCAGTGGTTTTTGTGGATAGCATATTAAAATTCGTTTTAAAAAAAATCCTTAAAATGATATGAAACACGATGTGCAATTGGCTAAACCCGGACCGGACCGGCTCAAACCGGCCCAAATTGAGGACCGAAATGTATGAAATTTAAGGACCGAGAACCGGACCATATAAAGATGGGTTGGTCCGGTCCGGTTTCGATCCTAACGGGTCGGTTTTAAATTGGACCTGGCCGACCCAAATTAGAATTATGTTGCTAAAAATATTAAACACTTAATAATGAAAAATAATGACATTAAGATTGGTTCTCGATTGGTGCTCATAATCTACTTCAATGTAGTATATTAATATTCAATGCATATATCTCATGAGTCATAATAATATAATTTAATCTAGTACATAAAAAACCAAATCATAAAGGTTGATAACAAAAGCTGTATCGATAAGGAATTCTAAGAGAAGATAAGCACCTTAGTTTTAGCAACAATGATGAAAATATAACTAAGCAACAACAACGAAAAGATAGTAAACAACAATCACTTTTTGAAGAAGTCAATTACCGCATTCGCTATTTCACCCCACAACCCACATACTTATGTATTAAGTATTTAGGGTTTTTGTTATATATAATTAATTGGTCTTTTCGGGTAATACGGGTTTTCATTGGGCTCGGAGTGGCCCGGACCAAGGACCAAAATAGCTTAAAACATAGGACCGAGGACCGAACCACATGTATGTAGAATGGGTTGGATTGGTCTGGTCTTTGGGTTTTTGGTCCGGTTTTCGGGTGGGACCGTATTCAACGTGTTATTTTTAGCTGGAGTGACCGGTTCTTGACCTCCACAAAACCGGTTCGATTCTCAATTCTTCACCGACCGGCGACCACACCCCTTTGCAAACCCAATTCCATCAAACGAACAAATCAATCACCCTTCATCGTCATCGCACTTGATTCACTGACACTACAGAAGAAGAAGAAGAAGAAGAAGAAGAAGAAGAAGAAGAAGATTATTGATCTCATCAATGGGGGCATTAACAGCATCACTGATAGCAATTGCAGGTCTGGCGTTAGGCTGGATCACCATCGAAATCGCCTGCAAGCCCTGCCTCGAAAGAGGCCGTGAAGCCATTGATCGTAACCTCAATCCCGATTACGATCCCGACGACGAAGACCCTCGTCTGCCCATCAATCCCAACCCTACCCCTTCAGATCACAACGTTCCCGTTGAGCCCACCACGTCTACCACCGCTAAAGTCGTCTGATTGTTTCGAATTCGCTTCGTCTCCGTCGTTGATCTAGTACGTGTTGCGTGTGTCTCTTTTCTTGATTCGTCGTATAATCTACTTTATTAGTTTCATTATGTTGAGATTTCTTGATGAAATTGAACAAATTTGCGTGTTATAATCGGCAATTTGACGTGATTTAGGACCCTAAATGTTTTGTGATGATGAGGTTAATTATGAATTTCGATTTGATGCTTTGTGTTTGTTGATTATCGTGTATTTTTATTTGAATTTGTTTTTCAATTCTTGTATCAGATGAACTGAATTTGTATCTTTTATCTAATATCTTGAGGATCAAAATGATGAAATTTGGTTTTGTTGCTGATGATGGTAATAAAACAATCAACAAAAGCTTATTACAGATTTACGGTATTACAATTGAGAAGCTCAAAACCCAAAAACATTAATCCCACAGAAGCAATTTTCTTGCAGCATGATTGAATTTGAAGTGATTAAGATTGAGAAATCAACAGTTGTGACTTGTGTCACTAACTGATGGTATTGATTAATATTAGCATTGAAGCTCAAATATGAAGTCTACAATCACATCTCTCTCTTTTTTTCTAACGGCTAATTTACACACACTTCTAAATCTACACCAATGTTTACCATGAGAGGTACACCTTCACTACATACCTTGATATATCCGCTACACTGCAGTTCTCTAGAATATCATCTATATGCAATATTTAGTAAAGATAGCATCATATTTGTGTTGGTGCCAGAGTGACATCTGTCTGACTAGTTATAAAAAGCTTGAAGGACAATTTAGAAGACACAAGTTGTACTTAAACACCAGCACCTGGGATCTGGTGCAAGTTCACAGAACTGTAAATGTAATTCCTGAAACATGATTTAGAAGCCAAATGCAGTTGCCAAACACCCCCAAAGATAAGAATATATTTGTATGTGTGTTTGCAGGTATGTATATCTTTTAGAATGAGTAACTCACACATTATTAAAACTACTTGTAAATCTAAACTAGTGTCTATCATGAGAAAGATCTTTACTATTGACACCATTATGCTACAAGGCATTGGTAGATAAGAATACATGCTTGCTTTCTCCAAAGGGTTTGTTTTCCATTCCCTGTTAAGAGCCCCACTTCTTTTAGCTATACCTTTTGCTGGTGATTTGAATAATGATAATTACAAGTTAACAACAGAAAATCATGAAAATAACATTCTTTATGTGTTGTAACTATATAACCATGTTTTATGTAAATCACTCATTTAGCCATGTGATACACGACTAGCCGACCAAGACTTTTTTTTGTTTTCAATAAACTGAGCTTATGCCGTGTTGGACGCTTGGACACAACATTTTATAGTCTTTTTTTGTCCGTGTATAGTATTTTCATGTATGCATTGTTATTCACATCTAGAATGAAATATTTGTAAGCGTCGAAGATGAATGATCTAGCTTCCTCATGATACAATCCAACTCTTGAAGAAAAAACTTTTCACAATCTAGCAAGTCAATGTAATTAGCCTTACCGTCTACTTACTTTCGATTTTTAAATCTAGTGAAGACGCCACCTTGATGTGGCTTAATAGAAAAAAGATGAGGAAATTGCTATGTATTTCGGAAAAAGTGCACATTTATTAGAGTTTCATCGAGTGCAGCTTGTGAAGTTTGTTCACGAATGCAAAAACGTCCTGCCATTGTTGTCTTATTGGGTGAACTTAGGGTTTGAGTTCTTTGTTCTATCGCTGTAATGAAAGGGTGTCCCTGTGATCGTAGTAACGTAGGTCAGCGTGGGGTGAAGCTCTAATTAAAAGTGCACATAAAATGACAGAATTCTCCCTGAGGAGCGCATGCTAGAGTTGATGTTGAAAATGGATGCGAGTTTGTGTAAAGACGATGATGTGTAAGTTTTGCTTAAAAAAAGACATTCAGTGTGATTATTAAAGTTTAAGAAGACACCATGCGATTTCACATATTTATTAAAAGCATCTGTAAATATTACTATAATAATTGGATTTTTACGAATAATTACTCTGATCTAGTTGTAATGGTGGCCTTGTGATTAAACGACATTATATTTATGATATTTAATTCTTTTTAGTTCTGAAAACTTGGTCTTATGATTATATTGATAATGTGATAACATATAATTATTTCATCTAATTATTTATATAATACTAATTACCAACTTAGTTATACATTATGGTTTGTAACTTATCTAATTGTACCTTATTTTGTTATATATATATATATATATATATATATATATATATGTATACACACTTTTAACCCTATAGTTTTCAACCTTTACATTTAACACTAATATTTTTTTCCATTTTCAACTTTAGTCCCCTTTCTAAATTTTTCGAGTTAACATACTACAATATGCATATGTGTTTCAACATTTTTACATATATATATATATATATATATATATATATATATATATATATATATATATATATATATATATATATATATATATATATATATATATATATATATATAGGGGCTTTCAAATGAAAACTAAAAATTTGACAAAAACCATAAGAACCATTCTTAACCATAGATTAAAATATCAATGGCTAGGATTCATATGGGCAAAAAAGTAATTTCATTCCATATGAATTATCAAGATGAATCACTTTAAAAGGTAAAAGAGGAATTGCACTTTTATAATCACAACCGTTTTTCAGATCACGTGGATCTATTATTTTTTCAAAAATCCTAATTCACCTAATCAAAAACACCAAAAACTCTTTTCACCAAAAAAGAAATCGATTCAAATTGATTTTACCAATAATTTTTTATTTATGATGAGAAATGCAAATACAATCATTAACAATAAACATATTTGTTGTTTTCTTTTTCCTCTGCTCACATATTTTATCATTAATCTTCTACTCATGTTTCTATGCATTAAGATCATTTTTGCAACTTTACTCTAAATAATTTAAAAATGCATATTTGCACTGTTATCATACTCTGATATATAAATTTCCCATGGCACAATATTGTTGTGATGTTTATTACATGTAGTTTGTTTGAAGGTCATACTTTGAGAAACACGTATATTTCTATTACACATATTTGACTGTTACGGATGAAATCTGATAATTGTATTTAAGTATTTTTAAAGCATATAATCCTATAAACTTTATGTTTTATCCATCAAAGACTATTTACTGATGTAGAATAATAGATAATAAACAAAGAGTTTGAACCTAAAACTAAAGGAAAAAAATCCTATTTGAATTATTAGGGTTATCATTAATAGTAGTCACCACCAAAAAGAAGGGTTAAGGATTATAAAATGAGCAACCAATCAAAGTAGACAACGTGGACAAAAACACTTTATTGTTTGCGTCAATGCAAATATTGCTAATTGTGCATCAATGCATATATCATTAATTGTGCATTAATGCATCTAGCACACTTCATTATTGGTGGGAACGGTTGCGAGTTTCTTCCCAACTAACTGTAGTTAAGAGTTTTAAAATTACGTTATTACCCTTGTGATAAATAATTTAATTAATTAAGCATAAATTAGTTTAAAGAAATATGATTAGATGGAGTTGGTTTCTTTGGTTTTTTACAAAAAAATAGTTCTTATTTGAATGGATCCCTATATATATATATACATATATATATACACACACACACATATATATATATATATGTTAGTTTAACGGTCGTGTTGTGTTTTATGTTTCGTTCTAATATATACACATTAACACACCGTAACGCAAGTGCATGGTTTGACGTTTTTACATCTTTTTTGTTCGGTTTAACTTCTTTTGTTTTACGAGCTTTTCTGGTGTTTGTGATTGCCAGCAACGGTATGACATTGATGCCACTTAACGCAGTTTTGCGCCCCCACCGCAACATGTGGGACTTGACTACTAGTTTCATCTAAGTAGACGACATCATACATTAAAACTACCTAAATACTACCCCCTTTACGACCATTCAAGAAAAAACTCGACCGAAGCTCTAACACATCTACATGCCCCGAAGTTTGAAGCTTTTATACATGAAATATTCATTAAGAAAAAAAATGATGAAATCAATAAACCAAGGTCATTGGAGGAATGGGTGAACAGTGAACACACAAGGTTTGTTTACTCATGATCTGGTTCGACTGTCATGGCAGAAAATATAAGTCAACTACTAACTATAGTTTCAAAAAAGACAAGCCAAACAATCAAGTTGCTTGAGTCATTCAGACCCAGCTAGTATTGATGGTTTGATTTTATCAGTTTTAAACCAGATATTCCTTATTTTTCATATGCCAAATTTTTGTGTTGGTTTTTTTAATAATAAGCATAGGTTTCTTTCTAACGGAATCAATGTGTCTAATAAAGATGTTCATCTTCGGGTGGTTGAGAATTCTAATCTTATAATAGATATTGTTATAGATTAGAACTTGTTTAATTTTAAAAGTAGATATAAAAAGGTGTGCAAGTTAAGAGTTCTAAAAGAAGATAACTCCAAAAATTTAGTGAAAAAACATATAATAAATGTTAAAAGATCCATTTAGTAAGATCCATTTAGTTCACATGACCGGTTCCAAGTTACAAATCATGAACGACCAAACTTTCAAAAACAAACCATGAGCCAAAACGTATTACTCCAAACTAGTCGACTTGAGCTCTTCAGTCTATTTCAATAGGTCATAAACACACCTAATGTAATGCCTCAATTTTGACTCTAAATAACCTCCAAACGAGCTCTAGAATACTGTTATGCACATCTACTATGTACTACACTATTTTCATAACCTGATTTTGTACTTTGTATAAGATATATTAGGATGGTTCCAAAACAGATTTCTAGCGACCCTGGTACTGGTATCTTTATCCCCATTAATCCTCAGGCTCGTGCATAGTGCATGAACCTAGAGCTGCGCACAAAAATAAAAATAAATAAAAAACTAGATTGAAAACCAAACCAGCTTTTAGACACGACCATAAACCAATATGAAACCGAGATGGTAGAGACATGTTTGGACCTTAACTGAACCACAGGGTTGAAATTGATTTGTCACCCCTTCTATTCAATCTGGTTAAAACCAAGCCAAACCGAATAAACCAACTTATAAACAAACCAATCATTTTCCCCTCAACCACCGGGTTTGACAAAGTTTGACCCAATGTCCCAATCCAACCAGGATTCAACCTAAACTGGTTTCGGCCAAAAACCTGATTTATGAATCTCTACATGAACCAGACAGATTCCAATCTCCAGGCCCATAGGCTTAGCCCTCATAAGAATTCAGAGTCAACCAAACATACCTTTTTCATTTGTTTGAAAAAGAAAACATGCTCTCAGGTGTAGTGTAAAGAGTAATAGTGTCTTAACAGTACTACAACAGAAGCAAGAAAGCAAAGTAACACTTTAGGCTTTTTTACAATAAAAACAAAAGCTATCACTTTCTTTACATAAACTGACAAGGAAATTGTTGAAGAACCAAACTCCATGCCTGCCATTAGTAGTCTTGATTGATGCTCATGCTAAATAGTTATATATCTGAGGATTGCTCTTATCTCTCTCCAAGTATTCCCGGTCAATCAGGCTTTCTATCCTTTTCTTCAAGTCAACGGGTTTTATAGGAAACTTTAGCTGTTAAAACAACAAAATAAGTGTCAACAAGATCCCCTGTCACTTGGTGTTTGCACGTCTGACCAACCCGACCCAGTCTGTTTTGACCCACATATAAAATTATCCTTTTTGACCAACCAGTCTAACCAGCACATTTTGCCACTCGTACCATGACGTTATGTTTGTTCTTTGAAAGAATCACTTTCTTAATAGAGAAATGGGTACCTGCTGAAAGAGTTCGGTTATCAGAAGTGTGTGACTTAGCATTTTCCTGGTCTTCATAATCCGAACAATAGCAGCATCAACCTGCGATATATTCCAAAAAATTTGTAATCAAGACTCTGATATCCATGTTATGAAAAGTAAAGACAGTTCAAAAGGTGTTATCATGCTATGATGATTGCACAAGAAGATATTGACCTGATATTGACGATCTTGGAATACTCTTTCAGTAGTGCTTGCATTTTCTTCCACAGTTTCCTTCAATTGGATGGCGTTAACCTGTACAGACACATATAGTTCATCATCAAAGCATAATTAGATGCTTAAGGCATAAAGTCACAAACTTAGTTTTGCAAATGACACTTATTTAATATATAATTCACCTTTATACGATAAAGAGGAGCAGTAAATCCATCATTGAACATGAAAGTATCATTATCTTCCACATCTCTACCTTTTGGTATCTGAGTAAAACATCAAGGTCAGTTAATGTTTTTAAGGGTAGCAATATATGAAAATTGAACTTTTTTTAAATTACAAAAACAACCTTTTGAAGGACACGGACTTTTCCACAAGCAAGTGACTGCAGAGTTCTCCTTAGTTCCTTGTCCTCAATGCCAGTAGCATCTTTAATATCTTCAAAACTAAGCTTTTGTGCATCATTGAACAGCATCAGGACAACAGTCTGCAAAGATATATCAACCATTTACCATCAAAAAGATTTTAAATAAAAGCAATTCAGGTTGACCTGATACCCAACCTGCCTGACCCGCCCTTTCACTACCTAGAACCCTAAACGACAATGTAAAGATCAGTAACGGAGACCAACCTGAAATAAGGAAACTGCCAGTTCTTTTTTTCCCTTTGCAAATTCTGCTTTCAAAACACAATGACCTAGTGAATTTTGCCACATTAATCGCCTACCACTATATTTGCTCAAGTAGAACTCTTTAAAAATGTCCTGAAAGATTATACAAGTTCCAGCTTATTGTTAATCTAAAAAGAGCTGAAAATATAAATATAATAGAATTATCTTTTATTCATATCATACCTGATAAACATTCAATTCATGGGGAAGGCGAACATCCATTGGTGGATATGTTGGCCAGTAACTGCATCCAATTACCATGTTACTTTATTTGTCAATGGAAATCAGTGTTTTAGTTATTTTCTAATAGAGCTGAGAATGGTAAAACATACCCAGTTGTTAAAACATGAACACTCATCTCGATTCCTGATGGAAGTTTCATCCTAGCTTGAGATGATTGCTTGAAAGATTCATTTATCTCTTTTGATAACTCTATATCCTAAAACAAAGAAATTTAAATAAAGAAATCAGCTCTATTGATCAAATGCCCTTCATAAAGCAAACAAACATACCCAGTGTATCCATCATACATACCTTAAACATTCCTTCAAGCTTGTTGGTAAACTGGCTACCACATTCGGTTTTCAACTGAAACAATGATCAAATGGTCAATAATCAGATGGCATACTTGCATAACACAGCAGGTAAAAAGGTCTTAAGACATTAAACCTTGGAGATCATTGACTTTTCAGCATCAATAGATGCACTCTTCCCTAAAAGAAGTCTTTTTGCAAGATCCTTTTTGTAGAATGCTTCGAACACATCTTTACCCTATATCACATAATTAACAAAAAAGATGAAAGATTTAGGTGACCAAAAGAGCAACTACCATGCAATGATGCAAGGCCTCATTAAAAAAAGTACTGCAATTTTTTAGGTACCTGTATAAATCTGAACAGAACCAATACTTTATCAAGAGTGCCCTCCAATTCTTCCTCTGATGTACCCTTATTTCCAGCACGAAGTTTCTCATCTAAGAACTTGGCAATCAATTCAGCAGGGCGGTTCTGAAGATAACACATTAATATGCTGTAAGTTTTACAACAAACTTAATTGCAGATATTAGTTCCTTAATCATAACAAAAACGGTACCTGACGGAGATTAATTAGATGCTCAAATGCTTCTTTAATGGTATTGCAAAAAACATCGTTCTTTGAAAAACTTTCTTCCCATATTTTATCAAGAGAAGCCTTAAACTCTAAGAGGGAAGGCACCATATCTTTGTCCTTTTCTTCATCTGTTACAATTCCTTGCCCTGTTTTTCTGATGTATGAACTTAGGGCAACTCTTAAGGATTCAAGGGCATTAACCCTGGAGAAAAGCGAATACATCCTTCTAAGATCTTGAGTTCGGTTACCATCCATCAACATTGTGAAACCCTAAACCAGTTATAACAAAAGTCAATTGTTGACAGAAACATTGTATTGAGAACTATGAAAGTCAAAAAATAAAATATAGAGCATCCATGCCTTATCAAGTATTGCAGATATATGAAGCTCAAGAAGTTGCCTTTCAGCAGTTGCTACCAACGGTTTTCTCGTACTAGCATCCAGATACAGCAGACATCTGTCATGTTCTTCATGCAGCCTTACCTGTAATCAGAAGCACCATCAAATGTCGTTAAAAAAAAATCCAATGACTTTCTTTAAAAATAGATATGAGAACGATACACACCTCCACATGTTTCAAATAATCTGGAACATCTGAGTTTTGCATGTATTTTACTCCTTCAGCAGCATAAAACTCTAATGTACATTCAAGGAATGGCTTCTCAAAACTCTCAGAATAAATGCCCAGAGCAGTAAACATCTTCAACAGATGGTTAAGAAGTGTTCTATCAACTGCTTCACCTAATCTGACAAATGTAAAATGAGAGCGTATTAGTCATAATATATACGTAATCATTCATATTTTAAAAAAAACACGGTAGTATACCTCTCACTTTCTATCATTTTCAGAAGGCCAAAGACTGTTTTGTGTTCAACTTCTGAAGCTAGTGATAGATGCTTCCGAAAGAGTTGAAGGCCCATGTCCCACAATGATCGCACAGATGGAGTTTGTTTGACATATGTACGGTCAAGATACAATGCTATACCCCGAATCATTAACATTTGGTCACAAAAATCTTGCCAGGTTTTGTGCACAAGTGATAAGAAAACCACAAGATCTTCACTTTGACCAACTAATGATTGTAAAGCAGAAGATATGTGGGATTCACACTCTCTTTCAATCCGTTGATAAAGACTTCCTCCCATTTTGTGAAGGCAAAGGTCATTGACCGCCTATATTAAATAAAAACTTTGGTCAATGGATGGCCAAAGGTAATTCATAGTATAAAGAAACATGGAGTATAACTCACTTGATAAAGCTTCTCCAAATCACAAGAATCTGGCTGCTTCAAAAATATGGCATTAATTGCCGACTTCAAGACGGCCCATGTATTCTCCTCGAAGTTTGTAGGCAAGGTTGGTTTAGCTTTAAAAAAAGAAGCATTTTTAACAAAGTGTCATATATCTTACAAAATTAAAGCAGCAAATTAGGAAAATAAAACAGGTGTTTGGCAGTCCTATGATCACCATCTTCAAAAAGAAAAAACTGTTTATAATCATGAAAAAATCTTCATAACTGCATTAGACAATTGGTGTCTCGTTCCATCATGTAATAGCTTTGTAATTCTTCTATTGGTTGAGTGTAAAGGTTCTCAGAACATGAACAATACTTGTGAAAGGGCATTCTTTATATGATTTAGCTTAGTATCTACTCCTTTCATATCTGATATTATAATACACATTGAACTTCAGAGTTCAGACCTCTTGATATTAATGTATACAGGGTCAAATACACAGCCATGAAGCCTAATAAAAATTGGTATAACCCAAACATCAGACAAATCCATAAACTAATATCTAGAAGATACATTTGAAGATGTCTACGATCTCAAGAGGCATGAAAGAAAAACAGGGTTCATATAACATAGCCAAACAAGTAGGAGAATATGATGAACCTAATATTACTAACTGTCAACTTATCACTATAACCTTGCTTTTCTATAACCAAAACAAGCCATCACCAATTTCACCTACATAATCATCAGGTAGCAAGTTTACCTACTATCTCATTATCCCAACTAAAGTCTCATTAACAGCACACCTATATGAAGAAGTTAATAGTCATCCTGTAAATTGAAGTGTGGATTCATGAAAATGTCAGTAATAATTGCAGCAAAAATATGAACTTTACAACACTCTATAAATCATTCTTTACGTGCTTTAATATTCTTTGCCAAACACACAAGAAGAGAAAAGTAAGTGGTTTCCGTGCTCTTGATCTGTGTAAACAAAAACTTTCACTAAAATAAATTGGGTTAAGTTCTTTTTTTGAAGAATGGCAGAATACAGATTAAGTAGGTCAAATTAAGGAAGATAATCAACATAATGAAAACCAAATATACAGAACATTATACATTCATAATAAATATAGAGATGAAGATACAAAAGACATTTAAAAGATAATCCATGAATATCATTTACTAAAAATATAAGTATATTCTAAAAGAAATACATGAGCCTATTACCTATAGGAAGGCGCATTTTCTTAGTTTCCAGTTACCAACCATTAGTATGAACAATTCCCTATAACCATGTTCCTATATATATGGATCATGAATGATAAAGTGAACAGTTGCCCAGTTGTTCACTCGGGCTACCCTAGCAACACATTCTAAATATACACCTAAGTGGCTCTTTCAACTGCATATCAAAGTAAACATGCATGTTAATGACTGAATTCCACATGCTTTTTATGCAAAAAGCTATAACAACTACATCAAACATTCAACAATGTTTTAGGGTTTTAGATGCAACACATTCTAAATATACACCTACATGGCTCTTTCCATCTACAAGTTCAGTTTTTCCTACAATCTGATAAAAGGTATTGCTCATGTAAGTATTTTAAGTATCTCGTTCTGTTCACACCGCCTATAGTATTTGTAATAAACTAGAAGGATAAATATAGGGGATGGGAAAACACAAATATACATACCAGTATCTTAATACCAAATCTTGACAACACAAACATCCTAAAGCCAAAAACAAATTAATCTCTACAAAGCTGAGGAACCCTGAAATTAGCCCATAAATCCAAAACCCTATATCCACAATTAAGAATAAAAACACAAAATTCAAACAAAATCAAAGATTCCTTCCAGATAAGATGAAGACATAAACCAATTTCATCAACATATACACGAGAAATTCAAGTGTCGAGTGAGTTAGGTAAGAGATAAAATCGAAAACCTTTAACAAGCTTGATTACGAGCTTCTTAGCAGGCTGCGGAGGCGTAGCTTTCTTACGAGCCAAATTAGCGGTGAATCCACCAGCAGAAGAGGCTCTTCCACCATCGTTATCAGTCGGATCTACGATCATGGACGAAGGGTCTTGCACCGACGAATTACTATCAAATTGATGCGATTGGAACCCGTTTTTGTTGTCCAAAGAGCAAGATACAGCCTGCGATTTCGCCTTCTTCATCACCGGAAAGTGAGGTCCGCCGCCGCCGCCGCCGCCGGTGTTTGTGTGGGTGGATTGTGGTGGTGGAGATGTGCAGGTTGTAGATGAGTGTTTGCGGTTGTTGTTTGAGGGTTGCGACATATGAAAGTGGATCAAAAACTCATTGTATTGAAGGTGAAGAAGATAGATTTCGACATGAAAAGGGGCTGAAGGTGGAGACGATGAATGTGAATGTGAAGGTGAAGGTGAAGGAGTTGCGAAATACACACACTTGAGACTTTGAACCATACGTTCGTTCGTTCTTTTGTTTGTTTTTCAAGGGTTGTGCTATGGACTTTTGAGAAAGGTCTATGGAATTTGGATTTTGGTAATTTAGTTATGTGATTAAAAATGGTAGTAGGTTAAACTTTAGATTTAAAATAAAAAGTGTTTTTTTTAATAAATATAAATTATTAAATTATTATTTTGCTTATTTTAGAGTGTATATATTGTGCCTGTGTTTCGTCAGAAGTTACAAGTGGTTTCTATTACAGATAAAATACGAGAGGGAAGATTAAGACGGTTTGGGCATGTCAAGAGAAGACCAATGGTTGCACCGGTTAGAGCAGTCGAGAACATCATACTAGAGGGTAGGAAGTGCAGAGGAAGACCTAGGTTGACTTGGGAAGAGATAATTAGGAAAGATATGGTACACTTGCACATCTCCGAGCACATGATCTAGGAAGGGACTTTTTGATTGCGTGTTGCGGGGCTTGTTGTGTATGTACCCCGCTACTGACCTTTTTAGGGGAATCTTGCTGCTTCTATGATGTATGCTTGTTCATTTTTTTGTCTTTTGATGATATTTTACTGTATGCTGTATGTTGTGTGCTGTATCATTTATCGTATCTTTGATTATATACTAATTCGCTAGCGTTATGGCTTTTGATAGTGAGCCGGGGGTCTCTTTGGAAGCCGTCTTTCCACCTATCTGGGTGGAGGAAAGACTTGCATACACCTACCCCTCCCAGACCCTGCTCTTGAACGGGATATACTGGGTTTGTTTGTTTGTTTGTTTGTATATTGTGCCTGTGTTTGCTAAGATTTTATTTTTCTTTTCTTATGTTAGCGACTGTGGAAATTGTCGTTATTGTTTGTGAAATCATCGTACTTGTAGTATATTTGTTACACGGTTGTTTGAATTTAATAGAAACTTTAACCATGATTTTCATGTGATGTCATTTTAGTCTTTGTAGATTATTATTTATTTTTGAGTAAAATGTTATTTACGCCCCTACGTTTTGTTAAATTTATCATTTCAATTCAAAAACTTTTTTTTTGTCATTTCAGTCACTGTAGTTTACCATAGTTTACCAAATGTTGTCATTTTCATCCACTCCACTAACTCCGTTAAAAACTCCGTTAAAATCTCCGTTAAATATGAGAGTATTTTAGTCTTTTTCAACACCCTAGTTATTCAATTATAAAAAATTAATCAATTAATATTAATCAAAACTAGAAATATATGAAACGACTAGTGAGACTGAGCGCTTCGATATAAAAGTTTCTATTAACTCTAACTCATATTGTTCGATTGAAGTCTGCTGTGGGATTTCAATTGATCTTCACGTTTTGTTCGAATGTGCACCGTTGTTTTATTGAGATCTACTGTTGTCATATTTTATTTGATTGAGGACAGTTGTTGTCATCTTCAAAAAAACATGACAGTACGAATGTGACAACGACATACCTCAATCAAACAAAATGTGTCAACATCATACCTCAATCATAGAGCAGCCCTCAATCCTACAGTAGTCCTCAGTCGAATAAAGATACGCGTTAGAATAAAATGTGAAGATTAGTTGAATATCACATCATACCTCAATCGAACAACATGAGTTATAGTTAATCAAAGCTTTTAAATTGAAGTGCTCGGTCTTACTAGTCAATTTATGTTTTCTAGTTTTAATTGATTAATTTTTTTTAATTTGATAATTAGAATGTTGAAAAAGACTAAAATACCCTCATATTTAACTGAGATTTTAACGAAGTTAGTGGAGTTGATGAAAACGACAACATTTGGTAAACTACAGTGACTGAAATTACAAAAAAAAAATTGAGTTGAAATGATAAATTTAACAAAATATCTTGGATGAAAATGACATTTTACTTTTTATTTTTTTATATTGTTGTTCTCTTCTTTCCTATCATTGTCCGTTCCAACAGTTAAAAGACTTGAATGCCATCAGTGGTGATGTGTTTATTTTCGAAGAAAATGTGTCGTATAAGCTTTTGGAACCACCTACACCCTTGTCTTTGATTCTACTACTGTTTTCCTATAGTAGGTTCGATTTTGGTTTTTGATTTTAATTGAAAATGTTTGAAGTTAGATTGATTTTAACTTCTGTGTATCTGCCTTGAACTCTAGCGCTCTAAACATAAAATATGTATAAACATTACACGTTAAATCGTTTGAGATGAAGTGTTACTTAGAAATATCCAATCGCTTTTTACGACATCAACCTATATGTTTCTTTTAATAATTTGCATTGGCTCTCCCTCTTAAAAGAGTTTTCAAATCATTAATCAACAACATTTATCATTTACATACAAATAGATATCAAGAACACAAATTGCCTAATATAATGTACGTCTAAGGAGGACATCAACATTTTTGTAGTTATCATGTGTAATATTTATTCTTATGGTTACAAACAAAATCAAGTAATATGTTTAACTCTCGTAAATACTTTGTGGGGTTGGATGCAAAGCATGGCATGATATGGTGATTCGGTTATCATTAAACAAATATTAAAGGCGAAACCTGATACAGATGCGTCTAAACTCATACATCGGGGTGCAAGTACAAAAAGTTGAGGTGAAACCTAGTATATATAGCATGTAAGGGTGATTTGTGATCTACAAAACCATCAACTTGCATGACGTATGGGGATTTCTATATGCCAAATGATTGCTTGTAATGAAACTCCTTTCATAGCATATGTGACAAACATGAACATTACATGACATTATGTTAACAAAATGAACTTAAGGATAATGTTACATGACTAGGCAAGTATGAAGAAGTTTAACGTGGGTCCATATGTCATTTGTTGCATATGAAGGTTATGTTTTTGGTTTTGTGAAAATGATTTTTTAATTGACATACGAGTGTTTAATTCATTATTTACCGATATTTCACTAGAACATGTTGTACACTTCCAAATGTGTTGATAAGAGAGACATGTAGAGGACAAAAAAGTATTATATAATTTTCCTTTATATTACTGTAGTAGCTTCAACAAACGATGCATTCGGCGCAACTTTTAATGATTTCGTAGACGTTAATTGAGGCCGCTTAATGTTGCGCCCAAGGGAGTTAGTAACGAGGTGGCTACGTGGCCCGTAACACCACCCTAGGTGTGGCGTTAGGGGGATTAAAGGCCCAACACCTGCTTTAATGAACATGAAGACATTCTTATGCATAAAATGATTTATTATTTATTTTCAAATTAAAATGATGGAAAGTGAGATTGAGTGAAAATGATAAAACACTATGCGGGTTTAAATGATGTGACAATATAGCTAATGACCTATAACAACATTCATGACATCTTTCAGATGATAAATGTATATTACTGTTAATCGAGCTTATATATCTGTTTTTCATACAAGACTGCACCCCTAACCTCCTTGAAAACAAATCATAATTGAAAAAACTCTATAGACCATCTAAAGCATTTATACTCTAACTGAAATTGGACTCAAAACCTTTTCACTTTTAATTGTCTTGAATATGTAAGCAATCATAACATCTAATCGTTGAGTTAGAGTATTCACAGTCCGTTCCCCCCGTATATATGTGAGTGGGTGTTCTATATTATGATGAGTGATTGTGAGTGACAAATGTATTAAATTTATGGGAATTGTATCATGTTTCTTTATATTTGGGGAAACACGGTACAATTTTTATAAATTTTTTAATATTTTCAAAAGTGGTTGTGAGTGGAAAATAAAGAAAATATAACGATAAATGTATGAAAAAATATTATTATTTTTTGAACGACAAATATACGACCATGCTTCAAAGGATAAGTGTTATTTTAATCGGGCCTTAATATTACTACTACATGCCGGATGTTGCCCTGATATTAGTGGTAATTTTAAGGACCAGAATGAGGATGAACCGTGAATGCTCCTGGAAGCCCTAATATTACTACTACATGCTGGATGTTGCCACTTGTCCCCACACCTAACCTTTTTCAACTGTTACTCTCCCTCCAAATTGTACAAACGTCTTCTACTGTGTGATCACATCACTCGACAATGGCGATTTCATCTACCTTCAAAGAGAGACTCGAACAAATGGAAGATACAGAAATCAACGCCTATCTCTTCTCCAGGTACATCGATTGTTCTTAATGATTTGCAGGCGGAGAAAGAGTTACAGCTCAACAAATCTCAAACCCTAGCGCTAGCGTCGAAGCTCTCTGGTATCAGATACATTGAGCAAAGGTGTTTGAAGCTTGAGCACAAAGTTGCCTCACACAATTCATCATCTCTTTCATCAAATCTCAACTCGATCATCTTGATTTTAGTTTATGTTGATCAGATCCAGTAGTTCAGGTTCGTAATGTCGGGTTACCACTTGATTTTGTTCTGTTAGGTGATATTGACTTTGCGGACGATTTGCTTTCAAATTAGGGTTTTGAAAAGTGTAGTGGAAAATCTGGAGGAGTTGGAGAAGGAAAAGGACAGGTGTTTTGCATCAAAAACTCGTGATATTGATGATTTAGATGTTGCTGATTCGGTTCTTTGGTGGTCATTTGGAGGGTGCCCATGATGTCTTTGATAATACATCACATGATTTTGTAAGGAATTGAACAACAAATTTTATAACAATGTATCAGGTTTCCATAAAGTTATTCCTTCTTACGTAGAAATGTATTGTTTCAGAAATGTTTTTATCAATGCAAATAGTTGAATTTCAGCATAGAAAGGGCTTGTTCTATATTTTATGAATTCTATTTTTCCATGTATGAAGCAGATTAAGTGTAGAATGCAAAAACTGATTGAATGATTTGTATTTATCAGATCTGTTTTGTTGGCATGAAGCTAAGTCTTACCAAGAGATTTTTCTCTTGTGGTTTGTTTAAATGTTAATATGGAGAGGGTAGTTATCGGAGAAAGGGACGGGCTTGGTTATTGGTGAAAGTGTTAGGGCGTTTGTGTTTGTCCGCAAACAGCTTCTAGTCTTCTACAACATAATGAAGTGCTGAATCCTCTGTATATAAGATTATGTCGTTATACATAAGGAGGGATGCCATTTTTTTTAAGTCAATGGAATACTTTTAACAAAAAATATGTTAATAATCTCATGGATGCCTATGAAATACTAACACGTGTCCTTTCTTTTTGCTCTCAGCTTGATGTTCCATACCTTCATCCTGGAGTTGCAATTCATCCCACGTTTATCATCTTGTTGCAGCAGCTGGCCACAAGGATGTACTTATCAGCAGTGAGGTTGGATTTGATGCTAGCGTTGCTTTTTCACCAAGCACACTTCTGGGATAAGCTTCCAATAACCTTTTGATGTGCATATATTGTATGTATATTTAACCCTAACTCTTCTTTGTGACAATTTCATAATCTTTGGTGAATTTCCGTTTGTTTTTTGTTTGTATCATTTCATGGATAAATAATGACCGCACGCGAAGAAAATTAGTCCGGCATTTAGGTATGAGATTTCTAATGTATCCATGTGTAGAATCACAATAATGGAAATCTATGGACCCAATTTTAAGGTAATCATGAGAATGTACAAATTGATAATTTTAACATGGAGACAAGTTAAAGATGAAAAGGTATTTTATCTAGCAAATTACTTTTAGCTAGAGGTAGTAAGGTTGAGCGGGTGAGTTTGCTAACGTGTTAAAACATGTTTGGGTCAAAATGGTTAACTTTTATACGAGTCAAAAGAGGTAGGGTGATCCACGTTGATCCAAAACACTTTCATCAGAAGAAGTTAATGTTTTAATGCATTTAGTGTTAGAATATGGATTACAAATGATATTATTTTAATAATAATCTAATTTTTATATGAAAATGATCTGTTATTTTTTATTTATACTTTTCAAGCATTAAAAATACATTTTTGGCAACCTTTAACCCGTTCACCGGTTTCGTCTGTTAGATAAGAGTCTACGTAGCCCAACTGGTTAAGGTGAGGTACCCATGACATGTAAATATTGGGAGGTCATGGGTTCAAGTCTCACTCTGATAAAAAATGCTTAGAGTTGAGCTAGCGGATTCTCAGCAATGGGTTTTCTCCTGAGGGGGTTGGGGGTGCGGTCCCGCTGGGACACAGATAGTGGGCTCGATAAAGATAACACTTATTCTCCGAAGGAGGTTCGCACATTTTCCGTTCAAAAAAAAAGATAGAGTGTACGTCATTACTTAACTATCTCATTCACAAGTGATGTGTTAAATTGTCTTCCTGTAGCTCAGCGCTACTTTTTCCTGCTATGTATATATTTTTACACCTTTACTTATAAAGAAAATCAAGCAAGTGAATTTGATGCCATTTGTTATTGATACTATTGTTGCCTTGTTGGGATAAGAAATTGGAAGCTATTCTACTAACCTATGATTTGGGTTTTCTTAGAGGTGTATACCGTATAGAATCAGTTATGCTAGAATCAGTTAATCCAAATTTCACATTTTGAGAATTTTAATCAGTCAGGATTAAATATTACCATATTAAAATCAGTCATACTAGTATCATATTATGATAAACACCCAGATCAAAGACTAACCAAGATCAGTACTTTCAAAATTCTGTGGTATTATAGTATCATAGCTACATTGCTTTTTTTTATTTCTGTTTTGTTAGCATTGGTTTCCAATTCTAGGATATTGGTGTGACTGTGAGCCTTATATGGTTCAGGTCTCAGTGGGCAGCCCCTGGAGTTGTTCTTCTGCTCATTTTGGTAAGTGTGTTTGATTCCTTTAGGCTAGGTTTTTGATATCCGAGTGAAGTTCGAGATTCTGGTCAGGCCTAGATAGGGTTGTAGTGCTTCTGCTTAGGATTCTTATTATGTGATGCTCAGCCGCTTCTAACTTACAGAAGGGTAGTAATTGTTTTCTTTGTATTTGTTTTGTTTGTTTTTGTTTATATGTGCGTGTGTGTGGCTTCCAAAAGAAATTGTTAGCAACCTATGCCTAATTGAAACGTGAACCTTACAACCCTTATTTAGTTACATTCTTGGTTTTAAAAAGCGAAAAGTGCAGAGGTGACAAGGTCTAAAACGGAAGCGTATAGCGCAAAAGCAGCGGGCTTTTCGTGCGCGAGGCACTAAGCGTTTATATAATTTTTAGAACATGTCCTATAGGTTTTTAACATCCCCACTCCAAATATAGCTATTAATTAGGTTATTATTAATGGACACTGGTATATTCTCACTTGAAACTGATAAACTTCATTGATGAGATGCGATTACAATATATAGAATAAACAAAAGCAACTAATAGCTAGAAAGCAGGAAACTCCTAAAAACTAGGTCATTTAAGATGCCTAGTAAACAAACACGTGCACACGACGTCCACTTATTCAAACGTAAACAAAACCTCAAATAAACTAAGTCAAACTTGCACATGTGAGGCATGCATGTAGTCTGACGTGGCTCCAGTAATTATTGCTTTAAGATATTAATTACCTATATGTATAACCTTTTTAGCAACACGTATAGCACTTTGAAGCAAAAACATCCCTTGTACAAGAAGCACGCGTCTCAAAGGGATTTTTTCCCAAAAAACCGTGCTTTTCTTGCGCTTCTCGTACAACATAAGCCTTATGTCACAAAAAGTGCACACCCTTACCTCAAGAGTCGCCTTGCGCCTGGGCGTGCTTTTTAAAACCAAAGTTACTTTAGCATAAAAGAATAACACATAGACCCCATAGTTTAATATACAGTACACCGGCTAATTTAACTTCACACGTTTTCTAGATCACTTTAATTGATCCAAACTCGTTTGCGATATTCCGCAAGTGCCCAAAGTGGGAAGATGCTCCTGTATTCTGCATAATGTTGCATGCAATTCTTCATGAAAACTCCAGCAACCTCCTGCAAAAGTCATCTTGGATGTAAATAGAAATGACTGGATGAAATTAGAGGGTTGAAGTAGTTGTGTCCATGATTAAAAAAGGGCAAGGGCTTTGATTCTTGTTACCTGTTGAGGAAAATCTCCATTATCCATCTGTGCATTAATTAATAATTTTGCTGCTTTATGCAAGGGTGTTGGATCTCTTTCAGCCTGGTACAAGAATGAAAGAAAACGTATAAATGTGTTTAGCCCTTGAAAACCAATAATGATATGCTGGCATAATCTTGGTCACTTAGTCAAAAACTAACCTGTCCACCTAACATAAGTCCAAGCATAGCCCAGGACGTTTGAACCAGGTTTGTACGATTTGCATCCAACGGTGTATATACTTCACTAGGGCAAGACTTGTAACTCTCCCCCCATCCACCCTCTTCATTTTGTTTAGAAAGGAAAAGTTAACTGCTTTACGAACTGATTTACTGTTGTTATATGTTTTTCCAGCAGAAACCAAGCCTCCTAGTGTAAATAATGTGCCATATAGAAAGCATATTCCCCAATAACCATACCTGTCCAATTTCATAGATTTTCATAATAGGATTTGTTTCTTTTTTGCATGGATGTAATTAGCTTAGCAGGAACCGTCATGCCATTGTTTTTCCTCCAAAAAACAAACTGCTTTTGCCACTGAAGCTTCAAGTGTGTAAAGGCTAAAAGGGCTTGGACAATTGATGATGTGTGTAACGAAACTGAGAATGATTATTATTACCAGATGAATTTACAATGTGGAAACACCTCAATATATAGAGGTGGAAAACCCTAATCTAAGGCCCATCAAGGCCCATGAGCCAATATAACGGGCTAACATAACTGGACTAACTAAACTAATAACTGGGCTAACTAAACTAATCTATTTACATTAACACTCCTCCTCAAGTTGATGCATAGATGTTAATCATGCCCAACTTGTTACATATAAAATCTATTTGAGTCTTCCGGAGTGGTTTTGTGAAGATATCAGCAAGTTGAAACTCTGTCTTAACATGGATTGGTTGAATGGATGCCTCTTCAACCTTCGTACCAACTACCCGATCCCTGATTAGATGGCAATCAACTTCTATTTGTTTAGTTCTCTCATGAAATACTTGGTTCTTGGCTATGTGAATAGTAGATTGATTATCACAATATAGCCTCATCAAGTTATTTGAAATAACCCCAAGTTCTCTGAGAAGACGACGGACCCAAATCATCTCCGATGTAACATCTGCCATGGCTCCGTACTCAGATTCAGCACTGGATCGAGATACTGTGTGTTGTT
Organism: Flaveria linearis; assembly: GCA_024085815.1. NCBI lineage: Eukaryota > Viridiplantae > Streptophyta > Magnoliopsida > Asterales > Asteraceae > Flaveria > Flaveria linearis. The sequence goes on from CM044001.1 coordinate 115,930,450, forward strand.
TCTTGCTTTTCCAAGACACCAGATTTCCTCCAACAAACACACAATATCCAGTTGTAGACCGCCGTGAAATAGGGCAACCTGCCCAGTCGGCATCCGAAAAGCCTGATACTCTACCATCTTCTTCTTCTGTAAAGGCGCCTACACGACAGTACCCTTGATCAGAATACAAAATCCCCAACCCTGGAGCGGTTTTAAGATACCGTAATACACGTAGAGCAGCATCCCAATGTCCTGTGTATGGGGCGGCCATGAACTGACTTAAAACATTAACCGCAAAGGAGATGTTCGGACGAGTGACAGTCAAATAGTTAAGTTTCCCAACTAGACGCCTGTATTGCTCAGGATCCTTCATTGGGCTCCCATATTCTAGAAGCAGCTTTCCGGTAGAGAGCATTGGGCTATTTACTGGTTTGCAGCCTAATAGACCGCATTCAGATAACATATCAAGAACATACTTTCGTTGTGATAGGAGAATTCCCTATGGAGAATGGGATACTTCTATACCAAGAAAGTATCGGAGTCGGCCAAGATCCTTAATCTGAAACTGTGACTGAAGAAACTGTTTGAGATTTGTGATCCCAACTTCATCATCCCCTGTGATTATTATATCATCCACATAGACAACCAGAATAATCCTTCGACCCTGGTGATGCCTAAAGAACACAGAATGATCATAGGCACTACGAGTCATCCCAAATTCTCCCATAACATCAGAAAATCGTCCGAACCATGCTCGGGGGGACTGCTTAAGACCATACAATGAGCGACGTAATCTACATACCTTTGAAGCCTCCTCCTCAACGATGTACCCAGGTGGCTGCTCTATATACACCTCCTCCTCAAGGACACCATGAAGAAATACGTTCTTGACATCAAGCTGATGGAGCGGCCAGTGATTAATGACAGCAAGAGCAATAGAAATACGTACCGATGGCATTTTGGCAACAGGAGAGAAAGTCTTATTATAATCAATACCGTAAGCCTGAGAATAACCTTTAGCAACTAATCGGCCTTCAAGCGAGGCACAGGTCCATCTGGGTTTGGTTTCACTGTGAACAGCCAACGACAACCAACGAGGCGCTTCCCGGGGGAAGTGGTTGCAGATCTGATGCTAGGGGTTTGGAATGAGGTTTATCATGATTAAGTGGTTAAATTTAATGCATTTAGTATGGTCAAGTGTAAGAGACTGTGTTGAACAAGTTAACTACGAGGATTTGATGTTTTGTAGGTTAAACGCAATCATTTGAGGAGTTTTGAAGAATGCACATGGATGATAATCAAAGATCATGATAGATGAGATGATAGAGAATTCAATTACGAGAACGTGGCCGCAAACGGGAACGAAAACAGAGTCCAAACGAAAAAGATATGAAGAAAACAAGAATTGGAAAAATCAGTGCACAGTAACTTACGGTGGAAAAATGACTTACGGTGGCTGATGGAAAAGTGCAGCAGAAGGCTTCCACCGTAACTTACGGTGGAAAAACGACTTACGGTGGCCACGCGTGCTGAACTCGTTTAAAAGCCGAAAAAAATAGGTTTTGAAGATATCTTCCATTCTACACCTCCATAGTCGCCCCCGTTCGTCCCCAAGGCTCCAAGAGGCTCCCGAGAGGCGATTTCAAGGCTTTTCAAGTGTTTTTAATCATTCGGTTTGATTCTTTAACGTTAGATAAGATGTTTAATTTTGATTTTGATTTGGTGTTCTTCATTACCATGTCTAGCTAATCTCCTAGTAATCTTCTTTGGGTAGTAAGGTTTACTACTATGATTTGTTCTTGATGATTTGTGGTTGAGTTAATGTTTGAACACGGTAGTTTAAGCCAAGTACATTATTTGTTGGTTGAAAACTCTAAAATATGTGTGTTGCTTTCAATTCACTTGTTCCACTTTGATTGTTTTAGATTTCTTTTCATCCGGAAACGTTGATGTTGGATGGGATTGAGTATCACAAACATAGGATATGATTCGAGTAGTTCTTTAACAACAGTCTTATTCAATCTATTGTTTTTACCCAAATTGACCCGTTAAGCTTATATGACTTTTATGAACACTCAAAGCAAATCTAAGTAGTAAACCTGAATCCGGAGAAGATTACTTATTTACATTATTGTTTGCAACTCAATTAATCATAAAGTTCGTTACTTTTCTCGATTAGTCATTTTTACTAAGTTTTTGTAATCAAGCTACAAACTTTTAGATTTAAACTACAAAACTTCCCACATATTCCCTGTGGATCGACCCGACTTACCCTAGCTATCTTAGGTGAGTTTGGAACCTTATAAATTGTTTTTGATTAGGCTTAACAAACCGACATCAAAATGGCGCCGTTGCCGGGGAATTAGTGCGCAAAGTGTCAAGTTTAAGTCTTTACTTGTTTAGCTTGTTTTATTTACTTTCTCTTCTTTGTTACGCTAGGTGTGCTTGTGTGTGCAGGTGACAGCTCCGTGCATGCATACCCGTACGCAAAGAATAAGTCCCCGTTAATTTTTGATCCTGAAGTTGAAAAGACCGCTCGAAGAAATCGAGCACAATCCCCTGCAAAAACTCAATCATCAAGAGCAGTTAAAGAGTGCAAGATGGAACACAACCCACCACCACCACCACTTAACCAAAATCCACCCAATGACCAACCTCCAAATCCACCAATTGATCAACCTCCACCAAACCAACCAAATGACCCATTACCCTACCCAAATTTGCAGCCACAAGCACAAAACCCAATTGCCACAACCTACCACCTCAAAGACAAAATCCTTATCCTCAACCAAGGCAAAACCCCTATCAACATGGACTCCCAAGACAGAATATGAGACATCAAAGGGGGTTAATATGATCGAGGCCGAAGAGGATAGATTTGACAGATTGAGCATCCATACTTGGGATGATGACATAGATGGACGAAGTGATGGGAATGAAGATGAGTATGTTAAGGAGGATGTGCAATACAATGAACCTAATAACAACCAAGGCCGATACAGACATAATGAACAACCAAGGCAATATAGGCAAAATCAGGGCCAAGTTCAAGGTAGAAGGCAAGGATTTCCTCGGCAAATCGGAACCCCGGGCTTCAACCCTACCAAGCCAATGTACAAGGGGTTGATAGCCATTTTCGCCCTACCATAGCTGGAGCTTCATCACCCATAGTCAGGCCACAATTTAGAGGGAAGTCATTTGAGATTAGGTCCAATAATCTGGCCATTCTTCCTGAGTTTCATGGACTGTCCAAGGAAGAACCCTATTTGCATCTGAACGAGTTTAGTGCCATTTGTGAGACTATTGGGGCGCAAGGTTTTACACCCGAAGAAGTGATGTTAGTGCTATTTCAGTTCACATTGAAAGGAAATGCGAAGAAGTGGTTTCATTCCCTACCTGCTGCCAGCATTTACACCTGGGAGCAAATGCAGCAGGCATTCCTAGAGGAATACTATACACCAGAGAAGACAAGTGAAGCTAGAACTGCTATTCGTACATTCAGTCAGAAACAAGATGAGCCATTCCATGAAGCTTGGACCAGATTCAAGGAGTTGTTGAGAACTTGTCCACATCACGACATTTCTCAATGGGAGTTGATTTCTTCATTTTATGATGGGTTATCTGCTGAAGATGTGAGAGATGTGAATTCAACAAGTGCAGGAACCTTCATGACTAATACTGAGGATGATGACTGGGAGCTACTGGAACGGATGAGTATACATTCAAAAAGGCAAGCTCAGTCTCGGAGGAAATCAAGGAATGTGGTTGATGATTCGGATAGAAGGACTTCCAGGTTGGGTCAATCATCAGGTAAGGCTACAGTAAAGGCTACAAGTTCTTTTACTATATGTCAGGGATGTGGTGAAGCTGGACACACTGCCAGAGATTGTCCAGAGTTTGATGAGGGGTTGGAAGAGGTGAATTATGTACAGGGTGATAGGCGACCATACAGTAACACACTAATATAATACTTATCATCCCGGTTTGAAGAATCACCCTAATTTGAGGTATGGTAACCCAGACAACCAGTTGAATCCAAATTTTCAAGGTCCTTCACATCAGCAATATCAGAACAGGTCAATGGGTCAGGGTAATCAATACACTCAAGGAAGTTACAACAGGGTGGTCAAAGGAATTATCAGCATAACCAGGATCAGAGTGGATCAGGAGGAAATTCAGAGCCAACAAACAGGGAATTATTGGAGTTCATGAAGGAGATGAAGAAATCCAATGAGGTTAGAGACAAGAGTGTTGAATCTTTATCAAAACAAGTGGGGCAGTTGGCTGAGGAAGTTGCAATTTTGAAGAAAGCCCCAGGGAAGCTACCAAGTGATACGATAATGAATCCACAACATCAAGGGACAGCCACAAAGAACATGAAAAATGTCAACATTAATTCGGTTAGTATCCTCCCCTATTCTAAAATTTTCACTGACGACTTTACTTTTTTATCAAAACAAGTTGCAGGTAAGAAAAATGAAGTCGATGGAGTAGAAAAGAGTGACCCAGGAGAACCCATCATTCCAATCAAAGTAGAAAAGTTTAAGATAAAAAGGGCGCTCTTGGATTATGGGGCAGGTGTTAGTATCTTGCCTGGTGCACTATATGATCAATATGAGTTCGGCCCTTTACAGGAGATTGACACTACCGTGTTGTTAGCTGACTTGACCTGCAAACGTCCTAGGGGGATGGTAAAAGATGTGATCATCAAGTTAGGAGATTTCTATTACTCGGTGGACTTTATGGTGCTTGACTATGCACCAGTGTATTCAAACGAGCAACAAAAGGTTATTTTAGGGCGACCATTTTTGGCAACTGCCAATGCTCAAATCAACTGTCAGGATGGAACAATTGATATGACATGTGAAACTCGTAAGTTACGTTTTAATGTGTTTTCCAAGGCGATCACTTATCTTGTTAATGATAAACTTTTTGATACAAATGTAACTAACGTGTGTGTTCCTCCCTACATCTCACATGTAAACGAGCACATAACTTTTGATAATGGTTGCAAGTATGATACGGATAAACAGGTGGACTTGACAGAGTTTGTAGATTCAAAAGAAAATAAACAGCCAGTGATGGAGATGGAATTAAAGCATGAGAAGCCAAAATGGAAGAAAAAAGTTAGTGATTCACCTGATCCTAAAAATGCTCAAGTTAAGACAACGATGTTCGGTCCATGTTTGGATGACATTAGGAAACCGCTAGATCAACAAAAGCAAACAATTATAGAATTCTCAGAAGGCAAGCACCACTTTCGACCACCATGAGTGGTGACAGGTATGGTCTGGCTGAAGACCTAAAACTTAGCGCTACTTGGGAGGCAACCTGAGATGTTTGTAATTTTTAGTTATTTTTATGATATTTTTTGTTTGCAACTTTGTGGGCGTGTTCACTAGAAACCCTCACGAGACTTCACTCATCCACTCGGGTCTATCGAGAGGTTTAAAAGGCTTGTTGCATATGCTAAATGCAACCGTGATTCCTACGAAAGTGAGTGTTATTAATTTTTTTTAGTTTTTGTTTTAGCGTTTTAGCTTCACGCCGATGCAAACATGCAAGTGTGGGGAAGCACATGGAATTTTAATAGCATATTTGATGAGGTGGTTAACAAGTTTACCCATTATCTTCATGTAACAAGATTGAAGCACTATCAGATCATCTGTCATCAGGTTCATGTGTACTTTCTTTGACTTTATTTGCTATTTTTGTTTTGCACTGGGGGGAGTGTTTGGGGTTGGTAAAGATAACAAGAAATCATGTTGAATTTAAAACAACCATGCATTGGGGACAATGTATCCCAAGTGTGGGGATGGGGGATTCATAGGGAGACACATATTTTGGAGAAATGGAAATTTGGACAAAATTTGAAAATTTGAAATTTTTTTTAAACATTTTTCTCTAAAAATACTAATCATTGATTAAGGTTCTTGGTCATGATTAATTGCCCAAAGGTTTCAACCCGGTCGGTTAATAGAAGTTGGAAAGGAAATGCCTAGCTAGGGGTGGCAAACCTTGGGTGTAGTAAACTTGCACATGTCATGTCGGTAGCCCGATCCCACTGTTTCCATATGTGAGAAGCCTATTATTTGATATTATTAGATATATTTGCTTGTTTGAGTGTGCAATGATGCAGTCTAATGGTAGAACTTGTGGAGCGCGTGCATATTGAAGCTTGAAACCGGGATTCCCATTAAAATGATTGAGGCATTAGGATTAACCATAGGATAGCCCTATAGGACCCATCTATTTAACGTTTGTCCATAGTAGCCAATTTTGAGCCTCTTCCCATTCATTTGTTTCACCAAACTCCTTGACCCACTAGCCTTTTGTGTAGCCTATTCACTTGTTTACCCATGTGATGGAACTTGAATTAATTAGTGGTAGTAGTGTTAAGTTTGATTTGATATAATGGTTCGAAGAGGTAGTTGGGGATAGTTAAGCTTAGTAAATCCCTTTGTGTTTTGTTAAGTTATATAAAAAAAATTAAAAAAAATAATAATAATAAAAAAAAAAAAAAAAATGGAAGGAAAAGAAAACTATGTCGAAATAGTGAGGTTGAAAGACGGAAGTATTAGACAAGAAAAAAAAATTGTGCTTTGAAGTAAAGAGTAGTTAAAGGATTTGAAGTCGTTGAATAAAGTAATTAACTCAAGTTTTTCATCACTTTAGTCACTTATACCCTAAATTATCCCTACCCGAACCTAAGCCTAACATTACAACCTTTGAAAAGCCCTCATGATTGGTGTGCAATCTCGTGTTAGTGAGTGGAGATTTGATTGTTTTACAAGCTTATTGTCACGGAGTTATTTCTTGACTCTCGTATGGCGCTTAGATAATGATCTAAGTAAGCCGGTATGGTGTGGTTTGGTTTATAGTGCAGCGGAAGACTTGTAAGTTTAGTAAGGTTTTGCTAGAAGATTGGTAAACAAGAGTTACCAGGAAAGTACTTGTATATTACAAGGAAACAAGATTACAAGGCTTTGAGTTTACAAAGATGTTGAGTGATCTCCAAATGAAGCCTCATTACCTATTTATACTAGTTCTTCTAAGTACCTAGATCATTCTAAGTCTAGAATGATCTTACATAATATCTTAGATATTTTACATGATAACTTCTAGTAATCTCTAGTAAACACCAAGGTCTTCAAGCATGATCTTGGAAGCTTCATGGTTGCATCTAGAGTTTCTTCATAACTCATACAAATCAGAATATTGTAGCCCGTTCTAGAATCTTCCGAAGCTGATTTTGGTGTTTATGGGGCTGCACGTTTTGGGCAGAATTGTGCAGCCCTTTCCAGCCATTTCTAGACCCTTTGAAGGTTGGTCTAGCACCTTCCGACGTCCCTTCAGTAGTCCAGAAAGTTAGGGGCTGTTCCGGGTTCTTCCGAGCAGCCTTTGATGCCTCTAAACGTGCCTGGAACCTTCCGGAGTATGGTGTAACGACCTGAAATTTTGGCGGGTCGTGACATTCTCCCCCTCCTAAATTCGCAACGCCCTCGTTGCGATTCTTGAATGGTTTACGGCTCCTCATGAGTTGCATTGCGGATATCGTCTTTCCCAGATGCCTTGTTTCTAGTGGCGCCGTATGCACTTTGTTTTCCTTGATGAGGTAAATGTGTTTATGAAGGTTGCTGGAACGGCTTTGGCTTTGCGGAAAAAGTCCATTCCAAGCACAATAGGGAAGTTGTCAAGAGGCACAACAGAGAAGTTTAACTTGCCTGTCCATGTCCCGATTTTTGTCTTTACATTCCATGAGTATCCTTCGATCGTCTGCGGGTCTCCAATGGCGGGCTTGATAAAACCTTCTTGGGATGTAATAGGCATACCGAGTTTTCTAGCCTCCTCAGGTGAGATGAAGTTATGGCTTGCCCCAGTGTCGACTAGCGCCTTTGCTTGTTGTCCCTTGACTTCGATGGTTACGAATCGAAGGCCTTTTGCTTCCGAGTTCGTAGTGTTGTCCATAGTTGTTTCTGGACTTGTTTCCTTTTCTCATTTTTCACCGTTTCGAGGGGTCTTCCTTCGATTGCAGTTAAAGCGTTGAGTACTGTAACTGCATTGCTCCCAAGTGAACCTCCTCGTTTCGGTTGATTCCTCATTTGTCTTTGTCATTGCATTTAGGCTGTTTTTCTTTGGGCAATAACGTGGGTTATGCGGCCCGTCGCATATACGCAACCTTTGTATGGTTCGTTAGCTATTTGTAAAGGTTTCCGAGTGTCTTCTTTTCGGAATTGATTGTTATTGTTGATGGGTCTCGCTCCCCCACCTTTGTGTTGTTGATGTCCTCATTCGAAGACTTAGGTGATCGTGTTTCGTTACGATCATGTAGACTTTCAGCAACAGAGATGGCTGTCGACAGGTCTTGGACATTCCGACGCTCTAGCTCGGTTTTTGCCCAGAATTGTAAGCCATCTATGAAGTACACGAGCGCATCTTGGGGCGATAGATCCGGAATTTCGAGCACAAGAGTTGAAAAATCTTTGACATAGTCTTTGATTGTGCCCTTTTGTTTGAGATTACGAAGTCGAATCTTCGCTTCGTATGGGGCATTCTCCGGATAGAATTGCTTTTTGATTTCTTTTACGAAATCAGCCCAAGTTGAGATGATGAGCGTACCTTTGTCGATTTCCATGTGCATACGTCTCCACCATAGTGTAGCCGTGTCTTTTAAGTAGAGGGACGCCATCTTGATCTTCTTGGCATCATCAGTGACGTTAATGCCATCAAAATATTGTTCGATTTCCCAAAGGAAGTCGTCCACAGCCCGCTCCTCTCGTTTGCCAATGAAAGGTGAAGGTTTTGGGATTTTTACCTTTGTGGAAGTGATGCTCGTGCTATCTCCGTTATTTGCTAGTGCCTTCTTTAAGATACTAACTTCGGTTTGCAATTCCTTGAAGCTTTCGTGGCATCCAGCAAGTTCTTTCTCGATGTTGCTTTTTAGTTGACCCAGCTCCTTTGTAAGTACTTCTTTTATCTCGTTACGTATGACTGCAAGTGCGAGTCTAAAATTTCTTGTAGTTCGGTGAGTTCGCCAGGAAGGGGCTCCAATTGTTGTAGCGACTCATCGACATGTTCTTTGTAGGTGTCGAATTCTGCTTTCAAGGCATTGACATGGTTTTTATACTCAACCATGGATGTTTCAGCATCTTCGACTTTTTGTCCAAGCTAGCCATAATCTCCTTGGACGTCATTTTGCCTCCCTTGCGAGTGTCTTCGCCGGTAGCGGTGTTGGTGCCAACTGGTTTTGATTCAGCCATCCCAACGAATCGTTTCTGCTCTGATACCAACTGTCACGGAGTTATTTCTTGACTCTCGTGTGGCGCTTAGATAATGATCTAAGTAAGCCGGTATGGTGTGGTTTGGTTATAGTGCAGCGGAAGACTTGTAAGTTTAGTAAGGTTTTGCTAGAAGATTGGTAAACAAGAGTTACCAGGAAAGTACTTGTATATTACAAGGAAACAAGATTACAAGGCTTTGAGTTTACAAAGATGTTGGGTGATCTCCAAATGAAGCCTCATTACCTATTTATACTAGTTCTTCTAAGTACCTAGATCATTCTAAGTCTAGAATGATCTTACATAATATCTTAGATATTTACATGATAACTTCTAGTAATCTCTAGTAAACACCAAGGTCTTCAAGCATGATCTTGGAAGCTTCATGGTTGCATCTAGAGTTTCTTCATAACTCATACAAATCAGAATATTGTAGCCCGTTCTAGAATCTTCCGAAGCTGATTTTGGTGTTTATGGGGCTGCACGTTTTGGGCAGAATTGTGCAGCCCTTTCCAGCCATTTCTAGACCCTTTGAAGGTTGGTCTAGCACCTTCCGACGTCCCTTCAGTAGTCCAGAAAGTTAGGGGCTGTTCCGGGTTCTTCCGAGCAGCCTTTGATGCCTCTAAACGTGCCTGGAACCTTCCGGAGTATGGTGTAACGACCTGAAATTTTGGCGGGTCGTGACATTATGCTCACTAGTTTTCATCATTGCTTGAGTGCTTCATAAATACCGGCACATCTTTGGTCGGGCCAGAAATTACACCGAGTGGAGAGTTTTATTGTGAGGGGTATGATATGTGTAAGGGAACCACCTAGAGTTTGAGAATCTTAGTTAGGCAGTCCAGCGGGTTAGAGGTTTGTGGTTGTTAACGGGTCATGGTTGCTAACTTGGGAATTAGGTATACCCTTGAACCTTAATCGAGTTTGGTATGTGTGTGTCTATGTGCTCACCTAATTTTTGTTTGACTTGAATTCTTGATTCTTAAAAGCAACCTCGCTTGAGGGCAAGCGAGAAACAAGAGTGGGGATGTGATGCTAGGGGTTTGGAATGAGGTTTATCATGATTAAGTGGTTAAATTTAATGCATTTAGTATGGTCAAGTGTAAGAGATTGTGTTGAACAAGTTAACTACGAGGATTTGATGTTTTGTAGGTTAAATACAATCATTTGAGGAGTTTTGAAGAATGCATATGGATGATAATCAAAGATCATGATAGATGAGATGATAGAGAATTCAATTACGAGAACGTGGCCACAAACGGGAACGAAAACGGAGTCCAAACGAAAAAGATATGAAGAAAACAAGAATTGGAAAAATCAGTCCACAATAACTTACGGTGGAAAAATGACTTACGGTGGCTGATGGAAAAGTGCAGCAGAAGGCTTCCACCGTAACTTACGGTGGAAAAAACGATTTACGGTGGCCACGCGTGTTGAACTCGTTTAAAAGCCGAAAAAATTAGGTTTTGAAGATATCTTCCATTCTACACCTCCATAGTCGCCCCCTTTCGTCCCCAAGGCTCCAAGAGGCTCCCGAGAGGCGATTTCAAGGCTTTTCAAGTGTTTTTAATCATTCGGTTTGATTCTTTAACGTTAGATAAGATGTTTAATTTTGATTTTGATTTGGTGTTCTTCATTACCATGTCTAGCTAATCTCCTAGTAATCTTCTTTGGGTAGTAAGGTTTACTACTATGATTTGTTCTTGACGATTTGTGGTTGAGTTAATGTTTGAACACGGTAGTTTAAGCCAAGTACATTATTTGTTGGTTGAAAACTCTAAAATATGTGTGTTGCTTTCAATTCACTTGTTCCACTTTGATTGTTTTAGATTTCTTTTCATCTGGAAACGTTGATGTTGGATGGGATTGAGTATCACAAACATAGGATATGATTCGGGTAGTTCTTTAACAACAGTCTTATTCAATCTATTGTTTTTACCCAAATTGACCCGTTAAGCTTATATGACTTTTATGAACACTCAAAGCAAATCTAAGTAGTAAACCTGAATCCGGAGAAGATTACTTATTTACATTATTGTTTGCAACTCAATTAATCATAAAGTTCGTTACTTTTCTCGATTAGTCATTTTTACTAAGTTTTTGTAATCAAGCTACAAACTTTTAGATTTAAACTACAAAACTTCCCACATATTCCCTGTGGATCGACCCGACTTACCCTAGCTATCTTAGGTGAGTTTGGAACCTTATAAATTGTTTTTGATTAGGCTTGACAAACCGACATCAAGATCCCACGTATGATTGGCCTGAAGAGCACCAATTTCTTCTTCCATAGCCTTTCTCCATCCTGGGTGAGCTAGGGCGGTCATCATATTCTTAGAATCGGGTAGGAGTCAAGGGTAGTAGTATAAGCATGACATTCGGGTGACAGGTATGCATAGGAGACATAATCCTGGATAGGGTAACGGGTGTGAAGTCTGGGTTCCTTTCGAAAGGCAATGGGTATATCAGGATATGGTGCACCAGGTGGGTCATAGACGGGTGTATCAGGGGTGACATGTGAAATATCTGTTAAGGGAGCATCGGATGTAGCAACAGGATCAGGAACAGAGGACGGACCAGAATCATGGTCAGGGTATAAATCTGGGCCGTTGTCTTATCCTTATGTCGTCTGGTATACGTGAATATCAGAGGAGGACCCTTTGCCGGCAGGTCAGATGAAACAGGATCCGAATGTGTAGCATCAGAGACCGAGGAGCAGATAAAATTGGAGGGATAGAAATGGTAGGGACAGTGGTGACGTAGATATGTCAGGCTCAGGATCGGGATCGGGAAAGAAATCATCAAGACAATCAGGGGACTCAATGAAGAATGGGCAAGACTCATGAAAAGTAACGTCGGCACTAGTAAAATATCAACGGAGAGAAGGGCTATAGCATCGATACCCTTTCTGGACCCGGGAGTAACCAAGAAAAACACAACGGATGGCACGAGAATCAAGTTTAGTGGTTGTCGGACGATGATCGTGAACATAGGCAACACAACCAAAGATTTTAGGTTCAAGAGGAAAAGGGTTGTGAGTAGGAAACAGAACTGAAAACGGGGTTTTTCCATTGAGAACTGAGGAGGGCATGCGGTTAATCAAATAAGCAGCAGTCAGGACCGCATCCCCCCAAAAGCGATGAGGAACATGATAATCAATCATAAGAGTGCGGGTAACATCCAACAAGTGACGGTTCTTGCGTTCTGCGATGCCATTTTGTTGAGAGGTATATACGCAAGATGTCTTGTGAACGATACCATGCGTTTGAGATATGATGATAAATCTGCTGACATGTATTCTTTTGCATTATCAGTGCGTATGTTTTAATGGAGGTGTTAACTGATTTTGCACATACGCATGGAATCGAAAGATGGAATTTAGCTCACTATGAGATTTCAATAAGTAGACGCAGGTAGTACGAGAATAATCATCAATAAAAGTAACAAAATAATCAAACCAAGAGTAGTTTTAACAGGGGAAGGTCCCCAAATATCCGAATGTAAAAGTTCAAATGGGTTACAGACTCTACTAGACACTCTTGGGGGATAGGGACGCCAGGTGTGTTTACCTAGCTGACACGACTCACAATGAAAATCAACAGAAACAGATAAATCCGGTCTCATTTGCCTCAGAACCGCTGTAGAGGGATGACCCAACCGCAGTGGACTTCCCTGATGCTTGAGTCACAAACGTTTGCTGAAGGTTGTGACGATAAGGACAGACGGTATAGGCCTCCTGATTCGACACCTATGCCAATCAGACGGTTCGTCCCTAGTTCCTAGAAAACACAATGAGTAGGGTAAAATTTGGCAAGGTAATTGTTTTGTTTGGTAAGTTGGCTTACGGAACAAAGGTTATCGGGAAACTCGGTACAAACAATACAGAGGAAAGGGTCAGGTTCTTCGAGTTACTAATGGATCCAATGCCTTGAACAGGGCATGAGGATCCATCAGCAATTTGAACAGGGGGGTGAGAGGTATGCTTTAGGTTGGATAATATACCTTGATTCCCAGTCATGTAATGAGTGGCCCCAGTGTCAACAGTCCAAGATGAATTAAGGCTAGAGAACGTACTTGAATGAGCTGAATTGACTTGTGGGCTAGGAGCGTGAAGCGGAAGGTCAATAGCTGCTGAAATTTGTTATACTCCTCCTGACTGAGAGTGACTGTCGGGGTAGCCGGACCGGCATGATCTGGGACATCATCAGAGGCAGCTAACCTTGCTTTGGGTCGAGGAGGCGGAAGAGACCCAGGTGGATGATTCGGGCAGTTGTACTTTGTGTGTCCATCCTGGTGACAATAGTGACAAGTGATACCATTGCCTCGACCAACACCTCTTCTTGGAGCTGGCTGATTGCCTCGACCGATGTTTTGCTAACAGGTGCACTTGTATACATAGCAGATGTGTCGGTGGTTCCAGTAGTAGTCCCTGAACCGTACATCTCTCGAAGTAAATGGTAAATGGAAGCGACGGAGGAGGTGGCAGTGGAGTTGCTCAACAATAAAGGTCGAGCACTAGAGAACTTCAGTGATATGCCTGCAATAAACATCATAATATCCATTTTGTTGTTGCGCTCCTCCTGAAGCTTCAAATCAGTGGTCGGAGGGTACAACGCACGGGGTTCATCTCTGAGTTTTGAAAACCGAGTGAAATAGTCAGTAAAGGTCGAATCACCTTGTTCTGCTCTACTATATGCCTGAACCACAGAAAATGCATGTGACAGAGATTCTTTGGCCGAAAATGATGAGACAAATGATCCCACATTTCTTTCATAGTGGGAAAGTTCTGAGCTATAGTAAGTATTTGTGGCTCCATAGCATTCCACAAAGCCATCTGAATACCACTATCATTAATACGCCATTCACGGGTAACCGGATGTGGAGGGGTTGTTGTCAAGTGGTCTTCCTTGTCAAGACTAGCAAGTCCTTTCTCGACAAGGAGACTCCATGAACTCCAATTTTTGGAGTCAAGTTTCACAGGAATACGTAAAACAGAGTTGTAATTAATGAAACCTGGAGCAATCTGACTTGCAGGAGTGGACTCGGTTTTGGTTTCTTTCACAGATTCTTCAGCCATTGATTAAATCCGAACAGATCTGAAAAACGAGTGTATACCTGGAGCAGAAACGAGAAAGGTGTCGGAGCAGGAAATTGACCTTACAGATCAACTGGGAACTGAATCACGAGTGCGCCGGTGTAAACAGGGTCGTCGAAGATGAAGCCACGCGCCGCCACTCGCCGGCGCGTGAGAGACAGTGCGGAGGAGACGGTGGCGCGTGGGGGCACGTGAGGCGGCGGTTAGGCGGCGGTTTCTCGGGGTTTTCAGATCGGGGGATGGCGAGGCTGATGGTGGCAGTGGTGAGTTGTAATTGTTGCTTGGTATCACTTGTCACTATTGTCACCAGGATGGACACACAAAGTACAACTACCCAAATCGTCCACCTGGGTCTCTTCCGCCTCCTCGACCCAAAGCGAGGTTAGCTGCCTCTGATGATGTAACATCCAAAAAGTTTGATAATTATTTATTTATTAGGATTAGTGTTCAGTTGCACAAACATGCGTGCAAATGAACCTCAGTCGCTTGCCGTACGTGCGAATGAGGCCCAATCGCACGAATGACGGGCGTATGGGCTCAATCGTACGATTGAACCGTGCGAATGGTCCAATCGTGCGATTGAGTATGTCGGCTAAAAGTTTTCATGTAGGATAATAGGGCGTTAAGAGTGTTAACAGCAGACATTATCTGCTGTACTTTCACCCCCTTGCTCCTGTCGAACCCTAACACCCCTGTTCTTGCTAGATTGAGTAAATTAGCTCCGTTTGGTAAGTTTTGCTTGTTACGGATCGATTCATGAATATGTTAAGCTGTGTATGTGGTTGAAATTGATCCAAAAACATATTTTAAATTGGGTTTCTGTTCAATTTTTCTGTTAAACTGAAAAGTGAAGGTTCGGGTCTTAGTTTTTGTGAAGATTGATGAAATAAAGACCCGAAACGGTTGTAAATGAGGTGTATATGTTCTGTTGTGAATATGGCATAATCTGAACGGTTAAAACTTGAGTTTTTGGATCAAATATGGTAAGAACACAGCTGCTGATCCGTTTCAGGCGAATGAGCCCAGTCGCATGACCCATTCGTGCGACTGAGTCAATCGCATTGTTCAATCGTACGACCGAAGTTCAGTCGCATAAACCAATCGCACGAATGGAGGTCATTCGCATAAACCCTGTTATAGCTCATTCGCACCTCTGTCGTATAGTCCATTCGTACGACTAAGCTCAGTCGCATGTTCAGTCGTACGAATGAGTCCAGTCGCATGGCCTTAGTCGTATATAGTGGTCAGCTAAGGGTGATTTGACTAAGTTAGGGTTGTTGTTTTAGATTTGCCTTGAGAAGGAGAAGTTCTAGCTGCCCTAGTATATTTGGATTGATAATCACTTGCTGAGAACATTAAGGTGAGTTCTAATTGCCCTTTTTATGTGTTAATATTGTTTGACAAATGTTGTTTGACAAATCGGGCACTGGCATGCATATAAATAAATAATAATGTGAAAATGAGTTGAAAATGGTAAAGGTGGTAAATGGCGAGGTGGAGGTTTGACCCACCAAATTATAGACGGAGGTTTGACCCGTCAACGCCAATTATAGACGGAGGTTTGACCCTTCAACGCCAATTATAGACAAAGGTTTGACCCGTCAACGCGCGAGGTGGAGGTTTGACCCACCAAATTATAGACGGAGGTTTGACCCGTCAACGCGCGAGGTGGAGGTTTGACCCACCAAACTATAGACGGAGGTTGACCTGTTAACGCGCGAGGTGGAGGTTTGACCCACCAAATTATAGACGGAGGTTTGACCCGTCAACGCGCGAGGTGGAGGTTTGACCTACCAAATTAAAATTGATAAAAAGATGTCCATAAATACCTTGTGGGTATTCGATATGCATATCAATACTGGAATAAATAAAGGGACTAATGAATGTGTGTGTGAATCATTCGGTGTGGTAACAGCTGATAAGTTGTTGTTATTGAAATGTAGTGTATGTTAGAACTCACCAGTTTATCTGATTTTGTGTTTGTTTTTCTTATGCATGCCAGGTAATAATAGAGGTGCTCGTGATGGTCCCCCACAGAGTTAGCTTCCGGTTATGGTGAATGATACTGGCCACGAATGTTGGGTTTTGGGAATGATGTATTTAAAGTTTAACAACGTTTTGAAATGTCGGTTAAAGTCTTGTAAATATTGTTACCAATGTAAACAAATTTTAATATATATAAAATTTCCGCTGCATTTGTAGTCTCTGAGTGGTTATAATAACCCAACTAGTAGCACCCTCCTTATTATATTATTGTTATGAATGTGAGGGTGTTACAAGTTGGTATCAGAGCCTTAGTTAAAGAGACTTGAACACTTAATTGTTTCAAACTTTAACTGAAAATGTGGGAAGTGCCAGTATCTACAACCGGAAGTGGGGTGAAGTATTGTGTGAATGAGTATTTAATTGTTGGTGATAATTCAGTCAAGTGTTGAATGAAAGTGATTGTTGAATTAAAAGATTAGTATTATGTGTATGTGTGATTTTGTGGTTTAGATAGGGTTAGAAATAAACTGTGAAAGGGTAATGAGAAGAGGCAGGATGGTGTGAATAAGTAAATAATTGATAACACCTGACCAATGTTATGAGCAATTTACATTATATGCAGCATCCTGGTATCACTCATTATTTGATTATGGTTTATTTCTGATCGTAGATGGAGGAAACCAGTAATACAAATTCTAGACTTGAAGCTAGGATCTCAGGTGATGAACTTAAGGCGGCTATAGGTGATGAAGTCGCCCGAGTGTTGCGTACTACCTTACCTGAAATGTTAAGTGACCTTAGGAAAGGTGGTGAATCATCTACTCAACCAACTCCTCCACCTGTTATTGTTGAGCCTGTAGTGGAGAAACCATATCATATAAGCATTTTAAGGAATGTGACCTGCCTAAGTTTGAAGGCCAGAAGGATGTAGTTGTAACTTACAAATGGTTACGAGAGATGGAAGCGGCGTTTAAACTTAGTAGGTGTAAAGAAGACCAGAAGGTGGGCTTTGCAGTGCATTCTTTTCAAGCAGAAGCTCTATATTGGTGGGACACAGTAGAACAGGCCATGGGTGAGGCCACGGTAAACCAGATGACGTGGGAAACTTTTAAAGCATTGGTGATCGAAAAGTTCTGTCCAAAAGGCGAGATGGACAGAATTGAAATTAAGTTTTTACAGTTTCAAGCAGGCGCTTTAAGTCACAAAGAGTATACTTCCAGATTTGAAGAAATGGCACGTTTGGTACCTCATTTAGTAATTCCTGAGACAAAGAGGATTACTAGATATATCCAGGGATTACCCCCTAAGGTGAGAATGTTGTTAAAGTCTAATTCTCCTTCTACTTATCAAGCCACGGTGAATTTGGCTGCGGATATGTATGAGGAGGTCACTGAGTCTGAGAAACTTGTGGTGAAAGAGGAAGTGGTGAGTCATCAGGAAGCTTCACTGAGTTCTAGGCCTATGTATGGACAGAGTGGGCCGCAAAAGAGAAAGTTTAATGCTAGGGGTTTTGTAGGTCCCCCTCCTCGGTGTAATAAATGCGGGAACTTCATAGAGGGGAATGTAGACTGAATCACCCGGCATGTCGTAAATGCGGGAAACCTGGACATTTTGTTTCCAGATGTCCAGAACTTTGATGTATGGATGTGGGGAGATGGGACATATGAAATCTGAATGTCCAAAGCTTAGACCTGGACCGGTTCCTATTCGTGCAGTGGGAGGACCGAGTAAAGTCAGCATGAGTGGTAGTAGCGGTACTGCGGGGAGAGCATTTACGATGACTACGGAGGAGGCTAAGGCATTACCGGATGTTGTGTCGGGTACGTTTCTCGTTAATGATGTACCTGCTAGAGTTTTATTTGATTCAGGGGCTAATAGAAGTTTCATATCAATAAAATTCCATGCCTTAATAAAAGTTAAACCATCAAAGCTAGATGTTGCCTTTTCAGTAGAAACTGCCTCTAATGAATTTATAGTTGTTAGTGAGGTAATAGATGATTGTTTTGTCGAACTAGAAGGTGTAAAATTTCCTGCTAGGTTACATATGATGAAATTAGGAGGTTTTGATGTAGTATTGGGAATGGACTGGTTAGCTACGTTTGAGGCTCAGATAATATGCAAAAGAAAGATGATTGTGTTGCGAGCACCAGATGGTAATTCGGTAACGGTTTTTGGTGATGATCATGATAGTGGGGTGAATGTCATATCTATGATTAAAGCTGAGAAATTATTAAATAAGGGTTGTGAGTCGTTCTTAGCATATGTAGTTGATACTGCTAAGGAGACGAGGAAGTTAGAAGATGTTCCAGTAGTTTGCAATTTCCCCGATGTATTTCCAGAGGATCTACCGGTATACCTCCTGATAGAGAAATTGAGTTTAGAATTGATTTAATACCTGAAGCAAAACCTGTCGCTAGACCCCTTATAGACTTGCACCGGCTGAGTTAAAGGAACTCCTGAAGCAATTACAGGAATTATTAGACAAGGGTTTTATCCGACCCAGCTCTTCGCCGTGGGGTGCTCCAGTACTATTGTAAAGAAGAAAGATGGCAGTTTGAGGATGTGCATAGATTATAGAGAACTAAACAAGCTGACCGTCAAGAATAAATACCCATTACCCCGTATAGACGATTTATTTGATCAACTCCAAGGTGCTAATTGGTTCTCAAAGATAGATCTTAGATCCGGATATCATCAGTGAAGGTAAGAGAAGAAGACATACCAAAGACAGCGTTTCATACCCGCTATGGTCATTATGAATTTTTGGTTATGTCCTTTGGATTAACGAATGCTCCTGCTGCATTCATGGATTTGATGAACAGGGTATGTAGACCGATGCTAGATAAATCGGTAATTGTGTTTATAGATGATATTTTAATATACTCTAAGAATGAAGGAGATCATGCTTGTCACATTCGAGAAGTATGGGAAACCTTGAGAAAGAATAAGTTGTATGTAAAATTCTCAAAATGTGAATTCTGGTTAAGGGAAGTGCAATTTCTGGGCCATGTGGTGAATGCGAATGGAATATTGGTGGATCCTGCAAAGATTCAAGCTGTGGTGAATTGGGGAATTCCTAAAAGTCCTTTAGAAATTCGTAGTTTCTTGGGACTGGCAGGATACTATAGGAGATTTATACAAGATTTTGCCAAAATTGCTTCTCCGTTGACAAAGTTAACCCGAAAGGACGTTAAGTATGAATGGAATACGGAACAGGATGTTGCTTTTCAGGAACTGAAGAATCAATTGACGCAAGCTCCAGTATTAGCCATACCAGAAGGTGTAGATGATTTGGTGATATATTCTGATGCATCATATCAAGGATTGGGGTGTCTCTTGATGCAACGTGGGAGAGTTATTGCTTATGCTTCTAGACAGTTGAAGACCTATGAAGTCAATTATCCAACCCACGATTTAGAATTAGCAGCTGTAGTTTTTGCTCTCAAATATGGCGACATTACTTATATGGAGTGAGATGTACCATCTTTACTGATCATAAGAGCCTGGAGTATTTCTTTGAGCAAAAAGATTGAATATGAGACAAAGGCGATGGTTGGAGCTAATCGAAGATTATGATTGTGAAATTTTGTATCACCCCGGGAAAGCAAATGTGGTTGCTGATGCATTGAGCAGAAAGGAGAAGAACGAACCGATTAGGATTAAGGCGTATAAACTTGTGATTACTCCTGATTTTATGCAACAGTTGAAAGAAGCCTAACTGGAAGCATTAAAAGAAGGAAACATTAAGAAAGAAATAATGGTTGGTCAAGAAAAATATTTAGAAGAAAATAGCCATGGTGTTAAAACCAGATTTGGTCGAATGTGGGTTCCGTTGGCTTTACGCGATAGGGTACTGGATGAAGCTCATAAATCTAGATACTCTATTCACCCAGGCATGACTAAGATGTATCAAGATTTAAAGCATGATTATTGGTGGCCAGGGATAAAATTTAATGTGATGCAGTATGTAAACAGATGTCTGACTTGTGCCCAAGTAAAAGCTGAACATCAGAAACCTTATGGATTGTTGCAGCCATTAGCTATTCCAGTTTGAAAGTGGGACGATCTGACTATGGATTTTATAACGAAGTTGCCCCGTACACCAAAAGGTTATGATACTATTTGGGTAGTGGTAGATCAGCTAACCAAGAGTGCTTTATTTCTACCAATACGGGAAACTTATTCAGTGGAAAAGCTAGCTGATATTTTTACTAAAGAAATAGTTAGATTACATGGAGTTCCGAAAAGTATCACGTCTGATAGAGATGCCAGATTTACCTCCAGGTATTGGAGAAAATTTCACGAAGCCATGGGAACTAGACTTTACTTTAGCACAGCCTATCATCCCCAGACAGATGGTCAAAGTGAGAGAACTATTCAGACATTAGAGGATATGCTAAGGGCATGTAGTATTGATTTTGGAGGTAGCTGGGATAGTCATCTTCCTTTAGCTGAATTTGCATACAACAACAGTTATCAAGCTACCCTTCAGATGTCCCCGTTCGAGATGTTGTACGGAAGAAGGTGCAGAACTCCACTTTATTGGGGAGATATGGGGCAACGTGAATTGGGAAATAATGAAATAATTGAAGAAACAATGTCAAAGTTTGAAATAGTTAAAAGTCGTATTAAAGAAGCGAAAAGCAGGCAGAAATCATATGCAGATCGTAGGAGAAAACCATTAGAATTTAAAGTTGGGGACTTTGTCCTGTTGAAAGTTTCTCCCTGGAAGGGCATTATTCGATTTAGAAAAAGGGGCAAGTTAAGTCCACGTTTTATTGGACCTTTCCAATAGTGGAGAAAGTAGGGTACGTGGCGTATAGGTTGGACTTGCCTAAGAACTAAGTGCTATTCATCCAACCTTTCACGTCTCTCAGTTACGGAAGTGTTTAGCTAATGAAACTCAATATGTACCATTAGATGATATTGAGGTTGATAAGAAGCTTAATTATGTTGAACAGCCTGTGGTCATTATAGATCGTAAGGAGAAGAAACTTAGAAATAAAAGCATTAGCTTAGTTCGGGTGCAGTGGGCACATCGCCAAGGATCTGAGTCAACCTGGGAAACAGAAGAAGAGATGAGACGGAACTACCCCCATTTATTTTAGTCAGGTTTCGAGGACGAAACCCTAAATAAGGTGGGTAGACTTGTAACATCCAAAAAGTTTGATAATTATTTATTTATTAGGATTAGTGTTCAGTCGCACAAACATGCGTGCGAATGAACCTCAGTCGCTTGCCGTACGTGCGAATGAGGCCCAATCGCACGAATGACGGGCGTATGGGCTCAATCGTACGATTGAGCCGTGCGAATGGTCCAATCGTGCGATTGAGTATGTCGGCTAAAAATTTTCATGTAGGATAAATAGGGCGGTTAAGAGTGTTAACAGCAGACATTATCTGCTGTACTTTCACCCCCTTGCTCCTGTCGAACCCTAACACCCCTGTTCTTGCTAGATTGAGTAAATTAGCTCCGTTTTGGTAAGTTTTGCTTGTTACGGATCGATTCTTGAATATGTTAAGCTGTGTATGTGGTTGAAATTGATCCAAAAACATATTTTAAATCTGGGTTTCTGTTCAATTTTTCTGTTAAACTGAAAAGTGAAGGTTTGGGTCTTAGTTTTGTGAAGATTGATGAAATAAAGACCCGAAACGGTTGTAAATGAGGTGTATATGTTCTGTTGTGAATATGGCATAATCTGAACGGTTAAAAAATTGAGTTTTTGGATCAAATATGGTAAGAAACACAGCTGCTGATCCGTTTCAGGCGAATGAGCCCAGTCGCATGACCCATTCGTGCGACTGAGTCAATCGCATTGTTCAATCGTACGACCGAAGTTCAGTCGCATAAACCAATCGCACGAATGGAGGTCTGATGCGGTGTGAAAGTATATATATATTTGATAAAGAATTTTCGCACAGATTCAGTTTTAAATGGTTGTTACTATTACTAACTACACACACAAAGGCAAGTGCACCTATCGTGAGGTAATATAGTGATGGTAAGAACCGAGTATCAATCCGTGGACACACTAAGACTACTCAACAATCCTTGTAATTGACTATCGATTTTTGTTTAAGAGAATGATGAATTGACTTGATATAAATTAGGGTTTTAAACTAACGATAAAAATAAGAAATAAAGTAAAACAAGTTGAAACTTTTGGATTTAGAATCAAGGGATAAAGGCTATCATCCTAACTTGGACTACACTTATGTAATTGTGATGAAGTGGTGGTGTGATTAAAGATATTGATTAAAGTAATTGTGTTAACGTTTATAAAGATGAGCTGGCGCGATTTCTCGTCTATCCGCTCCGTAGTGACCAAGACCAACACAGGCTGAGATTTACTGCTTAGGTCAAGGCCCTAGTGATGTAGGTAAATCTTTTGTGTCCTTTTCGACATATGATTTCTGAAAACATAACTTAATGTAAGAAAAGAGTTGATCAAGTTCTATTCTAACATACATTAATTTTAGAAAACCATAACAATTACTGTAGATTTCTCAGACTAATAAAAGGGAACCCGTAAATGATCAGAAAGTTAAGATCTTATGATTTCTAATAACCATCTCTAGTTAATTAGCCATAGTTGTTATGAATAAAAGTTGATCATACGTTTTTCAACCGTGTATGACAATCACAATTACAAACCATAAACTTATAACCCCCGTTCAAATGTAGGTGCTACCCATCGAAAGTTTTCCCAAGACCACCATAACATTAACACAATATTTATCACACCATTAATTCATCACAAATTACATAAGTTTCATCCAAGTAGGATGATAATATGAGTTTAGCTCATGACGAGCTGTAATGTAACAAACAACATAGAAGATAGATATGGATTCATTGATAAAATAGAACAATCAACCAATGATCCACAATGGATGGTGTTTAGACAATCCTGAGCTTCTTCCAAGTGTTGTATACACCTCCCGAGCCTCCAAATGATCTTCAAGTGTGATTCCCGAGAGAATTCTGCAGAGTGTCACTTCCACCAAAAGCTTTTTAAAATGAAGAGCTTGGACCTCTATTTATAGGCTTCCCGGAGTGCTTAAGCATGGCCCCGTGACAAAAAGGCACGGCCCCGTGCTAGTACAATGCTTACGAAAGTTGGTCGGTTCGTACGTGCAGGAGCTGTCGGGGCACGACCCCGTGACAAAATAGGCACGGCCCCGTGAAAGGGGGAATCACGGCCCCGTGTCCATATGGGGCACGGCCCCGTGATCACTTTTGGGGGACAGTACTTTTGTCCTGTCAGATGTCCAAACACGGGGGTGTGTCAAATTAGCACGGGGGCGTGTTTCAGGCAACGCATGGGGGCGTGCTTAATGAGGCATGGCCCCCTGCTTGGAGCTTTAAGCTTGGATTTCTTCAATTTCTTTTCCATCATGCTCCTTTTGTCCATCTTGCCCTTCACAACACCTGAAAACACAATTAAAAGATTTTAAGTACATAATCACCATATTTCGGGAGGAATCAAGGAATAAATGATGTGCTTTTGATAGTGTTTATATGTGTAATTTGGAGCACATCAAGGTCATTCGCATAAACCCTGTTATAGCTCATTCGCACCTCTGTCGTATAGTCCATTCGTACGACTAAGCTCAGTCGCATGTTCAGTCGTACGAATGAGTCCAGTCGCATGGCCTTAGTCGTATGTAGTGGTCAGCTAGGGGTGATTTGACTAAGTTAGGGTTGTTGTTTTAGATTTGCCTTGAGAAGGAGAAGTTCTAGCTGCCCTAGTATATTTGGATTGATAATCACTTGCTGAGAACATTAAGGTGAGTTCTAATTGCCCTTTTTATGTGTTAATATTGTTTGACAATGTTGTTTGACAAAATCGGGCACTGGCATGCATATAAATAAATAATGATGTGAAAATGAGTTGAAAATGGTAAAGGTGGTAAATGGCGAGGTGGAGGTTTGACCCACCAAATTATAGACGGAGGTTTGACCCGTCAACGCCAATTATAGACAAAGGTTTGACCCGTCAACGTGCGAGGTGGAGGTTTGACCCACCAAATTATAGACGGAGGTTTGACCCGTCAACGCGCGAGGTGGAGGTTTGACCCACCAAACTATAGACGGAGGTTGACCTGTTAACGCGCGAGGTGGAGGTTTGACCCACCAAATTATAGACGGAGGTTTGACCCGTCAACGCGCGAGGTGGAGGTTTGACCCACCAAATTAAAATTGATAAAAAGATGTCCATAAATACCTTGTGGGTATTCGATATGCATATCAATACTGGAATAAATAAAGGGACTAATGAATGTGTGTGTGAATCATTCGGTGTGGTAACAGCTGATAAGTTGTTGTTATTGAAATGTAGTGTATGTTAGAACTCACCAGTTTATCTGATTTTGTGTTTGTTTTTCTTATGCATGCCAAGTAATAATAGAGGTGCTCGTGATGGTCCCCCACAGAGTTAGCTTCCGGTTATGGTGAATGATACTGGCCACGAATGTTGGGTTTTGGGAATGATGTATTTAAAGTTTAACAACGTTTTGAAATGTCGGTTAAAGTCTTGTAAATATGTTACCAATGTAAACATATTTTAATATATATAAAATTTCTGCTGCATTTGTAGTCTCTGAGTGGTTATAATAACCCAACTAGTAGCACCCTCCTTATTATATTATTATTATGAATGTGAGGGTGTTACAGATGATGTCCCAGATCATGCCGGTCCGGTTACCCCGACAGTCACTCTCAATCAGGAGGAGTATAACATTTTTCAGCAGTTATTGAACCTTCCGCTTCACGCTCCTAGCCCACAAGCCAATTCAGCTCATTCAGGTACGTTCTCTAGCCTTAATTCATCTTGGATTGTTGACACTGGGGCCACTCATCACATGACTGGGAATCAAGGTATATTATCCAACCTAAAGCATACCTCTCACCCCCCTGTTCGAGTTACTAATGGATCCAATGCCTTGAACAGGGCTTGAGGATCCATCGCGTGAGGCGGCGGTTAGGCGGCGATTTCTCGGGTTTTCAGATCGGGGGATGGCGAGGCTGATGGTGGCAGTGGTGAGTTGTAATTGTTGCTCGAAAAAAGATTTGATGAAGGCAGTCGGTTCTTGACCGGAAATCAGAAACAGGAGCAGAGCAGGGACAGGTAACGTGGCTAGGATTCGTACCGAGAGCCTTGTGGCTCTGATACCATGTAACGAAACTGAGAATGATTGTTATTACCAGATGAATTTACAATGTGGAAACACCTCAATATATAGAGGTGGAAACCCTAATCTAAGGCCCATCAAGGCCCATGGGCCAATATAACGGGCTAACATAACTGGACTAACTAAACTAATAACTGGGCTAACTAACTAATCTATTTACATTAACAATGTGCACTCAACATGCCTAATTAAATTACCCACAATAAGATAATATTTTTATCTAATTGTCTCTCCTGGTTCCTTAGATATTTCCATTAGTGGTCTGCCAGCTTAACAAGAGAAGTTTCATTAGTGACTTACTCTTTTCCAACAACAATGTCTGCAAAAATTTCTGAAGGATTCAACACCTGTAGAAACATTAGGTGTAGAAGATAAAGTTAAAACCTTTTGATCTCTAAAGAAATACAAAGAAAAACTAATATTTCCTAGAAGGTTGATATATTTATATTTTATATACACCTGTAAATATGGTTGTGGGATTGGTGGCTCCCAAATACCAAAACCCCCACTTATAGGACTCTACAAGTAAAGAAGGACATTAACAGTGTCATATAACTGCTCATTATCTGCCTTTTCTCCTGAATTTCCTCTGGCATTTCCGATAGTAATAGAAGACACTGCAGGAGAATAATTATTATATGATAAGAAACAATAATGTCCCAAATATATATAGAAATAAAATAATGAAGGCTGGTTATATATTTCTTATAGTATCACCTTTAGTGCTTCAGCTGTGCAATCTGAGGCAACCCAACCTTGATCTTGGTCAGAGAAAGTCCACGCCCCTTTAGTAAATTGTCGACACATTTTACTAAAATCTCCAGAAGGATTTTGTTTGATTTGAGATTCTTTGATAAAAAAATGGGCTCTTTTTAATGAATCACCATATTCTTCAACCATATTACTAGCTATTATTGCTTGAGTTGCAAGTGTGCAATCCTATATTTGACTTCCAAAACTCTGCATTTTCATCCCATCTTCTGCTAGCCATAAATAATCAGGCACTCTAGCAAGGTGGTGCTTGAATTCATCCCCATTTGGGTTTTCAGCCCACCAACACATCATTTGCAAGCTCTGCATTGAATAGCAAAAACAAGTTAGTAGAGGTGGGTGTGTGGTTAAATTAGCAGGTTTACCGGCTGGGTAATGGGTCAAAAGTCAAAAGGAAAATATTTTAGCACCTTTTCTACACATCCAATGGTAATAATATATCTGCTCTCTTGTGCACCATATCGCATTAGCTCAACTGCTCTTTTGAGACCTCTTTCTCTTAGCTTGGTGAATGGCCAATACTTAAGGATTGGCTCACTTAGGTAATGAAGACTATCCCATAAAAGATCTTGGACTTTGAATGAGGATAATAGAGATCTTCCTGCACTAAGTTATATCACACATATATGAGCATAAATTCATTATGGTTTTTAACAACTACTACTGGCTTTTATAACATGTAAAGAAAAAAAGGGAAAAAAACTTTTGATGAAAGTTTCACAATCAATAGTGCTACAAATATGATTAGAGGTGGCACAGTGGGCAGGTTGGATAAAGGTTCAAAACATGTAATCTTCTATAGGGGGCTCGTTATCCTGAAATAATTTTATACATATTATGTAACACTGTTTGTAATGTATGCACTATCTTCGGGTTGTTATGCTTATGGGTATGTTTATGCTTATGAATATACTTATGAATATGTCTGTGCTTATTCTAAACCCTTATGTGATATATACCTGTGTTGTATGCTCTATAACCTGCTTGCTATCGTTTTTTAATCGGGGGTCTCTTTAGAAGCGGTCTCTCTATCTTTCAAGATAGACGAAAGACTCACCACCACCTACCCCTCTCAGACCCTGCTTTTTAGTGGGATATACTGAGTATGTTTGTTTGTAAACAACTGGAGTTTTCAAGTTGATGTATAGAAGGTATATTGTTGCAATTCAAATATAATTTATGGTACATTAATTTGAGAAGATGGATGCATTGAAAATACATGCACTTTGGACGACTTTCGATCAGTTCGACCATTTTGTTGTTTTTACTTTATACCATGTGTCCCTTTGATATAAAACTATCCCAAATTGACCTATTCAATAGTAAATGGGTCTAAATCACCACATGTGAATGACCCATCCCTACACTCACAAACCCTGTGTAATTCCACCAGTGGGAGCTTACATGCCTTAACTGTGACAATCTGTCTTTTTCTTTTTTCATTATTATTTCTATTTTGAGAATTTGAGAAATATATTTTTTTTATTACCATGTATATATACAAGTAAATAAGTAGGCGTTCTAACAACCTTGCAGCAGTTATGGCGTTGTCTATTCAAATTAATCTCATGATACGGGATAGGATGAATTTCTTGATGAAGTTGCAAAACAAGATCAGTAATTGGACCATGGAATTTTCTTCCGTACAAGTATGACATGGGCATATAAGTTGTCCGACAATAGCACCACATTTTCGCTATATCACAGGTAAAGAAAATAATGAGATTAAACAGAATTTTATTCATTTTATATTCAGTATATTATCTAAATAAATCTCAACACCGGCTTACATTTGTGTATTTTATAGGTTGTAAAAAAAGAATATTGTCATTTATGTACCTGGATGATATGGTAAAGCTTCAGGGAAAAGCCAAAATTCTGGTCTGGTGGAAGTGGATTGCAGTATTGCACCCTTCCCATTCATACACCATGTTCAAGTATCCACTTCCTGCCTTGGTCCACTGCACCGTTTCCATCATTGGGTCCTTCTCCTAACAGCCTTAGTGCTATGTAGCTTAATGCAGACCCGAACATGGTACTGTGCCCCTCAATATAAAATCCCCACCCTCCATCATCATTCTGACAATTTTCATCATAAGTTTTATAGATTTAACAAAAGGGAGTAATGGTCTACAATAGACATTTGACTAATAAGTAAATTGTTAAATTGTAACTGTTTTGATTAGAATGGGAGATGGTTCTTACTTGTATAGCGGATCATTTCGGTCTTGTGTTATTTGGTAAATGTGTGTTGATAGCTCCACTTATATGCATTGCAATAAGCTGCAAATTGAATACATAACATTAGGCGTGAATCAACCTCATACTTTGTCCTATAACCCCTCTCATGGCGGGATGCTTAGTTGTGTTGCAAAAGTGACTAGTGTCATAGTATGTTGTGTAGTTACTACAAAGCTGATTCTAATTCTAGTTTGCTGACTATTTAAGGCTAATTAATTAGATTTGGAAAAGCAGGTAATAATTAAGTTGATGCAGAAACCTAGCTGGAAGGCAGTCAAATCTGCTTCCTTTTTCCCGGGTCAGCCCTCCTTTTTTTCTTCTTCTACATTCTCTCTTATTCATATATATTATTTTACATGTATGAGATATTATATACATACACAGTCAAGGAGTGTCTATGATCACTCATTTTTGAGAAATGGGTTGATTCGCGTAAAAAGAATTTTCATACGGGTCAGTTGGGTCAATGCAGATACTTCAGATTATAAATTTGGTCGATGTGGGTCTAATCAAATTATATGGCGGGTCAATACAGGTGTCTCTTATTACATTTGCTGACTTAAAACTGGTCCAAGTAGGTTGGCGCCCCTCACGACCATTACCTAGCTACCACCTACTCCTTGTCGCCAATAATAACACCATTGCCATCGATGCCATCACCCCTACTATTCACTGCCACTGCCCCCAGTCTGACACCAGCACCACCTGCTTCCGCAACCTGCTCATTATTCTCGTTGCTGCTAGCATCACCACTCACTGCCACTGCCGACACCACCTCGCTGTCAGCACCTCCTCCACGGCTCCACATGTCACCATTAGCGGCCATAAACAAATACAATCACCGAAACCATTTTGATCTGAACTCAATTTGCTCATAACCCAGTTTTGGCCCCGACGGGCGGACGGTGGACCCAGTGCCGCCTATTTGGTGAGGCTTGAATGCTTGATATATAGATAAGTTCTACTAACTCGTACCCTTGACCATCAAAAGGAATTAAGAGAGCTCGAACTTGACATGTTTTGAGTTCTATATCTAAAGCTCATTGGGCTCTACTTTTATATTATATATTTATTATTTATTTATTTATATGAAATAGTTTTTATATATTTATAATACTAACTATTGAGAATATACCCGAGAACCATTCAAAATTATCCAGTCACAAAATCAGATATATATCAAGTTCTACTTTATCATAGTTTTTATTTAAATTGTTGTATTTATCCCTTCCATATAATTAGCTGGTTGATAGCATAGTTTGTTTGTTTTTTGTTTCTATATAAGCTGTAACACTTCTGTTGAATATCATTACGATTTTCACAAAACTTTATATGGTATCAGAGCTACTCTAATCCATTCTTCTCTTAACCTTAACTGCTTCCTTCACTCTCATTCGATCCTCTACAGCCCACTAGCCATGGCCGATCAAACCAACTCTGCAATTGTGGTTGAACTAAACAACAAGAATAACATAACCCTAGTCAACTTCCCTGCAACTCTGAAGTTAACCTCCAAAAATTACTTGGGATGGAAAACCCAAGTTAAAGCATTCTTACATGGTCTTGATCTCTACAAGTTCATTGATGGAATTTATCGTTCTCCAAAACTTATCACTGCAGTTGATGGAACAGTGACTCCACACAAAGATTTTCAAGCGTGGTTTAGACAGGATCGACTTTTATTTAGAGCTATTGTTGGCAGCCTCTCACCTAACATCATCCCTCTAATCACAAATGCCCATTGATCCCTTGAAGCATGGAATATCCTCTCCAACACTTATTCTTCCCCTTCTAGAAATCACATAAAACAACTTTAACATCAACTGAAACAATGTTCTAAGAAGCAAGGTCAAAGCATCACAAACTACATGCAAGAAATCAAAACAATCATGGATGAACCGGCTATTCTTGGCAAGAAGCTTGATGCTGAGGATATCACAGATTCAATTCTTGCAGGCCTTGATCAAAACCTATACAAGCCAATTTTGGTTATGTATGCTCGCGATACACCCATCTCTTTTAATGAGCTTCATGAAAAATTAATTAATCATGAGCTGGCTCTAGCCTAACTTGTTACAGCAGCCAACATTCACCAACCAGCAACTGCATTTGTGGCACCAAATCGACAAAATTCAAGAAACTAGAACTCAAAGCAGCCTGCCAAACACATATATCAGTTGACGACTAGTGGCTAAAGGATTTACTCAAGGCCTGGCATTGATTATTTCGCGACCTTTAGTCCTGTTGTGAAACCCGCTACCCTCTGTCTTATTCTTTCTCTTACCGTTTCACACAGTTGGTCTCTAAGGCAACTTGACATCAACAATGCCTTCTTGCAAGGCAACCTACATGAAGATGTTTATATGGCCCAACCAACTGGATTTATTGATTCTTCTAATCCATATTATGTTTGCAAACTTAACAAGGCCATTTTAAACGTAGTTTAGGTATGTAATATTCTGTGCCCTCTATTGATTCCCAACCTCCCATTATATAGGGATAAATAATACAAGAATGACGGCTACAATTATGGGATAATTACAATCACAAGATATATACTAAAATATATAATATTGAGAATATCTTCTAATAGGCCCCTGCAGTTGGATCGGGCATGGAACAAACGCTCAAACTAGATCGAAAGTGCTTGAAGATATACCGAGGAAGTCCTTTGGTGAATATGTCGGCATATTGAGACGATGATGGAACGTGGAGAACCCGAATGTAACTGATCTGGACCTTTTCACGAACAAAATGTATATCCATCTCAACATATTTTGTTCTTTGATGTTGAACGGGATTATCAGATAGATAAATTGCTGAGATGTTGTCGCAATAAACAATGGTGGCTTTACGAAAAGGAACATGAAGTTTAAGTAGGAGATTTCTAAGCCAACTTGCTTCAGCAACTACATTCGCCACGCCTCGATATTCGGCCTCTGCGCTAGATCGTGATATGTTCGGTTGTCGTTTAGAAGACCAAGATACCAAATTATCACCTAAAAATATACAATATCCAGATGTTGATCTGCGAGA
Source organism: Flaveria linearis (assembly GCA_024085815.1). Lineage (NCBI taxonomy): Eukaryota > Viridiplantae > Streptophyta > Magnoliopsida > Asterales > Asteraceae > Flaveria > Flaveria linearis. Next base: position 115,962,031 of record CM044001.1, read on the forward strand.
GTCAGGGCATCCTCCCCAATCCCCATCTGAGTAGGCCGTAAGAGATGGATTTAGGGAAACCGAAATGCGTAAACCATAATGTAGAGTCCCCTGAATGTACCGAAGGATACGTTTCATAAATGCAAATGAGGCTCCCATGCTTAAAAATATTTCTTTGATTTTCTTCCACGCTGATGAAGCTGTGGCATCGTGTTCCAATATCTGTGCTAAGTAATCATCAGACATAGTCGCATAGATCCATTGCAACACTAGTGCGTCTATTTCCTTCTATTGATTAAACTCTTCATCGGTTGTTTTAGGTGGTGTTGTCTCGTCGATGTGGTCAAGAAAATGTCGTGGCATGAAGGGTGAAGAGTATCACCCATGATGAATAAGTGACTTTTGATCCATCTAGGGTTCGGATTGTGTTTTGTATATTACCAACGGTATACGCGGGATGCAACATGGTTGTTTTGGATGAACTGAGGGTATCTCCTAATTTGGATGAACTTGATTCAGCCATGGTGAGTGAAGCTGGTCGTAACGTGCTAGAGAAGATGAAGAAAAGCTTGGTTTGAAAACAATGGAGGCTAGGTTTCCCACGATTATGGCTCTGATACCATAAACATAGTTTTGGTATGTAATAATCGGTGCCCTCTATCGATTCCCAGCCTCCCATTATATAGGGATAAATAATAAAAGAATGACGACTACAATTATGGGATAATTACAATCACAAGATATATACTAAATATAATATTGAGAATATCTTCTCATACATTTATGGTCTTCGTCAAGCTTCTCGCGCTTGGTACACCTAGCTCAAAATCTATCTCCTATCTTAACAATTTATCCAACCACTTCTGATTCTTCCCTCTTTCTAAACACTACATCTCCTCACCCATCTATATCATTGTCTATGTTGATGATATCATTATTACTGTCCCTTATGTTTCTATCTTAAACTCTTTCATCGCTACCCCTGCTAAGAAGTTTTCTCTTAAAGATCTCACTCCTCTTTCATATTTTCTTGGTGTAGAAGTACTTCCTCACCTTAAAAGGTCTTCTTCTTTCTCAATCCAAATATATCCTAGACATTCTTTCTCATGCTAATATGACCGATTGTAAGCTCGTATCAATACCAATCACTAATGCAAACATGTTAACATCGTTTGGTGGTACACCTATTTTGTCTCCAACGGAATATCGATCACTAGTAGGAGCATTGCAATATTTATCTATCACTAGACCGGACATTGGATTTGGGTGTTATCGTTTTCGAGCCGGGGTCTCTTTGGAAGAGGTCTCTCTGTCTGCCAAGATAGAGGAAAGACTGGCCATCACCTACCCCTCCCAGACCCTACTCTCAGTGGGACATACTGGGTTTGTTTGTTTGTTTGTTTAAACTCTCCCAATTCATGCATGCATCTACTAGCCTACTGCTGATCATTGGTTTGCTCCTAAAAGGTTCTTATGCTACTTACATGGGTCACTCTATCATGGTTTATTATTACAACGACAATCACCATTATGCTTACATGCTTTCACTGATGCTGATTGGGCGAGTGACAAGGAAACTGTCACACCCCGACCGACGGCGGAATCATCGGAGCGGACGAGGGAATGATTGATTGTTCATAACTCATGATTGTCTAATAGTGAAAATAATATTAAATCAGATTACAGGATAACATGAATTTAATAGATACAAATACAACAGTTAAAGTCACAAATAGTAATTGTCTTTTGTTTTGACTAAGTCCGGGTCTTATATGAGCATGTAGAAGTCCACTAACTTGCTTAACCTGAAATCATGTGAGAAAATAAAGTCAGCTAACGAATTAGCTGGTGAGTAATCACAGTTTTGAGTATACATATAGGTTGATTGATTGATTGAGAATAATCCAATTCACAAGGTAACGTTAAGACTTATATTGCAATAGTAAAGCATATAGATAAACCGACATAATAACAACCCCTTGACTTGACACTTGCATATAATAGACTCCACACATACACCATAGATTAACTCCTGCCTCTGGCACAATCACCACTCGTAAGCCATATGGGGTGGGTTATCCAAACCAGTAGATCTACCATTGATACCAGGATTGATTGATTGAATTAGGGTTTTACTGTCGTCCAGTTTATCATAGTATGTTCACATAATTGCAAGTAATAACATAACCTGTCTTGAATTGGATTTAGAACGAAATAACAATAGAATATCATGATTGAATATATTGTATCACATGATCTCCTCCAAATAAGAAATGATATAAAAAGGGGCTATGAATACTCACTTGATTGATGAGATTAGAATTTGGATGTGATAGATTAGACACCAACGATTTCCTTACGATTAACCTAACGAACGGTGTCTCAAATTACAATAATAATGATTTGGGAATTTGGGAATGTATTAAGATTTCCATTGGTTTTTTAATTTATTTAGTTTGAATATCTTGAAATACGCAAAATGAATTTATTGATAGTATTTATGTTTAGAATTTAATAAAATATTTGTATCAACACTCGTAATTGTTTTGATTTATTGTTAAAGTGTGGAAAAACAAGTAATTAATTTTATTAATCAATTATATGATAATTAATTAAAACATTTAATTATTTAAATAACACAAAACGACTTTTGTAAATAAACTTATAAATACATATATTTGCAATTATCTTGAATAATTAAAAATAATATAGTGTCGAATAATAATTTAATAAATTAAATTATTATTAAAACTTCACTTTTGTAGAATTAATTTGTAATATTTGTAATTTTTATTTATTTAAAACATTTAATAAAATAGTTAAAATGTTAAAATAAATTTCAGAAAATAATTAAGTGGTTTTAAAAATTTTAATGTTTGTAAAAATATTTTTATGATTTTTAGGAATTTTATGAATTTTTTTGAAGCTTAAAAATGCCTAAAAAATATGTGAGGTGGCCCAGGGTCGAACCCGGGACCTCTGAAATGACATGGAGACACGGGACCAGTGAACCAAAGCTCTAATCTGCGGTTAAGAGTGGTTTTTAATTGTTTTATGCTCAATCTCGTTTAAACCCCAATTCCCCAAACCCGAATCGAGCCCTAGTTCAAATCGCACCCCAATTGAACATCAAATCGATTTCGATTGCATCTGCAATCATGGGGCTTTTGTTCTCCATGAAAAATCTAGTGTATAGATACATTAACTACTCATATGATGATGGATTGAACATACCCTCTTCGAAGAACAACCGCGGTTGATGTCGAATTCGTTTGATATGCAAGAGATGATGATAATCAAATTAAATTGATACGAAGCTTTGGATGATGATAGAGACTAAAAGCTCTTTGTTAATTTTGAAGATTGAAACCCAGAGATAGGTGTTCAGGTGTGGTGTGTGCCGCGACGAACGTGGTGTTCATTGATTAATCAAATGAAGACTATGATCAAATTCTTTTCACAGAAAGATTCTAATGAGGAAAATGGTTGAAAGCCCTCTGTTAATTGCAACAACGTTGCTTAGAACAGGTCATTCGATTGGAGTTGCAGGTCGCGGTAGTGGAGTGGTCGAATGAAGGTGTTTTGTTGTGTTTTAGATGAAATTGAACTCGTTGGATGTTTATAAATTGTCAATCATTCGTTAGTGCGGGATTAATTTGATTTTTAAAGTGTGTAGTGCGATCGGGGTATGGGTATCGGCCGAAAGGGGAGAAAGCATCACGGGGAAGAAGGAAATGGTGGGGTTGGGTGTTTTGTAATTTTACACAATGGTCCCTGAACTTTGCATAGTTTATTATTTCATGTTAAAACTTAGTTTTTTTTTTTTATTTATTTTTTATAAATCATTGTCATTATTTTTTTTATTATTATTAATATTATCATTATTATCATTATTATGGGTATTGTAATTATCAACATATTAAATTTATTTGTTTATAAAGATTAACACATTTTAAAAAAAAAGCGATGTTACAGTCTCCCCTGCTTTAGGAAATTTCGTCCCGAAATTTTAATCACGAGGAGGCTGAAACGAAAAGATGAGGGTACTGGGATTTCATTTGGTCCTCACGTTCCCAGGTAAACTCTGGGCCACGTATAGATTCCCAGCGGACTTTGACAATAGGTATCCGGCTACGTTTGAGTTGTTTGACTTCCCGATCTATAATTTTCACAGGTTTCTCAATAAAGTGCATAGATTCATCAATCTAGGCTTCGTCGAGTGGAATGTGGAGATTTTCATCGGCAAGACATTTCTTGAGGTTTGAAACATGAAACGTCGGATGTATATTGCTGAGCTCTTAGGGTAGTTCAAGCTTGTAGGCCACTTTCCCAATTCGCTCGTGCACTTTGAATGGACCCCGTAACGAGATGCTAGTTTCCCTTTCTTTCCAAAGCGAATCACTCTCTTCCAAGGTGATACCTTAAGAAGTACGAGATCACCGACATTGTATTCCATGGGCTTACGTCTTTTGTCAGCATAATGCTTTTGACGATTTCTAGCAGCGACCAAGTTATCACGGATTTATGAATTTTGTCGGTTGTTTCTTGTATCAATTCTGGACCAGTAATCTGTGATTCACCAACTTCAGACCATACAAGGCCTCAATTGGTGCCATCTGTTGGTCTGATAATTGTTATTGTAAGAGAATTCAATCAACGGAAGATGAGAATCCCACGATCCACTGAAATCAATGACACAAGCCCGAAGCATATCCTCGAGGGTTTTTATCGTTCTTTCAGTCTGACCGTCGGTTTGCGGGTGATAGGCTGTGTTAAGATTCAGTTGAGTTTTGAGAGCTGATTGGAGACTTTTCCAGAAACGAGAGATGAAGCGACCATCGCGATCAGAGATGATATTTTTACTTGACAAAAGATTGTTTAGGAAGACTACCATTACGTAACCAGGCTTTGATGATAACTCACAATGAAAGTCGATAGATAAGGAATAAATGGTTCAATGTAGCTAGATCAAATCAAAACATGAGAATAAAGGGAAAGAAATCGATTTAAGAATTTAAATGTTCCAAGTTAGGATTCAAAATCAACCTAAAACGATCGGGTCTCTTTTCAAATTCAGAGATCATGCTTTGGCTTGATAGGTCAAAACACTAACATTATTTCACCCTTCAAGTTACTACATGCGTCTTGTCACTTGATTACAACCATGGTAAGTTGATGATCAAGAAATGAGAATAGTCCTCAAGGTATGGTTTTCACCCCTAACTTGATGGTGTACGCTCAAGGTATGACCACTGACTTACCAATCAAAAGTTCGATCTGAGAATCTTCAGAAATAAGACGAGATAACTCACCATTAAGGTAAGGGATTCACTCCTATCTTAACGATGAATTTTACAAAACAAAATATAACAAGATGAACTTCTTCATTAAAATCTAGAATTCACTCCTACTTTGATGAGGTCGTTTCATTTGAGAAAATACAATCCATAAAAATGAAATTATCATCAAAGTATGAAATTTACGTCTATCTTGATGATTGAATTTCATAATAACAAGAAGACAATTGAAGATTGACATTTGTCACCAAAGTACGGGTTTCAATCCTATTTTGGTGAGAACATGTCATTTGTGAAATGCAAGTTCCAAGTGAATAATTGAAGTTAGTCCTCGAGATAAGGAAATCACCCTAATCCAGAGGATGAAATTTCATAAAACACATCATTGGAAACCGAATAGAGATTTATAAAAGTAAGGGAATCACCCCTGGTTTGGTGAGTTAGAATCATTTAGGAGATTCGAGTGTCCTTAGTCATAGGTTGACTTGCAAACTCTTGCATCTCCCACGGTGCAAACGGTTCAAAATTCGACTTAACAACGAAAGGAAAAGTATCTCAATTAGAAATTTAGAAATTTTCAGATTACATCAATATAAAAAGGAAATCACGATTACAAATCTTGAATTACATCATGAAGACGAAATCAAGGACAAGAATTATTCAATACCACATCATTGGTGGCTTGAGCTTGTTGAGCATTAATGTTGAAAGCACGTCCTTGAGCCGTAGGAACTGGGATGACAAGTTGAGGGCATCGATTGCGAAAATGGTTCGGATCACCACATTGATAGCATGCACGACCCTGGGTAATTGCAGGAGGATGTTGGTGAACTGGTGCATTGGTTGGAGCTTTAGCAGCACTCCTGCACACGTTGAATGTATGACCCAAACGACCACAATTTGTGCATTGACGACACTGAATGTTAGCGAGATGGTGATAACTACAGTTGTTACACTGCGGATAGGGTCCAGCGTATGACTTTTCATTAGCGATTGGTTGTTTACTGCTGGTTGACGATTTGGAGGAACTTGATTAATTGGTACAGTAGGGGTAATTACAGCAAAGTTTTGAGATTGAGCCTTCCTCTTCTTGTTCTTGGAAAGCTCGGGTTGATCGGTTTTGACGGTTTCGTTATGAAGTTTATCAGTATTCTTCTTCGATCCTTTCCTGGTTAAGGAACCAGCTTTCACATGATTATCGGTTAACTGTGCAGCCAGCCTGATAGCATCTTCTAGGGTTGAAGGATTCCTTCCTAGCACCGTATCCTGAATCTGCATGGGTAGTCCACCAATGTATTTTTGATAGCTCGGGAGGTAGGGGTAGCAAGGTGCGGTACCAAAAGGCTCAGCTCATGGAATCGGTTAGTGTATGCGAGATTCTCGGCACTGTCTTGGGTTAATTCCCAGAACTCAGCTTCCAGTTTTTGGACTTCATTTCTTGGGCAGAACTCTTTAGTCATGAGCTCCTTAACTTCAATCCATGTTAAAACTAGAGTATTTCAGTTCCACGGGTTCGTTTCTCTCCGTTCCACCAAGTAAGTGCGCGTTTCTGGAGAACACTTGTGGCATACCGGACTTTTAGATTTTCAGGGCATTCGCTGTTTAGGAAAGTGTTCTCGATGCTTTCGAACCATTGTAGTAATCCGGTAGCACTTCAGTTCTACTGAACTTAGTGGGGTTGCAAGAACTGAAATGTTTGTAAGTACAAGTTCGGGGAGGGTTTGGTGCAGTTGGGTTTTGAACAACATTGTTGCTTTGGTTCAAATGGGTAAGTAGAGTTGGGATGACCGCAGTAACTTCACGTGCTACAATAGCAGAAATCTTACGGCCAGAGTTTCTAGACCGTGAACGGATTTGACGAGAAGACATTCTGGAATATCATTAAGATATTTTTATAAGAATTGGATAATAGGAGTTATACCACATGAAAACGACAATCGGGAATTTGGCATAATAACAATGAGATGTTCCGAGTGTAATCGTTTGATTCGTAATCAAAGCGAGTACGTTGACTAATCAAAGTGTTATGTCAACCACAACTTTGTTGAAGACATGCGTACCTATAAGCAGATACTCATCCCGAGGGTTCCCAGGTAAGGTAAACAGATCCATCGGTTGGTTTGGATTTATGCGAATACCTTGCCTAGACAGAACACCCCGAGATACAGGCATCCCACTCTTCCAGCATTACATGTTTCAAGTTGTAAGACACAGACTTTGACGAATTTGAAAACCATGAATAACAATCGAGTTTTGGAGTTTGAAATCACTTGAATTAGGCACTGATGTGTTGCAAACACATCTGTTTTCCATGCGATTTCTATATATATTTTAGTCTTTATTTCCCGTTTTTATTAGTTTTCGGTTTCTATTTACGTATTTGTGTATTTGCAGGTATTTGTGGTTCAAGGAGCATAAATGGTTGATTTTTGAAGAATAAACAAGCATGCGAGCTAAGGAACGGAAGAAGCTTGGTGAAATGGGAGAATTCTGAAAATCCTTATCTTGGCGCGTCGCCAAGATGATGACAGGATCTGAGAGACGCGCCAAGATTCCCGCGTCAGAAATCGACTATTTTGTTTTTAGCGCGTAGCGAAGATTTTGGGGGTTATTTTAGCGACGCGCTAAGATTGCTAAACCGAGAAATTTTGCCCTAGATCATTATTTAAGGTTTTATAAAAAAACCAGAGGGGGAGGCAGACGGCAGAGGCGATTGAAACAGACTTTTGAGACGATTTTGGAGCATTTGGAAGGCCAAGAACAAGATCCAAGCAAGAGAATCAAAGAACCTCGGGTGTTAATCATTCGTTTTTTAGTTTTCTTTCGTTTAATCTTTCCCTATCCATGTTTCGTACTTTTGATTTCTATTTCGTCTCTGTTTGGATGATGTTTCTTGGCTAAACTTCTGTAGCTACCTAGGTTTGATGAATATACATTGTTTAGTTTAGTATTCTTTCGGTTTTTGGATTGTACTTGTGTTTAAAAGTTAATGATAATGATTTGGTTTGCATGATCATTTGTGGATGTGTATTTAGATCTGTTCTTGTGATTGATTTATTGCTTCACATGTGTCTTGGTGATTGTCTATCATATAATGGATGCATGCTAGATCGTTTGCCTTGTGTTTGCGGTTTTTAGATGATTTGGTAGACGTATTGAATCATTGAAGTAATTGATCTTGAATTGGACTAATCAAATATGCAACTAATCTTAATACTGTGAGGTTAATAGGTTATCAGGTTATCTTGTGTGATTGATTGCTAGGTTAGAGTCTCTGTGAGGAGTTCAGTCTAGTTTCCCGCTCATATCATAGTTTCCTGAGTCTGATTAGGCATTCCAGATCTATCCCCTTACCTTTAGGTATTGTGACACTCGCGCCGTGAGGTAGAGTGTCTATCGGGTGTGTTATTAGCTCTCTTGGAGAACCTATGAGGGTAATCCACAAACCGGTGTTTTATCGGCTTATTAGGTCTATCTAGTTGCTTTCCTTGAAGTGTCGAGGTTTCTCTAGGTTTCCTTTTAAGTTAGCATCTCTAGATCCCGGTTACACAAGTCTTTCCAAAACCGTTAGAAGAACAGCCAAAACGTGTATAGGATTCTGCCTAGGTAGTGTTTTTAATCATCTGAACTCAATTCTAGTCTTTTCCCTGTGTCTGTCCTGTTTTCAGTTCTTTCTAAAACAATTTAAAAACAAACCCCCTATTTACTTTCGCTTAGTATTTTAGTCGAGTCTTAGGTAAGTTTAGTTTTCGTTTTCCATACAGAAGTCTTTGGGTTCGATAACTCGGACTTAATAGCTATTCTGCAGTCGACCGGTACACTGCCGGTTGTGTTGCTTAGGATCGAGTCTTAGTTTTATAAATTTAAAGCTTTTTAGTGTCTAGTTAGAGTTTTATTTGTTAGTTTAATTTAGTATAGTCTAGCACACATCAAAGTTTTTGGCGCCGTTGCCGGGGATACAGGCATCCACTCTTCCAGCATTACATGTTTCAAGTTGTAAGACACAGACTTTGACGAATTTGAAAACCATGAATAACAATCGAGTTTTGGAGTTTGAAATCACTTGAATTAGGCACACAATGCCTTAGAATATGGTTTAAGATTCGTGTGTACATTGATAAGATTCAAGTATAAGAAGAATCACATAAGGCATATAATCACATAATCAAGTATAAACATGTAAAGCACATATAATCCTATCTATGCATATGAAATACATGAGAGGACTCATGTGTAAAGGTACTTAGTTATAGTCTAGGTCATTCCATTTCTAATAACCTAATTTCCTATAACCATGGCTCTGATACCAATCTGTCACACCCCGACCGACGGCGGAATCATCGGAGCGGACAAGGGAATGATTGATTGTTCATAACTCATGATTGTCTAATAGTGAAAATAATATTAAAATCAGATTACAGGATAACATGAATTTAACAGATACAAATACAACAGTTAAAGTCACAAATAGTAATTGTCTTTTGTTTTGACTAAGTCCGGGTTTTATATGAGCATGTAGAAGTCCACTAACTTGCTTAACCTGAAATCATGTGAGAAAATAAAGTCAGCTAACGAATTAGCTGGTGAGTAATCACAGTTTTGAGTATACATATAGGTTGATTGATTGATTGAGAATAATCCAATTCACAAGGTAACGTTAAGACTTATATTGCAATAGTAAAGCATATAGATAAACCGACACAATAACAACCCCTTGACTTGACACTTGCATATAATAGACTCCACACATACACCATAGATTAACTCCTGCCTCTGGCACAATCACCACTCGTAAGCCATATGGGGTGGGTTATCCAAACCAGTAGATCTACCATTGATACCAGGATTGATTGATTGAATTAGGGTTTACTGTCGTCCAGTTTATCATAGTATGTTCACATAATTGCAAGTAATAACATAACCTGTCTTGAATTGGATTTAGAACGAAATAACAATAGAATATCATGATTGAATATATTGTATCACATGATCTCCCCTAAATAAGAAATGATATAAAAAGGGGCTATGAATACTCACTTGATTGATGAGATTAGAATCTGGATGTGATAGATTAGACACCAACGATTTCATTACGATTAACCTAACGAACGGTGTCTCAAATTACAATAATATGATTTGGGAATTTGGGAATGTATTAAGATTTCCATTGGTTTTTAATTTATTTAGTTTGAATATCTTGAAATACGCAAAATGAATTTATTGATAATATTTATGTTTAGAATTTAATAAAATATTTGTATCAACACTCGTAATTGTTTTGATTTATTGTTAAAGTGTGGAAAAACAAATAATTAATTTTATTAATCAATTATATGATAATTAATTAAAACATTTAATTATTTAAATAACACAAAACGACTTTTGTAAATAAACTTATAAAATACATATATTTGCAATTATCTTGAATAATTAAAAATAATAGTGTCGAATAATAATTAATAAATTAAATTATTATTAAAACTTCACTTTTGTAGAATTAATTTGTAATATTTGTAATTTTTATTTATTTAAAACATTTAATAAAATAGTTAAAATGTTAAAATAAATTTCAGAAAATAATTAAGTGGTTTTAAAAATTTTTAATGTTTGTAAAATATTTTTATGATTTTAGGAATTTTTATGAATTTTTTTGAAGCTTAAAAATGCCTAAAAAAATATGTGAGGTGGCCCGGGGTCGAACCCGGGACCTCTGAAATGACATAGAGACACGGGACCGGTGAACCAAGGCTCTAATCTGCGGTTAAGAGTGGTTTTTAATTGTTTTATGCTCAATCTCGTTTAAACCCCAATTCCCCAAACCCGAATCGAGCCCTAGTTCAAATCGCACCCCAATTGAACATCGAATCGATTTCGATTGCATCTGCAATCATGGGGCTTTTGTTCCCCATGAAAAATCTAGTGTATAGATACATTAACTACTCATATGATGATGGATTGAACATACCCTCTTCGAAGAACAACCCGCGGTTGATGTCGAATTCGTTTGATATGCAAGAGATGATGATAATCAAATTAAATTGATACGAAGCTTTGGATGATGATAGAGACTAAAAGCCCTTTGTTAATTTTGAAGATTGAAACCCAGAGATAGGTGTTCAGTGTGGTGTGTGCCGCGACGAACGTGGTGTTCATTGATTAATCAAATGAAGACTATGATCAAATTCCTTTCACAGAAAGACTCTAATGAGGAAAATAGTTGAAAGCCCTCTGTTAATTGCAACAAACGTTGCTTAGAACAGGTCATTCGATTGGAGTTGCAGGTCGCGGTAGTGGAGTGGTCGAATGAAGGTGTTTTGTTGTGTTTTAGATGAAATTGAACTCGTTGGATGTTTATAAATTATCAATCATTCGTTAGTGCGGGATTAATTTGATTTTTAAAGTGTGTAGTGCGATCGGGGTATGGGTATCGGCCGAAAGGGGAGAAAGCATCACAGGGAAGAAGGAAATGGTGGGGTTGGGTGTTTTGTAATTTTACACAATGGTCCCTGAACTTTGCATAGTTTATTATTTCATGTTAAAACTTATTTTTTTTTTGTTTTTTTTTATTTATTTTTTATAAATCATTGTCATTATTTTTTTTATTATTATTAATATTATCATTATTATCATTATTATGGGTATTGTAATTATCAACATATTAAATTTATTTGTTTATAAAGATTAACACATTTTAAAAAAAAACGCGATGTTACAGAAACTTTGCGAAGTACCACATGTTACATTGTTTATTTGGGTTGCAATCCCATTTCTTGGAGCTCTAAACGTCAACCAACATCTGCCCGATCATCAACAAAGGCAGAATCTAGAGCAATTGCTACACCTACAACTAAAGTACAGTGGCTTGTTTCTTTATTGACAAAATTAGATTTCAAGTCCACTCTTACTCCTACGATATATTGTGATAATTTAAGTGCCACCCACTATTCAGCTAATCCCGTTTTTCACTCTCGAATGAAACATTTGGCATTGGATTTTCACTTTGTTAGGGAAAATGTTCAAGAGGGTTCACTAAGAGTCGTACACATAGCAGGAGATGATCAATTAGCAGATGCTTTTACTAAACCTCTACTCAAACCTCGATTTAACCTGCTTATTTCCAAGACTGGACTTACTTCTAGACCATCCATCTTAAGGTGGAATATTGAGAATATACCCAAGAACCATTCATAATTACCCAGTTATAAAATCATATATATATATCAAGTTCTACTTTATCATAGTTTATTATAAAGTTATTGTATTTATCCCTTCCATATATTTAGATAGTTGATAGCGTAGTTTGTTTGTATTTTGTTTCTATATAAGCTGTAACACTTCTGTTGAATATCATTATGATTTTCACAAACCTTTATACAAACTATACTCGCATACACTAATACACATACATATGCATACACACACACACATCATTGTATATATTATATATATAGTAATAATATTTATCTACTTTTTTGTTATATTATATTAATATTCTTTTATTTTTATAAATGAACACATTTTGATTAATCTTGACATCAATCTTATTTATTTAACAAGCTCTAAATTATGTTTAAGCTTGACTTGAAATCATTTAAGCTGAGTTTAATTCGAGTTAACTAGCCCGATATCGAGTAACCATTTTTTTCTTACAAGAGGAGGAGTGAAAAACATAGGGCCGGAATTTTCAGCGGGCCAATGACCATCTTTTGCTTGGATCGCACGGTTCAATCTGAGTGCTTTTTTCACTGCAGTTGTCACCTTTTCGTAACTCACTTCTTCATTCTCTTGTAACCTCACCGGCGGTATGCTCAATAATTCGATTCCATTTTCCTTGATCAACTGCATATAATATTAATACAAATATACATCAATTATATTTTCAAACACCACCTAGATATGTTACTTATCTCATGTAAGTTACATTTACCCTTTTGAATTAAAATTAAAATTTGTAAATTATTTTCTTAGAATTGAATGTATTTGTTCTAAAAAGGACTTAGCTAGTGTACTTGATATCTAACTTATTTTTATTTTTAGACAATTATAATACGTACACAATAAGAAAAACAATTACTTTAAGCCACACATATACATATAACACATGCACGATAAATAAAATGTTTTTGCCACCTTTGTGACCCCATTGTTTTTGTTTAGAAGTTTATCAACCGTAAAATTAAATCTAGACAGCATTATGATCTCATATTCTCATTGTTAATCATGAAACGTTTAACAATCTCTTTGTTTGCAGGCGATCCAAATTAACTAACCTGTACTAGTACAAAAAGTAGTATAAGGGGCGGATCCACTTTTTTTAAATGGCGGTTAAGGTAAAAAACTGCCCCTTATTTCCCTTCACAAACTTTAAGAAGAATACTTTTGTGCGAAACTGTCCCTTTAGAGCTAGTGTAAGGTGCGAAAGGAAGCTTTAGGTGCGGTTTCGATGGAGGCTTTAGGGGCGGTTATGGCCCGCCCCTTTTGAGCTAGTGTAAGGTGCGAAAGGAAGCTTTAGGGGCGGTTTTCGCTGAAGGCTTTAGGGGCGGTTATGGACCGCCCCTTTTGATCTAGTATAAGGTGCGAATTGATTGCTTTAGGGGCGGTTTTCTGTTGTTTTCTATGGAGGGCTTTAGGGGCGGTTTTGGACCTGAAATATTTGATAATAATGTTGGAGGCCCTTATACCAACTTGGTTAGATTTTGAAACATTTTATGTTTAGTACTTAAATATTTAATTTTTATATGTGCCTGCTTATGACATACAAATGTTTAACCATTTTAGTTGCGATCTGTGGCGCCACAAGTACCCGCGACCCAACGTGTTCCCGAACCCGAATTTGTTGATCCCGAGTTAGTTTCGGCCATAAATAAAATTAAACTAACTTGTAAACCATTTCAAAACATATGGGAGCAATTATGTGTGGCCATTGAGAACAAGCCTGCAATTATAGTTGATACACCTCCAGGCATGTACCCCGAGGAAAAAACGCAAGCTATTCCATTAACTGAGGTGACACAAATATTTATTCATGATTGGCTTGACATGTCAATACTTCATTGGTTTGCAATGTAAGTTGGTATTACAAGTTTTGTGTAACATATCATCCATTAATTGTAGTTTTATAATATAATCTATTTTCTTAACATTATGATTTCATTTTTACTTGATTGTAGGCATTTTTATAAAACGCGGAATTCTAGTTGTGCTTTTCTAGACCCAACTGAAATTGAGGCTCAAAAATGTATTCGTCAAGAAGATGAAGTTCAAACATATAGTTAGTGTATCTCAACATCATCTAGATAAACGTTTCATTATTGTACCTTACATTCAAAGGTATATATACCATCATACAGATGAAATATATATATATACACACTAATTTTTTTTTTGTAGTAATCATTGGGTGCTTATCATTATGGATACATTTTTGCATTGCGGGTACGTTGTGGACTCCAAGAAGAGCAACGGAAAGGGCGTGAAACAATACCGTCTTGTTAAATACTACAAGACATCTTTGGTAAAGAGAAAAAAAATGATCCCCAATGCGTGGAAATGGAAAATGGTTAACGTATGTGATTTTTTCAATACATATAATTGATTAAAAAATATTTTCTGTCAATTGATTGTGAATAAAATACAGTGTTTGCAACAAAAAGGAGATTGGGAATGCGGCTTGATGGTTATCAAGCATATGATGGAGTTTGTCAATCATGTTCAACATGATTTTCCTATTCGTGTAAGTTTTTGTATATTTATTAACATAATGCTAGATTATATACTTACCATCTTCTTTTTATCTATTTGTTTCTAGTTATGGAATACACAAGGGATTGTTTCAACGGAAGATCTTGATAATTTAGTCTTACAATTAATGTCCGAAGTGATTGACAAGATTAATTAGTTGAACCGGTGATGTTCTCAATTTATTTATATTTTTAGATTTAATGATGTTATATATGGAATTTATGGTGTATAGAATACATGTGACAGCGTAACGTGATATTTTTGGTACGCAATTTTATATTTTTGGTTGATTGAAGATCTTGTACGACGAATTAGTTTCTGGATATTAAATAATTGAAATTCATTCAAAAAACGCACCTTATGATAAGGGGGGGTTCAAAAACCGCCCCTTATAACACCACATAAGGGGGGGTCTAAAAACCGCCCCTTATGACATACATAAGGGGGGGTCCAAAAACCGCCCCTTATGACATACATAAAGGGGGTCCAAAAACCGCCCCTTATGTCCCTTAGAACCGCCCCTTATGTCCCTCAGAACCGCCCCTTATGTCCCTTAAAACCGCCCCTTATGACCCATAAAACCGCCCCTTATGTCAACCGCCCCTTAAACCAAAATAGCAAAGGTGCGCAGCAAAAACCGCCCCTTATGTCCATTTTCACCGCCCCTTTTGATCTTTTTTGTACTAGTATCCGCATAAGCAAATCACCACATGGATGGACACCTTCACTACGGTTGTTTCTAAAATGTTGGCGTGCATCTTCAACTTCTTGTCGTTCGTCTGGAGTTCCAGCATTCGGATCCTACTCCCAAATTTGCCTTCCAACAAAATTGTTGGTGGTAAACAAGTAAGAGTCGTTCCCTTCTGCTATCTTTAACTTCCACATACTCAGCAAAGTGTTGAAGTGGTGGTATGAATGCTGTAAGTATCTTCCGATCTTTGGTTCATATATATAGGGTTTATTATATTCCACGATGTACTCCATTTATATCTTGATAGATTACCTTATAAAAGGGCAAGCAAATATAAAAAATCTCCTTTATTAGAGCGAAGTTGACATTGAAAAGAAAAGAGGTGGATCTGTTTATTTTCTTATTGAGTTTTAAGATTGGGTTTAACACACTAATGTGGTCAGCGGAGAAACCATAAGCTTGGGTTATGGCTTGCCAACATATTGGCCCGTTACTTAATTGTGACAGCAAGCCAGAAGGACGATCTGCAACGTATTGTTTTTGGCTTCGCGCTCATGAACCATTTCTATGACAGGGGTGCAGAGAGAAGGAAGAGAGACAACAGCCCGTGAGACGTACTAACAACTGTAGATGCTCTTGATCATTCAGACTTAAGGTTATCTCTTAATTATTAAGAGGTACTGTTAATCATTAAGAGGTAGACTATTAGTGATCATTAAAAGGTTACTAAACAACCCCTTAGTTTCATTTCATGGACCATGGATAGGTGGTTGGCATGTTAGTTGGAGCATAATAAACACATATCACAATCTCTTTTTTATATATGATGAATTTTCAACTTAAAAAGTTTCCTCAACAAGCGATAATTAGTACTGGTAGTCCAAGCTTAGATGTTTAGTCCAACTTTAGATGTTTAGTTACTTGTCAAAGTGTCCAAAGGCATTATAGCCCAGCGGCATCTTGGTGGTGGGATAAGACTTAGGGCCTATTACGTAGGTCATGGGTTCGAATCTCACAAAGGGGGGGGGGGGGGTTCCTCATAATTATGAGTTTCCTCCTGAATTGGTAACTTTGGTGGTGGAATATGATCGCGTGGTAACACTGATGGCACGATGATACTCCAGTGATCCGTGAGTGATTCCAATTTAGCCGTTAAAAAAAAAGTTACTTGTCAAAGTCATATATGGTTATTAAATTTGAGAACTTGTAGGGCATTCTAGTTTTGATCAAATTGTAGATGCTCTTAATTCCATGGACCATGGGTAGGTGGTAGGCAGGTTGGTTGGAGCATAATAACTCGCATGACAATCATATCTTTTTATAGTTATGAGTCTTCAATATAAAAATTTTCTCCAAGCTAAAATTAATATATATTGGTAGTCAAACGTAGATGTTTAGTTACTGGCAAAGTTGTAGGGGTAACTTTGTAAAATAGTAATCAAGTTTTAGATTTGTTCTAAGTAGGTCATTCATAAAGTTTTTTGTTCCAATCAGGTCACTCGTAAAATTTTTGTCCCAATCAGATCACTAAAGTTTCAGGATTGTTTCAATTGGGTTATTCATAAGTTGCAAAAAATTTAAATAAATGAAGTTTTTTTAAAAAATTAACAATATTTATAAAAAGAATGAATTATTTTAAAAAATTTGTGAATTATTTAAAACAATTAAAAAAATATGAGTGACATGATTATAATACTTTTAAAACTTTAATGACCTGATTATAATACTTCTAAAACTTTAATGACCTGATTGGAACAAATAAAAGTATTAGTGACCCATTCGAAACACTTTTAAAATTTTAGTGACCTGATTAGAACAAATAAAAATATGAATGACCTAATTGAAACGCTGTTAAAACTTGCTTACTATTCTATAAAGTTTTCCCCAAAGTTGTACATAGTTATTCAAATCAAGAACTTGAGTTCGATTCAAACTCTTTATTAGTTACGCAATCATTACTGATTTAGTGGGTGTGAACAAAAAGTGATGCCACGTAAGCATCACATAAGCAAGGGTTGATCACATTTGCATTCACTAAATAGGTGTAATGGTTTAGTGAATGTGAGTAAACTATTACTATCGTTAATGTTATTGGTATTATTATATTTTTTCTTATAGAAATTAAAGAACCGTAAAAGAAGCATGGTTATTTTATTAAATACCATAACCATAAAACTACAAGAGGATTAAAAATGTCTTAAACATTTCAATAGGTGATGATTGTGAGCGGGTTTCAACTCTTAACCAGTGAACGCTAAGTTTATGTGTGTTCATTGGTATGCTCGCAAAGTTGGTTCATTATGGTGCGTAGGTGGAAAATTGTCATAAATGTTTAACCATAATTGAAGGTTGTGAGCAATTAGTGGACCATTGATAGTATCAACCACATCCTCGTAACACTGCTTCCTCCTCGATAGTCCACGGTTTCAATGAACTGTTGCGTAAACCTGCTCGATTGATGTTGTTTTGGTTCACGTGGTTGTTTGGATTCATGGTTAGAGTGTATTTTTAAGATGGAGAGTAGGACGGTAGAAAATGGAATAAATTTTAGGTTACTTGTAAGGGTATTTATACTATATTTAAATGTTTTCCTTATTTAAAACCACGAGTAAAAACTAATGACCAATGGTCGCTTTTTAAATGCCAATATTGTGAGCTTGATCACGCTACTCCACCCATACCCTCTCTCACGAAGGGGTGGTGTGGTGTTCCCCATGGCCCCGACCACGAGACCATTACTCATGGCCTTAGAACTAGTGTTGTGGAACCCATTCTGGAATTAGTCTAGAAAGTATCATGGTTTAATATTATATATATTACTTAAGTTTTCTTTTTTTTTTCTTTTTTTTAAATGGCTGGTTAGTTGTTAGTTGTGTGTGCGATTCATGGGCCTTGGAAATCTATCATGTCTGTTGATGGAGATCTCAGAAAAGAAAACATAATCATGGAACACCTTATGGAGAGTAATGTTGGTAATGGGAACAATACAATATTTTGGTTGGATAAATGGGTGGGAGATGTTGTTCTAAAGGATAATTTCCCGACATTATTTGCCAATGAGAAGGACAAGATGTGAATGGTGGCAGATAGAGTATTAAGATACGATGACGAAGTGACGTTCGAATGGAATTGGAAATCTCCTCTTAGTCAGTCAATTGTGACTGGTCAGTTGCAACATATGGTGGATAAAATTAAAAACTATGACTTTAAGAATGGTGGTGACTTGTGGCGGTGGAAAGATCAAAGTTCTTTATCATTTTCTGTTAAAGCCATTCGTAATATTATAGAATCAAATTGTTTGCCTACCGACCTGGATCCGATGGAATGGTTGAGGTGGATTCCTTTGCGCGTCATGTGCTTTGCATGGTGTGCAAAACTTGACAGGTTGCCTACTAAATCTGGCTTGCTTGTGAGGGGTTTGGACCACATAAACGCAGAATGCTCATTATGTTTCGGTGAGGAAGAGGATGCAAATCACGTTCTCTTATCTTGCCCGTTTGCTTCTCGGGTATGGGCCAAGATCACGGGCTGGGCTAGATACCCTTTGGTAATCTGGGATTCGGTTAGATCTATGTTGTCTAATGTATTAAATATGGATGCGGGTGCGAAGGCTAAGCGTGCTATGTATACCATAACTGTTGCATCGTTGTGGTTCATTTGGAGAGCTCGTAATGGTCTTCTATTTGAGGCGAAGAAATTATCGGTTGATAGAACGGTCGAGGGGATTATATACCAATCGTTTTCATGGCTAAAAAATAGGGGAGGGATAAAGGATATTGAGTGGCATAAATGGTGTAATTGTGATCTTGATTAGTCTTGTTCATGCGTTTGTATCATTTTGAGTCTTAGCATATTGCTTATGACTCTTGTTTAATAAATTGGCTGTTCAAAAAAATAGTTGTTAGTATCACCTAGTTAGTAATTTCGCCCATGTCAAGGATTGAACCTTGGACCTCCAAGAGAGGCAAAGCCCCCCACCTCCCCCTTAACCACTAGGCCAAGAGATCATTGGTATATATATTACTTAAGTATCAATTTTTTTTTTTCTGTGGATAGTATATACTTTTCGGTTTTTTTATCTGTAATTTTTTTTACCTTAATACTAATATTTTTACAACTTTTATAATTTAACCCTTATAATTTTTTACTTTCAACTTTGATCCTCTATACTATGCATCTTTCACAAATTTTCCGTTTTACGGTTCGGTCTAGATTTTACGAGTTAACACGTCGCAACGTGCGCGTGTAGTTCAACGTTTTTACGCTTATTTTTCCGGTTTAACGGCCTTGTCACTATGCGCAGGTCCTAGATAGACTTAGTTATTGTTTTCAATGTTTCACATTTCACATGCTTGGTTCACCGTTTTTACATATACTTTTCGTTCAATTTTAATTTTTTTGTTTTTATTTCTTTTTTTATATGTATTTTTTCGGTGTTGGCGGTCACTCACGTTGGTGGTGACACTGGTGCTACTTGACACGGATTTACACCCCCTATCACAATATGAGGGACTTAATACTAGTTATTATTTATATATTAAAGTTGTATATAACTTAATATGGATATAATTTCATTTTAGTGTGTATATAACTTGCACTCTAAATGCTATCCATCATGTATGATTTTCACCCGCGCCTATCCACTCGTAATATCGGTCGGAAACCCTAGCTTCTACCACAAACGCTCGCAATAATCCCTCATAATAGTTGTTGGAAACACTAGCTTTTTATCAAGACAGAAAAGAACAAAATAATCTATTTACATTTGTCACATGTTATATGTATTTAGTTTCAGGGAAAATATAAGACTAAACTATTAGAAAACTAGGTGCTTGAGACCACACTTCTATAGTAATAACCTCCATGAGTGATGTCACTTTGCGACCAACATCAGCAATCGTCTTTACAGTACTGATTCATAACCCAGCTATGCAGTGGCGGAGCTTGAACTATTCCGTAGGGGGAGCGGGGGACGAAATTAATTTTTTAAGGGGGACGAACTCGATATTTATATAAAGATTTACACTACTGGGCCAATAATTTACACATCGGACTAAAATGTAACAATACCGATGAAAAAAAGTAGGGCGGGCGGCGGCCCCCCACCCCCCGGCCTCAATGATGCTCCGCCAGTGCGGCACAGGTGCTATTTAGTCTCTTTTCCGAACAGGCTTAAATACTGATTATATTATTATTATTATTATTATTATTATTATTATTATTATTATAAGTATGTAAATATTTGGTAAATAGTTTTTACTTAATAATATAATACTTAATTCACTACAAGGAAGAAGACTATTAGCGGCGACAGATGTCGCCGCTAATACCCCTAAATGTCGCCGCTATTACTATTAGCGGCGACTTGTCGCCGCTAATAAGTCGCCACTAAAAGTTCGTCGCTATTGACCAAAAAGTCGCCGCTAATAAGTCGCCGCTAAAAGTGTCGCCGCTATTGACCAAAAAATCGCCGCTAATAACTGTCGCCACCTAATGGTATTTTTCGACTATTAGCGGCGACATATGTCGCCGCTAATAGTCTTTTTTTTAATTTTTTTTGTTTTTTTTTTTTTGGAAATCCTGTTTTCCAGCCAAAACAAACCTATGTTTATCAAATCTAGATTACACTACACAATATCATAAAATTATACATAAACTACAATCTAGATTACGTAAAAAATATCATCCAATCATACATATAGATAATTAAGTCATGTTTAATTACACTACACAATATCATCCAATCTCCAATCATCCAAGCATGCTATTCATCCCCCTCGTCTGAATCCTCTTCTTCGACTTGATTTGGAGCCTTTTGCGAAGCAATTAATTGCGTCATTTGTGACATAAATTGCGCGTTTTGAAATAGACTTGAAATTTGCTCCTACAAAAACAAAATATACATTTATATCTTGGCTAAGTATATGAAGTGTCAATTAATGATGTTAAACAAACACACTTATGATAAACTTAACACATCCAAGTCATAATAACCTAAAACAACTATGATGAACTTAACACATCCAAGTTTAACTCATTTTGACCCGTTTTTACTCAAATCTTAATGTTTTCACCCATTTTGACCCGTTTAAGCTAAACTTAGATAATTAAGTCTATTTTAGCAATAAAAAGTCATAAAAAACCAAAATGAACTATGATCAACTTAACACATCCAAGTTTAACTCATATTGACCCGTTTTAACTCAAATCATGTTGTTTTCACCCATTTTGACCCGTTTAAGCTAAACTTAGATAATTAAAGTCTATTTTAGGGATAAAAAGTCATAATAAACCTAAGTGAACTATGATGAATTTAACACATCCAAGTTTAACTCATTTTGACCCGTTTTAACTCAAATCATGTTGTTTTCACCCATTTTGACCCGTTTAAGCTAAACTTAGATAATTAAAGTCTATTTTAGGGATAAAAAGTCATAATAAACCAAAATGAACTATGATGAACTTAACACATCCAAGTTTAACTCATTTTGACCCGTTTTAACTTAATTCATGTTGTTTTCACCCATTTTGACCCGTTTAAGCTAAACTTAGATAATTAAAGTCTATTTTAGCAATAAAAAGTCATAAAAAACCAAAATGAACTATGATGAACTTAACACATCCAATTTTAACTCATTTTGACCCGTTTTAACTCAAATCATGTTGTTTTCACCCATTTTGACCCGTTTAAGCTAAACTTAGATAATTAAAGTCTATTTTAGAGGATAAAAAGTCATAATAAACCTAAGTGAACTATGATGAACTTAACACATCCAACTATGATGCACTTACCTGTGTAAACGACTGAGGAGTTTGTTCATGATCATGAACAAAAGAACTCGTCCCTGCAGATGAAAATGGTTTACGCCCAATCCCCCGAATATGTCCACGCCGTTGTCCCAACACCGACTCAAAGATATCGACTTCATTCAGAGTTGATGATCCACTTTCTTGATTTTGGGTTTGACTTAGCTCATCAAACCTTTCCTTTAATTGGTTCTGTATTAATTAACAAAAATATATTAACATATTTATACATACATAAATATATATTTAAAAATTATACTTTTAAGAAATACTTACATATTGTTGCTCTGCTACCTCGCTATCAAATGTCCCATCTTTACCAGTATGAGCATCATGAAACGTTTCAAGTCTGCTTTTATTCTGTTTTTAAAAAGTATGTTATATATTAAAAAATGCTAATATATAATACACAAATATATAATTTAAATCATTACCTGCTTATAACAATAACTACTATATGAAGCAGTCCCCCCACGGTTTGTATATATTTGTTGTTGACGATTTGATTTGTTTGAACTTGACACATTCCTATATGCGTCACTCATAAAATAGTCAACGGTTTTGTTCCAATTATCATGATTCATTCCTGTTGGAGGATTGACCCTTGCTTGTTCTACATTATCGTAGCCTCCAACCCGATCAAATGTTTTTTTGCCACATTTTTTCGATCTCTAAATCGTTTGAGAAACACCGCACGGATTCCACCCTCTATCTGTGCGCGCTCACGATCTCGCAATATCTCATCAAAGTCAAAGCGTCGCTACATTTAAGTTCAACAAAATAAAAGTTATTTATGTAAAAATGAATAACAAACATATAACTTATAAAATTTTACCGCCATATGCTCTTCCAAAGCATTCTTCTGAGCATCGGAAAGATTTTCATACGAACGAACATTAAAAGGTAAATTAGCTTCCATGTATATCCCCACCTCGCGAACAAACATATCATTAAGTTCGCCAACGGGGGTATACGTGGCAGCTCTATCAAAGGGTAGAGATAAAGGTCCTCCCTTTTTAGCTAGCTCTTGCTGCAATTTCTTATTTTTCGCCTTGCCTCTTGTTTTACGAGAAGGCGTGCCTGTAATCAGATTAAAAAATCATTGATTGCATCATATATTAATAATAATTGAATATACATAGTATATAAATTAATTATAATAACCATTACCGTCTAACGCGTGACTCCCATGAGTGTCAAATGGAGGAAGTGGTGGATCCCCCGCGCCATCACCTCCGTGACTCATCACATCAGCCATAAGGTATACGAGAACAATCCACAATGAAAACATGTCTTGAAATATAAGATTTAGAACATAATGTTAAAATAAGAAGAAAGTTTTGTAGTACAACATGAAATACAAACAAAGGTTTAAATAAATAAATACATATACAAATCCTAACAAATGTTTCAATCAGAGTCACCCTCATATACTTCAGTATCTTCGTCAGACTCTTCGGTGTCATAATCAGAATCGTCCTCATCATAATCATCCTCGTCTTCAAACACCTCTTCAGCGGTAACAGTTGGCGGATTAACTTCACTTGGAGTCTCGTCTTCGGTGACATGAGTAGGTATGTTATGAAAGTATTGTGTAAAGTCAATGAAAAGTATGCTATTAGATGAAGAGTGGTTGTGAACAACGTCAAGATCTTCTGTCAAGTCATTGTCAACATTTTGAATGTTCTCCATGACACCATCATTGATTGTAGGGCGATCCCAAATTTTTCGATGATTAACATTCTCGACGACCCACCGGTGATTATTGTTTTGATTTCTTCGAGAAGGTTCTCGGATGTAGAACACTTGTTTAGCTTGAGAGGCAAATATGAGTTGATCGTCTTTGTCCCATTCACGTTCTGTGTTGATACTAATGATATTATTGTCGTATGAAATGCCCCTTCGAGTATCAAACCATTTGCAACGAAATAGGACAGTTGAATACCCATTTGCATAATGTAATTCATAATCTCCTCAAGTTGCCCATAATATTTCTCACCATTCTCTCCCTCCACTAAAACACCGGAGTTTTGCGTTGTGCGTTGCGCGTCACGATCAACTACCATAAACCTAACACCGTTGACTATGCAAGCAGTATAACTATAGGCATTTACATCCGCACCCATTGAAAGAGCATACAACTCTGAATGAAATTTTGGAGAATTTTGTATTTTCATCGAATAAACCTAAGAAAATATTGACTAACACGTGTTATATATGGAATACCTAACAAATATATAGTAACACGTGTTAGATATAGATTACCTTCTCGAGGAACCATGATGGAAATTTGATTCTAATATCCTCATGTGGACATACAGATTTAAATTCACTACAATATTGATAAAAATATACAATAAGTGACAATGAAATATATTTAATTAATGATGCAAAGTTAAAGATAGGAAACTTTACTTCATATAATCTCTGACTTCTTGACAGCTATCGAGCACAAACCATTCTAACTTAAGCTTTTCACTTGGAGAAAGGTATTTCATCTTTGTTGCACTAGCCGGACGACATTTAGACTCAAATGCATACACGTTTCTTTTTTGGATAATGACATCCTCGTTTCTGTCAGGGCGATTAAACTGAGTCTCAACATCTCGAAGGTATCTCGAACAAAATGATAGAGCTTCTTCAGCAACATAACCTTCAGCTATACAACCTTCCGGCCTTGCTTTGTCGGAAAGTCGTTTATAGTCCATAACAACGCCGCTTTCATTGTAAAGAACGTGTTTGTCGCCGCGTCTTTAGTACGTACGCCTGACACCCACAACTGCTTAAGCTCATCCACCAACGGCCTAAGAAACACATCCATGTCTTTCCCCGGTGATTTAGGACCAGGAATCAACAATGACAACATAAATGATGACTCTTTCATGCATAACCATGGAGGCAGATTGTATGTGGTGAGTACAACCGGCCACGTGCTATGAGCCGAACTCATGTTACCAAATGGATTAAAACCGTCGGCTGCAAGCCCTAGGCGAACGTTTCGCGGTTCCCTTGAGAAGGTCGGGTACTTTATGTCAAAATCTTTCCATGAGGTACCATCAACAGGATGTCGCATCGTACCCTCTTCTGATCGTCCGGTACTATGCCAAATCATATCTTTTGCCGTGTGCCTTGAAGAATACAATCGTCGTAGTCTCGGGGTTAAAGGAAACCATCGTAACACCTTATGAGGTAACTTCTTGCCCTTTGTATTTGTATCAACCCACCTACTCTCATTACAAACGGGACATTTTTCTAACAAAAGGTTTTCTCCCCAGAAAAGAGCACAATCATATTTGCACACATGTATCGACTCATATCCTAAACCAATCTTTTTTAATGTCCTTTTTGCTACATAATGAGAAGATGGGATTTTATTACCCTCAGGATGTGAAGATTGTAACAACTCAAGAAGCTCATCAAATGAGCTATTAGTCCATTTATTCTTCACCTTGATATGCATAAGCTTTGCTAAAAAATCAAGTGAAGAAAACTTAGCACAACCCGGATATAATTCTGATTGAACTTCTTCTAACAAGTTCTCAAAATCATCATGGAGACCACTACTCTGCTCATGGAGACCGCTACTCTCCTCCATAACGTCTTCGATAACGTCAGCCATTTCGTTTGTTGGCGCAACGTTTTCCACAACTACAACTTCAGGAATTAAACTTTCACCGTGATAGATCCAATCCTTGTACGACCGGCACATGCCCCATATTTCTAAATGATATTTCATTTTAACCCATCCTAATAATACCGTATTCTGACATTTCATACATGGACATCGAATCTGGCCATAACTGTCCACAAGTTTTTCGCACATATCTATAAAGAGCTAAGTCCTTGTTGATACTCAGGTGATCTACGATTCGGATTAAGAAGCCAACTTTTATCGATAGGCATGATTATGGAACTGCAAAATATATTAGGATTTAAGTGGATGAAAAATTATCCACAAAACTCGAACAAAAAGGAATTACTAAGCTCGTGATTATCAGAATGAATCTTACCGAAACCCTAAAATCATATACATAAAGAGAAGGGAAAAATCATCAGAAAACGATAAGCCATAAGTTACATAAAAGGCTAAATAAACTAAGTTAAGTTTATATCATTATATCCAATATTATTTATCAAATAACACAACTAATAAATCATTTTCCACCGATACATTATTTATCAAACAAAAAGTAGGACAGTAGATTGAGAATTCCAAAGGGTAGGCTGCTATACCCACTTTTTGAATACTTTATCTCATATATGAACATGTATTACATAATTGTTTGTTTAAGAAAAATTCGGCAGCATTTCCTCTTAGCTCCCAAGTATATAGAAATATATACCCGAGGAGCAAAGAGAAAATGACCAAATTTTTCTTAAACAAACAATATGTAATACACATTCATATCCTAAATGAGATAAAATATTCAAAAAGCAGTCCCAAAACGGGGACAACCCGAAATTAATTACTAAATCAATTTCGGGCGGGTATTTCTAAGCTCGTGATGATTAGAATGAAGTCACGAAACGTAAACGCTCATAATGTAAAACAATAAGCAATTACTATAACAATTAAATGAAACGTGACAATGTCTAAACAAATTGAAACATTATTGTAATTGTTTTAAAAAATGTCACGTTTCGTTTGATTTTTTTAGTGATTTTTTATTGTTTTTCATTAATATAAAACACAAATGATCATAACCTAAATTGTGTTTTTATAGTAATGAAAAACAATAAGAAATCACTAAAAAATCAAACAACTAAACAATGATCATTTGTGTTTATAAATAACACAACTTGTCATTTTATAGTGATCATTGTTTTGTCTATACACAAATTACTAAACAATAATTTTCAAATAACACAACTTGTTACACGACTGTCATAACCTAAATAATCTAATTATTAAGCATTATTAACATAATAATTTTCAACCAACAAAACACCTAAACTAACATCTAATTAATAAACATTATAAACACATGATTCCTCTGTAGCATATGCTAGGGCTCAGGTTCCAATATACTAATTTCCTATCATAACCTCCTAACACCATATGTCCGGCACAAGCTATGATTTATGAATTACATGATCTCGTTCGTTAAAAGTGAAACTTATACTCTCGAGACGAAAATCGATAGCAGAAACAAACTCAACTAACAGAATCAAAAAATAAGAGCTGTAGCACTTGGCATTTGTTAATCAAACCAATTCACGAATGAAAAATCAAGGAACCCACAAAAGATCCCAATTCAGAAATCACAATTGAAGCACCAAATCAGTAATTCAATGCAACACAAATCAACTTACAGAACTCCAACAAGAAATTGAGAAACACTAACAAAGAAAGTAAGAAGCTTTACCAAAACAGATAATAGATCGCATAAACACAATGAAAGTAAGAAGCTTTACCAACAGATCTCGTTTTGAGAATTGAAAAACTGCTTCTGAATGCTTTACTCGTGCAGATGGGGAACAATAACGAGGCTTGGGCCTGATAAATACCAACCAAGAAACACATAAACACAAATGAACCATAGAAACCAAGCACAAAAGTACAACCTACATAGCACAATGTACAACAAACCAACACATGAAACTAATGGATTTGGATGAACTTACAGAGCAGAGACGATGAAATGGCGGGGATCGAGAGGTGGCGGAGACGGTGGCTGGGGAGCGGCAGTGAGAAGAGGGGACGGAGGTGAAGAGGGGAGGTGCTCGGTGGGGGTGGTGCTCGGTGGGGGTGGTGCTCGGTGGGGGTGGTGCTCGGTGGGGGTGGTGCTCGGTGGGGGTGGTGCTCGCGAGGTGGTGGCCGGAGGGTGGTGGTCGGCGGCGGCGCAGGGACAGGGATCGCGCGATGGAGGGAAATTAGGAGGGAATGGAGATGTGGAGGGAATGGTGGTCGCGTATACCCGGGTATATTTTTTAACCAATAGCGGCGACTTGTCGCCGCTAATAGTGTCGCCGCTATTGGTTAAGTACGTTTAATCCCTGTCCGTTAGATCTGTTGCACGATCAACGGTTAGATTTGGTGGAAAAAATTGGAAACGGATTGATTATCAATAGCGGCGACATGTCGCCGCTAATAGTGTCGCCGCTATTAATGTCGCCGCTAATGATCTTGTCGCCGCTAATAGTGGCGCCGCTATTACTGACTTTTCTTGTAGTGATTTAAATAGTAAAAATATAAATATATTGTTAATTTAAATTATTATAAATAAACTAATACTTAATGTAGTAAATTTAATCATAAGCATTAACTCATGTATTAACTAGAATAAATTTATTAAATGAAGACAATTTAGGAACATTTGCATAAAACACACTTGTACCATATGCTTAATTAGTTGTTATAGATGTCTTACAAAAATGAGAAATTACCAATCTACCCATGTGTTTTGTATTATATAGTAGTAGAGATATATAAGAATTACGAGACATGTAATTAACTTAAAACTAGATGAGGTTTAGTTATTTTAGTATCAGTTATAAACTTTAATATGTGGGTTTTTCAAGTTTTGTTAAAGTTTATAGCCAGTATTGCAAATGTTTTGTTTCTTGAGGAAACTTTAATGTAAATATAATCTCTTGGAGTTGGACTGGAGGGGGTGTATGAACAGAAAGTTGCCATTGCCCTTAAACTTTGTGATAATGACACAATTGTCCCTCGTAGTAGCAAACTAAAAACATGCACCTCTCAATTTCTGATAGACCTTAGGATATTATCGTTGTTAATTTCACTGAATTGAATTTCGAGTATGAAATCATAAATAATAAATGAATTTTAATATTATTTTATGAAATCATAAATAATAAATGAATTTTAATATTATTTCAATAAAATTACTTAAAACTTTTTCTAACTATAAAAACATCTATATCCAATAGTGTTTTATTTGATTGTCTCCTTGTAATTTTAGGCTTAAGTCTCACTTGATATATAAAATAGATTCAAGCGTGAAATAAATCAAGTTAGATTAGGAGTTGTTCAAAATTAATGAAAAGTAGCTTTTTCTTCCCGCGTTACGCGACAGGAATTCAGTCAACTTTTTCACACGCAACACTACGTTACTTTAGTCATTATTTGTCCCCCTCATAGGAACCCATAAAATCGAAGTTTGGTGGCGATACTTAGAAATGCAAAATTATTTTTCAAGTATACAAATAAATTTTAGCGATGACGAAATTTTAAGATCTTAAACTTTAGTGGTCAAAGTCAAATAACTAAAAGTTAAAGTAAAAAGTAAAAGTATTTAAGGTGGCTAACATTTTAAATATCAAAACTACACTATTCATTTACATTTATAATTAATTATAGAGTAACTACTTGGTGCTATAAAAACATACTACTAAAATGAATTGATACGACTAAAGATGTCATCAGGATTATTTATTATGACAAAAGATTTCTCCAAATCATTTTGAGATGAAGTGTTTTTCAGAAATGTTCAAACAATTTTTTATTCTATATTAACCTCTACGTTTTTTTTATATAAAACTCTCATCGCCTCCCTCTCAAAAATCAATAATATTTTGTCGTTTCCATTCAAATAGATATCAAGTAAAACAACTCAACTAAAAATAACGTATTTTCAACGAGGACATCAACAATATTGTAGTTATCATGCATGATATATATATATTCTTATGTTTAAAAACAAAATCAAGATGTTAAACTAATTAACTCTTGTAAATACTTAACGGCTTGGATACAAAGCATGTCATGTATATTGGTTAGGTTATCATCAAACAAATATCAGAGGGGCAGGTACAAGTAGAAATTCTCACATTAAAAGGATCAAATGTTAGTTTCATTTAGGGGGGAAATAATAAAAAAAAACATGAATTTTAGATGCAAGGGTAATATGTGATCTACATAACCAATCAACTTGCATGACGTATGGAGGCGTCCATATGCAAAATTTCTTGTAATGGAACTATTTTCATAACATATTTGATAAATACGAACATTACACGAGATTATATCATCAAAATGAGCTGAAGAGAATAATGTTTTAATGTTTAACCATATAACGTATGCGAGAAACTTCACACGATTGAGCACGTATGAATAACTTTAACATTAGTTCTCATGCATGTCACTTTGGCAAATTAACCGTTGTGCTTTTGGTGTCGTTTAAATGATTTTTTAGAGAAATGTTTTATTGATTGTTTTGAATGTCACTTTAACATATTTGGTGTCGTTTAAATGTCACTTTAACATATTTGGTGTCGTTTAAACTAATTACCCATCTTCACTATAGCAGGTTGTACATTTTCACCACTAGTTTTGATTAAATCTTCAAATAACTTTAACATTAAATCTTTTATTTGAGTTCAAGTCTCAGCACAGTGATAAAAAAGAAGGTTTTTGATTGGATCAATGATTTTATCATCTATTATGAGTTCTAAATTAATCTCATACTCGAGCAACAAAAATATCAAATGGACCATTGGCCGACCATCGTTTACTATTTCAGAAAAAAAAAAAAGAAAAAAAAGCCTAATATCTCAACTGCTATTCTCCCTCCAAATTCCATTAAGAAATTGCGTACAAACGTCTTCTGCTGTGTGATTTCATCACTCGACAATGGCGATTTCATCTACCTTCAAAGAGAGACTCGAACAAATGGAAGATACCAGAAATCAACGTCTATCTCTTCTCCAGGTATTCTTCCTTCAAATGCCTTTACACACTCCATCACGATCCTCTGTACTTCGATTGATCTATAATGATTTGCAGGCGGAGAAAGAGCTCCAGCACAACAAATCTCAAACCCTAGCTTCGAAGCTTTCCGGTATCAGACACATTGAGCGAAGGTGTTTGAAGCTTGAACACAAAGTTGCCTCGCAACAATTCATCATTTCCTCCATCAAATCTCAACTCGATCATCTCGATTCGGTTTATCTCGATCAAATCCACCAGTTCAGGTTTGTAATGTCGGATTACCGATTGATGTTATGCTGCTAGGTGATATTCATGTCGGACGATTTGGTTTCAAATTAGGGTTTTGAAAAGTGAAGTGGAGAATCTGGAGGAGTTGGAGAAGGAGAAGGACGAGTATTTTACTTTGAAAGCTCGTGATATTGATGAATTTAGGGTTCGAACTGAGATATTTGCCACCGAATGCGAAAGGCGTGTGGAGGAGTTGAGGAAATGTGTGTATGAGGTATGGCCCATTTATCACTTCATGATGTTTGATAAATGCACAGGACAATCTTTCTTTCTTACTTTTCCTGTACTGTTTGTATCAGTACTAGTTTTGGCTGCCTTGATGCATGTTATCCATTTGTATATCTTCATTAGCTTCCTGAAAGAACTGCAGTTGAGAATTGAACTGGATTAAGTATGTTCGAATTATATGAATCTTTCAAATGATGTGTAATATACAAAAGTCTTGATCCTGAGCTATCTGTGCCGTACATATTGTGACTTACGAATTTTATTTGCACCATGTGCTTGCTTTTTACTTTAATTGATCATTCTGACAGCTCAACTCGAGTTTTGTCCAACTTCAACACAGTGCTGGGTGTTCAAACAATTCTAACGTAGGTGCAGCTGAAATGAGAAAATCCGAACTTCAAGCTACGAAAGAGAATTTAGATAGAAGACTGGCTTATAATTACAAGACAAAGGCACAGTTGCAAAAGCAGCTAAAGAGTATGCTGATTTCACAAAAAGAATGGATGAAACCATCTAACGTGGTTTGATAGATTGCATAAAAGAACCCTAGCATATACAATTTTTAAAGCAAACAAACAATTGCGCACAAGTATAATGGGTTGCTCACTTGCTCTTGTGGCTCTTTCTGTTGATTAAGGGCAATATAGTCTAGTTATTTTGATATTGATGATTTGCTACTGACATCCCTTTGTGCCTGCATTATCACTAGAAAGAACACTGATATAGATCTGATTCTTTTTACCTGATGTCCTAAGACTGGACATCATATCATACATGCATGTTATGAAGCATTAATTGATTGCCGCTTATGTAGTCCTTCTCATTAATAATAAGTGTTGATGCATGCTTAAATTTAAAGTTATAAGCATTCTATAGAAACTATTTTTCTTTGTTCATTATTATTGCTTTCTTGCAGAATTATAAACCATATCATGAGCTTGTAGTACCAGATATTACATCAACAGATGGGTCGAAATTAAACAACTTGCACATACACACACTCTCTAATTAATAAACATTATCACACCTATAAATTACCAGAAGAACATGCTGTTGTTTTGAAGTAAAACTTGTGTTCCTTACTGTCCATAACAGGGGTTTTCTTCTCTGCAACTGTTTGCATGATGCTTCTGTGTATCTAATTAAAAAACATGGAAAGGACAGCCTTGATAAACACTAGGACATGTCACCTAAGCCCCTCAGCTTTTTCTCTGGGTTTGCTCTTCTATTGCTGTACTTTGGATAGCACTTTGCAATGAAAAGGAAGATTTCTAGGGCAAACCAAGGCATCTGTTTGGAAGAACCATGGCCACATTGAAATGTTTTTTTGGTTTGCCCATATGTTTAAGGCAATTAATCACACTTAAATGAAACTGTCAAAGGCAACATGAGCCTGATTTCCTATTTATGTTCCAAGAGTGGATTTTTATGATGTCTTTGAGCCGTTTCTGGCTTTTGATATGTCCATATGTTTATTAAACTTCCTGTTAGGTGCATGCGATTGTATTGGATTAGCTGGTTTGAGAGTTCTGCATCATAGTTTCGTGATTTTGCATACTATATATTCCCAATCTTGAATTTGTCTATTTCATGTGATTGTTCTCCTCATCACATAGTAATAAATGAGGTTCATTTGACATAGATGTTGCTGATTTCAGTTCTTTGGTGGCCATTTGGAGGGTGCCCATAATGTGTTTGATCATATGTCTAAGAGAAAATTGGAGAGGCTTAAAATTACACATATTGTGTTTGGTGTCGAACAAGAAATTTACATCATGGTGAATTGTTATCTCTGTTATAGGGTACATGATTTTGTAAGGAATTGAACAACAAATTTACAGCAAGCCACGTGGCTTAAATTTGATTAACAATGTAACAGGTTTCCATAAAGTTGTTTCTTCTTACGTACAAATGTATTGTTTCAAAAATGCTCTAGCATAGAAAGGGCTTGTTAGGCATTTTATTATTTCTATTAATTCTATTTTTCCATGGATGAAATAGATTAAGTGTAGAATGTAAAAACCGATTAAAAGATTTGTATTACTACATCTGTTTTGTTGGCAGGAAGCTAAATCTTACCAAGAGATTTTTTCTTGTGGTTTATATGGCTGTTAATATTGGAGAGGGAATTTATTGGAGCAAGGGAGGCGCTTGGTTATATTGGTGAAAGTGTTGTTAGGGCGTTTGTGATTGATCACAGCCAGATTTTATGACATAATGAAGGATAATGGCAGATGACGGTTTTAGCTTTATAGGCTAGAAAAATATCTGAGATATGCTGAGACCTTTGTACAAAAGATTTATATTGTTATACATAAGGATGAATATTTTTGGAATACTTTCTAACACACAAAAAATGTTAATAAATTAATGCTACAAGATACTAACATGTGTTGTTTCTTTTTACTCTCAGCTTGATATGGAGTTGCAGTTCATCCTACATTTATTATCTTGCTGCAGCAGTTGGCCAAAAGGATGCATTTTATGGCAGTGAGGTTGGATCTGATGCCAACATTGCTTTTTCACCAAGCACACTTCTGGGATAAGCTTCCAGTAACATTCTGCTGTGGATATATTGTATGTATATTCAACCCTAGTTCTTCTTTGTCAAATTTTATAATCTTTGGTAAATTTTGGTTTGGTATTTGTTTTTACCATTACATGGATAAATAGATAATGACCTTATGTGTGAAGAAAACTAGTTTGACATTTTTATATGAGTTTTTTAATGTATGCATGTGTATTGTGTAGAATCACAATAATGGAAATTTATGAACCCAAATTTAAGGTAATCATGAGAATGTACAAATTGATAACTTTAACATGAAGAACAAGTTAAAAGTGAAAACATATCATATCTTGCAAATTACTTTTAGCTAGTGGTGGCAAGGTTGGGCAGGTGGGTTTGCTAAACGTGCCAAAAAATGTTTGGGTCAAATTGGTTAACTTTTATTTGAGTCAAAACAGGTAGGGTGGCTCAGGGTCCAAGTTGATCCAAAACACTTCGTCAGAAGAAGTTAATGTTTCTAATACATACAGTGTATAGAATATGATTACAAATGATATTAATATATCAATAATCTAATTTTCTAAATGTAATGGTTCTGTTGTTTTTTTACTCTTCAAGCATTAAAAATACATTTTTGGCAACCTTTAACCTGTTCACCGTTCGTCGCTAGACAAGAGTCTAAGACGTTACTTAAATCATCTCATTCATAAGTAGTGTCATAATGTCTTCGTGTAGTTCAGCATTACTCTTTCCTTCTATGGATACTTTTTATACATCTTTACTTATAAAGAAATTCAAGCAAGTGAAATGATGCCATTTGTTATTGATACTATTAAGAAAACAGAGAGCTATTTACCATATCAGAGTCTGTTATGCTAGAACCAGTTGATACGAATTACACATTTTGAAATAATCATCATTTAGAATTAAGATGTATATTACCATCTCAGAATCAGTCATACCAGTATCATACTATGATAAACGCCCGGATAAAAGATTAACTAAGATTGCTACTTTCAAATTGTGTGCTATTATAGTATATTAGTATTATGCTGCGCGTTTTTGTTATTTTCTGTTTTGTTAGCATTGGTTTGCAATTCTAGGATATTGGTGTGACTGAGCTTTATGTTGTTCAGGTCTGGGTGGGTAGCCCCTGGAGTTTTTGTTCTGTTCATTTTGGTTAAGTGTGTTTGATTTGTTTAGGCTCGGTTTTTGATATCCGGGTGAAGTTCGAGATTCTGGTCAGGCCTAGATAGGGTTGTAGTGCTTCTTCTTAGGAATCTTGTTCTGTGATGATCAGCCACTTCTGACTTACAGAAGGGTGGTAATTGTTGTCTTTGTATGTTTGTTTTTGTTTATATGTGTCTGTGTGTCTTCTAAAAGAAAAAAAACTGTTAGTAACATATGCCCACAGTGAAACATGAACCTTGCCACACTTACTTTAGTTAC
The DNA here is from genome assembly GCA_024085815.1 of Flaveria linearis. Taxonomy (NCBI): domain Eukaryota; kingdom Viridiplantae; phylum Streptophyta; class Magnoliopsida; order Asterales; family Asteraceae; genus Flaveria; species Flaveria linearis. The sequence goes on from CM044001.1 coordinate 115,997,694, forward strand.
ATTAGCATAAAAGAATAACACATAGACACCATAGTTTAGCCTGAAACTTCAGTCTATTAGTTTAATTAATCCAAACTCGTTTGCGATATTCCGCAAGTGCCCAAAGTGGGAAGATGTTCCTGTATTCTGCATAATGTAACATACAATTCTTCATGTAAACTCCAGTAATTTCCTGCAAAATTCATCTTGGATGTAAATAGAAATGATTGGATGAAATTAGATGGTAGAAGAAGTTGTGTCCATGGTTAGAAAAGAAAGGCAAGGGCTTTGATTCTTGTTACCTGTTGAGGAAAATCTCCGTTATCCATCTGTGCATTAATTAATATTTTTGCTGCTTTATGCAAGGGTGTTGGATCTCTTTCAGCCTGGTACAAGAATGAAAGAAAAAGTATAAATGTGTTTAGCCCTTGAAAACCAATAATGATATGCTGGCATAAGCTTGGTCACTTAGTCAAAAACTAACCTGTCCACCTAACATAAGTCCAAGCATAGCCCATGACGTTTGAACTAGGTTTGTACGATTTGCATCCAACGGTGTATATACTTCACTAGGGCAAGACTTGTAACTCTCCCCCCATCCACCCTCTTCATTTTGTTTAGAAAGGAAAAAGTTAACTGCTTTACGAACTGATTTACTGTTGTTATATGTTTTTCCAGCAGAAACCAAGCCTCCTAGTGTAAATAATGTGCCATATAGAAAGCATATTCCCCAATAACCATACCTGTCCAATTTCATAGATTTTCATAATAGGATTTGTTTTTTAATAATTTTCTTTTCTGCATGGATGTAATTAGCTTACCAGGAACCGTCATGCCATTGTTTTTCCTCCAAAAAACAAACTGCTTTTGCCACTGAAGCTTCTATTTCTTTCTCCCGGTGCCCTGGGTGTAAGTGTGTAAAGGCTAACAGGGCTTGGATAATTGATGATGTGCACTCAACATGCCTAATTAAATCATCCAAGATAAGATAATATCACTCAGTATCTAGTTATCTCTCCAGGTTCCTTAAATATTTCTATTAATAGTCTGCCAGCTTAACAACAGAAAACGTTTCATTAGTGACTTACTCTTTTTCAACAACAATGTCCGCAAAAATTTCTGAAGGATTCAACACCTGCACAAACATTAGGTGTAGAAGATAAGGTTAACATCTTTTGATCTCTAAAGGAATACAAAGGAAACTAATGTGTCGCAGAAGGTTGATAGTTTTATATTTTATATTTACCTGTAAATATGGTTGTGGGACGGGTGGCTCCCAAATAGCAAAACCCCCGCTTATAGGACTCTGCAAGTAAAGAAGGACATTAACAGCGTCATATAACTGCTCATTATTCGCCTTTTCTCCTGAAATTTCCTCTGGCATTTCCGATAGTAATAGAAGACACTGCAGAAGAATAATTATTATATGATAAGAAACAATAATGTCCCAAATATATATAGAAATAATATAATGAAGACTGTGGTTATATACTTCTTATAGTATCACCTTTAGTGCTTCAGCTGTGCAATCTGAGACAACCCAACCTTGATCTTGGTCAGAGAAAGTCCACGCCCCTTTAGTAAATTGTCGACACATTTTACTAAAATCTCCAGAAGGATTTTGTTTGATTTGAGATTCTTTGATAAAAAAATGGGCTCTTTTCAATGAATCGCCATATTCTTCAACCATATTACTAGCTATTATTGCTTGAGTTGCAAGTGTGCAATCCCATATTTGACTCCCAAAACTCTGCATTTTCATCCCATCTTCTGCTAGCCATAAATAATCAGGCACTCTAGCAAGGTGGTGCTTGAATTCATCCCCATTTGGGTTTTCAGCCCACCAACACATCATTTGCAAGCTCTGCATTGAATAACAAAAACAAGTTAGTAGAGGTGGGGGTGTGGTTAAATTAGCGGGTTGTACCGGCTGGGTAATGGGTCAAAAGTCAAAAGGAAAATATTTTAGCACCTTTTCTACACATCCAATGGTAATATATCTGCTCTCTTGTGCACCATACCGCATTAGCTCAACTGCTCTTTTGAGTCCTCTTTCTCTTAGCTTGGTGAACGGCCAATGCTTAAGGATTGGCTCACTCAGGTAATGAAGACTATCCCATAAAAGATCTTGGACTTTTGAATGAGGATAATAGAGATCTTTCTGCACTAAGTTAAAAGCACACATATATGAGCATAAATTCATTATGGTTATTAACGACTGCTACTGGAGTTTTAGAAAGTTTAAAATAATTTTTTGGATGAAAACTTCACAATCAATAGTGCTACAAATGTGATTAGACGTGGCAAAGTTGGCAGGTCGGCTATAGGGTCAAAACAGGTAGTTTTCTATATGGGCTGGGTTGTCCTGAAATTATTTTATACATATTCTATAACACTTTTGTAAACAACTAGAGTGTTCAAGTTGATCTATAAAAGGTATATTGTTACAATTCAAATCTAATCTTTTGGTAAATTTATTCGAGAAGATGCATGTATTGAAAATACGTGTAGTTTGGGCGACTTTCAATAAGTTCGACCATTTTGTTGTTTTTACTCTTTACCATTTGACCATTTGATATAAAAATATCTCAAACTGACCCATTCATAAGTAAATGGGTCTAAATTACCACAGGTGATCGACCCTTCACTCACAAACCTTGTGTAATTTCACCAGTAGGAGCTTACATCCTTAATGGTGACCGTCTTAGTCAACACTACATGCTGTGACGTGGCATCCCTTTTTTAAATCTTTTTTTTCATTTTTGGAGAATTTGATAAATTTTTAAGATGTTATTACTATTTATATATACGAATAAAATAGTAGGTGGTTCTAACAACCTTGCAACAGTTATGGCGCTGTTCATTCCAAATAATCTCATGGTACGGGATAGGATGAATTTCTTGACGAAGTTGCAAAACTAGATCAGTGATTGGACCATGGAATTTTCTCCCGTACAAGTATGACATGGGCATATAAGTTGTCCGACAATAACACCACATTTTCGCTATGTCAAAGGTAAGGAAAATAGTGAGATCAAACAGCATTACATTCATTCAGTATTCAAGATGTTATAAATGAATATTTATCCAACACCTGCTTCCATTTGTGTGTTTTGTAGGTTTTAAATACAAAATATCATCATTTATGTACCTGGATGATATGGCAAAGCTTCAGGGAAAAGCCAAAATTCCGGTGGAAGTGGATTGCACCCTTCCCATTCATACACACCAAGCACCTGCAGAAAAAGGTATTAAAAATATGTTTACGGGTCATATATATTACTATAATGTCTAATTTGTAAAATTATTTACTGAGAGTTATGTTTAATTTGTGAAATTATTTACTGAGAGATAAGTTTTGCCCCAAGAGGGAATCGTGGCTGCACCACCATGGTCAAGTATCCACTTCCTGCCTCGGTCCACCGCTCCATTTCCATCATTGGGTCCTTCTCCTAGCAACCTTAGTGCTATGTAGCTTAATGCAGACCCGAACATGGTGCTGTGCCCCTCGATATAAAATCCCCACCCTCCATCATCATTCTGACAAAATCATCATAAAGTTTGTAGATTTAACAAAAAGGAGTTATGGTCTGAAATAGTTATTAAACTAATAAGTAAATGTTTAAATTGTATTTGTCTTGATAGAAAGGGAGATGGTTCTTACTTGATGGTTGTAGATATAGCGGATCATTTCGGTCTTGTGTTGTTTGTTTAAATGTGTGTTGATAGCTCCACTTATATACAATGCAATAAGCTGCAAATTGAAGACTGACATAAGGTGCGAATCGATCTTGTATTTTGTCTATAACCCCTCTCATGGTGGGATGCTTAGTTGTGATGCAGAAGTGATTATTGTCATAATATATTAGGTGGTTGTTGCAAAACTGATTCTAATTCTAATTTGCTGACTATTGGAGGCTAAATATTTAGATTTGGAAAAGCAGGTAATAAGTTGATGCAAGAAAACTAGCTGGAAGGCAGTCAAATCCGCTTCCTCTTTCCCCGGTCAGCCCTCTTTATCTCCCTCTTCTACATTCTCTCTTATTCACATATATTGTTATACATGTATGATATATGAAGTCAAGGGGTGTCTATCATCACTCTTTTTGAAAAATGGGTTGATTTGCATAAAAAGAATTTGCATATGGGTCATTTGTGTCAACGCAAATACTTCAAATTATGAATTTGGTCAATTTGGGTGTAATTAAATTAACAATGGGTCAAAGCAGGTAAATCTTATAAAAATTGCCAACTTAAAAATGCTCCAAATGGGTTGGCACCACCTCTGCCCCCCATTTTCTATTGCCACCACCTCCACGGCTCCACATATCACCATTAGCCGCCATAAAAAATATACCCACTGAACCCACTTTGATCCGAACTCAATTTGCTCATAACCTAGTTTTGGCCCGGATTGTCGGACTCAGTTTGACCAATAATCCGACATGACCTCACCCGCGCAGCCTATTTTCAGGTTTGATATATAGATGACATCTATTAACTCATACCCCTTGGCCACTAAATGGAATTAAGAGAGCTTGAACTTGACACCTTTTGAGTTTTATGTCTAAAGCTTGTTGAGCTTGCTTGTTTATTATATATTTATTATTTAATTATTTAATTATTTATATGAATAGTTTTTATAAATTTATAATACTAATTATATATACACATACATGAATAGTTTTTATATATTTATACTCATACAAACACATACATTTGCATGCTACATACGCATCATTATATAATAACATTGATTTCCTTGGTTTTCTTTGGTTTCACATAAATATGTGGTTTTCTTATGATCCTCCGCTATCTATACTATGTATAAAACATATAAGAGATGTATTTTAAAATACCGTAAAATTAAGACTAAGGGTTTGTTTGGCAGTCTCTTAATCTGCCTCTTAATAGTTCAGATGTCTGAATGATTCATCATTTAATGGTTTAGGCTATTTGTTTCGCGAGCAAATGTATGAATGGTTAAGACATTTGCCTCTGAATGATTAAGCATTATACTAATGCTGAATGGTTAAGACATCTTATCTGAATTGGTCAGACATTTGCCTTTAAATAGTTAAACGATATACTAGCTCTTAATGGTTCAGACATCTTAATGGTTCAGACATCTTAATGGTTCAGACCTCTTATTGGTTCAGCACTTAATCATTCAGATATTACCAAACAACCCCTAATTATTTTACTCAATGCATAAGATACAATAACTTTTGACGCATAAGATACAACCACTTTTGATGCATAAAATAAAACCACTTTTGAGGATAAAATAGTATTTTTTTAATATTATTTACAGATTTCCCCTTACAATTAGTTACATAATAACCCACTAACTGTAACTTATATAAAATTTTAAATTATCTATCCATAAACAAAAAAAACTTAATTTGTTTTAAGATTTTAGTTATATTTTTTAATCTATTATGTTAAAAACTTTTTTAGACTACAAATGCAAGCTGTGAATTTTTTAAAAGTTTTGGTGTAAATTTTTAGCTGAAACGATCTGTATTTTATGAGGTATAATAAGTTAATACGTAAATGTACAAGACGTTATGCACAACCTATTTATTTGGTGTTTTAAATTTTAGCTTAGAAAAAATATAAAGACTTTTGTAAAATTACTAAAAGAATAACAAAAATTAAAAACACGTGTCGGATGTAAAATGTTGCACCGCCGTATTACGCGAACACCCTTCTAGTATATATAATATTAATAACTAGGTTAGTCCCTGTATAATACATGGATTGAATAAATAAAATATTAAATAATTATTAATAAAAATTTATGCATTATAAATCATTCTTGAAAATACAAATATGATTATAAGTACGTATAAATAGCTACTTTAAGTAAATAAACAATCGTGCATTTTTCTTAAACTTTTATTTTATAAAAAACAGTGATTTTTAAATATATTGTTTTAAGAAAAATGAGTTTTTAATTTTTTTTTGTTGTATTCTATATTTTATAAAGTTTTTGTTTTAAAAAAGTGTGTTTTTAATAAAAATAGGTTTTTAATTTATTAAATTATGTATTTCTTAATTTAAAAATGGTATGAGTAATATTATTAGTATTCAATACTATTATTAATAATATAGAGAAATGAGAAAGTAAGTATAATTTGATCTATAATTATTTCACGCTTATTTTAATTTTTTTTATAGATAGATACATAGGCTAAACACTTATTAAATAAACAGATTAAATTTTAATGTAAAGTATATAAGTAAAATAAACATGAATAGTTACAGTATAATATTTTAATATAAAATATAATTAAAATTATATATAGGTAATAGTTCAAGAAATAAAAATTATACTATTTTTTAACCCTCTTATTTAAATAGTTTCATTTTAAACATTCATTTTAAGATTTTTTATAAAAAATATATTTTTGTAAAAATCTTTTTAAAAAAAATATGATTTGTAATTGTTCTAGTTGTTTTAATAAGACTGTTTTAAAAATATTTCACATGTTTATAATTTTTTTTCAAAAAGAAAAAGATTTTAAAATATTTTGTTTAAAAAACGTTTAATGTTTTAGAAAATTTCATATTATATAAAACTTTAGTTTTTTTTATTTAGATTTTAATTAAAAGATTTTATTTTTAAGTTCCTTCATAAAATCTATTTAAAAAAAAGATAGTTTGATTTTAAAAAAATAGATAAGAGAGATAAACATAATAATTAATAAAATTTATTTTTAATAAGAGAGATAAATTTGTATGTTTATTTAAATTACTATAACATATTTTTGGAGGGAAAATTAATGTGTGGGTGTCTAGAAAAATGATAAATTATAAAAATATGAGTTAAAACAATGACAAGTGATAAAAGAAACATTGCTTTATTAAAGATTATAGATAGATTGATTACATATGATAACATGTTATCACCATATTCTTTCTCACATCCATTTCCTGCCTAAACTACTTTTTTTAAGTCAAATAACTAATTTCCAAACTTTTTTTTCTCTCTCTTAAATTATAAATCTAAGTCCTTTTTAAATCAAAAAAATTTATAAAATATTTTTTCATTAAATAAAAACTATGTATTTTGATTAAAATAAAACTTTTCAAAAACAAAATTATTTTTAAACTATGATTTTTTTCTAAAACAATAGAAGTTTTGTATAAAATCATTTTTTACAAAATAAAAAATAAAAAATGTTTATTAAAACTTGAAGTTTAAACAAAAAGATATTGCTAAAAAATGAAATTTTTTCAAAGCAATAATTTTTTAAAACAAAAGTTTTAAAAATAATAAAAACGTTTTATCAACTAATCAAAGTACTTACTTATACGTAATTTTAATCATATCTTATATTTAAATGGTGTTTTACAATTTCTAATTCTTCATAAATAAATATTTGGTATTTTTCTTATTCAACCCACGTAATACAAATGGTTATAGCTTAGTATATATACACACACACGTATATATAATATGATAATATTTATTATGTACTTAATGTTTTATTATATTATTATTCTTATATTTATATACACAAACTTATCTGATTAAGCTTGGCCTCAAGCTTATTTATGAAACAAGCTCTAAATTTAGTTTGAGCCTGACTTGAAATTGTTTGAACTCAAGTTAGTTCTAGTTAACTAGCCTCATATAGATGGAGTAACTATATATATATTTTCTTACAAGAGGAGGAGTGAAAAACATAGGGCCGGCATTTTCTGCAGGCCAATGACCATCTTTTGCTTGTATAGCACGGTTCAACCTGAGTGCTTTTTTCACTGCCGTCGTCACCGTTTCATAACTCACTTCCTCATTATCCCCTAACCTCACGGGAGGTATGCTCAATAAATCGATTCCATTTTCCTTGATCAACTGCATGTATTATTAACATAAATATACATCAGTTATATATATATTTTCAAACACCATCTAGCTACTATAGTTATCTCATATAAGTTACATATATTTTCGGCTTTTATTTTAAAATTGAGATTTGTAAATTACTTTCTTACAATAGAATATATGTATTTATTCTAAAAAGAACATAGCTAGTGTACTTGATATCTAACTTATTTTTGCCTTTAGACAATTATCATACGTACACAATATTGAGAAAAGCAACCACTTCTACCCACACATTTGTTATAAGCTAGTTATAACACATGCACGATACATAACATGTTTTGCCACCTTTGTGATACCATAAACTTATTAAACATATAACAATCTTTTTATTTGCATATGGTCATCCAAACTAACCTGCATCCGCATAAGCAAATCACCGCATGGATGGACACCTTCTCTACGGTTGTTTCTAAAGCATTGGCGTGCATCTTCAACCTCTTGCCGTTCGTCTGGAGTTCCAGCATCCGGATCAAACTCCCAAATCTGCCTTCCAACAAAATTGTTGGTGGTAAACAAGTAAGGGTCGTTCCCTTCTGCTACCTTCAACTTCCACATAATTCAAAAAGGGTTGATGGGTTTATGTTATGAATGCTGTAAGTGCATCCAATCGTTGGTTCATATATATAGGCTTGATTATTTCCATATCCTACCCATTCAACAATGCTACTCCATTACATTTTAAAAGGCCAGCAAATATTAAATTCTCCTTAATTAATTAGGGCGAAGTTGACATTGAAAAGAAAAGAAGTGGACGTGTTTGGTTTCGTGTAGACATGATTTAGGATTGGGTTTAACACGCTCACGTGTTCAGTGGAGAAACCATAAACTTGAGTTATGGCTTGCCGACGTAATGGTACATCCGTTACTTAGATGCTGACAGCATTAAGCCAGAATATATGAAGATCTGCAACGCGCAGCTAGCTTTTGGCCTCGCGCTCACGAACCATTTCTGTCGGGGATGGGCTGAGAAGTGAGAAGGAAGAGTGACGTACAGCAGCAGTCTGTGATACTAACAATCGTAGATGCTAGCTCTTGGTTTCATTCCATGGACCATGGGTAGGTGGCAGGCAGGTTGGTTGGTGTATATTAATAAACACATATGACAATCTTTTTCATGGTGATTTTTCAATCACATTTTTTCTCCAACTAGCGATATTTAATACTGGTAGTCCAACGTTACATGTACAGTTATTTGTCAACTTCGTACATAGTTATTCCATTTGAGAACTTGTGGGCTATCCTAGCTAGGTTAGTTTTCTAAGTTCGATTCAAACTCATTATTAGCTAGGTTATAATCAGTAATGGTTTAGTGGGTTAATTAAGTTTAGTGAGTGTAAATAAAAAGTGATGCCATGTAAGCGTCGTCATCTAAGCAAGGGTTTTGTTCACACATCTCATGTTTGCGTTCACTAAAGAGCGTAATAGTTTAGTAAGTGTGAGCAAAATATTATTGTTCTTGTTGCTGCTATATTATGAATATACTTAAAAATTTAAAAATATATAGAGTAAATAAAACATAACTATTTTACTAATACCATAACCATAAAACTACTAGAGGATTAAATATGTTGTCAGTCTGTTTGATAAGCCGGTTCATCAAGGTGTGGGTGGAGAATTGTCACGAATGTTTAACCAAAGTTGGAGGTTGTGAGCACTTTGTGGACTATTGATCGCATCGACCCACACCCTCGCCAACGCTGCTTCCTCCTTGATAGCTAGTCCACGCTTTGAGTAAATTATTGCTTAAGCCCGCTTGATTGGTGTTGTTTAGGTTCAGGAGGTTGTTTGGACTCATCATTCAATTCATGGTTGTAGTAGTATGCATTTTTAAAATAGAGAGTAGGCCGGGTAATAAAAGTTGATGGAACTTTTAGGTTGTTTGTAGGGGTATATATACCATTTTTTTCTTTTTTTCTTCTAAAGTTGCTTTATGTTATCTAAAAGCCACAACGGGTGAAAATCAATGACCGGAGTTCATCTTTTAAATAACATTACCGTGAGCTTGGTCATGCTATTCCACCCACGCTCCCTCTCACAAAGGGGCGGCGGGGTACTCCCCACACCAAACATGCACGCTCCCTCTCACGAAGAGGTGGCGGGGTATACCCACGTACACGCCAAACAGCCAAGTGACAGGGCCACACTCACAACCACAAGACCATTATACATGGCCTTATAACTGGTGTTGTGGGACGTATTCTAGATTGGCCTATGGAGCAAAAACTATTATATAGAGAATTTTGTCGGGTAATATTATTATCTATATATAGATCTTGTATATAACTTAATATGTACACAATTATTATGGTTTCATTTTAGTATTAAAGTCGAGATCCTCTTACACTAGGCTAGTTTACGGCTGACAAAACAGGTCTTATCGTGTTTAACAGGTTAGTGATGACACAAATAATATAAGTATCAAACATAAAAATGACTTGTTTAACTACTTATAACTCATGCCCATAATTTTTCTTATATCATTATAAACCAAAAATGAAAAATAATGAAATCTAGCCTTCTAATTTTAATTCTTTTTAAAAAAATATAAAAAAATAATATATTTATTAAATAAGTTTTATCGTATCATAAACAGGTCAGAAATTGTCATCCCTGTTGGGGACCTCTAAACGTTATTCGTCTGTATAATCTTCATCGACTCATATCCGCTCATAATTGCGGTTTGAAACCCTAGCTACTACCACAAGGCACAAACCGCTCATAACAACTCCTAATAATCATCAGAAACCTTAGCAGTTACTCAGGAAGAGAAAAAAATAAAATCTATTCCAAGCTATATGTGGTCTATATTTTTACTTTCCCGAAAAATATTAGAACTAGGTGTATATATATGACCACAATTTCTATTGCAAAAACCTCCATGAGGATTCTCATATTGCGACCGATATTAGCGATAATATAACGTAATATTTTCCTTTATACGTGGACCAACTATGTATTCTGCATTTTTCTATTTCATTTCAACATCACTAGCCATAGCCTCGTTTAGCAACGTTATTAAACAAGTGTCTTGTATTAAGGCTACATATATAAAAGTGATCCCATCCACTTTGTCACTTTGATATGTACACGTACACACACTAATCCTTTAAAAAAGTTATTATACAAGACATCTTATTACTAATACCAAAGGGGTTTTCCGTTTTCATGCTTACTGTACTATTGCATTGTCCTAGTAGCTTTCAATTTTTAAAAGGTGATCTCGACCGGTATTAAAAGCTTCTTATTTCACTCCAAGTACTACAAATTTTTGTTATATCTTTTGACATGCTTGGTTAGGTATATATACGTGTATATATATATATATATATATATATATATATATATATATATATATATATATATATATATACGTATACGTATATATACGTATACGTATATATACGTATACGTATATATACGTATACGTATATATACGTATACGTATATATACGTATACGTATATATACGTATACGTATATATACGTATACGTATATATACGTATACGTATATATATACGTATACGTATATCTATATACGTATATATATACGTATATATATACGTATATATACGTATATATATATATACGTATATATATATATACGTATATATATATATACGTATATATATATATATACGTATATATATATATATACATACGTATATATACGCACGTATATATACGTATGCACGTATATATACATACGTATATATACATAAGTAGATATACATACGGACGTATACGTACGCACGTGCGTGTGCGCGCGCTCACGTATAGATATGTACGCACGTATAGATACGTACACGTATATATATATATACGTATATATACGTATATACGTATATATACGTATATACGTATATATACGTATATACGTATATACGTATATATACGTATATATACGTATATACGTATATACGTATATACGTATATACACGCACGTATATATACGTACGCACGTATAGATACGTGCACGTATAGATGCGTACGCACGTATAGATGCGTACGCACGTATAGATACGTACACGTATATATATACGTTTATATACGTATATACGTATATATACGTATATACGTATATACGTATATACGTATATACGTATATACGTATATATACGTATATATATACGTATATACGTATATACGTATATACGTATATACGTATATACGGATTTTTTAATCTTTCTTCTATTGTAAGAGTATTTATTTCTTGTTTAAGAAAAATGATTTGGTTTTGTTTTGCTTGAATTAATGATTCTTCAATATCATTTATGAACGTAGGAATAGGTTTGTGAACAAATTAAAAAGTTATTTCTTTTCCTTTATAAGTTCCTGTAATGGATTTTTCATCAATATGTTTTATTGGGAAAATCTTATTCCAAAATGGTGTACCAAGTATTATTTGGCTAGTTAAATTTTTTACAATCATAAAGCTGTTTGGAATACAAACTTTATCTTGGCAAATATATGCTTTAAGTAATTTATAATTAAATAATTGGTTCTCTACCAGCAGAACTAACTCTATGAGTAGTCTTGTGAAAATATTTTGTAGGGATGATACCCTCTTGGACACAATTTAAATCAGCTCCACTATCCAGTAAAGCAACTAATTCTATTGAATAATTGTTTTCTTTTAATAGCTTGATCTTTATATGCCATTTGTGGGATATAATCATCTCGTATATTGATAAAAAAATGTTCATCTCTTTCTAATGATGTTAAAAATTTCTTAGAAGTTTCAGGATTATCTATAATCTCCTTCATCTCTAAACTTTTTATTCTTTCTTCTAAGGTTATATTTTTTTCCTTTAAGATTCTTAATTTCTAATTTTAGATTATCAATCTCTAATTTTAATTCCTCAATATTGACAGAATTTCGAGTTTTATTAAACTGACTTAATTGTCTTCTAACTTCACTTAAAGTATAAGGTTTAAAATCTTCAACAGAAGTTGAAGCTTTGTTTTTCTCAATTATTTGAGAACTAATTTTTTCCCTAATTTCATTATCTTCTATTGCTTTGAATAGATCTAATATATCATTAAAAATAACATTTATTTCCATATTCTCAAATTAAGTAATTATTTGATAAATGTCTTCTTCATATTCTGTGTCTGATTGACAACATGCTTTTCCTGTTTTACAAGGAAAACATTCTTCATTCGAAGTTATTAAATCTTCTTCTTCTAATATATTTAATTCTTCATATGAAGAGTTTTCTGATTTTGAATTAGACTCAGAATTAATCAGGATTTTGGATAATGTATCCTTTAATTTTTCATCTTCAATATTATTGAGTTTCTTTTTTACCCAATACGTTTTTACTTTATGGCCTGGACGATCACATTTTTTACATATTATATAGGGTTTATAATCCCTTTTCCTTTTGAATTTTCTTTCTTCTCTTTTTTGTTTTTTTTTTGTGATTTTTTATTTCTTTGAGAAGATATAAGATTCTTTTTATTATTATTACTTTCTCTAATTTCTTCCATTCCAAACTGGCTACAAAATTGGCCTAATTGTTTCTTTTCATTAAGAGAATGTTTTTTAATCTGTTGACTAAGCTTTATTTCATTACATAAGGCTAATCCTTCCTGAACACAAGTTCCTATTAACTTGCCATAAGTATAATCTTCGTAATTAATACTTACTTCTCCTTTTATAAGGTTTTTTCTAACCCTTTCTACGAATAAAGGAGGTAAACCATCAATAAACTCAGACTTCCAATGAGTACTATTAGACTCTGGGAGTTCCATAACTCTGATTAAGAAAGTATCTTTATACCATCTAAATGATGTGAGAGTTCTACATCTTAGATTTTGTAATAAAGTTCTGATATTTTCAGAATTGTCTGACCATCTTTCTGTAAAATGGTCAACAATATTTACTACCAGTGTATAAACTGCATTAGGAGTTTGACTTCCATTTTCTTCTTTAATATTATTTAAAATATTATTTTTATCTGTTTCTGTTAAATAATTATTCCACCAGCCTTTTAATTGACCAGTAAAACCTGCTATTATCATTTTAGCAATATTTTGGTCGTAATTACCATTACTTTTACAGATAGTACTATACATCATCATTCTGTGTACAGTATCTGAAATTTGTTTATCAGTTTTACCATCTATGTTCCATTCATAGATGTGTTTTCCATGATATGAATTATTAACTATATATTCTTGTTCTTCTATTTGAACATCTTGAGGAGTTGGCCTAGGGTAATAATACATTCTTTGTGTATGCTTATTAGCAATTTTTTTCAAGTTTTTTAATTTCATCTTCAATTTTTTCTTGGTAATTATCTTTATTTATGGAATCTGAAAATTCTTCAGTTAAAGTATTGATTTTTAGATTTGAAAAATTTTCATTTAAACCCTTTAATTTTTTATCTAATAATTCTACTATTTCAGAATTAGATTTTAATTTAAAATCTTTTATTTCAGGCGGAGGTTGTATAGCCGGAGTGGCTATAATCCCTTTCTCTTCTTCTTTATGAGAAAATTTTAAATTTTTAATCTGGGATATTAATTCATTTATCCTATCATTTATGGAATTTAATTGTTCTCCTAAAACAATTAAACATATGTTTGTATAATTTTATTGTTTAAACATATTGTTTATGTGAGCTATTGTCACAGGTAAGGTATTTTCTTCCATTAGTTTTTAAAAAGCTTGATAGTATCTAATTTTACTATCTTTTTCTATCTTGAATGGTTAATGAGGAGGAAAAGTAGTTTTTAAAATTTTTTCATTAATATTATACTCTCTCTGTATTACAGAAATCATACTATTAGTATACTTATTTATAAACCATGGAACAAACGGTTTAATTGTGTTTTCTTCACTAAGTTCTTTATAAAAAACTTCTTAAAACATATTTGTATCTTGGTCATAAAAATTTTTGAAAAACCAATTTCTAAATAATTTCCATTTTTCTAAATTAAATTCTTAACTAATTATTCTTCTTGCCAATGATCCTTGGTTAAAATTTATTTTTTCTATCTGATTCATTATATTGAAAAATTCATTTCTGACTCGGTTAATTCCGGTTCATTAGGCTTATATACACCTTTTACTATATTATCAGAATTAATTCTTAATTCTTCTACCCTATTTTCAGGTAATTCTTCTCTTATTTGAGAAGTAGAAGCTCTAGAAGGACTTCTAACCATATATCCTAATGGAGATATATGAAAATTTGATGATCTTGAGGACATAGATCTAGATATTCTAGGTCTAATCTTATCAAATTGTATCTGAACTGATCCTTCAGATATTTGAATAATATCAAATATATATATATATATATATATATATATATATATATATATATATATAGATTGATAGATAGATAGATAGATAGATAGAGGGGGGGGAGGTTCTATTAAAAAATATATTTTACCTAAGAAGACTAAGAAATGATCTTAGCCTTTCATTTCTTAATCAATGGCTAAGATGATAATATTATAAATAAAAATGTGGAAGAGTATTTTAGGTATGTAACCACTTTTGTTGACTTTTTTAAGTTTTCCCCTATTTTTTGAATATTTATATCTTTTTCATTACCATAAAATCAAGCATTTTTTTTCTCTTTAAATTGAGTATATTATTGCTATATTTTTTTAAAAAAAATTATATGAAATTGTGATGCATTTTAATGTTTTTACGCTATATTTCATAAAACAGCACAAAAATATGTTGTATATCATAAACAACACAAAAATATATTGTATTTCATAAAACAACACAAAAATATGTTGTATTTCATAAAACAACACAAAATTATGATTTATTTCATAAAGCAGCACAAAGTTATGTTGTACTTCATAAAACATCAGAAACTTGTGCTGTATTTCATAAAACAGCACAAAGGTGTGCTGTATTTCATAAAACAGCATAAAATTATGCTGTATTTCATAAAAACAACACAATTTATGTTGTTTTGCATCAAACAACATTGTTTTATCCTGTATTTTATCAAAAAAGCACAAAATTGTGTTATATTTTATAAAAACATCACAGTTTTGTGTTGTCTTGCATCAAATAGCACAGTTTTGTGCTGTTTTGTTAAATAAAACAGTTTTGTGTGGTTTTACTTAACATGTTCTATGTGGTTTTACGTCAAAACAACAAGGTCTCATGTGTTTTTCTGTAGTGTATTATGTCAAAATATCAAACAACATAAAAATAATACTTTCTTTGCTATTTTAATGTTCACTATTTACGTTAATATAACACGTTTCGTGTTGTTTGGTGTTAAAACAACAATCTATATATTATTTTGTGCTTGAACAATCAATGTGACAACTAAGTGTGATAAAATGAATGACATTTGAGTACCATTGATCATTGATATCATCCTCCGTCATTATTCATTATCTCTAATTACCACTATCATTGACTACCAAATCATTCTCCTAAAATACTATCGACTAATACCCACCGCTCAAGTTAACATCTCCAATCACTGATCGTTGTTGTATGTAATTATGAATTTTAAGACAACGAGAGACATTTAGGCTTCGGTTGTATTTTGAGATTAATTTTTTATAGGATTTGTGGGTGAACAGTGTGTGTAAAAAAATATGCTACATTTTAAAAGAAGAAATAGAATTAAATTAAATGGTTAATAGACAAAAATACCCTTTAACCCTATTTTCTAGTTTTGCCAAATGTCACCACCTCATTTCTTCTTAGCCTTCTTAGACAAAATATATTTTTTAGTAGAACATTCCTATCTCTCTATACACACACACACACACACACACACACACACATATATATATATAGGGATCCATTCAATTAAAAACCATAAAAATAGAAAGAACTATAAGAACCATTTTAAACCATAGATTAGGATCATCAAGGGTCTTAATTAATCAGTGGCAAAAAAGTAATTAAACCAATAAGTAATGGTTAAATAATTACATACGTAAGGGCATTTTTGAAATACAATTTTCTATGATCGCGGGCATGCAGTTAATTTTCTTTTTTAAAACTCTCAACATTAAATGGCATAGATTTAATGTTTACATTTTTTATTAATGAATTAATTAATATGGACCACATGTTGCTCTGTATAATCTGTTGAAAATATACCAACTTTAGCAATGAAAAACTTAATTCGTTCATTTCTTAAAATGAGTCGTTCATTTTTTTAGTGTTTGGGAGTTGGTAAGATATTAAGGAATGTTCACTTTTTGTTTTGTTAGTTTGATAAATGTTGTCCATGTGTATTATGTTTACAAATAATACAAGCGAAGATATTTTTATGTAACATCATGTAATTATTTTTTATGATATAGGGTTTTTAAGTTATGTTTATGTATTAACGTATATATCTGTATTTGGTGAAGAAACTTGTTGCGTTAATAAAATACTTGTTTTTTTTAAAATACTTTATCAATAACATATTTTTATTAAAACAAATCTAACTACGTTTTAGAAGCTCATTTGATTTATTGTTTATTTTAAAGACAGAGAATGCATAACTGCATTTACATAGAATGCATATGCGCACTTCCATCGACATAATTATATAAAGTATTTAATATGGATCCATATAAAGTTTCAAGTTATTTTTGTGCACTGAATATATGTATCATATCATACAAGCATATATGCATTCATGTATATGTGCATATATGCATAAATCTATACATGCATATATGCATTTAAAATATCAACAACATATGTAACTCGTAAAGTTATGTGAATTTTTTATATTGCATATATGCATACATGTATATGGGCATATATGTGTACATATATATGTGCATACATGCATATGTGTATGCTTGCATTAAAAATAGGAACAAATATGTAACTTTTAAATCTATATGAACATGTATATTTTATTGCATATACGCATACATGTATACGTGCCTATAATGCGTACATTAATACGTGCATATATGCATGTGTGTATGCTTGCATTAAAAATAAGAACACATATGTAATTTTAAAAATTATACGAATATATAAAAAATATCTTTAAGGCAATGTATGTGTCCATACATCATCTCAAAACTGGATATCTCATAGAAATGGTTATACAATTGATCCCGTTAAAAAGTCAAACCACATAGGAACTTAGAAATAAGTTTCGTTTAGTTGCATATATCATTAACCACACCATATAAACAATACTATTTTTTTTGAAAAAAGCTCGTTAATAATTAATAGACATATAAAATCAATAGAATATTCTTACTTTGTAATAGGTAGTTCAAAAATCTACTCTTGAATTCATATACAAATAAAAGCTCTTTAAACTCATAACAATATGTATTAAATTCAAACATAATAATGACTCTTAATTGGTACTTATACGTCAGTTACATGCTTGCAAATACTGATATATTAATTCTAGTGCGTATGTTTCAAAATGCGTTTAATAAAATAATATTAGTATGTTTTTAAAGCATCTATATTTTTCAGAGGCTATGAGATATTTTTTAATGCTTGTCATATAATTTTAGGCATATAAAAAAATAATTAAACACAAGTTTGAAAGCTTATATACTTCATTTTATCATTAAACTCTAACATAATTTTTTTATTAAAAAAGAAAAAGACGGGTTGAACTTTAGACTTTAGAGAAGCGTAATATTAAAAAAAGTAATATATAAGAGGAAATAACGAGAAGTCCACAAGATGTGGCCTTTTTAATTTCTATGAGAATATGAAAACCACCAAAAAGCAGTTATTAACAAACATTTTAGAAATTACCATAATAACCATTTTAATTTTTAATAAATTAAAAATAAAAAAAATAAATGGTTAAAAATGATTCTTATAGTTCTTTCCATTTTTTGGTTCTTATTTAAAAATCCCTCTATATATAGAACCATCATTTTAAAATAAAACCAAGAAAACCATTGTCAACTAATCACATAATTTCTAGTATTTTTTTATTATTAAAAAGGTATTTTAGTAAAGTAGCATATCTCCTATTTTAGGTAATTACATCTTTTTAGAATTTAAATCCATTATTTAGTGACTTCTTTTTTATAATATCGTTTAACATATTCAAACAAGATGAAATTTCATCTGTAGATTTCTTCATCATCTCTAAACCTCATCATCATCTCTAAACCTCATCATCATCATTTTTGGGTTTTTCATCAGCGCCATTTTTTACAAGATTATACCCATCTCATCAGCGCCATATAAATATATATATTGAACAGCAGATGACTCCGAACCTGACGATCTATCGGAAATGGTTACCCTGACATAGCCGTCAATCGTAAGTCATACCCCCCAGATACGCGAGAACCGGATTGAATCCGTAAACCCTCGCCCCCCATCAGGATCGAACCCGGGATGAAACCCCGAGCCAAACCCTCATTTGGATGCCGCAAAAGTTAAATGGTGAGGGTGAGATTTGAACATGGGTCACCTAGTACACCAGATCAACGCTTTAACCACTCCACCACTTACATCATTGACTGCTAATTATATATTTAGTAAACTGTATTTAAGTGAACATTGATTTACACGTTTTCTAAGCACAAAAGCGTACAATCCCATCGGGCTACTCATGCTCCCTCTTTCCTTTTTTCTATATTTTTACATTATATAATTACTTTTAGATATTTTGTTTTTCTATTATAATGCTTAAAATATTATGCTCTTAAATTCTAAGTATACATTTACTACGTGCTTATTTTATGGATCAATTGCATATATATCATTGTAAATATCATTTAAATGCATATATACCAAACAAAAACTTTAATTGTATATATATCCAATTTATTGTTATGATAATATTACCCTTCCAAAAAAATTAATAAGAACTTACACATGGATATGTCCTTAAAGAGTTTTAGAGGATGAAATATGTTTTTAATCTATTTGTCATTTATAAGGTTGGTAAGAGGAAATTTGCCAATTATGAAGTTTTAGTAAAAATAAGAGCAAATTCGTCATTATATAAACCACTTTTAATGAAAATAAATAAATTTGCTAATTATGAGGTTTTGTAAGGGATATATGCATTTAAAATTTTTGTTTGGGTATATATATGCAATTAAAGAGTTTCAGAGGGGGAAATATATTTTTAACCCTTACTTTTATTAATGTTTTGATTAAAATTTTTTTGCATACCAAGCCAGGTCAAATATAGTATCATCCACATTTTCACTTAAACTGATAAAAATACAACGTTTTTTTCTTAATTTTTGTATTTTTTCCTTATTTTTTGTATTTTTTCTTAATTTTTGTATTTTTTCTTAATTTTTGTATTTTTTTTTAATTTCTGAATATCACATTGTGACTTCATTATTTTTATCTATGTTTCGATGAACATTTTACTCAAAACTAAGCCGAATTAATTGTAATATGCTTTTACATTTTTTTTCAAATGTAGTTCGTTGTTACTTAACCCTCATTTTCGCAACAATGTAATTAAAATTGCGTCATGTATTCACATTTCGATATAAACATTATTAAAATCCATATGTCGTGATGCGCTGCATAACCCACCAGTTACGCTCAATTTTTTCGTAACATCTAAAAGCTCATTTTGAGAAGATATTGATTGAAGAAGAATTGCTAACATGGATGTGTCATCCAAGTCCAACTTGGCCTAATGTTATCTTTAGGCCCTCAAATGGTTGTTCGTATGGCCTAATGTTATCATATGCCATCGATAAAGCAACGTAGAAATGAGACCATAAAAACATTCGTGATAGCGACTGTGGATAGGTGGTGGTGGTGTGGCTGAGACATTTAATGCATTGATTAACTTCAATTTGTGGTCCTTAATCAATTTTGGGGAAATCACCAAAATAATATTTTCTTAAGTATAAAAAATAATTTTTTATAAGTATTACTATTTAGAAAGAATAATTAATAGATTCTAAGATTTGAAAAAATTGATGTTGTAGTAAACACCACTTGTACGATGGAACACTGGTGACCGTTGGATCAGGGGCAAAGCTTTTAAGGGGCCCGGGGGGGCCGCCGCCCCCCTATTTTTTCGTCCATAGTGTTAAATTTTAGCCCGATAGTGTAAATTTTTGACCCGGTAGTGTAAATTTTTATATAAATATCGAGTTCGCCCTTCTGAAAAAAAATCATTTCGCCCCTGCCCCCCGACAAAGTTGGTTAAGCTCCGCCACTGCATAGGATGTCATATACGTCTTAAAAAATTGATGTTTTAATAAACACCACTTGTACGATGGAAGTTGGAACAGTGGTGATGTTTTAATACGAATCGTATGCTGGAAATTTCAACGGACCAATAACCATCTTTTGCTTGGATCACACAATTCAAGCTTTGTTTTTTCAACGTCATCTTCATTGTTTCGTAAGTCTTATACCGTAATTTTTTCAAATTTTATGACTAAACCTGCATTTTTTACTACTAAGAATGAAATGTGAAATTTAAGCAAATTTTAAAGACCAACCATGTAATTTACTCTAACATTTATTAATCTGTAAAACTATTGCAGTGATTTATAACTCCTATCATACTCTGATCTAACTAGCGAATTTACGATACACACAATTCTTGTTAGACTCAAATACTAGTAAATCTAAGAGATCGATAAATATAAATCCTGACCAACTTAATCCGTACGAATGAGGCTACTAAAACTTCATTTGTTTGCTCTTAAGCTGCTTCTTCTTATCCTCTTGAAATTCAAATTATCCATAACATCCTTGATTTTTTAAAGACCTCCTTAGTTCTCTCCAATAATCTCAAACACAATTATCCAATAAAAGCTAATGTAAAATTTGTTGTATAGCCTCACATAGATGAGATGAAAGGATGAAACTAGTGATAATGTTAAGATTGGTCTCGATTGTGGTGGAGGTATGTTTGCGGCTACTACTATGAATAAAAAATTAAGTAATCGATTGTTTTGATCAGGTACGAAGAATAAGAAGTGGGCTAAATTAAAAGAAAATTTAATTTCAGTTTTGTTTCCTAAAGTTTGATAAAAATAATTATTTTTCTTTAAAAAATTGAAAATATCAATTTGCATTAAAAAAATTCTATTAGTTGTTTCAATTTTAGTATAAAAGCTTTATTATTTTGGATTTAAGTTAAAATAACTAATGAAACTTTTGGATTAAAATTAAAACAAGTTATAAAACTTTAGGAGGTAAATTGATATTTATAATGTTTTAAAGGAAAATAGTTACTTTTATCAAAACTAAGTAAGCAAAACCAAAGTTAACTATTGAAAGAAGGAGGAACTTGTAGATTTGAGCCTTCATATAAACAAAACATAAAAAGAAGATGGAGACGAATGGGAGATGAAAAGATGGCGATGATCTACCGACGAACAAGGACGGCGAGTGGAAAACGGTGGAGAACCGGAAGAAAAAAGCCATCCCAAATAACATTAACGTGATCACGTTCTTTCTCAACAACCTTCCTGCAAACATGACCAGCAAAGATCTCTGGATTGAATGCAAGAGACTTGGACAGCTAGTCGACGCTTTCATTCCGAAGAAGAAGTTAAAAAGCGATGGTGGAAGCTTCGGTTTTGTAAGATTCATGAATGTCAGCAATATTCACCCTCTCTTGCAGGATCTTAACGGTATTAAGGTAGGTCATCTAAAAGTATCTGCGAATGTAGCTAAATTCGATAAAGCGGGGAACCCAATTGACTACTCAAATGGCTTAACAAAAACCCTCCGGTGACATCTCATCTTCCTACTGGTGGCCAACACAACAATCACCCCACAAAGCCTCGGGATACTTACAAAGCGTCCTCTTAAACTCTACACCAGTACCAAGCTCCGGTGGTGATGAACCGGTGGTAAGGATTCCTAATGATTTTGAACCGTTAAATAGTTGGAGAGGTTTCTCGTTAATGGGAGAGGTGCTACACCTTGACATCCTGGATAATTTAATGGTCCTCCTCAGCAAAGCATGCAAGTCCTATTTCGATTTGAGATATTTGTGGGGATTGCGGGTTTTAATTTCATTCAAATCGTCAATTGAGGCTAAACAATTCCTTGACAACATGTCTGCGGAGTGGAATCAGTTGTTTTCTACCTTGGAGTTCTGGGATGGGCAACATGTTCATCAGGATCGTATTGCATGGTTGAATATTCGTGGGGTTCCAATCCAGTTCTGGGTTCCTGATATTTTCAATGCTATCGGTAGTCATTTCGTAAAGGTTGTCGTTCCATCACAAGCTTCAATTGAGGATGGGAATCTATCTTATGAACAGATTGGCGTATTGGTGAATGAATTCCATCCGATCTCAGCATCGTTAAAAATTGTCTTAAGGAACGTCTCTTTTAAGGTCATCATCTCTGAAGTCGAACGTGGTTGGAGCCGGAGTTCATATCCCCGACCTCGCATACTCCGTCGACGCACTCGGTGTCTCCGGTCAGATAGCAGCCAGTGGCTTCGAATAATGAAAGGACAAAAGACAACTTTTGGGGTTTCCAAGCTCCTAGGGAAGACAATGTGAACGCCGCATCAGGCGATCATAATGATGGGAGTAACCGTGCATTTAATGAAGATTCTGAGGGGGACAAAGAAATGCCCACAAGCGATGGGGGCCCGGACACGCAATCGGATAACAGGGCCCATGTCTCCCAAAACCGGGCTAGCCCACTCCCTTTTGGAAGCCATCATCACGTTGTTAGGCCTGAGTCCCTTGGCCCCGATCCTTTTGGGTTAAATGATCTTATATTTAACATGGGATCTTTTAACTCTAAGAAAAGGAAAATCAAATCAAGATCTCCCCTGATTAAATCTAGGGCTTCCATCGTTTGTGGTGAACCTAGGAGGAATATTCGGAGGAAAGTGTTGAATCCTTCCAGAACCAATGTTTCCTTCTCGAATGAGCATCCCAATTCACCTCGTATATGCTACGACTCAATCTCCCCGCATGAAGATGATGATGTTCCTGTAAATGATGAGCCGATGTCTCCTGGCAAGTCGCGCTCAACAGTAAACTCCGTTGACCTGAATAAATCCCCGGCACATGGAATTAGTAAAGAAGAGAGGATCAAGAAGGAGGTTCAAAACACCATTGAGGTTGGATCCTTACTCAGAATCGATCTCTCGCAATTCTCTGATCAGGATCAACAGTTGGTGGTTGATGGTGCTGATATCAACGCCTTATAATGGATTTGTTAAGCATTAACATCAGGGGGCTAGGTGATCCGAAGAAATGCAATTGGATCAAATCTCTCATTTCTGAAAACAAAATCAATTTCTTAGGTGTCCAAGAAACTATGTTGGTGGATATATCCAGGGTCCCAACAGTTAGCATTTGGAGTTCTCGGGTAATTGAATTTGAATTTGTTCCGGCTTCTGGACGATCCGGGGGCATTCTTAGCATGTGGGATCCGCAAGTTTATAATATGATGAGTTGCATCAAAGAAAGATACTTCATTATCACCCTTGGAAGGATGAGGGGCTCTAATGTTCATTTAAACATTGCTAATATTTACGCCCCATATGAGCGACCTCTGAAGAAATCTCTTTGGGAAAATCTAACGGTTATTATCAAGAATAACCCTGGCATGTGGATTCTATTTGGGGATTTCAATGAGGTTAGACATACGGATGACCGCCTCAACTCCGACTTCTCCTACCGCAATGCCCTTCTATTCAACGAGTTCATTGATCAGTGCAATCTGATGGAGTACAACATGGGGGGAGCCAAATACACCTATCTCAATGACAATGGGACCAAAGCAAGTAAAATCGATCGCTTTCTTGTCAATGATCAATATTTTCGTGCCTGGCCGGATGCGGTACTCATGGCCTGGCCGCGGAAATACTCTGACCATCGTCCCTTAACTCTTTCTATATCTGCAATAAACTCGGGTCCTAAACCATTCAAATTCTTCTCTTCGTGGTTGAACTGTGAGGGGTTGGATGAAGTGGTGTTGCATGCTTTGAGCAGGCCTGTTTATGGTGGCAATCCTGATGCTTGATTTGCCTCTAAACTGAAAAATGTGAAAGCTGCTATCAAATAGTGGAACTTAGTTAGAAAATCAAAAGAAGAAGCTGTCTCCATTGGGCTCACCGAAAAGCTCCAAGATTTAGATACAATTGCTGAACTCTTTGGGCTCACCGATGAAGAAGGCTAAGAAAGGATGAGGATTAAACAAGCTCATTACGACATAGATCATGCAAAAATTATGGACGTCAAACAAAAATCCAGGGTACGTTGGGCAGTGGATGGGGACGAGAACTTGGCATTCTTTCATGGATTAATCAATTCCAGATCCTCAAATAACAAAATTAATGGATTGCTTATCAATAACACTTGGGTCACTTCTCCTTGTGATCTTAAGAAAGAGGCTTGCAAATACTTTGGGGGAAGATTCCAGGAAAAAATCACATCGAGGCCGGTTTTAGACTGTTATGACATCAAGGGATTATCATCCCCGAGGCTGCCAATTTAATTCGTCCTTTTGACATCGATGAAATAAAATTAGCTGTTTGGGAGTGCGGGAAGGATAAAGCTCTTGGTCCAGATGGATTCAATTTCGCTTTTATTCAGAAATTCTGGGACAGCATTAAGATTATATTCTTGACATCATGGAGGCGTTTTTCCATTCGGGTAAAATCAGTAATTCAAATTCTTCCTCCTTTATCGTCTTGATTCCTAAAACTCAAGACCCGGTGTATCTAGATGAATTCCGTCCAATATCTCTTGTGGGGTGCATTACCAAAATCATTTCTAAAACTTTAGCTAACAGGCTCAAGCATGTATTGCCATCAATCATTTCGGATACGCAAAATGCTTTTCTTGCTAAGAGAAGCATTCTTGATGGGCCCTTGGTTGTTAATAAGATAGTCTCTTGGCTCAAGAAATCAAAATCCCCGGGTTTACTTTTCAAGATCGACTTGAACAAAGCATTTGACTCCATTTCTTGGCAATTCATTGATTCTTCTTTGGAACATATGAAATTTCCCCCAAGATGGAGGTTATGGATTCGGGGCATCCTTCAATCTGCCAAGCCGCTGGTCCTTATTAACGATTCACCTTCCTCTGAATTTCGTTGCACGAGAGGTGTAAGGCAAGGCGATCCTCTATCTCCCTTTCTCTTCCTAATTGGAATGGAAGCTTTCAACTGGATGGTGGAAAAGTCCTGCTCCATGGGGATCTTCAGGGGCATCCAACTCCCAAATGGGGGCCGAGTATATCACACTTTCTGTTTGCTGATGATATTATGGTTCTAGGTGAATGGTCAAAGACAAATCTCATGAATCTTATGAGAATATTGAGATGCTTCTACCTAGTATCGGGCCTTGAAATAAATATTAAGAAACGCAATCTCATTGGCCTAAATGTACCATCAAATGAAGTGAGCTTATTTGCATCTTGGTTCAAATGTAAGACGGGTAGTCTCCCTCTTAACTACCTTGGTCTTACCGTGGGAACGAACATGAACTTAGCCAAAAACTGGAGACCGGTTATAGATGCTTTTGAATCCAGGCTATCATCTTGGAAATCCAAACTCTTATCAATTGTTGGGAGAGTGGTATTAATTAAGGTTGTTTTAGAAAGTCTCCCCATCTATTTTTTTTTCGCTTTTTAGAGCCCTCGGAAAAGTTATCAATAAGCTAGAAAGTATTAGAAGAAGATTCTTATGGGGTGGCAATGACAAATCATCAAAAATCGCTTGGATCAAGTGGAATAAAGTATGCGATTCAAAAGAAAACGGGGGTTTGGGTATTGGTTCTCTAAAGGATCTGAATATTGGTCTTCTCACTAAGTGGTGGTGGCGTTTCAAAACGGAGGCCGCTGCGCTGTGGAAGCAAGTCATTGGATGCCTTCATAGGGATGCCGGGGACCCTTTTCGTGCTACGGTTGGGAAAATGCTACCGGGTGTTTGGAAAAATATCACCAATATCAAGTCTTACTTATCATCTCAAAGCATTATCATGGATCAATTATTCTCACTCTCCAATGGTGAATGGTTATGGAAGGGTGATAGTTCGATGGTCTTCTCGGTTAAGTCCATGAGAAACCTGCTTTGCCAGGTCTCTTCTCCTCAGGCGCTTTTTATCTACGAATGACCTTCTTGGGTTCCCAAGAAAGCCAACATTCTAGCATGGAGATCGGAGATGGATAGAGTTCCCACCAGAGACGCTCTTAGCAGAAGAAACATCTTGATTAATTTCATATTATGTCCTCTTTGTGGTCAGCTTCCGGAAACTGTGGATCACATTTTCATCTCATGCTTTTACGCCTCAATGGCCTGGGCATTCGTATCGACTTGGTGTAAGCTACCCCCTATTTATGCCTTCCATATTAAGGATTTGCTATCCCTTCATAAGGCGGTTAACCCTTCAAAAAGGAGTGTCCTACAAGCGGTGGTGATCACCACCTTTTGGTGCATCTGGAAAATGAGAAACGGAGTCGTTTTTGAAAACCTGGATCCTTCGGTTAAGAAAATGGTGGAAGCATCAAGGCTCTCGGATTTCTTTGGGTGAAGAATCGTGGGAAGCTCGATAAGTTAGATTGGAATGCATGGGTTAGTTTTAATTTTTAAAGTGTTTTGTTTTAATTGTTGTAATATTGCTGGTTTAATCCCTGCTGTAATATTTTCTCATGCCTAGTGTCTTACTAGCATGACATATATTGGAGTATTGCCTTTCAAAAAAAAAAACTATTAAAAGAATTTAAACTCAATTAAGAGGTTTCTTGTAAGGATAGCATGAAGAATTTCATGGCATCAAAAGTCTGTGATTGTAATTATGGTTTATTGAACCGTACCAAAATAACTAACTTTCTTTTAACGCGTGAGGTACATTCATTAGTGCTAAGTTATGGTTTTAATATATTATATTCTTATAATCAAACATATTTTTTTTAATTACAACTTTAAAAAATATAATTGGTTTTCTTTCTTTTTTTTGTTTTAAATTCAAAATATACCTTTGCTCTAAATTCAGAATATACATCTGCGAGGAGCTTATTTATATCTATGTTTCGGTGTAAGTTTCGTGTGAAACCGACCTAGGTCAAATATAATATACTTATATTCTTTTTCACAACTAATGTAATTTAAATTCGTGAATACACCGTTACAATGTAATCATTTCTACATACACGTCGATATAAATTTTATTCACATCTTAGCTCGTGTAATTCGCAGACAGACTCACAGGTCAAATACTTTTTTTCAGGACAACATAGTGATCTTTATATTTCAAATATATCATTACGGTGTGTTTATTTTTATCTATATCTTGATATAAATTACATTAAAAACTGAACCCGCGCAACATATAGACAAAACCAGCTAGTTCATTAATCGATAATGATTTTCCTCCTTCACTACAAAGGTGTTAAAAAATTACAAGGATAAACATAAACTACGATCCTAACAATGTCTAAATTAGACAACTAATAAACTTAGAGATAATGATTAACAAACAAACTACATACAATCAAATAATAACTATTTATAATTCTCGGCTAATACTTCGGTTTAAAGCTAGAAAACGAACCCAAACCAAAACTAGAACTAAAAGAAGTACATACGCGTTATTATTATTGGAATATAAAATTTTGGATCCAATCTGTGACACCTACATTATCCCACATCGGCCGTGGACAGCAGAGATTCCTGGTTCATAAGGAATGCCCTGCCTCTAATATCATCAACGTGTTTTGTTCGTATTGGCTGTGGATGAGAGGAGAACTCCATAGTTAAGCGTGCTCAGGTGGCAGCAATCCAGGGATGGGTGACCTCCTTGGGTAGTTTTCACTCGGGCAACCAAAAGCAAATCCGTGAGCTCCTCGTGAGCAAAGCGGACAATATTGGTGGTATGAGGGGCCGGGTGTTACGCAATCGCTAACCATTAAAGTTTTCGGTGTTTTGACATTTCACCAAACCATAAGCTTGAGTTATGACTTATCGTCCTAATGGACAGTCTAACTTTGTTATCGTGGTATTGATAACTTGTATTTAATAAACCTTTCGTTCATAACTGATCTTAATGTCGGTTGCAAGCCCAAATTGACAACAATTGCGTTAGTTCATCAGCACATGTTACTTTCTTATGTGGTCATTTCAAATTATCATAGCATAGAACATAGTACTCAACCTAATAAATGTTGATACGACATTACACGGTTGTGGATGTTATATCAACACACTTGTTGAATGCACATAAGCTATTGCCAATGGCCCTATCGATTCAAGTTGAAATTCATATCAACCTTCTGTTCACGAGAGTGAGAGACACACCAAGCATAAACTGTGTTTCCTTTACAATAATTAAACTTTTAGTTAACCCCATATTAGATATTTAATTACTTGTCGGATTATTATATATTTCAACTGAAAATGAAACTTTATGATGTAATCGAGTCGGACCCAAATATGTCCAGATTCGTAGCTATATGCTTTAAATCAAGTTTCGTTAGCTAAAATGGTATAACCATGAAAGCCCGTCCCAATAAGACATATTGAAAGTAAAATGATATACATCACAACTAACTAATTGGTTGTGGGTTTAAATTCTGTAAAGTAAATTTGTGGTGATTTTAGAAGTATAGTATGTATACAATAAAGAATAATTGTTCGTCAGTTAAAAATAAAAGAGTAATTACACGGTTAGTCCCTGTGATTTCATCAAAACTTTGGATTTAATACCTTATCTTTAAAAATTTTGGATTTGGTTTCCGATCTTTAGTTTCTCTCTTTTCTATGGTTCAAAATTTTAAATTTTGTTAAATATAAGAGTTAACTTATGCACATGAGTGGCACACCAGGGATAATTATGTTATTTTATTAGACTCTTACTTATATTAATCTTAAATCACAAATGAATATGCGTGATAGTGTGAACTGTGAGTCTGTGATTTGATTTGTTTGGTCGTAACTTCTTAGCAATTGAAATTGTCAAATAACAACAAACTGTTTAATTCAAGCTTTTCCATGTAGACTTTTGTTCTTCATGTAATGGTATAAAATTTCCATTTGACTATTTTTTTAATTCGAACAGATTATTTACGTGACATAATTTAGGAACATATGAACTGCAACATATTTTGTTTGGGAACAGGTTATGGGCTGATATTGTTTATCAACAGTAATAATACTACTAACATCATATTACACCAACTCAAAGTACACCAATATACAGTATTATTATTTGATACAAAGGCTACTAAAATAAGATACTAAAAATTACAAACTGCCATATGGTTTGATACCAACTTACATAATTCTTTTTCCATACCAAATTACTTTCTATTTGTGGATTGTCAAATGGTCCTTGCGTGTGTTTGGTGTGAGTATATCTTGAGAATTATTTTATCTATCGTTGGGTAACTGTGGCGTAATGGTGCTTAATTTGGTGGGGTATATTATATTTTAATTCATTTGTTTAAGTTTTGCATAGAGTACGTAATTCGGTTCTCAAGGGATTTTATTACATTCTAAGATTAAAATTAGTAGGAGTCTAAATAAATGACATGATTACCTTTGTTGTGTCACTTATAGTTATATGCATAGATTAACTCTCATATTTAACAAAGGTTATGTTTTGGACTATAAAAGAAAAAGAAATAAAAAAAGTGAGAACGAAATCTAAAATTCTTATAGATCATAGATTAAATCCAAAGTTTTAATGAAACCACATAATTACACTAAAAGTAATTATTTTTTCTCTTTTCTTTTTAATTAAATAATAGTTTTTATACATTTATCATTATTTTTTTTCTCTCCTCTACTTACAACAACTTTTAAAAATATTAAAAATTTTATGGATGTTGTATTATGTTTTTTCAAATATTGAGATAAACAGTAATATTTTTTTTCATTTTCTTCACTTTATAACCATTTACAACCATCTCATATATTTTAAGGAAGCGTGAGGTTATTCTACAAAGTGCATTTTTACTACAAAGTGTGAGAATACACAATGAGACTAAAAAAGTCACAAAAAAAATTAATATCTCACAATCTAAATCGAGTTTTAAAAAAGTACTTCGGAGCCTCTGTTCCTCTTGTTGTCCTCTTTCAGAAAAATAAATAAATAAATAAATTTTTCATTGTATCTTTATATGACACAATGACTTCATTGTGTCTTTTATATTGACACAATGACGTCATTATGTCTTTTATAATAACACAATAAAGTCATTGTGTCTTTCATAAATGACACAATAAAAGAAGTTAATTTTTTTATTTTTTTAATTTTTCATTTATTTTTTTCTTAGTGAGGGCGACTAGGGGAACAAAAGCTCCGAATTATTTTTTTTGAAATTCGATTTAGATTGTGAGATATAATTTTTTATATCTTTTTTAACTCATTATGTCTTATCATATTTTATAGCAAAAATACACTTTCTATTTGAGTCTTTTTTTTTAAGGAATCCATCTGGAATACTCTTTAAAGTTTGACAACATAGATGATGGATGTAGAGCACGTGGGCCGGGCCGAAACTCAAGCCCACTAAATTTGAAAGTCTTCCCGGATTCCAGATCACTCTGTCTGGACTCTGGACCCAGCAAGGTGCGGCCCATTTCTAAATACTAACATTTTCCATTATTTTGTTTTAGTTTATTTTTTTATATATTTCCCCTTATTTTGCCCTTTTTTTGTTTAGTTAATTTTTCTTGTTTTAGTTTGTATATGACTTACACATTTGACCTTTCCTTTTTCTAATTTTTAAACAAGGCTTCAAAGGGTAACTGGTTGGATCTGCATTTTATGGAGGATAAGGTAACATGAATATTTCCCCTCACTAACTACTTACTGTTTTCACAAATTGTTGGTTTAATGTTCCCTTTTTTTCCTAATTAACAGATTAAGCCAAGTCTTGACAAGGAGCGTGACCCCATGACGAGAATTATGGACTTAATGAAGGTATTAGTGGGGTGATTTTGATTGTGTTAAATATTTAACTCTATTGGTAAAATATTAGCTTAACAGAAAACGAGTCAAAAATCACATTTTAACTGATTTAATTTCATATAGTTTTTGTAGTCATATGACATATGACATTAAAAATGGCTTTAACCAACCTAAAACATGTCTAGTCCGCCTAAAAACGGCCTTTTCAATTTGTGTTCCTTGCTTAAAAAAGCCCTTTGCTTTTCAAGTGCCTTACGCCTTGAGACGATGAAATGAAGAAGATGATTGCAAAAGCCTGGACCGATATATGCTCGAGCTGGCAAGGTGGCGGATCCGATGAAGAGCTACAAATAGGTGTCTTCTGTATTTATTTATTCATTTATTTTTTTGAAACATAATAACAATTGGAGACCTTGCTGTTGGGATCAAGAAATAGCGTCTTCTGGACCATAATTTTGTAAACAATCTCTCTTGGTTTTAGATGATGGTTCTTTCTATCGGAACATTATTGTTTCATAGGTTTAATTTTCGTGTTCTCACTATGTTAGCGTTTTCTTTTTGTTGTGAATTGTATTGAGTATGTAAGTTTATGTGTAAAAGATGCTAATACAACACAAATGTTTTTATCATTAAATTAGAACTACTCCTTAACATTGTTATATTAAACCTTTGTCCTTTAGATGTGTTATCAAATATATATTTTCTCGGTTATTTAAATTATATGAATTTTTTATAATAATAATTTATGCTTGATATTTTGACAAATGACGCTTCTAACTTTCAGTTTTGTTACCAAAGATATTCCCAGTTGCATAATCATCACATATTTATGTTTGATTTCTACCCGAGTTTACTCACAATGATAATTGACTAATTGTGAATGAAGTGGGGAAATCTACAAACAAAATCGAGTGTATATATATTATGATTATTCTACGGATAGTTTTTTTGTAACAAAAGCGAAAATTAAAAGTGTTATTGGTCAAATTGTTAGTGTCGCTGATTTAATCGGCTAAATACTAATAGTTTAAATTATTAAAATCTAATTTGATTTTTTTATTATACAAGTCACGCTACATACCTTGAAAAAACTAAAAAGGGTAAGATATTTGGAAATTGCGGGTTCGAGTGGTAAAATATTTTTTTACAAAAATGAAAAGGTAGATATACTAAAGCCCATGCAACCCAACATCTGGGCCCATGCATACAGGAGTCTCTTACACATTGTTTGACCTATTATTCACAACTACACTTGATTTTCATGATTAATCACACTTTCAAGTATTAGTTCTTAACAAATTTCTACACACTTCTATGTTGAGGCTCTAGCAACAGTCAATGATCACATTTAGCAAGTCTTGGTCTTATTACAACTAAAATTTGAAAAAAAAAATTTAGCAAAAAAAAAAAACTGATAATGCTAGTAAGATCAATGACAATTGATCATATATACATGAAGTGCATGTGTTGACTGGTGAGTATCTAAAGTTATTAATCAAACCAAAGGATGAGACCCTTTATAAAAGAAAGCGAGCCGATCATCAGCCAACCTCGTCTTGTAGGTGCATGTTTTGTACTCGAACCAAGTGAACTCATGGTACAAGCTTTCTTCACCCGGTTCCATGAGTGACCCTAATGGTGCAATCTTCTCCATCAATGGCGGACCTCCAAAGTATATCATCGAAACCCTCGACTTCAATTTGTCAATAACCACTCGATGTTTTACGCTTTTGAACCTTCCATTTGTAATCACCTTCACTCAAATCAACAACATTATAATCAACAATTAAAAAGTCATGTCAAAGAATCTTAAAAATGGACAGGTTGAGTAACGGGTTGTGTTCAGACTGACCTGTAGTAAGTCATCAACATTGATAAAGAAAGAGGTGTGGTCAGGTGGGACTGCAACCCATGTTCCATCAGACAGACAGATCTGTAAGCCTGAAGCGGTGTTGGATCTTGCAATTGATATAAGATGTGGGTCCGTGTGTTCACCAAACCCGATTGGGTTAGTGGCTCGATGGTTAGGGTCAGGGTCCGGGTCCGGGCAGGGTGGATAGTGGTTCAGCCTGAAGACAGTGTCAGCCTTGTCATCACTTAACATCCTGCTTAACACACTACTGGGCTTTATGTTCAAGCCCTCTGCCACTAACTCAAGTATTTCACATCCTAGCTTTTTCACTGCTTCCACGTACTCTTTTGCTAGTGACCTTAATTAGTTTACAACATGCACAATCAAATATTATTCAACATAAAGTATTATTACAATAATTATCTCTTAAGCATGCATGATTATGTAAACTATATTATTTTAATTATAATATTGATGATCATATTTAAATTTATATACGTACACTAAAAGTATTCTAGGAAAAATTTTAATTTACTGCGAAAATCATAAGCTAAAAATAAATTAACTTATTGATCGAAGGTAATGTTGATCATTTAGTAGTTTAGTCGTAAGAGTCGAAATTATTTTTTGAGAGAGTTCAAATCTTGGTATAAGGTAGATTAGAACTTGGTGTGGTTTATATAAGTATGAGCAATCGACAGGTGTGTGAGTTCTCATTCTAATAAGATCGAATTAATGAGAAAAGAGAGTATTAGTTGTGCATCTATAACTTACGTAATAAATTTATTGTTTCAAATATCTAAAGTTAAATATATTTAAGACAAAAACTATAAGAATATTAATGTATATGCATGGAATATACATAGTTAGTAATACTTTAATTAAATGGTATATATGACTGGAATAAATGTTTTGAATGAATTGAGAAGACGACTATACGATGGCACTTGATATGTAAATATATTAGGATGGTAAATAAAAAACAATTATAAGAAAAGAACCATATGAAAGGTTTTCTTAGAATCTCACTTTTTGAGTTTATCGCTCCTACCTCTTTCATGCACTACGTACAATTGATTGATTAGATGACTAGTTTCTACTTGTGAAAACGGTTTAGTGTTGAACACATGCATGTCTAGATGTATAAATATTAAACATAAAATGATTGATATAAACACGTACTAAAGAAATCTTACGTAAACTTTTCGCTGTTTGTGGTGAAATCTTTGGAAGTAAAGAGAAGAAATTCGATCCATCCAACGTCCCCATTCGGTCCAATTGTTTTAGTCGAGTACCCCGATGGATTCGGATGAGAATACCTGTTCTTCTCGGACTGGCTCATGTTGAAGAAGCCCATGGTCTCGTTTTCAAGTTGTGACGTGAGCCAAAGTGGCACACCATGGTTTATGACCTTAAAGAAACCGTAGTCTTGACACGCTTTGACGATGAGGTTCTTCGCGTCATTAGGGCATGAAAGGTCGATCACCGGGATACCTGTAAAGTTCCATTCGTTGGTTAGAATGAGTTTGTTTGGTTTTGGTTTTGGTTTTGGTTTTGGTTTTGGTTTGATTTTGATTTTGTGATAGCATGACCATGTTGGTGTTTGGTGGCAACATAAAGGGGGGTCATATGCGTATTTATACACGTTAGAGAGCATAATGTTATTATTATTATTATTATTATTATTATTATTATTATTATTATTATTATATTATTATATTATTATTATTATATTATTATTATTATTATTTATTATTATTTATTATTATTATTATTATTATTATACTATTATTATTACTATTATTATTATTATTATATTATTATTATTATATTATTATTATTATATTATTATAATAATAATATATGTTGTATAATCTGTGTGTATTTTTTCTGTGTGCGCGTACACGTGTGTAAAAGATAAATATAAATTAGTTGTTTATATCTGCATTCGGTGAATGTGGTATGATGATTTATTGTGGATTGCATGTTATAATTTAATTCAGTTTATTTTCAATTTGGAAGAAAAAAAACATCATGCAATTGATTGTTTTGTGTTGACTAGTTGTAAACATAGATAAGTTCGGTTTGTTCTATGGTGTTTGAAAAAAAATAAACATTTTTTTAAATATTATAGAAATCAATTTATCTTAAAAGGTTTCATAATTCATTTTAGTTTCAATCCAAAAGTTTATTAGTTGTTTTAACTTAAACTCAAAACAATGAAGCTTTTGATTGAAATCAAAACAACATATGAATTAAACTTTTAGAGCTAAACTGATATTTTCAATTTAAAATTAACTTTTTTTAATATCTAGGTGATGTCAAAAACAACTTTCAGAATTAGAAAAATATTACAGTCATGTGAAAAAAAATGTCCTATACTTGACCTGGGTCAATTTAGAATAAAATTTCTATGCTCGTGTAGATAAGCATCAAGTAATTTGAATTTTATAAAAATAAAAATTGTATTTAAAAAGTTATAATGGAAAAATAAAAAACTTTTAAAAGTAATTATAATATAAAATATTAGTGATGTTGAGAATTTGTACATTGTACTTGGAGAGCCGGTACCTGTTCAATTTTAAAAAATAAATTATATTAAAATATAGATAAAGATACAACAAAAATAAAGCTAATGCAAGTCTTGTAATATGTTGTATTAAACTATAAAAAAGTTGTATTAAGGCCTTATAAAGATTACATTAGCCTAAATCAATCTTTTAATCAAAGGATGCATTAGATGAATTTGCATTAAATATAAAACAATTTTTTTTGTTAGACATTACAACTTTTTGTTAGCAAATACAATCTTTTTAAAGTTAACGCAACTTTTCAAAGGTTGCTTCAAAATAGTTGTATTAGAATCATTTTTCTAGTGAATTTTGTAATTGAAATTTCATAACATATTTATTATAAGATTATAAAAGGAAATGATATACGTTAAAACTTGAAAGTAATTGTACTTTTAAAAAGTATTAGTTTGTACATTAACATTACTCTATAATTAATTAATATATGTAATAAAGATTGGAAATGAACAGTATCTTCTACATCTCCAATCTCGATGTACACGTGTTCTCCTCTTATAATTTTAGGCATATGACGTGTTTGGATTTCTTCATATGGAGATCCCCGTTTTATCTCTCAGTTCTCGCTGCTGTGTTTCTTCGGCTCCTTCGAGTGGTTGCTTCGTGTTTCTTCGGTTCCTTCGAGTGGTTGCTTGCGTCGGTGAGTTCTCTTCTCACCCTTGCCTTTTCTTGCATTCATGGTTGTTGTTGACAATTCTTCATCCTTCGTTTGATTAGAATCAACCCGTCTCTCTGTGTTTCTGTGATTGGCGATGGTTTTAGGGTTTATCTTTGTTTAGATGTTTTCCACTCTAACGAAATACAATGCACGCCAGGTGTTTGATGAAATGTTTTCTATCTTTTAACTTTGGTGTTTGCTGAGATTTATTATACCTTCTAATTTCGTGTGTCCCCTTGGGGATACTAAATTTCCTGCTGTGAAAAATTCCAAAGCATCGTATAAATTTAGTAACTTTTTTACATATTTTAAAACAATTTATAATCGATCTGTTGTGACTTTGTTATATGGATTGCACATGTGCTAAATGGAAATCTTCTTTGAAATTCTATTCTGAGTTAGTAAGATTTATTGTTGTGTGAAGGCTTATTTAAGACCTAAATGTTGGTTGATGCAGGAGGTTATATGAAGCATTATGTATGACCTTATAGTTGGTTGCATTGGTTATTATTGGTTGTTGTAAAGGTTATGTGAAGCATTATTTATGAGATTAGTGTTGGTTGCATTGGTGTTTCCGAATCTGCAATGTTGAGTGGAACCGACACAGATGGTTTAACATGATGATACAAATCTTCGAGTTCTTGAAATGGGTTTTCTGATTTTCGGTTTACCTTCTTTGTAACAAGCAGAAATCCGAAGAATAAATGGAGGGAACTGTGTGAACAAACCTGTTTAGTATTAGGTTTCGTTCCTGGTCAATGCATCGATTGTTATCCGCTTGTGTTTCGATTCCAGGTCCATACCCGCCTGCTCAAGATGGTTCCTGTGTAAACTATTGAACCGGTGTTTTGTTTATATTGAGAGTTTTGTATATATGAGTATTATATCTGTGATTTATATATGTGTGTTTTGTATGTAATATATATTATATATGTACTGTGTTTCGTGTCTATATATTTTGTTTATACATATGTATTATATATGGCCGAATTTGTTATGATTCTACGGGGGCCTTATTCACTGGGGTAGAGATCCATCATCCATGTTATGTACACCCACTTTCATTAGTTAGTTTAATTCAAACTATTTTATTCCAAGTACACACAAGAAAAAGAAATTTGATGACACAAGAGATATGCATAAGATGGTTGCTGCACATTTGACCTGGTATCGGTTCAAAAACAAAAGGGAGCCCGATAATAAATAAGAAAAAGAAGAATTTGTTGGGTCCAAATTGTAAATGTGTATATTACTATAGAAAATTATATGTATATATAAAAGTTACAATCATTTTCTTTTCCTTTAAAACTTATCAGAGCCATTTTAATTAACTGGGAGATAGGTGTCACACCCCCGCTGATAGCGGAAACACGGGGAATGTGAGCTAGACAGGATCGTCATAACACATGGTATGCAATAGAGTAGCAATAATAATATGTTGACAAGCGTGTCATGACGACACCCGAACACAATTGGTGACTTGTGTCGTGTATAATCAATGTTCCCGACAGCATAGTCATAAGCATAAACATAAGAAGTTCATATAAACATTGATAATAGCTTGTGATGTACTATTCCCACAACTCGGGAACAAGTATACAAAAGGCCATGTTCAAGCTTTACAAAAGTAATAAACACAAAATGCATCCTAGGGTCTCCTCTAAAAGGCAGCACTCCTAAATCTTCAATTACCTTGTTCACCTGAAAAGAAATGCTCAAAACGGTCAACATAATTGTTGGTGAGCTTCGCAGGTTTTAAGTAATAAAAGATGTTACGATGAAAACAGTGAGTAAGTTTAATAAAAGTTACCGTGACTACACTTATGTATAGGCGGATTTACTAGTTATAAATAGCTACAGCCAAACCTAATGTTCGGTTCCTCACGGGAATTGATGGCTGTAAAGATAGATTCCAAAGTTTTTAGATAGTTATTAAGACGTAGCAAGATCCACACAGCGCATACGTATAGTGTATAACCAAACCAGTCCTTAGGTCCCATAACCGGGATTAATGGTTATATATAAAAGGTTTTCCATAGCATAATAAGTTTAACTTGACGTAGCAAGATCCACACAGCGCATACGTGTCAAGTTAAACATGACGTAGCAAGATCCACACAGCGCATACGTATAGGTTACAACCAAACCAATCTTTAGGTCCCAATTATCGGGATTAATGGTTGTAATGGATGATCGGCTTAGAAGAACCACACAGAAGAACCACACAGAAGAATCACACAGCCGAGAGCATCCAAGGTCAATGGCATTCACAAGTAGCATAAATCAACACGTAACATCAAATAGTTGTGCTTGGTAGTATAAAACCCCTAAGTAACATACATAGGGTAACATAGCACATAGTTCAAGTTCATATAGCAGCAAACAATCAGGATCATCATTTAACCCGGTTGAGCACATTCTTAGTATACGGGGATGCTCATGTATAGGGTCCTCCGTAGCATTCCTACCACATCCACGATATACATAGAATGATACCTAAACCAGTTACATGACATCCATTTATCCTTAGTATCAATCAACAAGTTTAGCAAGGTAAGTTACTCATATAAGTTGCAGCCAACTTCCACTAAGGAAGGTGCCTGGAATTAAATAAATAAGTGAGCATTCTTTTCCCCCAAGTAGAAATGTTTAAAAAGGTTTTATAAGCGTAAAAAGGGGCCACGAAACTCACTGAATAGATGATAGGCACGTATGATGAAAGATTCCGACGGTAGGATGCTATGAACAGTCAAACACCTATTGACAGTTACTGACAAGCATTAATAATGATCATAAGGCATAAGATGATATCAATAGGCTCGGGCAGTTTTGGTTCGGTCGTGGGTAGTACACACACAAGCAGTCACACGCATCTCAGACTAGGTTATTTTAAATAGTATGTGCCTGTTAATAGCGTTGACTTTAATCTTTGTGGTCAAGCTATGACGCTTTATTAGTATTACATTATCGTCGTGAGATCTCCGAAGAGGGGATCCATACGCACACACACATCATTAGTCATACCATAGGACCGGACGCACGACTGGACACTCCATTCGCACGAGTGGACTTTCAGTCGTACGAATTAGCTACTTTCGTACGATTGAACCTTCATTCGTGCGACTAAGCACTCAGTCGTACCATGCAAGACTCAGTCATACGACCCAACCTCCATACACACGATTGGACCTTCATTCGCACAAATCAGCTTCATTCGTGCGATTGAACATTCATTCGTGCGATTGGCCTTTCAGTCGTACGACTCACACACAATCGCACTCCATTTCATTCGCACTAACTCATTCGTATGACTTATTCGTTCGCATTCAATCGCACACACCCATACGCCTGACTTAGTCGTACGATTTGTCCAATCGCACGGCTCAGTCGCGTGACACACTCATACGCCCTACCTAGTCGCACGACTCA
The DNA here is from genome assembly GCA_024085815.1 of Flaveria linearis. NCBI lineage: Eukaryota > Viridiplantae > Streptophyta > Magnoliopsida > Asterales > Asteraceae > Flaveria > Flaveria linearis. Next base: position 116,037,916 of record CM044001.1, read on the forward strand.
TCCAGTCGCACGGCTCAGTCGGTCGGAAGGCCCAGTCGCCCCGTGCAGCAGGTCGCGACTGCTGGAAAGTGCAGGGCGGCCTTCGGCACCCGAACACGAGTTTTACACCACCAAAACTTCCAGAACTCATATTCTAACATGTCTAGACGTGAATCACACACTGGAACACAACACACAAGCCCACACGACCTCATGTGCTCGGATGAACCCGAGCACCCGAAACCCTAGAAAACGCAGTAGCTAAATCGAGCTAAATACGGGTCAAACGAGGTTATCTACCTGCTAGGAGTGAGTATTCACGATGATAACCAAGATTTGAAGACGAAAACGCAACAAACGTGATGAATTTTGGTGCTAGATTGGTGTAGAAATGGGGAAGAAGAAGAAGATCGATGAAGATGAAGATGATGTGAAGAAAATGGCTGGGAAATGGGTATTTATACCCAGCCTAGTTTCTCAAAATGTCAAGTTTAGTCCTCGCACTTTGCCCCGAGTTCCTAAATTTTGTTTCGGTTGAAAACGTTATAATTTAGTCTTGTTCTATTGATGATAAAATGTTATTAATGTTATTTATAAGTTAAAAATAATTTTATTCGTGACAATTATTTTATTATAAAAATGACGTGTTTAGTGTTAACGGGGCAAATCTTGGAGAAGCGTCTTAAGATAACGACAAGTCAAGCAACGTTACCACGCATATAAGGACAACTAAGTAAAACAAATATGGTATTCACGTAGTTGGTTTATCAAAATGAGGAATGACTGATAACAAAGGTTAAATCAAACATGCTAAATGACGGACCTTCGGTGACGGATGTCACAATAGGTCAATGATACTAAGAACACTTGCTAAGAATTACATTACAAGGTACAAGACCAACACAAGTTGTTTAGTACTTCAAACATCTTTACTGTAACAACCCGAGCGTTTGGGTCATATGAACTTCGCATTTCATATATTGTCAAACGAGTAAGTAATGAGTAAATTGTCTATTTAAAGTTTGAAGTTTTTAGATGAAATTTTTATGTTACAAGAGACCGCTTGAATATAATAATAATATATTATATTCGAACCTGCTCCGTTTTTGACGAAACTTAGGTTGACTCGTAGAGAAAAATAAGCTCGTCATAATGACATATTTGAAATTTCATAATATGCTATATATTAAAAGTTATAAGAGAAAAACGAGTTAAGCAGCTGAATTAATTATAATAATATAATAATATATAATAAAATAATAATATATAAAACTTCAATTGCAAGAGTTTACAACTCCTTCAGACGATTTGAACTGCTTTGAAACTTCCTCATCCCACATCGCCTCTCAAACCTTTTCAACTCCTTTCAACTCCTTTATAAATAGAAGCCTTAAGGTTGAATTTAGAACATAAGTTTCTTTGGGAACGCTCTAATATAAAGAGAATCCCGAGTTCTCAATACCCCGTTGGGTGTTGCTAGTATTCGTTTTGGTACTCGAGTAGGAGCGTGAGTAGGGGAGACTCTACATCAAATTACCGTAGATAGTTTTTAGGATAATACCTGATAGCAGTGAACCTGAGAAGATGATATCACTGACTTGATTGATTGAGGTGAGTTCCTCTGAACTGTTTTTCTAAAACGGGATGTGATGTTCTGATAACTGGTAATAATTGTAGAATTGACTATCAATAGCATCTGTGATATGTGGCAATGCTTGATAGGATGCTTGAGGGCTGCTTGTATGATTCTGCTTTAGCCAGTGGAGTTTGTATACATAGCCTGGTTATATGAATTTATACTGTGCTTACTCTGTTCCTATCTGTTTGCCATGGCTGTATCTGCTTGATGCAATAGTCAATAATAACATGTTTTGAATTTTGAAGAATGCCATGTTTATGAACTCACAAGCTTTATGCTGAGTCCCAAATGTTTTTATTTTATGGACACACATCCTAGGTGCCAAGTGATTGCAGGGATTGAAGATTTCGAACTAGTTTATAAGAAAATAAAGCTCTAGAATGTTGTTGAAGATTTGGATCTCTAGTATAGTTAACTGATGTAATGGTATTACCTATTATAATAGATGTATTATATGCTTTTGATGTATAATTAAAGTTAGACTTCCGCTGTGTATTCTCTGATTACTATGTGTTCTGTATACCCGATACGTAACGCTCCCCGGGGTAAGCCTGGGAGGCGGGTGTTACAAGTTGGTATCAGAGCCGTGGTTTAAGTGAACTAGGTATAAAGACAGTATCTACTCTTAACTAGGAAAGATGCTTTAAGATAATTTGATTAATTGCATAGGTATTGGGTAATGGGTTTTGGTGAACCATGGAGGATAATGGCTAGAACATCATAATTGCAATAGATAAGCAATGACACCTGGCCACTGTTATTTCTTGTCTATTAATACTATTATGTTCTGGATCATAATCCCTCATATGAATACTAAATCCCTGCTCCCTCATGTAGGCTTTGACTATGCCAAGAGGAGGAAATACTCATGGTAGGGGTCGTGGTAGGCCTCCTGGTAGTAGAAGGCAAATCATGTCATCTACGAACGATGATCATGAAAATCTTCATCATGCTGAACATGAGTCACAGCAATTTGCTGGACCACAATTCCAAGCAGCTGTAGCTGGCATATTTAGAGATGCTTTGCCAACTATTATCGCTGAGGTTATGAACGCCTCTGGAGGGTATGTGAGCAATAGTGGTAATGGGCAGGATGATCATATAAATAACACCAATGGTAATGGTGATGCTGCTATGGAAACTGAACCTAAGCAGGGTTGTTCCTATAAAGCTTTCAAGGGATGTGAACCTCCAATATTTGATGGCAAAAGAGATGCCATGGCGACTTTTCAGTGGATCCATGAGATGGAAGCTGTTATTGAAATTAGTGGATGCACAGCCATACAAGCCGTCATGTATGCCACCCACTCATTTAGGTCCGAGGCATTGTTTTGGTGGGACAATGTTAAGCAGGCTAAAGGATCTGGAGTTGTTGCTACTTTAACCTGGAATGAACTGAAGGAGCTTGTGATGGAAAAATTTTGTCCTGAAGTTGAAAGGGACAAAATTGAAAGAGAATTCTTACAACTACAGGCCGGAGCCATGACACATCGTCAGTACACGACCAAGTTTGACGAGATGGCTCGACTGCTTCCTGAGCGTGTAACACCTGAAGCAAAGCGTGTAAAAAGATACGTGTAGGGGTTACCCCCTCATATTCGACAGTTAGTTAAGATGTCTGCCCCCAAAACCTATGAGTCTGCAATTGCATTAAGTGCCATTGCATATGAAGAAAAAGGCATAATGACTGATAACAACAAAAGAAAGAGAAATGAGGATGGAAACCAGATGCCAAGAAAGGACAGAAAGATCACACGAAATGAAGGGAACCGTGTCAACAAACCGTGGAGGAACGATAAAAATGAGTCTTGGAGAAAGTATCAAGATTCCAAATGTCTTAAATGTCCAACAGATGATCATTCACGAAAAAACTGCCCGAAAATTAGATGCTTTAACTGTTGGGAGTATGGACATTTCCGAAGTGATTGCAAGAACCCTCCACAAGCACAACCTACGGAGAATCAGAACAAGTCTAAGGGTCGAGTGTATGTGTTAAAAGAAGCTAGAGATGAAACCATAGCTGGTACGTTTCTCATTAACAACATATATGCTAGAGTTTTATTTGACACTGGTGTAAATAGAAGTTTCATTTCAACTGCCTTAGTACCTTATTTGAACTTAGTACCACAAACTCTAGAATGTGCATATATTGTAGAAACAGCCAGTGGTGAGCGAGATAAGATAAGTCAAATCTTTAGGGATTGTTTTATCACCTTAGTTAACACCAAATTCTCTGTAAACTTAATGCCGACCATTTTAAGTGAATATGATGTTATTCTTGGGATGGACTGGTTGAATAAGAATTGTGCTCGGCTCGACTGTGAACATAAGACGATGACTGTACGTAAGCTAGATGGGGAAAAGCTACTAATTCATGGTAGTGATAGAAACCCCAAGGCTAGTATCATCTCAGCAATAAAGGCAGTGAAATGTATTCAGAAAGGATGCATAGCCTTTCTCTTATGCATAGTAGATGCTAAAAAGGAAATGCGGATAAATGAAATACCTGTAGTGTGCGAATTCCTAGACGTGTTTCCGGAAGATTTACCAGGACTTCCACCTGATCGTCAGATAGAATTTCGTATTGATTTAGTACCGGTGCTAAACCTATCGCGAAGGCTCCTTATCGCCTAGCCCCTTCAGAGATGAAAGAACTTATGAAACAAATTGACGAACTCTTAGAAAAAGGGTTTATTAGACCGAGTTCCTCACCTTGGGGAGCGCCAGTATTGTTCGTCAAAAAGAAAGATGGTTTAATGCGTATGTGCATTGATTATCGAGAATTAAACAAGTTAACTGTTAAGAACAAGTATCCTTTACCAAGGATAGATGATTTATTGATCAACTTCAAGGAGCCAACTACTTTTCAAAAATTGATCTTCTATTAGGTTATCATCAGTTAAAAGTGCACGAGGAAGACATCCTAAGACCGCATTTAGGACGCGTTATGGGCATTATGAATTTTTGGTTATGTCTTTTGGACTAACCAATGCTCCTGCAGCATTCATGGATCTGATGAATAGAGTTTGCAAGCCATACTTGGATAAGTTTGTCATTGTCTTTATAGACGACATACTTATTTATTCTAAGGACCAAGATGATCACGCTAGACATCTAAAAATGGTTCTAGAAACCCTTCGACAAGAAAAGCTCTATGCAAAATTCTCTAAATGTGACTTCTGGAAAAGAGAAGTTCAATTCCTTGGTCACGTAATAAATGAGAAGAGAATACAAGTAGATCCAGCTAAGATAGAAGCTGTGATGAAATGGGAATCACCGAAGAATCCCAGTGAGATTAGGAGCTTTTTGGGATTAGCAGGATACTATAGAAGATTTATTCAAGACTTCTCCAAGATTGCTACCCCTTTAACATCTTTGACTCGAAAGAATGTAAAGTTTGACTGGGGACCAAAGCAAGAAGAAGCTTTCAACCTTCTAAAACAAAAGCTTATTAGTGCTCCTATACTTTCATTACCAGATGGTAATGAAGACTTTGCAATATACTGTGATGCCTCATATAATGGTTTAGGTTGTGTGTTGATGCAACGTGACAAGGTTATAGCCTATGCATCACGACAACTAAAAGTTCATGAAAAGAACTATACTACGCACGACCTTGAATTGGGTGCCATAGTGTTTGCCTTAAAGATTTGGCGACACTAATTGTATGATACTAAGTGTGTAATCTACTCAGACCATAAGAGCTTACAACACATCTTTAATCAAAAGATGTTAAACATGAGGCAAAGAAGGTGGATGGAACTTCTCAATGACTATGATTGTGAAATCAAATACCATCCAGGAAAGACTAACGTAGTCGCTGATGCTCTCAGTCGAAAAGAAAGAGTTAAACCGATTAGGGTAAAAGTATTAAAGATAGATGTCAAGCTTAATTGGAAAGACCAAATCAAAAATGCTCAAACTGAAGCGTTGAAAGATGAGAATATTCAGGCTGAAAGAATGATGGGTAACCAGAAATTATTGACTCAAGGAATGGATGGAGTCCTACGATTTGGTCAGAGAATTTGGATCCCAAAATTTGGAGGTATTCAGGACAAAGTATTAGATGAAGCCCACAAGTCCAAATACACAATGCATCCTGGAGCAAACAAAATGTATAAGGATATTCGAAATCACTACTGGTGGCCTAATATGAAAAGATCCATAGCCCAGTATGTTGAGAAATGCTTAACATGTCTGCAAGTTAAGATTGAACATCAAAAACCAGCTGGTCAGTTACAACAGTTGGAGTTGCCAGTATGGAAATGGGATAGAGTTACCATGGATTTTGTCACGAAACTTCCAAGAACACGAAAAGGATATAATGCTATATGGGTCATGGTTGACAGGCTAACCAAATCAGCACATTTTCTACCCATAAGTGAGAGCTATCCAATAGAAAAACTAGCCAAGATATATATTGATGAAATAGTAAGTAAGCACGGGGTGCCTTTATCCATTATCTCCGATAGAGATAGCTAATTCACTTCCAGATTCTCAAGTTTCCAAAAGGAACTTGGAACCAAAATCAGTTTAAGCACTGCATATCATTCTCAGATCGATGGTCAGAGTGAGCGAACAATTCAAACTTTAGAAGACATGTTGCGTGCTTGCGTGATTGATTTTGGAGGTAGCTGGGATGATCATTTGCCTTTGATTGAATTTTCTTATAACAACAGCTACCATTCCAGCATTAAGGCTGCACCATTTGAAGCCTTATATGGTAGGAAATGCAGAACTCCCATCTGTTGGACAGAAGTAGGGGATGATCAGGTGACCAGAACCGAAATTATTCTCGAGACAACTGAGAAAATCCAACAAATCAGACAACGACTAAAGGCTTCTCAGGATAGACAGAAGAGTTATGCAGATAACAGAAGGAGACCTTTAGAATTTCAAGAAGGAGACTATGTGATGTTGAAAGTCGTGGCCTGGAATGAAGAAAGATATTGCGGTTTATGTCTCCAAATGTCTCACGTGTGCAAGAGTCAAAGCCGAGCATCAACGACCAAGTGGTTTACTTGAACAACCTGAAATCCCTATATGGAAATGGGAACATGTATCCATGGATTTCATAACCAAGTTACCACGTACTCCTCATGGTCATAATAGTATATGGGTGATTGTGGATCGTTTGAACAAGACGGCACATTTCATACCTATACGAGACACCTACAAGGTTTCAAGACTAGCTTGTATATACATTGATGAAATTGTGAGTCGTCATGGCGTACCATTGCACATTATTTCCGATCGAGATGCTCGTTTCACTTCGCACTTTTGGTCATCTATGCAAGAACTCTTGGGTACTCAATTGGATTTAAGTACGGCTTACCATCCTCAAACTGATGGTCAAACCGAACGAACAATTCAAACCCTTGAGGATTTGCTACGATTGTGTGTCCTTGACTTTGGTGGTAATTGGGATACGCATTTACCGCTCGCGGAATTTTCGTATAACAATAGTTATCACTCGAGTATCAAGATGGCACCGTTCGAAGCACTTTATGGTCGTAAATGCCGATCGCCGATCTGTTGGACTGACATTGGTGAAAACTTTATCACTGGTCCTGAACTTATACAAGAAACGACCGACAAAGTTGCTACAATCCGCAAGAACCTTGAAGTGGCAAGAAGTCGGCAAAAGAGTTATGCCGATAAGCATCGTAAACCGTTGGAGTTTCAAGTTGGTGATATGGTTCTTCTTAAGGTTTCACCATGGAAAGGCGTTATTCACTTTGGAAAGAAGGGCAAACTAGCTCCGAGATTTGTAGGACCTTTCAAAATCCTGAAAAGGATTGGGAAAGTGGCTTATAAACTGGAACTACCTTCCGACCTTAGTGGAGTTCATCCTGTGTTCCATGTCTCAAACTTAAGAAAGTGTTTGGCCGACGAGGGTCTGCATGTTCCACTTGAAGACATTCAGATCGACGAGTCATTGCACTTCATCGAGAAACCTGTCGAGATTATCGATCGCATTATGAAGAAGACTAGGACCACAACTACTCCAATTGTCAAGGTTCGTTGGGAGAACAAGTGTGGAGCTGAGTTCACGTGGGAACGGGAAGCAGAGATACCCATATTTGTTCGTTTAGTTCATTTTTAATTTCTAAACGAAATTCTTTAAAGTAAGGGAGACGGTAACATCTTGTATTAAAGTTTATTTTTAATCAATGAGAAAGCTTATAATGTTAACTATAAGCCACACACTTTAGACTCTCTTTTTACCTCTAATGGCTCTGCCATTGCACATAAAGTAAACACTAAAGCGGTCAGCTTAATCGATGATGAATTTTCTTCTTTTGATTCTTTATCAAAACCTGAAAGTTCTCCAAGTGTCCTCATCTTTTCGTCTCAGCTTCCTCGTAAACAAATTTCGGGACGAAATTTCCTAAAGTAGGGGAGACTGTAACATCTCGTATTTCAGCGTTTAACCTTTTATAATAATAATAATAATAATAATAATAATAATAATAATAATAATAATAATAATAATAATAATAATAATAATATAATAATGATTATAATAATAATAATGAAAAAATGTCAGGGGCCAATTTTGTCAATTTGAAACTTCAAAAAGAAGTTTATGACATGAAATATCAACACTAAAACCGCAGGGACCATTTCTGTAAAATTTTTAAAACCCAACCCCCTTCCCCGATTTTCCGGCCGGTCACCGGCGCAACTCCGGCGACACTCCGGCGAGGCCAAAACGGCCAAATTATTCGATTTTTAACCTCGAAACCGTTTCCAATGCATTTGTCGGGTAGATTCGAACCCAATGCACCTTTAAACACGCGTTAATCATCGATTTAAGCATAACATTGGATTCAACTTTTTTTTTCTGACCGTTCAAAGCTAATCAACCCATTCAAACATCACTTTAGACAAATTGATTCAATCAGATCAAACTTTATCTAGCTATAAATTGAATACAACTTGCAATTCAAATCGAAAAAACCTAAACAACTAAAATCGATCATCACCTTCCGTCGGACCTGCAACTCTATCGAACACCATCTTCCGAATCTTCTAAACCCAAATTAACAGAGGGCTTTTGACCATTATCATCAATAGAAACTATCTGCAAAGTTAATTTGATTTCCATCGAGGTTTGATCATCATTCGGTTTCAAAACAACTGCGAACTGTTCTTCATCTATCCCCGACGAATTAGGTACCCAATCAAGTAATTAAGAGCATCATTGTACTCGATTTTACATGGGGATCAAAAGCCCCATGATTTAAATCGTTAACAACTCCGATTCGAACTCCAATTTTGGACCTGTTCGAGTTAGGGTTCATGGGATTTGGGGAGGGGATCGCGGGTTGTGCTTAAAACAATTGGGAACCATTCATAACCGCGGCTGCGGCCTTGGTTCACTGGTTTGGTGCATGTGTGTGTAAACAGGAGGTCCCGGGTTCGACCCCGGGCACCCCCATTATTTTTTTAATTGGCTTTTTAAGCCTTTAAAAATCATAAAAAATTCTGAAAATTTTAAAAATTTATTTTATAAACTCTAATTATTTTAAAAGTTATCCAATAATTTTCTGTAAAATTATTTCATTGAAAAAACTTTAATTTTTATATAATATCAAATAACAAATAATAATTGGTTTATTTTTATAAAAACATGATTTTAAATAATAGTTTAAAGTATTAAATTATTATTGATCACGATGTTAACGTAATTATGAATTTCTCACAGAAATTATATGCGTTTCATAATTAATTTCACAAATTACTATAAAGAATTAAATTCCTTTAAAAATTTCATAAATAATACTTTTCTTTTATTAAACTAAACTATATATAATTAACTTTATTTAAGCATAAAAACCCCCAAATACTTGTAAACTTATGGCAATTTATTGTATGTTGTGATTAGTCGAATCATGTAGCTACCATGTAATGTCGAATATATGTACAATCATTAACTATTGCTAGCCTGGCGACGTCATAGATCTATGGCCTGACAAGCCTGCTTGGTTTATCCAAGTACACTTAGCTAATCGTATATACTTGTAAACGTTTGAGACTTGTAAAACTTTGTCAAGGTTTGATTGTGCATTCTGTCTTACATCCCTGGTTACCTTATTCGCTAATTTACAACATGAATTGCCATCTTTTATATACTTATGTATTCAAAACTGTAGAATGCTCACCAACAATATGTTGACCCTTATTTTAAACATGTTTTAGGCAATAGCGTTATGTGGCTGTGAACAATCTTAACTCTCACGCCTCGACGATTCCGCCGTCAAGGTTGGGGTGTGACAAAAGGCTTCTCAGGATAGACAGAAGAGTTATGCAGATAACAGAAGGAGACCTTTAGAATTTCAAGAAGGAGACTATGTGATGTTGAAAGTCTCACCATGGAAAGGAGTAATGCGATTCGGTAAACGCGGGAAGTTAAGTCCCAGGTACATTGGACCGTTCAAAATCATCGCAAGAATTGGTCCAGTTGCATACAAGCTATAATTACCTGAAACTTTGAAAGGTATTCACGATACTTTTCATATATCGAACCTAAGGAAGTGTTTGGCAGATCTGACTCAAGTAATGCCATTAGAGGACGTGCAAATAGACGAGAAATTAAACTTTACTGAAAAACCGATAAAGATTCTTGATTCTCAAGAACGAAAATTAAGAAAGAAAATAATTCCACTAGTATTGGTCCAGTGGCAAGGTCAGAAAGGACCCGAGAAGACTTGGGAATTAGCAGAAGAAATGAAAGTCAAATATCCTCAACTGTTCGAGTAACCTTCGGATTTCATATATTGTCAAACGAGTAAGTAATGAGTAAATTGTCTATTTAAAGTTTGAAGTTTTTAGATGAAATTTTTATGTTACAAGAGACCGCTTGAATATAATAATAATAATATATTATATTCGAACCTGCTCCGTTTTTTACGAAACTTAGGTGACTCGTAGAGAAAAATAAGCTCGTCACAATGACATATTTGAAATTTCATAATATGCTATATATTAAAAGTTATAAGAGAAAAACGAGTTAAGCAGCTGAATTAATTATAATAATATAATAATATATAATAAAATAATAATATATAAAACTTCAGTTGCAAGAGTTTGCAATTCCTTCAGACGCTTTGAACTGCTTTGAAACTTCCTCATCCCACATCGCCTCTCAAACCTTTTCAACTCCTTTCAACTCCTTTATAAATAGAAGCCTTAAGGTTGAATTTAGAACATAAGTTTCTTTGGGAACGCTCTAATATAAAGAGAATTCCGAGTTCTCAATACCCCGTTGGGTGTTGCTAGTATTCGTGTAACATCCTGTATTTTTCATTTTATTTTATAGCATCATTATTAATTTTTTTTTAATAATAATAGATAATAATAATAATAATAATAATAATAATAATGATAATAATAAAAATAAAAATAATATAATAATAAAAATAATAATAATAATAAAAATAATAATAATAATAATAATAATAATAATAATAATAATATAATGTTAATAATAATAATAATAATAATAATAAAACTTAGAATTAAAGTACAGGGGTTGTTTTGCCATTTTGAAAACTTTGAATAAAAGTTTAAAACATGAAATAATAAACATTATAAAGAAGAGGGGCCAATTGTGTACAAACTCAAAACCCAATCATCACCCCTTTTCTCTCCCCGATTTCCCGGTGACTCCGGCCGGAGCTCCGGCCGAGCTCCGGCGAGCCTTCAACCATCGTTTTTCTTGCTTATGACCCGATTAAACCGCCCCTCACCTTCGACTATGGGTTTCGAACCCGAACCCAACTCCAAAATCAAGATTCCCGCTCGAAACCTTTCCAAATCAAAAACCGAATCAAAATTCTAAAAAATTCGAATCAAATCATGTTTAAAATCACAAATTGAATCAAATCAATCATTCCTAAAGTTAATACGCGGTCTAGACAATTAATCAATCAATCTATAACACAAATTAACAACTCGAATCTCTCAAATTTGGTAAATTCGAACCAGGTTTCAAATCGAATTGGTTAAGCCCGAAACCGTGTAATCGAAGCTATAAGTTAAGGACTTCTGAATCATTTTGAAGTTCCCGAACTCACTAAACTCTCAATTTCACCAGAAAGCCTCTCAATCATAAAGCCCCAATTCGAAAACTTTCGAATCACAGCCGAACTCGAAACCCTCTTAAATCCCATCCGAACAGGTAATCAAAACCTGTTACCCACTCGTTTTTAGTCGATGAACAAAAGCCCTATGATGATTCGAGTGTTTGATATCGAATCGAGGGTCAATTTCAGATCAGATGAACGTAGGGTTCATCGGATTGGGGGAAAACTGGGGCGGCTCACTTAAATTTAAAACGAACCGAAATGAACCAAGGCCTCGGCCCTGGTTCACTGGTTCCTGCGCTCCACCCTTCAGAAGGGGTCCCGGGTTCGACCCCGGCCAACCCCCATTTTCTTTTTCTGCTTCTTTTTCCTTTTTCTTTTCATTTCTTTTTATTTATTTAACCTTTTTAAATTCTGAAAATTTCTAAAATTATTTTATAAAATGCAGAATTCATTTAAACTTTTGTTTAATTAATTTTGTGACTAAATTTATTTATTTTTTTTTATAAAATACATTTGTATTTAAATACATAATTTTATTTTTAAAAATACAAAAGAAATGAGTAAACATAATACTTGTATATGTATATATATTTTAAATAATTAAATTATTTAGTTATTTATACCTATATATATATATTTATATATTGTTCTTTAGTAATTAAATCACCTATTATGATTATACAATATTATAATTGTTTAGTATATATAAATATTTATATATACATTCAAACAATTTAATTGTTTAGTTACTTATATATATATATATATTTATACATAGTTCTTTTAATAGTTAAATCATTTATATTGATTATTTTACACAACATTATAATTGTTTAGTATATATATTTATATGTATATTCAAACAATTAAATTGTTTGATTACTTATACCTATAAATATATATATTTGTATATAGTCCCTTATAATAGCTAAATCACTCATTATAATTATTATATACAATCCTTAAAAATCGGTTTAACGTACAATTTAATCAAGTTTTATTTATTCTATCTCGTTACGCGCTAACAATTGATTATACCAAGTATAATCCATTCGTTCCATTTAACCGATCACGCTATTAACATATAATAAATACGAATAATTATTGAATCCTATTAGACCTACAATTAATCATCAAACAAATTATAACACGCTACTTTATTTCGTTTAGGTGCGTTGTGACGTTTGTGTTGGAAATCTTATTCGTGGTTATTCTTATTACATCTACAAGTCTCCTTTATTAAACATGTGAGTTCTTATGCCCCGCTTTACGATTATTTCACATCTTTCGGGGTGAAACATGTTGCTTATACAAACTTACACATACACGCTTTGATACTTATTACACACGTGCAATTCTTTACATAGTCGTGGTTGTTTGGATATGTTAAGTATTATATGAGATGTGACATACGTGTGCAATCATTAACTATTGCTAGCCTAGCGAAGTCTTAGATCTTTGGGCCTGACAAGCCTATTTGGTGCTAAAGTCGATGTATTGCCGACTCCTAGGAGCCGTATGCTTGTGCACTAAGGAACCAAATACACTTAGCTAATCATGCTTATTTATATTATTCAGTCGAGGCTTGATTGTAACTATGCATGTTCTATATACTTGCTATCTTGTGACCATTGACTAGAATTGCCACATTTTGTATACTTATTGTATTTAAAACCATGAGAATTCACCAACTAGTTAGTTGACTTTACTTTCAACATGTTTCAGGTAATGTGCAAGCTTAGCAATGATTGAAGGAATGCATAAACCTAGATCATGGACCTAGGCTTAATAAAGACGATTGAATTCTTGTTTTTGTTTGATTTATTTTGAGACATTGATGTATGTGGTGATTGAAAACAATTGATTAATGGCATTTTATACTTTAACATAGCGTTATGTGGCTGTGAACAATCTTAACCCTCCCACCTTGACGTTTCCGCCGTCAAGGTTGGGGTGTGACAGATTGGTATCAGAGCCCATAACTATAGGGATTTAGGTTATTAGAAATGGTGACCTAGGCTATAGTTTATGCATGATCCTTATAGAATAGTATTCTTATGAATACATACTTATTGTTTGCATGCTGCCTAACGCTATGCCTTATTATGTGCAATGTGATGCCTTAGCATAGGTGCCTTTCTACATGATTACATATTGTTACCCGTCTCCCCTAGACTTATCTTAAACGTTAATTCTCCCCGACAGTTACTATTTCTTAAACTTATTCTCGTCTCCAAGTAGAATCTATTGATAGGAATTCTTTAGACTTTATGTCTAATCTTGTAAATATCCCATCAAGATTTTTGATTTCATAAACCAAAGAACTAGTGTGGTACATAGACACCTGTATTCTGGATTTTCTGGCAAAAGGCCCTCGGGCTAAGGCAAGCGTATACGTATAAATCTCATTGAGGGAACCGTTACGCTACCTGGGGATTTCCGGGATGAGTGATAAACTATGACCAACATACACGAGTTTCTGAGGTGAATGGGTCAATTCATCTTGACGTGTCAACGTTTCCAAATGGTGATGCGTCACCAAATGGAATCATTCCGTATAATTCATGATTCTTACCTTAATTGCCCACCCATATTATCCTTTAACCGATCCTAACCCAATTTGTATTTTTCCAGCATGTCTCGTTTCCACGGAAACCGAGGAAGATCCGGCCGTAAGCTTGCTGCCATGATTGCCCGGCAAATGGCTGCGGTCATCCCGACCATGGTGGCTGAACTCAGCAGCACTATGATCGCAAACGTCACGAACAATAACAACGGTCAAGGGGAAAATAGTGCAAACCAACGGCGTAACAACCAGTCTTGCACCTTCAAGCATTTCAGTTCATGCAAGCCTCCCAGTTATAGTGGCAAGGAAGGTGCCACCGGTCTCTTAGAGTGGTTTGAAGGGATGGAGAACACCTTCGTCAACTGTGAGTGCCCCGAAGCACTCAAAGTAAGGTATGCCACCAGTATGCTACAGCAACGGGCCTTAACATGGTGGAACAGTGAAAAGAGGAACCAAGGCCCCGATGCAATCTTGGCCTTAACTTGGGAGGAATTCAAAACCATAGCCATAGCCAAGTTTTGCCCGAGGAGCGAAATCCAGAAACTGGAGGAGGAATTCTGGAATTTGAAACAGGATGGCGGGAACCATCTGGCATATTCTACCCGTCATCATGAACTAAGCATACTGCTGCCACACATGGTGGATACTGTCTCCCGAAACGTGGAAAAATTTATTAAGGGTGTACCGCCTCAGATTCAGGATGCCGTTGTGGGTAGCCGGCCCGCAACCTTGGAAGAAGCTATCACCATCACTGCCCAATTGACGGAGAACCATATCCGAGCGGGCACTATGTCTGCAAAGGGTGCCAAAAAGACTGAGAAGGCGACCCCCGAGGAGGTCAAGGAGGTCAAGCCTGATAACAAGAAACGGAAGTTTGTACCGGCACGGAACTATGCCGTGGCTGCTCCTAAACCGCCCCAAAGATAGTGTACTACCGGGGCTACACCGGCCGCACAAGTGCCCGTGGCAAGGGCTTATGCAGGCCCTCTACCTATGTGCAACACGTGTAGGTACCATCATCCGGGCAATCTTCCATGTCGCATCTGCACACTATGTGGCAAGTACGGGCACCTTGTGGCAACGTGTCGCCGAGCATTGGGAAACGCAGTGACGGAACCAAATCGGGTCTGCTACAACTGTGGAGAACCAGGTCACTACCGACCCCAGTGCCCTCGTCTTGTGGGCAATGTTCCACAAGCTCGTGGACGTGCTTTCAACATCAACGCGAACCAAGCTCAAGCGAACAACGAGGTGGTGAACGGTACGTAAAAAAAAAAAAAAATTTTGCAACCCTATCTCCATAGAATTTCTCCTAAAATTCCTTACTTGTGTCCTTAAGTGCCTTTAAAACCTATACAGGTATGTTTCTTATTAATGACACCTATGCATACGTATTATTTGATTCGGGCGCCGATAGAAGTTTCGTTTCCTTAGAGTTCGAGCCGACACTTTCTAAACCTCGCTCAAATCTAGAGAGACCTCTCACCGTCGAAGTTGCTGATGGAGAACCCATCACCGTCGACGTGGTTATCCGCGATTGTCTATTGTGCCTCGACGACCATAAGTTTCTTATCGACCTTATTCCTATAAAGCTCGGGAGTTTCGACGTCATTATTGGCATGGATTGGTTATCTAAGAACCATGCCGAGATCATTTGTTTCGAGAAGTGCATTCGCATGCCCTTACCCTCCGGGGACACGTTGAAGGTGTTCGGTGAACGGTCCTCCAAAGGTCTCAAGCTTATGTCATGTACTAAGGCTCAGAAATGCCTAAGTAAGAGTTATCCGGCATTCTTGGCCTATGTAGTCAACACCACAACCAAGGAGAAGGAACTCAAAGATGTTCCAGTCGTACGAGAATTCCCTGAGGTCTTTCCCGATGATCTTAGCGGGTTACCTCCCGTACGCGAAGTAGAATTTAAAATCGACTTGATTCCGGGAGCAAGCCCCGCGGCTAAATCACCTTACCGACTCGCACCATCGGAAATGCAAGAACTCTCTAGTCAACTCCAGGAATTATCCGAGAAGGGGTTTATCCGCCCTAGTTCTTCTCCTTGGGGTGCACCTGTCTTATTTGTGAGGAAGAAAGATGGATCTTTCCGCATGTGCATCGATTACCGGGAGCTCAACAAGTTGACCATCAAGAACCGGTACCCTCTTCCTCGTATCGACGACCTTTTCGACCAACTTCAAGGAGCTGCAATCTTTTCAAAAATCGACTTGCGTTCGGGTTATCACCAACTGCGAGTCCACGACGACGATATCCCAAAGACTGCATTCCGCACTCGGTATGGGCATTACGAGTTCATGGTTATGCCTTTCGGCTTAACCAATGCTCCAGCGGTCTTCATGGATCTTATGAATCGGGTGTGCAAGCCATACCTAGACAAGTTCGTCATCGTTTTCATTGACGACATTCTTATTTATTCCAAGTCTCGCTCCGATCATGAACTTCATCTCCGTCAAATCCTCGAACTGTTGAAGAAGGAACAACTGTACGCGAAATTCTCGAAATGTGAGTTTTGGCTTGAAGAAGTACAGTTCTTAGGGCACGTTGTGAATAGTCAAGGAATTCACGTCGACCCTGCGAAGGTTGAAGCCGTAAAGAATTGGAGTGCTCCCACAACTCCGACGGAAGTTCGATCGTTTCTTGGTCTAGCCGGGTATTACCGGCGATTTATTGCCAACTTCTCAAAAATCGCAAAGCCACTCACGTCCTTGACTCAGAAGAACAAGCCTTTCGAGTGGAAAGCCGAGCAAGAAGAGGCGTTTGAGACATTGAAGCACAAGTTGTGCAATGCCCCTATTCTGACGTTACCGGATGGAAATGATGACTTCACGGTATACTGCGACGCGTCGAAACAAGGCCTTGGTTGTGTTCTCATGCAACGGGGAAAAGTCATCGCATATGCCTCGAGACAATTGAAGGTTCACGAGGTAAATTATACGACGCACGATCTCGAGCTCGGAGCGGTGGTCTTTGCTTTAAAAATCTGGAGACACTATCTATACGGCACGCAATGTATAGTCTACACGGACCACAAGAGCCTCCAACACGTTTTCAATCAGAAGGACCTCAATATGAGGCAACGTCGTTGGGTGGAACTAATTAGCGACTACGATTGTGATATCCGCTACCATCCCGGCAAGGCAAATGTCGTAGCCGATGCATTGAGTCGAAAGACGCATCAAAAGATGGTTTCCGTTCAAGAGATTCGCGACCGACGCCAATGGTTCGATACATTGGGAGAGTTTGATACTGAAGTCCGACTCGATGTCAACAATGCTACGGTGTTATTGCAGAACTTAAGGATCGATTGTGACATCGAGGCAAGTATTCGAGAAGCACAGCAAGCGGTGCAAACCGAAGGGAGTATGAAGGAAGAGCTCGAGCCAAATCTCTTAGCCCAATTAGAAACAAGAGCCAATGGGCTAATGTATTTCGCAAACCGAATCTGGATCCCCAAACGCAATAACCTTCGGGCTTCTATCATGAACGAAGCACATCGGACTCGTTATTCTATCCACCCGGGCTCCGATAAGATGTACATGGACTTATGGAGTCAATATTGGTGGCCCGGAATGAAACGAGACATAGCAACCTATGTTGCTAAGTGCCTTACCTGCACGAAGGTTAAAGCGGAGCATCAACGTCCGAGTGGATTACTCGAACAACCCGAAATTCCCATGTGGAAGTGGGAACATATATCCATGGACTTCATAACCAAGTTACCTCGGACATCTCGCGGGCACGATAGCATATGGGTAATCGTCGACCGATTGACTAAGTCGGCACATTTCATACCCATACGCGACACATATAAGACATCAAGGTTAGCCCGGATTTACATCGACGAGATCGTAAGCCGTCATGGTGTGCCTCTTCACATTATATCCGACCGAGACGCTCGATTCACTTCTCACTTTTGGTCTACTATGCAAGAACTTCTGGGTACACAATTGGATTTAAGCACGACTTACCATCCCCAAACCGATGGCCAAACCGAGCGGACGATCCAAACCCTGGAAGACCTGTTACGTCTCTGTGTCCTTGATTTTGGGGGCGACTGGGATACGCACCTACCGCTCGCAGAATTCTCCTACAACAACAGCTACCACTCAAGCATCCAAATGGCACCGTTCGAAGCACTTTACGGTCGTAAGTGTCGTTCACCAATCTGCTGGACCGACGTTGGCGAGAATCTTATTACCGGCCCCGAGCTCATACAAGAGACGACCGATAAAGTCGCTATCATCCGCAAGAACCTGGAAGTGGCAAGGAGTCGACAGAAAAGCTACGCTGATAAACGTCACAAGCCACTGGAATTCCAAGTTGGGGAGATGGTCCTTCTCAAGGTCTCACCGTGGAAGGGTGTGGTTCGCTTTGGAAGGAAAGGCAAGTTAGCTCCAAGGTTTGTAGGGCCTTTCAAGGTTCTGAAAAGGATCGGGAAAGTGGCCTACAAACTAGAACTACCCTCCGACCTTAGTGGAATTCACCCGGTCTTCCACTTCTCAAATCTGAGGAAGTGTCTGGCCGACGATAATTTGCATGTGCCATTGGAAGACATACAGATCGACGAGTCACTACACTTCGTTGAAAAACCCGTCGAAATCATGGATCGCATTATGAAGAAGACTAGGACCTCTACGACCCCAATTGTAAAGGTTCAATGGGAGAACAAACGAGGAGCGGAATTCACTTGGGAGCGTGAAGAACATATGAAGAAGACTTACCCCTACTTATTCTTGTAACCCTTTTTGATTCTTAATTTCGGGACGAAATTCTTTTAAGTTGGGGAGACTGTAACATCCTGTATTTTTCATTTTATTTTATAGCATCATTATAAATTTTTTTTTAATAATAATAATAATAATAATAATAATAATAATAATAAATAATAATAAAAATAAAAATAATAATAATAATAAAAATAATAATAATAATAATAATAATAATAATAATAATAATAATAATAATAATAATATAATGTTAATAATAATAATAATAATAATAAAACTTAGAATTAAAGTACAGGGGTTGTTTTGCCATTTTGAAAACTTTGAATAAAAGTTTAAAACATGAAATAATAAACATTATAAAGAAGAGGGGCCAATTGTGTACAAACTCAAAACCCAATCATCACCCCTTTTCTCTCTCCCCGATTTCCCGGTGACTCCGGCCGGAGCTCCGGCCGAGCTCCGGCGAGCCTTCAACCATCGTTTTTCTTGCTTATGACCCGATTAAACCGCCCCTCACCTTCGACTATGGGTTTCGAACCCGAACCCAACTCCAAAATCAAGATTCCCGCTCGAAACCTTTCCAAATCAAAAACCGAATCAAAATTCTAAAAAATTCGAATCAAATCATGTTTAAAATCACAAATTGAATCAAATCAATCATTCCTAAAGTTAATACGCGGTCTAGACAATTAATCAATCAATCTATAACACAAATTAACAACTCGAATCTCTCAAATTTGGTAAATTCGAACCAGGTTTCAAATCGAATTGGTTAAGCCCGAAACCGTGTAATCGAAGCTATAAGTTAAGGACTTCTGAATCATTTTGAAGTTCCCGAACTCACTAAACTCTCAATTTCACCAGAAAGCCTCTCAATCATAAAGCCCCAATTCGAAAACTTTCGAATCACAGCCGAACTCGAAACCCTCTTAAATCCCATCCGAACAGGTAATCAAAACCTGTTACCCACTCGTTTTAGTCGATGAACAAAAGCCCTATGATGATTCGAGTGTTTGATATCGAATCGAGGGTCAATTTCAGATCAGATGAACCTAGGGTTCATCGGATTGGGGGAAAACTGGGGCGGCTCACTTAAATTTAAAACGAACCGAAATGAACCAAGGCCTCGGCCCTGGTTCACTGGTTCCTGCGCTCCACCCTTCAGAAGGGGTCCCGGGTTCGACCCCGGGCAACCCCCATTTTCTTTTTCTGCTTCTTTTTCCTTTTTCTTTTCATTTCTTTTTATTTATTTAACCTTTTTAAATTCTGAAAATTTCTAAAATTATTTTATAAAATGCAGAATTCATTTAAACTTTTGTTTAATTAATTTTGTGACTAAATTTATTTATTTTTTTTTTTATAAAATACATTTGTATTTATAAATACATAATTTTATTTTTAAAAATACAAAAGAAATGAGTAAACATAATACTTGTATATGTATATATATTTTTAAATAATTAAATTATTTAGTTATTTATACCTATATATATATATTTATATATTGTTCTTTTAGTAATTAAATCACCTATTATGATTATACAATATTATAATTGTTTAGTATATATAAATATTTATATATACATTCAAACAATTTAATTGTTTAGTTACTTATATATATATATATATATATATATATATATATATATATATATATATATATTTATACATAGTTCTTTTAATAGTTAAATCATTTATATTGATTATTTTACACAACATTATAATTGTTTAGTATATATTTATATGTATATTCAAACAATTAAATTGTTTGATTACTTATACCTATAAATATATATATATTTGTATATAGTCCCTTATAATAGCTAAATCACTCATTATAATTATTATATACAATCCTTAAAAATCGGTTTAACGTACAATTTAATCAAGTTTTATTTATTCTATCTCTTACGCGCTAACAATTGATTATACCAAGTATAATCCATTCGTTCCATTTAACCGATCACGCTATTAACATATAATAAATACGAATAATTATTGAATCCTATTAGACCTACAATTAATCATCAAACAAATTATAACGCGCTACTTTATTTCGTTTAGGTGCGTTGTGACGTTTGTGTTGGAAATCTTATTCGTGGTTATTCTTATTACATCTACAAGTCTCCTTTATTAAACATGTGAGTTCTTATGCCCCGCTTTACGATTATTTCACATCTTTCGGGGTGAAACATGTTGCTTATACAAACTTACACATACACGCTTTGATACTTATTACACACGTGCAATTCTTTACATAGTCGTGGTTGTTTGGATATGTTAAGTATTATATGAGATGTGACATACGTGTGCAATCATTAACTATTGCTAGCCTAGCGAAGTCTTAGATCTTTGGGCCTGACAAGCCTATTTGGTGCTAAAGTCGATGTATTGCCGACTCCTAGGAGCCGTATGCTTGTGCACTAGGGAACCAAATACACTTAGCTAATCATGCTTATTCATATTATTCAGTCGAGGCTTGATTGTAACTATACATGTTCTATATACTTGCTATCTTGTGACCATTGACTAGAATTGCCACATTTTGTATACTTATTGTATTTAAAACCATGAGAATTCACCAACTAGTTAGTTGACTTTATTTTCAACATGTTTCAGGTAATGTGCAAGCTTAGCAATGATTGAAGGAATGCATAAACCTAGATCATGGACCTAGGCTTAATAAAGACGATTGAATTCTTGTTTTTGTTTGATTTATTTTGAGACATTGATGTATGTGGTGATTGAAAACAATTGATTAATGGCATTTTATACTTTAACATAGCGTTATGTGGCTGTGAACAATCTTAACCCTCCCACCTCGACGTTTCCGCCGTCAAGGTTGGGGTGTGACAATTCGTTTTGGTACTCGAGTAGGAGCGCGACTAGGAGCGCGAGTAGGGGAGACTCTACATCAAATTGTCGTAGATAGTTTTCAGGATAATACCTGATAGCAGTGAACCTGAGAAGACGATATCACTGACTTGATTGATTGAGGTGAGTTCCTCTGAACTGTTTTTCTAAAACGGGATGTGATGTTCTGATAACTGGTAATAATTGTAGAATTGACTATCAATAGCATCTGTGATATGTGGCAATGCTTGATAGGATGCTTGAGGGCTGCTTGTATGATTCTGCTTTAGCCAGTGGAGTTTGTATACATAGCCTGGTTATGTGAATTTATACTGTGCTTACTCTGTTCCTATCTGTTTGCCATGGCTGTATCTGCTTGATGCAATAGTCAATAATAACATGTTTGAATTTTGAAGAATGCCATGTTTATGAACTCACAAGCTTTATGCTGAGTCCCAATATTTTTATTTTATGGACACACATCCTAGGTGCCAAGTGATTGCAGGGATTGAAGATTTTGAGCTAGTTTATAAGAAAATAAAGCTCTAGAATGTTGTTGAAGATTTGGATCTCTAGTATAGTTAACTGATGTAATGGTATTACCTATTATAATAGATGTATTAAACGCTTTTGATGTATAATTAAAGTTAGACTTTCGCTGTGTATTCTCTGATTACTATGTGTTCTGTATACCCGATGTGCAACGCTCCCCGGGGTAAGCCCTGGGAGGCGGGTGTTACATTTACATATTGAGATTGAATTCTATACGCATATTTGCAGGAGGTCTCATCATTAAAGATAAAAATGAAAGATTGATGTAATGTATAACTTTTTGTGTAGGATGTAGAACTAAACATGAAGATTTAGTCCTTGGTATCGTGCAGATGTAACAAATTGCAGGTATTTATAAAATAAAATTGTTGATGTGTTTTGATGTTTATTCTGTGATGTTGTGTTGTCTTTATTACTGTTGTTTCTAAGCATTATTACGTCTTTAGCTTTAGGATTGAGGGCTTAGTTCTACCGCTTTGATTAGAAATTGTTGTTTTGTATTGACTCTTTTTCATGTTCTTTTTTATTTATATTTTGAGTTTATGTTTTCTTTCATTTCATTTCGTTGATGCCTTTAGACTCAAGTCGTAATATGTTTTTGCATTTATTGTGACAACCCTTATATATTTTTTTTTTTCCAGTTTAACATCGTTCCGCTATATCGCTATTTTATAATTAAATAAACTTTAATTATCATTATGATTAGTACCTAATTCTAATCAACTTTAACTTAATTAAAATTAACTAATATCTTCAAAAATAGAAATCGCTTAAACTTGAGGGACTAAATTGGCATATTGCCAAAACCCCCTTTTCTTAACCAAACCCCCCCCCCTTTTTCATCCTCATCGATCTCCCCTCTTCCTCCTCACCGCCTCTCCTCCCCTGTTTCTTAATCGACCCTTCTCCGCCACCGGTAGCCACCGTTTGCCGTCCCCGTCTCGCCGTGTACTCGTTTCGAAGGTAATCGGTCGTTATGAACTCCGTTTCGTTTCGTTTTGTTTCGTTATATAGTCGTGATTGGTTCGGTTGAATCGGGCCCTTTCGTGGCTTTGTACGCAACGGTTGGATGCGTATGTATATGCGTATGTATGTATCTTGAACGTATGCATATGTTTTTGGGATTCCAACCGAGAGAAGGCTGCTGTGTGTGCGTGCGTATGGGTTGTGCGTGTCTATATGTATATATGCTGTGCGAGTATGTATATATGCTATTTGTATGCAGATATATGATGTTGTGGGTGTGCAATCTATATAAACAGGTATATTGTGTGTGTTTTGGGACTGTTGACCGAAAGAAACCATACACGACAGCCTTCGGCTGTCGTGTGTGCACCTGTGGCGTGCGTATACATGTGGTAGTGTGTGTGTAATTATATATATATGTATTGTGTGTGTGGGTGTTGCCACAAGAAGCAAACACAGCAGCCTTAGCTGCTGTGTACGTGAATGTATGTGTTCGATCTTGTGCGATATGTATGTATGTTTCTGTGATGTGTATGTATGTACCCGTGTATAAATGTATTGAGAAACAGAACACAGCAGCCGAAGGCTGCTGTGTGCGCATATGTATATGCTGTGTGCGCATATGTATATGCTGTGTGCGTGTATGTATATATTGTTTTGCATATATATATATATAGGTGATTTTATCAGGTGAACATAAGTGTATATGTGGTTGAGGGGCACCACAAAGCAGCCGAAGGCTGCTGTTGTGTGTGCATATGTATAAGCTGATGTGTGTATATGTATGTATATGGCTGCGTATGTGTGTGTGCTGCTGTGTGCGTGACTGTATGTGCTGCGTATGTATGTATACGTTTCTATTCGTAGGTGTATGCTGCTGTATATGTACGTATATATATGTGTGCGCAGGTTGTGTATGTATGTATATATATTGCGCAGGAAGGACGAACACAGCAGCCTTCGGCTGCTGTGTACGCGATGAATATGTGTGTATGTATGTTTTACACCGTGTATGGGTAGATGTATGTATACGTATATAGTATGTGAGCATGAATATGTATGATTAAGTGTGAACATGTGACTATAAGCATATAGATATGTAAATAATCATAGAATACTAACATTAATTGTGTGTGTATATATATTCTCAAGTTTAATCACATTAAGTAAAAATAAGATAAAAATATATACACATATACTTATAGTGTGAGTCGCGCATCAAACCCGAACCGAACCGACCCGAACCGACTGAATGTATCTATTCTCGTTGAACTCATTTTAAAAACTTAATTACAATTAATAATAGGTATTTGATCGTGCATTGCCCGTATTCTTTGAAGCTATTTTTCATTTCATTACATCATATTCAGGTGAGTTTACAGCCCCACTTTTACTTATATACTCTTTTGGGGGAGAGAAACATGCTGTTTTCATAAAAGTTACATTACATTGGATTTTTGTAATACTGCATATACTTGATACTATGGTGTATACTTGCCCAACGGACCGTTAATATGGACTTAACGAGGTGATTGTTAGTAGTACTACTGGGATTGACATACCCCACTCGGGCTAGTCGCGCTAGCTGGTCAAACGGGTGAACGGTTAGCCTAATTACAAGTGTTGTGGTGGGACCACATCCGGGCCTGGTTTATTATTTGATTACATGTCAGTTCGGCCGCGCCTTCTTACACATAGTGATCATTATGGACTAGCTACCCATTATATGCTTTAATTATAAATCCGGGAATTTCATTATACTTGACGGATTGATAAATCCGGGGATTCATTATACTTATCGGATGGATAGATCCGGGGATTTCATTGTACATATCGGATTGATAAATCCGGGGATTTCATACTTGACGGATTACATAATCCGGGAATTACATACTTGACGGATTACATAATCCGGGAACTTCATTACTGATAATTACTGTTTTCTGATAAACCTGTGAACTCACCAGTCTTGTACTGAGATTTTTGCATGTTTTCTCTCAGGACATTGATATGGCACGTCTAGGAGCACAGCATCCACTGCATGTCATTCCGCGTTCATCTCAAACTGTTTTCAAGATTTTATTCGCATTTACTTTACATAAATTGGATTGGACGCGCGTTTGCGTGTTCCAAAACTATTGTTAAATGTTTTTCTGTTTTCGCTTCCGCACTATTTAAATATATTGGGTTGTTTCATTAAAATTAAGCAACTTATATGATTTGTAATTATCGAGTCGCTTGGTGTAACTGATGCTTATCTGAGATCCTGGTTATGTCACACGCCTGACGGTAAAACCCCGTACGTGGAAAATGAGGGTGTGACAGATTGGTATCAGAGCATTAGTTATAGCGAACTAAAATGAACTTTGCATCTCATTTGCATTGCATTTTAGACTATAGCTGGATTTGCATTAGTTACACACACATAGATTGCTAAGCTGTGCTTACTTAATTTGGTTGCCTGAGAACTTTTGCTTTAACATATCCCTGTGAGTTACGACTACAGGGATGGTGACTCCGAGTTGCTGTGAGTCACGGGAAGGGTTACTTAGGAATTTCCTGAACCTTACTGGTCTTTTCGTATACTTTGATTTATCGACCCCGATATAATACTTACATATTTGGTACTTCTATTGTTGATGACCACTGTACTTGACAAGATATGTTAGCCTGATAGGAGGAACCGGGGGCGATCATGCAAAGCAAATTACCATTACGGGTGCACACGTAATTGTAATTTGTCGTGCATGCTAAGTCCGGTGAGTCTGGTCGGGTGGTAACATTGTAGTCAGTATAAGTCATCATTCATACGCCTTGAGCAAGAAAGTCTTGGTCTTTATAGAACATAGCCCCTGATGTGGAAATTATCTATCAATTCTACTTGTAGGAATGCTTAACCTTACCTTGAATTTAGGACGAAATTCAAACCATGACATTTGTGTAAATCCCTCGGATTCGGACTGATTCTCTAGTTTGCCTATTTCTTTAAATCCTTAAATTTCTCTTCCTTTTCCTTCCAAGACAAAAGATTTATGTTCATATGACTGATAGCTTTTGATATCTGGTTGTATTGAAGAATGTCTGGAAGAGGACGTGGACGCGGGAGAGGTAACATCTCCCTGACGCCTGCAGAATTGGCAGCGATAATCAATCATAGTATTACCGCAGCGTTGGTAAACCAACACCCTCCACAGCAGACCCCTATTGGGCAACCGACTTGCACCTACAAGTCCTTTATGGACTGCAAGCCTAACCGTTCAATGGAACTGAGGGAGCGGTGGGACTGCTCCGTTGGTTCGAAAAGCTGGAGTCGGTATTCGAAATCTGCAACTGCCCTGCTGGGAATAGGGTAAAATATGCTGCTGGCATACTGGATGGTGCTGCTCTGAGCTGGTGGAACACACAAGTTCAGATGTTGGGAGTTGAAGCTGCAAACGCCACAACATGGGAAGAATTCAAGAACCTGCTGCAAGAAGAGTACTGTTCACGAGATGAAGTACAAAAACTGGAAACCGAATTTTGGAACCTAAAGATGGTAGGATCTGAAATCGAAGCCTACACAACTCGTTCTCATGAGTTGGCTACTCTGTGCCCTACTATGATTAACCCGGCTTACAAACGGATTGAGAGGTACATTGATGGGCTAGTTCCAGAAATACAGAGCATGGTTACCACTGCAAGACCAGCTACCATACAGGAGGCTATCCGGTTGGCATACAAGCTGACGGATCAGGCCGTCGCACAGGGTAAGCTACCCCCGCGAGGTGCTGCAATGGATTCTAAGGAGAACAAGAGAAAATGGGAACCTCCTGCCAGTGGGAAGCAATCATCACCCTTCCCTTATCAACAACAACAACACAAGAAGTTTAATCCGTCCCAATCTTCTCATTCGGGAGGCTATCATGGAAATCTCCCAAAGTGCAACAAATGT
The DNA here is from genome assembly GCA_024085815.1 of Flaveria linearis. Taxonomy (NCBI): domain Eukaryota; kingdom Viridiplantae; phylum Streptophyta; class Magnoliopsida; order Asterales; family Asteraceae; genus Flaveria; species Flaveria linearis. The sequence goes on from CM044001.1 coordinate 116,065,235, forward strand.
CAGCTCCATCATACTGGGCAGTGCACAAGGAACACTTGTGAGAGGTGCGGGAAGTTTGGGCATGTTGCCAAGTATTGCAGGGTGAACTTCTCGGGAAAGGCACCGCAACAGCAGCAGAACCCCAATCAGACTGTATGTTTTGAATGTGGTTAACCCGGGCATTTTAAAAGGGAATGTGTGACAACCCGAAATTTTTTTTTTAATTTAATATAATATTTAAGTGAATTTACAAATTGTTTTTATTATTATTATTGATAATAATAAAAATAATGATAATAATAATAATAATAATATTATTATTTAAAAATAATAATGTTAATAATGATAATAATAATAATAATGAAGTCGAGGGGGTAGTTTTGGCTATTTTGAAACTTGAATTTAAAACTTTAAGACATAAAATAATAATAATTAAAATTGCATGGGGTCATTGTGTAAATATTAAAATTAAAACTGCTTTCTCTCTCCCCTCTCGCGAATTTCCGGCCGGTCGCCGGCGACATCTCCGGCGAGCCTCCGGCAAAGCCAAATACCCACATTTAGTCGATTTTAATCAAATCAAACCATCCCGACACATTCTAGTGCATGATACGAACTCGTGTGCCACTAAAATTTGAATTATTGAACACGATAATGTGATCTACCCACTTTTCCTTCTTTTTCGGCCGACCAACCACTACAGATCGCACTACACCTCACAATAATTCGATTTAATTAATCCAAACGAACGTCTATAAAATTCCTAAGCTAATGGTACTTCGAATTGTATCTGAAACACTCAAAATCCCACTGTTCGATCAAACTTTCGGTCGCGGACCTGCAGCTTACTGTTTCTCATCAACTAGAACTCGAAACAGGTAATTACACATATCATTAAACTCGATTTTTGTTGGGGAACAAAAGCCCTAACATCAATTTGGGTATAAACATCGAATCGAGGATCAATTTGATTCGGATCAAATTAGGGTTCTTGGTGGAAATTGGGTTTCTGGAATTTGGGTTTAAAAGAATTAAAAACCAGAAACCATTGCGGCCTTGTGCCTTTGGTTCACTGGTTTAGGCTTGGGTGTGTGTGTTTGTGGTCGCGGGTTCGAACCCGGCCACCTTCACATTTTTTTTAAAGCCTCTTTGACCTTATTAAAAATATACAAAAATTCTCAAAAATTATAAAAATAAGTTTTATAAACTTTCCATATTTTAAATGTTACATAATTATTTTTCTGTAAATTTATTTACTAAAAACAATCTTAATAATATTTATAAAATATTATTTATAAATAATCATTTTTATAAAAATGGATTCTCAATAATAAATTAAACTATTAATTTATTATTAGACATTATATTACCTCTAATTATGGATAAAACATGATAGTGTCTAAACTCAAATTAGATTTTATAAGTTAAATCATAAAATCTTATTAAATAATATATGATTTACTTTAAAACATAAATAGATTAATAACATAGATTATTACACATAATCATAAATTATGTTTATACATAATATGGATAACATAATTAATAATTAGATAATTTATATTATTTATTGAACATAACCTATTATGTTATAAATATTAATTGTTGAACATAATTAATAATTCGATAAATTATATTATGTTTATCATATAAATATGTTATTATCTATATGTCCAATTAAAATAACATTACCATATGAATATAATGTTTAGATGATTTGTGTATATTTATAAATCTTGTTATTAGATTTTATAAATTAAATTATAAAATATTAAAGTATTCTATTTGTGTTTTAAACATGATAAACATAAATTAGATTTTATATATTTTTTTTTATAAAATCTTACAAAAATTAAATATAAACTTATATGTTTATATAACGTCTATAATTTAATTAGAATATAAAGATATGTCAAAATCATTATTAAACTAATTAAATTTTATATAAATCATTAATTATTAACAAAAATAATTAAATGACTTAATGATTATAACAAATCCCAGAAAACCAAATCCTAGATCAATTGAACACCAGATTCAAGATCTAACTTATTTAGGTTTTGGATTTGTATCTATTTGCTGACGTGAAATATAATTCCTTAGCAGGAATTTACTAGGTTGTCAACACCACACAAGGACTGAGGTGAGTTCATAACTATTCCCCTTTTTAATCATTTAAATATTTTGGGGCTGGAATACATGTTGTAATTAAATTTACAAATTATTTTTGTGTATTATGTTAAATAATAATTGGATCACATTTATGATTACATATGGTTATTATGAAATCCTTCTGTGTAAACTGGGCTATAAACAAGGCAGGGATCTTTTGGATAGTACTATCGGGGAGTGACTAACCCCCACAAAGGTTTGGACATGTGGTCCTTATCAGATGCACAAAGATCTCGCTGTCATTCGGGATGACGATTCTGTGGGAAGGCAGATTGTTGCGCTATATAAGTTTTGCCATTATAGTTCCACTTACCACCCATATGAGGATAAATGTAAAGAGAGGATTCGCGCCCTCTGATTTGAATTATTAAAATTGGCATAATACACACATAAAAAGGAAAAGGGAAAAATTAAACTATGATACATGGACAAATCCTATGTGAAGGATTTGTTGGACTTGTACATAGAAATAATAAACTAAGTGACATGGACAAATTCAATGTGATGGATTTGTTGGGCTTGTACTTAGTGGGTATGTGGGGTAGCGGGTTCACCTTATTAAAAAGGGTTCCGACAGGCTATTCATATACCGGTGAGTAAAATTAAACTCACACTTTTACAGTAAACCCTTCTTTGAATGATAATGGATGATTTATCAAATATGTTTTACTGGATGATTTATCAAATATGTTTTACTTACCTATGAACTCACCAACCCTGTGTTGACACTTGTTTTACATGTATTCTCAGGTATCTATTAGGAGCTTTTGGACGAGCACGTAGGATCATATAAGAGCTCCAGATACATATTGGTTATTAACAAGACATGATTAGAAGTATTGTTAAGAAACAATCTATATATTTATTTCCGCTGCGTATAATATCTAATGCTCTGATTAATAATGGAATGGTTATCTAAAACTTATCATATAGATAACTGCATCTCATGTGTAACTACTGTGTTCGATCCTGTTTGCTCACCCCTCCGTGATAGATTCCAGACCCGGAATTTGAGGGTGTGACAGAATGTCCGAAACTGAAAAGAAACGGTAACAATGGTGGTGGCAGTGGCAGAGGCAGAGCCTTCATCATGGGTTCAGGTGAGGCTCGAAACGACCCTACTGTAGTATCTGGTAGATTCTCTATTAATGGATGTTACGCCTCTGTTTTATTTGACTCCGGTGCTGATAAAAGTTATGTATCCATAAAATTTAGCAAAATACTAGGAATGGTACCTACTAACCTGACTTCTGAATACACCATAGAAATAGCCGATGGTAGGACGATAACAGCAACCCAAGTGTTTAGAAACTGTAAATTAGGCTTATCTGGACACACTTTCTGCATAGACCTTATTCCTGTCACACTAGGAAGCTTCGATGTAGTAGTCGGGATGAATTGGTTATCCAAGAACAGTGCTGAGATCGTTTGCAAGGAGAAGCTGATCAAGTTACCCATCTCGGACGATGAAATTCTTACAGTGGAAGGTGATAAGGTGGGTGCGGTGGTCGGCATCACATCATATTTGAAGGCTCAAAAATGCCTCAGGAAAGGACACTTTGCCTTGTTGGCACTTGTTACTGAAACGAAGATGGATGAAAGGCGAGTCGAAGATATTCCAGTTGTAAGAGACTTTCCTGAAGTATTTCCCGAAGATCTACCTGGCCTTCCTCCACACAGACAGGTGGAATTCCAGATTGAATTAGCACCCGGAGCAACTCCGATCGCTCGAGCTCCGTACCGTCTGGCACCAAACGAACTACAAGAGCTGTCTAAACAATTGCAAGAATTGTTAGACAAGGGATTCGTACGACCCAGCTCTTCACCCTGGGGAGCTCCAGTGCTTTTCGTTAAAAAGAAAGATGGAACTTTCAGGATGTGTATAGACTACCGCGAGTTGAACAAAGTGACGATCAAGAACAAGTATCCACTTCCGCGTATCGATGACTTGTTCGACCAATTGCAAGGATCTACTTACTATTCTAAGATTGACTTAAGATCGGGTTATCATCAGTTAAGGGTTCGAGAAGAGGATATTTCGAAGACGGCTTTCCGGACTCGCTATGGACATTATGAGTTTGCTGTAATGCCGTTCGGACTGACCAATGCCCCAGCAGTTTTCATGGACCTCATGAATCGCGTCTGCAAGCCTTATTTGGATAAGTTTGTCATTGTATTCATCGATGATATACTTATCTACTCCCGTAATAAGGAAGATCATGAGGAACATTTGAGAACCATACTAGAATTGTTAAGGAACGAACAACTTTATGCCAAATTCTCAAAATGTGACTTCTGGATACGCGAAGTGCATTTCCTTGGGCATGTGGTGAACAACAAGGGTATACATGTGGATCCATCAAAGATTGAAGCCATCAAGGGTTGGCCAGCACCGAAGACGCCTACTGAGGTGCGACAATTCCTTGGTTTGGCAGGCTACTACAGACGATTTATTGAAGGGTTTTCAAAAGTGGCACAACCTTTGACTGCCCTGACCCATAAGGGAACTGTTTACAAGTGGGGTAACAAAGAAGAAACAGCATTCCAGACGCTGAAAGACAGACTCTGTACTGCACCAATCCTAGCCTTACCAGAAGGAACTGATGACTTTGTTGTTTACTGTGATGCTTCCATCCAGGGTTTGGGATGCGTACTGATGCAACGTGACAAAGTCATAGCTTATGCATCTAGACAACTCAGGGTGCATGAGAAAAACTACACCACACATGATTTGGAATTGGGAGCCGTAGTATTTGCCCTGAAAATCTGGAGACACTATCTATATGGAACCAAGTGCACGATCTATACAGATCATAAGAGCCTCCAGCACATATTTGACCAGAAAGAATTGAATATGCGGCAACGGCGGTGGTTAGAGTTACTCAATGATTACGACTGTGTGATCAAGTACCATCCGGGTAAGGCTAATGTGGTAGCCGATGCCCTTAGTCGTAAGGAAACCCTAAAGCCTCGTCGGGTGCGCGCATTACAAATGACTATCCACTCTGACCTACCAGTGCAAATCAAAGCTGCTCAATCTGAGGCCTTAAAAACGGAGAATCTCAAAGCAGAATCCATGCGAGGCATGGAGAAACAGTTGGAGGTTAAAGCTGATGGAATCCGTTATTTTATGAAACGGATCTGGGTACCACTGTATGGGAATTTAAGAGAAATGGTAATGGATAAAGCTCATAAGACACGTTACTCAATTCATCCAGGTTCAGATAAGATGTATCAAGACCTAAAGGAGTTTTACTGGTGGCCGAACATGAAAGCGGAAGTCGCCGCATATGTAAGCAAATGCTTAACTTGCTCCAAAGTTAAGGTGGAATACCAGAGACCATCTGGTTTACTCCAGCAACCAGAAATCCCAGTGTGGAAATGGGAGCAAATATCGATGGACTTTATTACGAAATTACCTAGGACTCCCAGCGGATGCGACACCATTTGGGTTATAGTAGATCGCTTAACGAAATCCGCACATTTCCTGGCAATCCGGGAGACTGACCGAATGGAGAAACTGACACGCATTTACTTAAGAGAAATAGTCTCTCGGCATGGCGTACCAGTATCTATCATATCGGATCGTGATGCTCGGTTCACTTCTCATTTCTGGCAATCATTACAACGATCATTGGGAACACGACTAGATATGAGCACTGCGTATCACCCACAAACCGATGGCCAGAGTGAGCGTACGATCCAGACACTAGAAGACATGTTGCGTGCCTGTGTGATCGATTTTGGCAGCAGTTGGGAAACTCATCTGCCATTGGTTGAGTTCTCCTACAATAATAGTTATCACACCTCAATTAAAGCCGCACCGTTTGAGGCACTTTATGGACGTAAGTGCCGGTCACCTGTATGTTGGGCAGAGGTTGGGGAAAGCCAACTTACTGGTCCGGAACTGGTGCACGAAACAACTGAAAAGATTGTACAAATACGTAATCGGATGGCAGCAGCACGTGATCGACAAAAGAGTTACGCCGACAAGCGTCGAAAGCCATTGGAGTTTCAGATTGGTGACAAAGTACTGTTGAAAGTCTCACCCTGGAAGGGTGTAATACGCTTTGGAAAGCGGGGAAAACTAAACCCTAGATACGTGGGGCCATTTGAGATTGTCAAACGGATTGGCCCAGTAGCCTACCAGTTGAACTTACCTGACGAACTCAGTGGAATACACAATGTGTTTCACGTGTCAAATCTAAGGAAATGTCTTGCTGATGAATCACTCGTTGTTCCACTAGAAGAACTAGAAATCGATGAACAACTTCGTTTCATTGAAGAACCAGTAGAGATCATGGATCGAGAAGTCAAAACCCTAAAACGTAGCAAGATCCCTATCGTGCGTGTTAGGTGGAGCTCAAAGCGTGGACCAGAGTTTACCTGGGAACGCGAAGATCAAATGAAAAAGAAGTATCCACAACTGTTCAACGATCGAACTTCCAATTCCTGAAATACAGTTGTAAGATATCTTGTCCTTCAATTTCAGGATGAAAATCCCTTCAACATGATGATAATGTCGCAACTCTTGCAAAACCTTAGGAAACCTTACGTTCCTTTATTTTAGATTTATTCCTAATCTCTCGGAAACCTTAGCACGTCTACGTGCTGGGTAACTAAATAGGTTGCTCACAATGCTTCGTTTACTCACTATGTACATTGACCTAGTATTCCAATTTTCGGGACGAAAATTTCTACAACTAGGGGATGATGTGACAACCCGTATATATTTTTTTTTTTCCAGTTTAACATCGTTCCGCTATATCGCTATTTTATAATTAAATAAACTTTAATTATCATTATGATTAGTACCTAATTCTAATCAACTTTAACTTAATTAAAATTAACTAATATCTTCAAAAATAGAAATCGCTTAAACTTGAGGGACTAAATTGGCATATTGCCAAAACCCCCTTTTCTTAACCAAACCCCCCCCCCTTTTTCATCCTCATCGATCTCCCCTCTTCCTCCTCACCGCCTCTCCTCCCTGTTTCTTAATCGACCCTTCTCCGCCACCGGTAGCCACCGTTTGCCGTCCCCGTCTCGCCGTGTACTCGTTTCGAAGGTAATCGGTCGTTATGAACTCCGTTTCGTTTCGTTTTGTTTCGTTATATAGTCGTGATTGGTTCGGTTGAATCGGGCCCTTTCGTGGCTTTGTACGCAACGGTTGGATGCGTATGTATATGCGTATGTATGTATCTTGAACGTATGCATATGTTTTTGGGATTCCAACCGAGAGAAGGCTGCTGTGTGTGCGTGCGTATGGGTTGTGCGTGTCTATATGTATATATGCTGTGCGAGTATGTATATATGCTATTTGTATGCAGATATATGATGTTGTGGGTGTGCAATCTATATAAACAGGTATATTGTGTGTGTTTTGGGACTGTTGACCGAAAGAAACCATACACGACAGCCTTCGGCTGTCGTGTGTGCACCTGTGGCGTGCGTATACATGTGGTAGTGTGTGTGTAAGCATATATATATGTATTGTGTGTGTGGGTGTTGCCACAAGAAGCAAACACAGCAGCCTTAGCTGCTGTGTACGTGAATGTATGTGTTCGATCTTGTGCGATATGTATGTATGTTTCTGCGATGTGTATGTATGTACCCGTGTATAAATGTATTGAGAAACAGAACACAGCAGCCGAAGGCTGCTGTGTGCGCATATGTATATGATGTGTGCGCATATGTATATGCTGTGTGCGTGTATGTATATGTTGTTTTACATATATATATATAGGTGATTTTATCAGGTGAACATAAGTGTATATGTGGTTGAGGGGCACCACAAAGCAGCCGAAGGCTGCTGTTGTGTGTGCATATGTATAAGCTGATGTGTGTATATGTATGTATATGGCTGCGTATGTGTGTGTGCTGCTGTGTGCGTGACTGTATGTGCTGCGTATGTATGTATACGTTTCTATTCGTAGGTGTATGCTGCTGTATATGTACGTATATATATGTGTGCGCAGGTTGTGTATGTATGTATATATATGCGCAGGAAGGACGAACACAGCAGCCTTCGGCTGCTGTGTACGCGATGAATATGTGTGTATGTATGTTTTACACCGTGTATGGGTAGATGTATGTATACGTATATAGTATGTGAGCATGAATATGTATGATTAAGTGTGAACATGTGACTATAAGCATATAGATATGTAAATAATCATAGAATACTAACATTAATTGTGTGTGTATATATATTCTCAAGTTTAATCACATTAAGTAAAAATAAGATAAAAATATATACATATATACTTATAGTGTGAGTCGCGCATCAAACCCGAACCGAACCGACCCGAACCGACTGAATGTATCTATTCTCGTTGAACGCATTTTAAAAACTTAATTACAATTAATAATAGGTATTTGATCGTGCATTGCCCGTATTCTTTGAAGCTATTGTTCATTTCATTACATCATATTCAGGTGAGTTTACAGCCCCACTTTTACTTATATACTCTTTTGGGGGAGAGAAACATGCTGTTTTCATAAAAGTTACATTACATTGGATTTTTGTAATACTGCATATACTTGATACTATGGTGTATACTTGCCCAACGGACCGTTAATATGGACTTAACGAGGTGATTGTTAGTAGTACTACTGGGATTGACATACCCCACTCGGGCTAGTCGCGCTAGCTGGTCAAACGGGTGAACGGTTAGCCTAATTACAAGTGTTGTGGTGGGACCACATCCGGGCCTGGTTTATTATTTGATTACATGTCAGTTCGGCCGCGCCTTCTTACACATAGTGATCATTATGGACTAGCTACCCATTATATGCTTTAATTATAAATCCGGGAATTTCATTATACTTGACGGATTGATAAATCCGGGGATTCATTATACTTATCGGATGGATAGATCCGGGGATTTCATTGTACATATCGGATTGATAAATCCGGGGATTTCATACTTGACGGATTACATAATCCGGGAATTACATACTTGACGGATTACATAATCCGGGAACTTCATTACTGATAATTACTGTTTTCTGATAAACCTGTGAACTCACCAGTCTTGTACTGAGATTTTTGCATGTTTTCTCTCAGGACATTGATATGGCACGTCTAGGAGCACAGCATCCACTGCATGTCATTCCGCGTTCATCTCAAACTGTTTTCAAGATTTTATTCGCATTTACTTTACGTAAATTGGATTGGACGCGCGTTTGCGTGTTCCAAAACTATTGTTAAATGTTTTTCTGTTTTCGCTTCCGCACTATTTAAATATATTTGGGTTGTTTCATTAAAATTAAGCAACTTATATGATTTGTAATTATCGAGTCGTTTGGTGTAACTGATGCTTATCTGAGATCCTGGTTATGTCACACGCCTGACGGTAAAACCCCGTACGTGGAAAATGAGGGTGTGACATTTATGTTAGCTAAAATGTTGATTTAATACGTTAGTTTTGTTTCTACAGTTTGTTGTTACTCCCTATAGGCAAATCATTGCATACCTTAAGTTAAATATATTTTCACTTGTTTGTATATGAACCATGTAAGCTGGATACATTGTGACATATTAACATATGAATTGAGAAGCTGAATATATTTTCACTCGTCTATACGTGAACCATATCAGATGGATGCATAATGACCCATTAGTGCATGAATTTGAGAAGTTTAATATATTGTGACCTGTTTGTATGTGAACCCCTAGAAGTTGGATATAATATGGCCTATTAGTTTATTAATTTTGAAAAGTTAAACATAATTTGACCCGTTTGCTCGTGAACGACTAACGAGTTGTCCTTTTCTCACATCATAATCATGGTTTAGTATGTTTTCAAAGAAGAAAGTTGGAAACTGCGTCGTTCATGTGACTGTTTGGTCTGCTGTTGTTCTTTGTTAATGTTTTATTTTTATGTAATGGTCCGTTTTATTATTATTGGCTTTTTATGTGTCGTGTTGACAATGTATTGTTTGTTTTACGTTGTTTTTTACACTGTATGTTGTTATCATGGTTACCTAACAGTTGTTTTGTTTCTGAATATTCAGCTTGCATGTGCATTTGTTTTTTACTTGGTTTATAGCCTTATATTTTTTTATGTACGACATGGTTATTTGGTGCCTGCCTACTTGATTTATCGGATGTGGGTGGAAGTGAAAAAATCTTTTGGGAATGCTATTAATTGCTACATGGATTGGTCATGTTGAAATGATTTCTTGGTAATCAGTTTTGGTTTAGTACGTATATTTGGCTGATAATGTTGTACACCGTAGGTACAAATGAATGTTACTGTAAAATTGTTGGGCTAAAACATATGGTTGATTACTATTTTTAGTAGAGGTTGGTTGATTTTTAGACATTTAAACCACAAATATTACTGTTTTCTTTCAGGTATAGCATTTTCCGATATAAGACAAGGATACATTCTACAAGTACTAATCCACAGGTCATTTGAAATTTAACTTAATGTTCACTGGCTTAGATCAGTGTTTTAACCCAGACAATGACATGTTTATATACACGTTCTCTTAATCGTATATATTATGTATGGTGATGTTTTTTATGATTTTTTTAAGTTTCTGATATTCTGATACTTTTTTCTTGGGTACTCGAGCTTTGTGGTTGAAAGTTTGCTTACTTACATTTGCAGGTTTGTGACCTAAATTTAGTTTATGTTTCCTTAGTTCTGTCGTGATATGTCTGTTAAGTCTAAGTGATTTTTTCTTATTATTGTGTTGCCGTGCGGTTGTATTTTTTTTTGTGTATACAGGTTATTTCAGCAATAATCTCAGCTAATAATTGATGTTCTCATATGCAGGTATTATTAGTTTCTCCGTTTTTTTTATGTTTGGCTTATACAATTACCTGTCTTCTTAAACTTTATTACATTACTAGTGATTTTATTATTTTAATGTTTAACGTCAACAATGGCCTGCTTTTTTTTTTTTAGGAATAGTGTACCTATACGGAATAGGTTAACCTATATTCTATTATTGTTAATTTGATGGTAAAAGTAGATTCCATCTTCTATAGTTTCCCTGAAACATATAGTGTTCTGTTCTCTACGCCTCTTATATGTCGTCTTTGAATGTGTGTGTCGCTTTATCATAACCGCCGAGGTAAGCGTGCACGTCTACGTGGCACTGATTCTGGTGTAAATTCTTCTTCTACGTCATCTTTTGAGGCATCATCCCATACGGAACGCCAGTCATTGCATCGTGCATCAATGTTAAGATCGTCAGCAACAGGTGGTATATCTTCGACCAGTGCTCATGTTGAAGTTAGGACGGGTGTTTCTTCTGGCGAAACCAGTCATACAACAGTTTCTCATTACTACATGGATTTGGGAAGATGTAATAAGGTGTGTGAGTTCTGCGGGTCTCTTTTTGGTACGCTGAGCGACTCACGTCTTTTCCAGCTGGTCGTAGACCACGATATCATAAGTGCTGTAAGGCTGGGAAAGTAGTGTTGAGTTTCCCTATGCAACCTCCCGACTTATTGAAGTCTTTGTTCGCTGACCGTGAATTTATGGGGAATATTCGTGCATACAACGTCATGTTTTCAATGACTTCCTTCGGGGCTACCATTGACAATTCGGTTAATCAGGGTGGAGGTCCGTACGTATTCAAGGTTGTTGGTCAGGTATGTCACTGGCTTGGGTCGATTTGCCCGTTGCCTGGGGATCGGCCGAGGTTTTTGCAGATGTATATTTTTGACTCTGAAAATGAGGTTGAAAACAGGCTTCGTCTTTTCCATGGAAATAATTTACCGAATTTATCAATAGACATCATTTCGGCATTAACTACCATGCTTGATGAATCAAACGCCTACGTGCGTCTTTTTCGGTCTGCGAGAGAGTTATATACTCAACAACACGTTCCTGAGTTTTCAATTAAACTTTACAGTAGGGTGAGGGACAGAAGGTACAACGACCCCTTACCAAATACCGTTGGCGCCATTGTTTGTGATGCTGGTACTGCATCGGAAGATTTTGATGTTATTGTCCATGATAAGGCTAATACTCCACATAGAGTTAGCAAACTTCATCCATCTTATATGCCGTTGCAATATACACTTTATTCCCACGTGCAGAGCAAGGGTGGTCTCCTGAGTTACGCTTAGGACCTGACCATTCAATTGATGATCGCAAGCTTAGTCCATCAATGTTCTACTCGTATCAGATTCATGATCATGAAAATGTCTACAACCATCTTCTTCACGCAGGTAGGCTGTTTCAGTAATACATTATTGACTCTTATATCTGCGTCGAACATTGTCGGTTAGAATATGTTCGGAATAATCAAGAAGAATTCAGGTGTGAGTTTTTGGAGGGTCTTCACGATGCAATATCTCGCGGTGATACAGAGGGCCATAGCGTGGGTAAACGGGTCGTATTACCATCATCTTTCACCGGTGCTCCAAGGTATATGTATAAACATTACCAAGATGGCCTCGCCATATGCTGAGTCTACAGGAATCCTCAATACTTTATAACATTCACGTGCAATGTCAAATGGCCTGAGATTGAAAGGGAAATAGCAGCAGCACATGTACCAAGTCCACAAGATAGACCTGATATTATTGCTAGGGTATTCCAAATGAAGGTACGGTCTTTCATCAAGCATCTGAAAACATCAAAACCCTTTGGTGATGTTGCTGCTGGTAAGTGTAAATCCTATTGCTTGTCCTTTTTAGCTACGCCATCATACAACTTTATTATGGATACTCATGTTGTATTATGCTTTTTGCTTATACAGAGCTATACACAATTGAATTCCAAAAAAGAGGGTTGCCACATTGTCACACGTTGTTATGGGTCACTGATTCTTATAAAATTCATACCCAAGAGGATATCAGCAGATATATTAGTGCCGAACTACCTGACAATCAAACAAATCCCGTCTTACATAGGATTGTTACTGAATCGATGCTACATGGACCGTGCGGTATAGCAAGAATGAGTTCTCCATGGATGAAAGATGGTGTATGTTCAAAGCAATATCCTAAGTCATACGAGGCATGCACATGATTTGACAATGGAGGGTACGTTCACTATAAAAGGTCCAAGGATTGCTTTCCATGCATCAAACGTGGAATTCCGTTGGATAATGGGTATGTTGTTCCGTATAATGCAGACTTGCTAATGCATTTTGATGTGCATATAAATGTTGAGTACTGTGGGTGGAGTATGCTTATAAAAATCTTTTTAAGTATGTATCAAAGGGTGCAGATAGGGTTCGTTTTACGATAACAGAAAAGGATGTTACTTCAGAAAACATACCTGCTAATGTAGTTGAGGTTATTGATGAGATCAAAAACTACCTTGATGGCCGTTTTATATGCCCACACGAGGCATCTTGGAGAATTCTTTCGTTCCCCATACATCATAGGAACCCACCTGTTCAAGTTCTTGCGGTACATTTGGAAGGCAAACAAAACATGACATTTAGACAAACACAGCAACTTCAAGAAATCGTCAATAATCAGAATGCTGGAAAAACAACTCTTACTGAATGGTTAGCAAACAACACAATTGAGTCGTCCGCAGGAATGTCCTTTACGGATTCAGGGGCCAACCTTCGTTACATAGACTATCTCTCTAAATATCGATGGATTTATCGACAAAAAGTTGGACACGTAGAACATGCAAGAGAACTCCTACTGTGGGTAGGCTAACTTACGTTCATCCTTCATGTGGGGAACTGTTTTATCTGAGGATGTTGTTGAGTTATCAGAAAGGTTGTTGTTCATTTGCGGATATACGCACAGTTTCAGGTGTTGTAATGCTAACATTTAGGGAGGCATGTGAAAAACTAGGCCTAATTGGTGACGATAAAGAATGGTTGTCTACAATTTCAGAAGCCTCTGAATGGGCAACTGCATCCGAAATTAGGTCTCTTTTTGTACATATACTATTGTATTGTGATGTGTCAAACCCTTCAGCTTTGTGGGATGCCAGCTGGGAAAAAATGGGGGATGATATTACATACAACCTTAACTCCAGTCAACGAAATTCAAATTCCGGTGTTAGCAATGCTGATTTACAACATTTTGTACTCTATGAGCTTGAGTTGTTACTAAACTCTAACGCAACACCACGCACACTAGCTGATTTTGGGTTGCCTCTCCCCAAAGAATCCACTCTTTCTATGCTTAGAAATGCACTGTTACTTGAGGAAAAAAGTTACAATCGGGAAGCTTTACACCATGAACATCACTCCTTAAAGGCAAATCTTCATCCTGAACAAAAAAATGTCTATGATGCGGTGTTGACTTCTATGCAGAATTCATTACAAGTGTTATTGTTTGTGTATGGCCATGGAGGTTCAGGTAAAACATACCTCTGGAGAACAATCATTACAGCTTTAAGGTCCGAAGGTCAGGTTGTTTTAGCAGTAGCAGCTTCGGGTATCGCTTCGCTATTGTTGCCTTCAGGTCGTACAGCACATTCAAGATTTAAAATACCATTGGAATTAACAGATGAATCTATATGTCATATTAAAAAAAATACAAACCTGTCTCGCCTTTTGTTGGAAACAAGCCTTATAGTTTGGGATGAGGCACCGATGAGCGACCGAAGGTGTTTTGAGTCCCTGGATAAAACATTGAAGGATTTAACGGGTAATATCGCGGTACCACTCGGCGGTAAATCTGTTCTACTAGGTGGAGACTTTCGCCAAACATTACCAGTAAAACCAAAATGCACAAAGGCTGATATAATATCGTCATGTCTCACAAAGTCTTATTTGTAGAACTACTTTTCAGTTCATAAGCTAACTGTTAATTTGCGAGCAACATTGTCTTCATATACGAGTGGATACCAGGATGTACAATCGTTTTGTAGTTGGTTACTAAGAGTAGGAGACGGTAAAGAAGGCGTTCCACATACAATTGGACAGGCGGACGTTAAAGTAATTGAAATACCACCACAGATGATTATTAAGGATTCAGACATTGCGTTGTATGATTTGATCAGGTTTGTCTATGATGAGGAATGTCTGCTAAGCCCAACGGCCCTAACATTAGCAGAACGTGCCATCATATGTCCTAAGAATGAAACTGTGGATGAAATCAATGACATTATTCATGCCATGTCACCTGGAGAATGCAGCTCATACTTCAGCACTGACTCGATGATTCCACACTCTAGAGATGGAGGAGATGTTGATGCTATGTACCCAATTGAATACCTTAATGTACTTAATTTTAATGGGATTCCAAAACATTGTTTAAAGCTGAAAAACAACACTCCCATAATGTTAATTCGTAATCTAGATCAAAAAAATGGTTCATGTAATGGCACCAGATTATTGATATCACAGTTACTACCTCGTGTTATTGAGACTCATGTAATAACAGGAACATCCTTAGGACACCGAGTATATATTCCGAGAATTAATTTTGTGCATAATACGAAAGACCTTCCTTTTGTTTTTACAAGGAAGCAATTTCCGGTTAAAACATGCTATGCAATGACCATTAATAAAAGCCAAGGCCAATCACTTAAAAAAATAGGAATCTATTTACCTGAGCCAATATTCAGTCATGGACAGTTATATGTTGCTCTGTCAAGAGCAACATCCCCAAATTCTATAAAGATCCTTACAAGAAAAGCGTTGAAAATAGTGATAATAAAACATTAAATATCGTGTATACAGAACTATTAAACGAGATTGATATGGATCAGGTCAATCTCTATTATAGTTCGATCTCCTTTCTCCATATAATGATGATAAATACCTGTATTTACATGTTTATTTGCCAACTTTAATAGAATTACCTTTATCCTCATGTTCCTTCTCTAAATAGGTGAATAGAAATGGAAGACACTGAAATATCAAGATTTAACGGGTAATATAGCGGTACCATTCGGCGGTAAATCTGTTCTACTAGGTGGAGACTTTCGCCAAACATTACCAGTAAAACCAAAATGCACAAAGGCTGATATAATATCGTCATGTCTCACAAAGTCTTATTTGTGGAACTACTTTTCAGTTCATAAGCTAACTGTTAATTTGCGAGCAACATTGTCTTCATATACGAGTGGATACCAGGATGTACAATCGTTTTGTAGTTGGTTACTAAGAGTAGGAGACGGTAAAGAAGGTGTTCCACATACAATTGGACAGGCAGACGTTAAAGTAATTGAAATACAACCACAGATGATTATTAAGGATTCAGACGCTGTGTTGTATGATTTGATCAGGTTTGTCTACGATGAGGAATGTCTGCTAAGCCCAACGGCCCCAACATTAGCATAACGTGCCATCATATGTCCTAAGAATGAAACTGTAGATGAAATCAATGACATTATTCATGCCATGTCACCTGGAGAATGCAGCTCATACTTCAGCACTGACTCGATGATTCCACACTCTAGAGATGGAGGAGATGTTGATGCTATGTACCCAATTGAATACCTTAATGTACTTAATTTTAATGGGATTCCAAAACATTGTTTAAAGCTGAAAAACAACACTCCCATAATGTTAATTCGTAATCTAGATCAAAAAAATGGTTTATGTAATGGCACTAGATTATTGATATCACAGTTACTACCTCGTGTTATTGAGGCTCATGTAATAACAGGAACATCCTTAGGACACCGAGTATATATTCCGAGAATTAATTTTGTGCATAATACGAAAGACCTTCCTTTTGTTTTTACAAGGAAGCAATTTCCGGTTAAAACATGCTATGCAATGACCATTAATAAAAGCGAAGGCCAATCACTTAAAAAAATAGGAATCTATTTACCTGAGCCAATATTCAGTCATGGACAGTTATATGTTGCTCTGTCAAGAGCAACATCCCCAAATTCTATAAAGATCCTTACAAGAAAAAGCGTTGAAAATAGTGATAATAAAACATTAAATATCGTGTATACAGAACTATTAAACGAGATTGATATGGATCAGGTCAATCTCTATTATAGTTCGATTTCCTTTCTCCATATAATGATGATAAATACCTGTATTTACATGTTTATTTGCCAACTTTAATAGAATTACCTTTATCCTCATGTTCCTTCTCTAAATAGGTGAATAGAAATGGAAGACACTGAAATATCAAGATTTAACACCAGGCGGACCCGCTCCTGAACTCAACGTTCGCGTAGTTCGTACCTGGAAACCCGCCTTTAGAGACAATGAAACGTGCTATGTATTTGTGGATCAACAGGTATACTCAACCTAAATACAAAGCTATACAATAAATCACAAGACAGATACATCATAGAACTCTTTGAAATATCTTTTAATACTGTCCCCCTATTTTATGATGAAACGCTTTTATTTCTCTTTAATAACTTTTATCCTAATTAGCTAAATCTTAAACATCTTTTTAAAACCTGTATTTCTTCAAATGGTTTTAGGATATTTTATGTCTAGCTGAATTAAAAATCATAAATTAAAAACTTACTTCAATTTTCACAAAAAATGGTATAATGTCAACAATGAATATCATTTAAATAACCCCCTTATTCCCAATAACTTACTGAAAATATTTTGTGTTAAAACGTAAAACACTAAATTCATACTTTTATTTTCGTTAACCAAGCTTACAATTATGAATTACAATACTGCAACAGGGCATAGGAATCCAGCTGTTACAAAGGGTAAAGATCAAAGAATAGTGACATCAAAACTTCAAGTGCAATCATGTTATCGGGTTAAAGGGTATGCCTGTACCGAACCTGACAAATTTACTTCAATTGTATGCCACCCTGCTTACATGCGAGTAGGAGCAGCAACGATGTTTACACCTATTGATGACACTCCGGACCTCCCTCGTCAATACTATGATTTTGCCTCCTGTGAAAGACATGGATTACCTCCATGAACAAAGCAAAGATCCAGCTCAAAAAAACAAAAGGGCAATCGTGGGTAAGGACATCCATCATAAATGTTTTCAACAACTATCCCCTGTATACATGTTCATTACTGTGATGCACAAACACTATTCATACAGATTACATAGGAATATTGCAAGAGATGCACTATAACAGAACAAATGCTGGAGCACCTTTCGTTACAATGACGTTGAAAGACAGCAGGTTTGTCTCTTTCAAACCCCAACTAACCAACATTAATTAGAGTGTCTCAAATTACCTGTATATGTTCCTGCTGGCAAAAGACAACCTGTTATTCAATCTTTAAAACAGGAAATTCACTACTAATAATGAATTGCAAGTAATGGTGTTATTTCCAATGTTGCTTAGATAATCTTGCAATATTTGTGTGCCTTTATCATTTCATGATAGATGATATATAAGTCATTCTGAAAAGTATATATTCATGTGATTAGGTTGTTTAGGAAAGATACAACAATAAAGAAATGAATGGCTAATCATCCATTACTTTTGAATTTTTATGTTTTAACACAATTTCTTTTATTCCTGCAGCAATAAGGACGTCAGTGTCACTCTGTGGGGCGAAATAACAACATCTACAACGAAGTTTCCGAGGGGTTCAATTGAGACATCAGTTGCACCAACAATCCTTGCAATTACTGGAGTTAGAGTAACTGATTTTAGAGGTATACACTATTGCATTAACCACTATCACTCAGTGTAAAACACTTAATATGCCTGTCGACACAGGTAAATTGCAACTCCAATCAACAAACGCAACACATGTCTATGTCAACCCATCAACCGTGGAAACACGCACACTCCTGCGCCTGTAAGATTTACATAGATACTACGTTTACATATGGACACCCATGTCGTTATACATTTGCTAATTAACATTATCCTTTTTAAACCAAAAATAAGGGTAGCATAGCAGGCCAGTTGTCTAATGTAAATAAGCATTTATTAAGGCCTTTTGGACGAAGAACTTTATCGTATGTAGGCGGGCAATTGATGTATGACTGTGCACGACTTTTTTACCCCATTTATCCACCTGTTAATTATCCTTACATAAAACAGTTGATATTTTCAATATTGTTCCTCTTCTTACAAATTCTATTATCAGGACCAATTTCTAAAAAGAATAAAATTTTCAAATAACATGTGCATAAACATAACATACACATAACTACACATAATCATCAAAAAAAATATTAAACACATTTGTTAAACTTTCTCAGGTTTGAAGAACAGGAGTCAGCAAAAGACACAACTGACACCCAGTCGCAGCAATTGAAACAAACATCCGCAGTCATCCAAAACCACATTACCATGTCTGAACTTCTGCGAAAAGAAAAGAACGAACTCATTGTAAGAATAAACATTATACAATGACCTTTTATAGCCACCTACATAGATCAACTCAACTAAGCACATTCAACCTTTTCCCAGGGACAAATCTTTGTGCTTAAAGCTGCATTCACACACATCGCCACAGACAAAGAATGGCACTTCACCGCCTGTCCCAATTGCGATAACTCACCCATCAAATCAGAAAGCCTTTGGTTTTGTTCACATCATGGCTACTACCCCACCCCAAACAAAAAAGTAAGTAACCACTAAACCAACATTCACTACAAATTTATCAACCACTTAATATAATACTAATCTCTGCATAGCAGCCTCACACATAGACACAATTCCTGCACAATATAGTACAAAGGTTGCTGATTTAGAATGCCTCAAATCAAACATCAAACACCAAATCTAGACATACGTTAAAGTCTTTAAACTAAGTTATATCTAAATACGTTGCAGGTACCGAATAACTGGCATAATATCAGACAACACAGGGAGTATCCATGCCATAATGTTCAACGAACCTTCAACAAAATTGATTGGAAAGAAATGTTCAGACTTGCTGTCAAACGAGCATCCAGACGCAATGCAGCACACTGTCCTTAACAAAGAGGCATATTTCCATGTTCAAGCCCAAAAGAACATCAGAACAGGATAGGTTCGTTGCACAGTTAACACAGTTAAAAACATAAATCCAGATGTACCCTCAACTAGCACCCCAGCACCAAATACCCCAACACCACATACCACTGCACGTAAGAATCACCCAGAGAATCCAGTAAAAAGAACACTATATCTGGAAGAAGGTACAAACATAAAGAAACACCTGTTAGAAACAGTGCAACTTCTATTAACAAATTTCTACATATATACAGATAAGGAGCAGGCTGGCACAAAGAAGCAGAAAAACGACTAGCAAATATGCAAGACGACTTTTGAACAGCCGCAATTAGATGCCTTTTAATGCTGTCTTTTGATAAACATAATCGGTGGCACTGCAGGAGAACCATGTGATACTGTCTTTTCGTAGACGGAATGGGTTGCAGAACAAGGAAACCACTTTTCAACAGCCACACTTTTGGTAACCAAAATATATGCACAACACCATGCACCCCAAACAATATAACAAACCTTTTGAAGCTTTAAAGCTAGATGTTGAACGTCCATCAGGTTGAGGAAAAGTTGCTGCATACAATGAAAAACCATGTATCACTTCTATGTATTACCTATTAGTTGTGTTTTAATGATACCCCATGTATCACTTCTATGTATTACCTGAACATGCTGAAAACTTATCTAAACTACTGCTGCTTGTATGCAATGTCCATATTAGCTGTGTTTTCATCAAAAATACAAGCAATTATACAAAATGTCATAACATTTCGCGCAACGCGCGTCCAGGATTGCAACTAGTTATGCTTTAAAAACATATACATGGTTACTATTAACTACTATTAGTACTCCTATATAATAAAAATTAGTAAGAAGTTAATGAGCAACATAGATAAAACGCTACTACCTAGAAAACGAATGAGTGATTGAATATAAAAAATGCAAATAAAACTATAATTATTTTTATTAGTCCTTTAGTGATTACGAACATGTGGTCAAAACTATATAAGAAAAAAAAATCATCATTGATGATTTACTGGAAACATCTAATGGGGCGTTTGGTTGGAAAGAATGAAATATAATGAAATGAAACTAAAAAACTAGTATAATTTTCAAGTAAAATTATGTTTGGGTGGATAATAAAATATAAAACTCAAGAGAATGTTTCACCTTAAATTCTCTTAGTTGTGGGATTTCAAATTCCCTCTCTAGGTGAAAGGATTTTGAAATTTCACAACCAATTGGAATTTGAGGTAAAATATTCCCTTAGGTTTACTTTTAATTGCTCACTCAAACATAATTTTATTTAAAAAATTATACTGGTTTCTTATTTTCATTCCATTACATTTCATTCTTTCCAACCAAACAGAGCATTAAAGGTATTCCTAGCGTATTACCAACAAACCACTTCAGCTTCATGTTGTTGACGTTGTCACCCTGTTGGAGAGCGCATGAGGAGACAATGATAAGGTGCAGCATACTACGCTTCTACATAATGTAATACACTTGTACAATGTTGTTCATTTCGTTGTTAATTTCATTTTATTATAAATATAGTATAATTTACTTAGACGCATAATTGCTCTGGTAAAACACCTATAATATATGCTTGATGCCGCCATACATGTTGTATATGTCAAGGCATTGATGATGCTTCAAAAAGCATTTGTCATTTGACGTGACATCATTTATGGATTATAGATACAACGGGTAATTTATTTTGAGTTTTAAAATTATAAATTAGTAGCAACTATTTTCAAAATTAGGTATCAAATGAACATGATTGTATGAGCAATTTGTGACTGTTGATGGTTAAGGAAAAACACTTCCAACGTGATACATTAAAAACTTGCACAACGCAAGAGAGCAAATACCTCTAGTATAGTTTAATTTATGAGTTTGACGAAATTAATTCTAGGTTTTAGTGTAAACAATTTTATTTCATGATTTGATACATATTATTTTCAATTCTTTTCATTTTAATCTTTCACACCTCTTTTTAGTATGGCTCTTATATCATTTTAATATTTGTCATTTGCAACATTTTAACATTTGACCTCTAGTATTATAAGCAGGACACTGTAACATGACTCTAACTGTTACTTTGAAACTTCAATCTTGTACTAACACTTATGTCAGAGACCAAACGATAGAAATAAAAACCACAATGAATAAAACCGAGAATTTTCTTGAAACACCAGAAAAAAACCGTATCTAACTTTAAAATAAACAGCAAACATGTAAATATGTGTTCTTTTGGCACTTTTTAATTTTATAACATAAAATAACACTTACTAAAATTCAGTGGCATCCGTACACAATTTCCCAACAATGATTTTCAAATTAAAAACTATATAGATATATCTATGAATCTATGATGACAGTCATATCAGAATCTTTAACTCAATGCCCCTTTGCAACACGAGTCCAGTCACGTGCGTTGGAACATTTAATTTCATTTCCATTGGAGAATGGTCTTGTCACCCTCACGGTATACATGCCCTACCCATATGGACTCCTATATATGATAATAAATTAATAATACATTATTATGTTTGCATGTCACAAGAAGATGTGTAGTTTAGAGGTCAAGAAAGTAGCACATAGACATGCAAATACACGTATACACAGCACATATGACCAATTTTATGGAATTTTGTTTCTGAAGTGTGTGTAAGTAATGATATTTAAACATGTGTGCATAATCAAGATACACCTTCATATAAGGCGGTAAACGAACTTATCGTCATTCGTCATCAACTTAAGGTCGACTTGTTAAAAACTAGAATCAAGACGGTGCCATTGTTACTTAATTAATAACCAAACAAATAGTTTATATATGATACACACATACTTATAAATAAATAAATATATATATATAATATAAGAATTAAATAATAAACTCACCCGACATTGTCTCGAGTTTGAAATTTTACTTACGATCCAAACTCGAGCTTTAACCATAGAGCTCGAAAGCTAAAACCTGCAGAAACTTGAGCTCGACCAACTCGATCGGATTTTGAAATTGAATAATTAAAACAAATATATTAATTTTTCAACTAAATTAGTTAAAGATATTTGATTAAGACTTGATTAAGAGATCATGGATGAAACTTGTGTTGTGATGGAGGTGTTGAAAATCTTAAGACGTCATTCAATTCGTGGTTTCGAATAAAATTTACGACAACTCAGTTGTGATCATGTCAAAGATGGTTAATAAAAGAGGAAAGAAAAAACAAATACAAAAGTTTAAAGCATAAAGGGTGAGTGTAATTACAACTTTAATTATATTTTCTTTCACAGTATATCGTGCTTCAAGCACTTATACATCCTGGTTCGTTGAGCATTACATCTATGATCAGATACCGACCAACGAAATATATATGTATAGTGATGTTGATCGACTAGTTTTGAGAAACTAGATGTGAAATTTTAGACAAATATCGTGTTATTGTGTTATATTTTGTCATATGATAAATATTGGGCCATAATGAGTGTGGCATACGTTTCGAAATGAGAGAATACCACATCAACTTTGTCGATGCATGGGAACACCACCCCCGCCACTACGGTATCAGTGGCCGGGGCGATGATGCAAGAATGAAACGGTACCACGGCCCTAATAGTTTTGAGAAACGGTATGTTCTATTTTGGTCTTGTTACCAAATAGAACATAGTTTTAACTTTATCATAGATTCATATGAGTGAGATGGTGAGACCCACCGCATTTAACATTAGGATGATTGAGAAATGCTCGTGTTTTAGAACAAACAAAACCTTTAGCAAAATAACAAGAACACACGGAAGTTGTAAGGTTTCCTATACATCTAAATTTGGTTGCACTTATGTTCTATTTGGTAACAAGACCAAATCATGTTGTTCTATATCTTAAATTTTTTCATGAAACTTCAATAATACTGGCCGTTTTTACAATGTGTGTGTGATTCAGATAAATTTGTACTGGTACATATTACGTATCATCCAACCGATTTTATTATTTAACCTAAAACCTTTATGATCTTGTTGTTGTCAGAATGGTTACAATTGATGGCATTGAAGTTATCGAATAATTATTGGGGCATTGATCATACGTTTCTGTGATATATAAACCTTATTTTAAAATACAATGCATGTATTAATTTCTGTGAAAAATATAAACCTTATTTTAAAATACAATGCATGTATGAATTTCTGTGAAAAATATAAATGCCGCGATAATTTGCGGTAATCTCACTATCATTCACGTAAATGAACTAATTAACTTTTCTTTAAAAAAAATGCAGTATATACATCACTATCGTAGTGGTAAGTGGTGTGCTACACAACAAAAAATTATGGGTTTAAATCATACAGAGTGTATGGATGATTTTAAAAGTAGAGTTTATATAAAATAAAGTGTATGTTTGTCGATTAAAAATATATACATGTCTATATTTTTTAGTTTGTATTTACATTTGTCGACATATTTCCTAAAAAGTAACCAAAATAAACCTCAAAATGATGGTTTCCTTAGCCAAGAAGATAAAATAAATATATCATTAACTAAAAGATACTTAAAAAACTAATATTATCTTTTAAATAGAAGGATGCAATGATGGTAGACATGGTAAAAAGAAACGAAGACATGAGTTTGTCATGTATCATACATGTCAAGCTTAGAGCGTTGTTGGAAAACAAACAAATAAAGTGATTAGAATCTGTGGATTTCTTCTCAAACATGTTCATTCACTGGGGTTGATCTTTTGTTTGATTATTACATATATCCATAGGATATGTTTCAAATGTTACTATATTTTAAAATGAATCGGACAGGCTGCAGGGTAATAAATCAAAATTGGTTTCTTTTCAAACATGTAACTTCTACATGATCTTGTAATAAGTGGTAACTCGATGAGCATTTACTGTTTTTTATAATAAAAAAAAGTTTTTCATTTTTACCAATTAAAGCTAGTTTTCTATTTTTTTTTTCGTATTTACCTTTCTGGTTTTAAATGTGTAAGACATATTTGAAGGTCATTAAGTGCCTTTTAAATAAATATGCCATGAAATAAGTTAAAAGAAACATATCATGTATAATTCATGCATTTTAACAACATTCTCGTCGACATGTTTACTGCTATTAATAGTATTATTACAGTCATCCTTTGACGTATTAATCACAGTCATTCTATGCTTATTGTCATCCATCGTGCTACTCTAATCCTTCGTCACAGCACTCCCTCCTCAACTTATTCGTTTCCTCCTTTTAATCATTCCCACTCATCCCTCACCTCAAACATATTAACAAGAAACCTCACTAAAAACTTAATTCAAAATCACGAGTCCCTTCTTTAAAATTTAAATGTCACTAACCTATATATCGACATAAATCTAATAACAAAGGCACAAACCCTAAATTAAAGCTTTGGGAAATAAACCTAAATCAAATGAATGGAACATACGCATGAATACATCCACAACCTACATAAAGCTTAAAACATGAACCCCTTTTTGTTTGCAAAACCTAACCTAAAAATTCACACATATACACATATGAACAAATTTAAAATCTTATTCACCTTGTGTAAATTGGACACCAATACACACAAAGAACGAGATTTGAATCGTAGTATGAAAGCAGGAGCTAGAGACGAATTGAAGTTTACACACGCATACAAAACACAATAGGGATGAATCATATTTGAAAGTAGGAGTTAGAGATGAATAAGAGTTTGTAAGTTGAATATGACAAAGAACAATGAATCAACAATTTTATATATTAGAAACACGGTGCTTGTGAGTAAGCTTTACATCAACATCTTACACAAACTTCCTCATTTCATAATTACCTAACTAAAACACTATTTACAAATATAATGACCTAATGTGAACAAACAGAAACATGTTTAATAAATCGGATATCAGTAAATGTATGAGAATGTTTTGTACCATTAACACTTTATACAATTACGTTGTCTGATCACACGTGTTGAAATATTCTAGTGACAATTGTAACTTGCAAAACCTTTTGATATAAATTACTTTTTGTAATTTAAAGTTTCATAGATACACTTGCGAGTAATCATCTCAGTTCATGTAAGTGAAAATCTAAAACTATCTCGCCGTTTGAATTTGAGGGCGGGCCTTATAACAACCTTCGTGAGTAATCATCTCAATTCATGTAAGTGAAAATCTAAAAGTATCTCGTCATTTGATTTGAGGGCGAGCCTTACAATAACCAGGAAGCTAGGTTGTTACTTTGTGACCCTGATACATAGATGGATTCAAAGCATACTCACTGAGGACATAGGCACTCACTCAAACAACCCACCTATGTATAATAAAGTTGAAATTAAGTTGTGCCAAAAGCAAATTTTGTTGTAGCCGCTTTCAATTATTTTTGGTTTTTAGCGTACGCCATTTACTTTCAAATTTTGCTCTGCATATATAGTATTTACTTGTAATTAAGATGGCAACTATTAGCCCTTAATGGAATTTATTTTTTATTACATGGCATATATTATGCTAACAAGAGTTGCTCAATGAGTTATCATGATAGTATAGTGCAAGTTATATGATATTGTGAATGATCTAGCCCGTCCCAGAAACCTACGTAAAACATGGGCTGGTGGGTACATTTGATTATTTGAATTTGGTTATATTTTGCATTATATTGTATTAATATTAAATTGTAACTTAAATTGTAACTTTCGAATATGAGTACGAATTACTGTAGCTAATCGCACAATAATTTATGCAGCTAATCGTACAATAACTTATGCATCAGGTACTACTGTTGTCATGGTATAAACTCACAAGTCTCACATGAATATGTAAGTTTCATAAAACTTGAATTAATTTTGAGCTTCCAATTAAAAAATTCCATGTAATTTTTTATGTGTTGTGAACCAATCATTTGATTACCCGTAGAAACATGGTTTTAAGACATCTCCTGTAAGTTAAAAAACAAATCAAATTATACTTATATATTAGCTCATATAGTAAGGAATGATTGATTAAAAAAATGTAAGAATTTTGTAATTGGAGGTGAGGATGATTAACTACTGTCTGGTTCAGTCAGATATTTTAGATAAATTGAAGGTTTAATGGTGTTGTATACATGACTGCATGTAATAAATTGGTTGACTGTTTGACTATTAATTCTAACTGTTGTGACTGATTGAATCAATGCGCCTGATGAAATGATATATGTTTTGAATTTCGTCTATGTATTAACGTAAAATTTATTCAGAAATGAGTCTGGTCAAATTTAATATGTTTTCATAGTTATTATTTTGTATGCTTTGAGTTGTTCTATATTTTGACATAATCTTAGTTTGAAAATACATAAGGTCAAATAAAATGTTTTCATTCGACGATATAAATCCGAGTTACTTTACATTTCGACATAAATTTAGTTTGGAAACGAGTTGAAACGATTGTAATCTGTACTTTATCACAACATATTCGACACCGTGGTATGTGTTTTTTTATGTACGATTTGCGTTGATCTACTTTTCGGCATAATTTTGTTTGAAAAAGAGTCGTGTCAAATATGATATGTTTTCATTCAACAGTATAAGCTAGAGTTACTTTACGTTTCAACGTATATTTGGTCCAGAAACATATTGGGTGGATTGTAATCTATACTTTATCACGTCGAATATAATGTTGCCGCAATGCGCGGCGGGTAAAAAACCTAGTTTATATTTGTTCATAAACTTCACTTTGGGCCCAAATACGGGCCATTGTGATTGGGCTAGAAAGTATCAAAACTTTTTACCAGTAGACAGTAGACACTAATCCACTATTACAATACTACTACACGGTAGTTCCGTTATTTTGGGCAGAATTGCATTGGGCTTCCTTGTTCGTTTCTAAAACCTACACAATTCTTTTATCAATTAATATATTAGTCTTTTATCGTTTAAACTTTAAACTACCTAATTTTAAAATGAATAAACAAGCAAATGTTTGTTTTATGCTATATATATTATTATTATAAAATAAAAATGCTGTAGGTGTTGCTAAATTTAACTGTGCACTTTGTTTATTTTATGCACTTTTTTTAATAAAACATGTTGTAGAAAATAATTATTGTTTATTTGGTTATAAATTCCTTTATAATTTTAATTTGCATTACTTTTTTAATGTTGGTTAATTTATTAAACATTTTATTAATTTTAGAAAACCGGTAGTCGTTGTTACAGTCAATCCTTCTATACCTTTAGGTAAGTGTTTAGGATGAATATTTTTGTTTCTTTTGTTAACCCTTTTAGACTATGAATGAACTTAAAAGGTTAAAATTACTAGACCATTCTACATGTTTTTTTATCAAATTAATAATGTGCCTACATTTAAATTCCAATATCGTGTTATCGTATTATTAGGTGGTGAATCCAAATTGCTTTTACATGGGTCTTCTTTTTTCAAATTGAGATTTTTTTCAATATTCTCACAAACCTTAGCAAGACTATTATTTATCTTTTACTTGTATATGAAATTTATTACAACTTGATCAGCAGTAGGTTTGGTTACTATAATTTTTGAGGTTGCATCTTGTCGCTATCCCTTTTTAAATAACTATGTTCATGTTCTCAAAGAGAAAAGTTGTTTGTGTGGGTGCAGATGGCGGTGGGATTGGCCGGTGGGCTTCCGGCTCAGGGCCCGCCCATTATCAAAGTTTATGATGCGTTGAGCTTGGTGCCCCAAAAAACTAAAGGCCCCCATTTTTTAAAAAAATATATATACTGGGCTAGAACAGCCCATTAGTTGTCCTTGTCTCAGCTTCCAACCCTCCAAAGTCCAAAAGAACAGAACGCTTCGATGCACAACAGCAGTAGCACAGCCTTATTGGTTGCCTGCCCTAGCTGGGCTAGCCCATGTTGAAAACACCGAAGTCCGAAGTCGAACAACACCAAAGTCCAAGTTTCAACTTCCAACTTCTCCAATCTCCAGGTGAGTAAACGATTCAACGCAGCCTCATCCCGACGGAGACGCGGAGGCGGGCTGGGCGGCTAGCTGATGGGCGCTGGCAGACCTCCGATCTCCAGGCTGGGCTGTTCGGATTTCGATTCACCGGTAAGCATAAAGACTTTCATTCTTTAAGTCTTTAACCCACAAACAACCAAACAAAGCAGTGTTTTCATTCTTGATTACCGGTCGATTTAAACAAAGCAGTGTTCTAGTGTTCTTGAGTCTTGAAGTTGAATACTGAATTTTCGTTCTTGATTACTGAATTTTCGTTCTTGATTACTAGTCGATTTAAACAAAGCAGCGGAGCAGGTTATTGAACTTGGAAATTTTAATTGCGTGTGTAGTGATTTTGCTCTAGCAAATGAATTTGTTATATGTTTTGACGAATGCCAAAACTTATTTTGATTTCATTATGTATTTATATGTTTTCTTTTTCGGAAATTTCATGTACCAGAAACTTATTTTGTTGTATGTTTTGATTAACGCTGAAACTTATTTCGAAGTTGATTCTTCCTATGGTTATTACTAAAGTAAAGCACTCAATGTTAGATTATTCTTTTAATTCTTGATTCTTCCTATGGTTATTACTAAAGTAAAGCACTCAATGTTAGATTATTCTTTTAATTCTTGATTCTTGAATCTTGATTAATAATAAGTGATAACCAACCTGATTAATTGCTCATTCCTGATTTTTTACTAAAGAGCCCCATTTTCTTAGTTCGGTTGGGGCCCCAAAAACCGTTGAACCAACCCTGTTCCGGCTGTTGTTGTCGGCAGAGGTGATGGTGCCGCCGGTGGTATCTGCATGCCACCTCAGGAGGCGTTTGTGTCGGGCGATGACCGCCGATCAACTGGTCGTTGTCTCTATCGCCGCCACCGCCTGCCTTCATCGTTGTCGATGCATGGTGTCGCCGGTGTTGATTGTGATGGATTTTAGGGGTTGGCGTCAGGTGAAGACATTCGCTTTTTGGATGCCCTTTTCTGGCGAGGCAGCCCTCAGTTGTTACTTCCGGTGGTGATTTTGGCGAGAAGAGGGTTTTGGAGCTAGTTTTGACATCACAGTCAGGTCCGACTCAATGTTTTCTAGGGCCCAATTGAACTAAAAAAATGAGGGCTTTTTGTAAAACACAATCGAAACAAAAGCAATCAAATCAAATTTCTTTGAACAAAAGCAATAAATTAAAGAAAATCTGATATGCTAACCGTGAGTTTTTTATAGTTGATTTCTTTGGAAAAAAAATAGGCAAAAAAGGGTTTGCTGATATCGAACAGATTGTTTTTTTCAGGAAGGAACTTAGGAAGGGTCTTTTGCTTTATGAATTATGTGGCTGTGTTTCTTCAATAACATATCAAATAATCAAAATTTTCATTGGGACTCAATTATTAAGTATTATTCCCATTTCAAAATTTCATCGACTAATAAAATACCAAAACCCGCTATAATGTCTTTTAAAAATAGGGGCCCTTATTTTTTGGGGGGCCCAAGCATGTGGCGTCACAAATTACATTATAGAGCCGGCTCTGATCACAGCTGCCACCACCTAGCCTAACCGTGCTACCAATGGCGTGCTCCAATGCATTTTATGTTGTAGAGAGGGGGCTTACGGTGTTGATTCATTCGAGAAGGGGTGTCGGTGGTACTTTTCCCACCGCTCTACTAAGGCGGAGCCTCCGCCAGCCTACCTCCTCCAGCCTACCCCTCCAGCCTACCTCCTCTTCCTCTCATACTTGACCTGTTGTTTGCTTTGAAATTGAAAGAGCAGTAGTGTTCCACCTGTAAAGCGTGATGTATAGGCTGTTCGGTACAGGTCGATGATGATGAGCGTTTCCTCATCTAAGACGAAACGTTGTCGTTAGGTTGCGTGTTGATGATGATGAGGGTTACCCATTTGAAACACCGGTGTAACTATGTTTTGGGTTTTACTTTGATTTGTGCTTTGTTTGATTAGTTTGCTTGTAGGCTTGTTGGTTTTTGTCGGTTGAGTAACTCGGTTCTTTGTTTTTATTTCATTATTGTGTATTTGGTTATTGTGTTAATAGAGTTGGTGTGGGTTGCGTACTCTTTCTTTTGGAAAATCTTTTAAAATTAATGGTTGTTACTTAGCTACAAAACAATGCACAACAACAACCATGAAAGCCCATGAACTCAAACTTTTGAATGTAAAGGATATCATCAAGTCTTACGTACCAAAAAAATCAAACGGAATACGAAATGAATGCAAAACGCAGTGTAATGTCATGCGTATTGTATTTCTACTAGTTTATATAAATATAACAATCTCTATTTGGTATAGTAAGTATATAATTACAATAATTATTTTTATAATTACTATAAAACTAGCTAAATAACATAAGTTATATATAATTAAAAATATAAGAAATATAAAATTAATATTGTATGCATAAAAATTATATATATATATATATATATATATATATATATATATATATATATATATATATATATAAAATAATAACTAGTGAACTAGCTAAGCTTGAGATTTAGACAATACGCTCTCGAGTCAAGTTGAAGCTCAAGTCTTATGCCAACGAAGGTTGAGGTTAGATGAGTTTAAACCTTGCTCAACTTGTTTGTTTACTTGATTGAGTAAGGAGTTGTTTGATAGCATGTGAATCGGTCTTTTAATAGTTCAGATGTTTGAAAGGTTTAGTATTAAATGGTTCAGACTGTTTGTTTCGCGAGTAAATGTCTGAATGACTCAGATATTTGCCTCTGAATGGTTAAGTATTTCTGAATGGTTAAGCATTATACTAATGCTGAATGGTTAAAAGGTCTAATGCTGGATGGTTAAGACCTTTAATCTGAATTGGTCAGACATTTGTCTTTGAATAGTTAATGGATATACTAGCTCTTAATGGTTCAACACTTAATGGTTCAGAACTCTTATTGGTTCAACATTTAATCACTAAGAAATTATCAAACAGCTCTTAACTTGCGTGTAACGCGTAAATAAAAGGAGAACTTGACCTTTTAAATACTTTAAGAATTCTTCACAACCAATCGAATAAGTTATTTTATTTTTATTTTTTTATTATTTGTTGAAATGGTATTTAGGTAATTTGTACAGCCACCTATGTTTTGTAGTTATCACCATGTAATTAAAAAATTAATTTTCTCCTTAATATAGACAAGAGATAGGGTGGTGGGAAATTTTCAAGATTCTCCTTATGATGGGGTAGTTACAAAACCATAAAGAGGTGTTTTCTCTACAATACTCTTTATATGACTACAAATAACTCATAGAATTTTCACTTAATTATCATGATCAATGGTTATTAATTATTTAAGTTCTTATTATGTATATAGATAGGGACACATCATATCAAAAACTAATAATACACTGAGAAGTAAGATAACTGTATAATAATATATAAAAACTGTATACTAGTATATAAAAAAAAGAAGAGAAAAATTTTAACAATTACATATAACCATCATGTGCATCAAATAAAAAAAACATCTCTATATATAATAAATAAAAAGAGGTTTGGCCACGTGGCAAGATTTTAGCAAATACACTGCCACATGGCATCTTCACATCATACAATTTTCACGTGGCGTTTTATTAGCAATATGCTTCTAAAAGGAAATGCTTAAATATCATTTAATTTCTAATTAAACAACTTCCAAAATTAAATTTTAAAAATTAATATTAAAAACGGAAATTTAAAAACCTTAAAATTCAAATTCAATATCCAATTCAATCCAATATTTTATCTAAAAATAACTAACTTAATTAGTTGAAATTTAAAATTTAAAACTAACAATTTGAATATTCAAATGGATCATAAATGGTTCATAAATTTTAAATTCTAATGGTAACAATCAATTCGAGTATTTTGGTTTAATAGTTTCAATATTTGAAAATCTTCTATATTTTAACAATATCGTATAATATTTGTCTACATTATATAACATAATACCATTATTTATTATATATATATACAACAAATATTTTCTGTTTACTGTTATTTCACTATCAAAGATCTTTAAAAATTAGGAATCATATTAAAAAATATTAAACTTTAAGTACCAAATTCAAAATTTGAACATAACATATGGATCGTATGTGTAATTTACTCTATTTTAAATTTAAGTTTTTCAACCCGTGTAACACACGGATGGTTAGGCTAGTATTTAAATATATCGTACATTTCTTACAATTCTCAATATATTATTGTTTATAACGTACAAGTGTCTTTCCAAATACGCATATTACATAAAAATAGGATGGTATTAGCAATTATCAATTTATCACATGAAAATTGTTGTCTTATGTGGTGTAACAACTAACAAGTAACAAAGAGATATGATGAGAATTACAAATTGAATGGATGTTAGAGATTTGATTTCATTGGAAAATGGGAAAGCCATTAACAACCTCCTCTACACCCCTTCTCTTCCAATCAAAACTCCTCTGTTTCTCTCTCTCATACCTCTTCTTCACCCTCTTCTTCACCTTCTACACTCATCTTTCTTCCACCACCAAATGTCACTTCACATCATCCCCCTTTGATCCCCTTCAATCAACCTTATTCAATTACCCTCAATCCTATTCCCCTCACAAACACCCAATTCCCACCCTCCATTCCTCCTGCAATTCCCCTGTTTTCTTCTCAGGTACACTCTGTTCATTGTTTCTAAACGATTTCGTCCCAATTGATGGTGATTTTGAGTCTTTTGGTTGAAATTCGTGTCTGATTTGCAGATTATTGGGTTGTTGTGGATGAAATTCGACGAATTGTGGGGAATTCTTCGTGGGATTTTGAGGGTTTGAGGTATCTCCAAGGGGATGGTGATGGTGGAGGATTTGGGAGGAATTACAGTACGCGTCAGAGGATTTCGTATTTTGATTATGGAGATGGTGGAGGCGAAATCCCTTGTGGGTTCTTTAAGAAATTCCCCATTAGTGATTACGGTTAGTGTGATCGAATTCATCGATGAATTTTGTTTCTTGTGGAAGATATTGTTCGTTTGATTCTATATACTCTGTTATGAACGTTAAATGCAATTAGCATTATAAAAATTGGTAATTTGGTTGTGATTAAAAATTGTTATTGATACATTTTATTATTTGTGATTGAATTTTGTGGTTTGCAGATAGATTAGCAATGGAAAGATGTGACGGAGTGGTGGTGGTCTCAGCTATATTTGGAGACCACGACAAAATCCGTCAACCGAGAGGCCTTGGGTCTAAAACCCTAGACCATGTGTGTTTCTACATGTTTGTAGACGATATCACGTTAAAACAACTCTATTATCATAATTTACTCTCGAGGAAGAGTGGTGAAAATAAAATCGGGGCGTGGAGAATTGTGAAAGTTTTTACTGAAGAATTGTATGAAAATCCGGCTATGAATGGGATAGTCCCAAAATACTTGGTTCATAGACTGTTTCCAAACTCGAAATATAGCATTTGGGTTGATGCGAAAATGCAGTTGGTGGTTGATCCGTTATTGTTGCTTCATTCACTTGTGATAGTGAAAGATGCGGATATGGCTATATCTAAACATCCTTTGTATGTTCATACGATGGAAGAAGCTATGGCGACCGCTAGGTGGAAGAAATGGTGGGATGTCGATTCGTTGAGGATTCAGATGGAGACATATTGTGAAAACGGACTACAGCCGTGGTCGATGAAGAAACACCCGTACCCTTCAGGTAATATACATGGTCGAATTACTTTAAAGTTTAGAACTGATATTCTTAATGTCAAATTAAACAGTTTGATCTTACAATATTATAAATTTCATATACGTTAAAACTTACACAAAAAAATCCATGTATATTAGGAGTTGTTACATATAGCAAGTTATGAAACATGCCGTTCGAAAAAATTAAAAAAAAATAGAAGGAAAGCAAGTTATGAAACAAACATGCAATAGATGACAAAGATAAAAGCTGTCTTAACTTGAAAGTTACTTCATAATGATTTAATAATAAACAATTTTAATAAAGTATATTCTTTTTTTAAAGTATATAACATAATACACTCAGTGGCGGAGCTTAACCAACTTTGTAGGGGGGCGGGGGCGAAATGATTTTTTTTCAGGGGGGGCGAAGTAGATATTTATATAAAAATTTACACTACCGGGTCAAAAATTTACACTATCAGGCTAAAATTTAACACTACGGACGAAAAAATAGGGGGGGCGCCCCCCCCCCCCCCCGGCCCCTTAAAAGCTTCGCCAATGAATACACTCAGAATCAATCATCATCACCTTAAATGGTCGCGGCGACGCACACAAGATAGTTGAAAATAAAAAAGACTTGGGTTTTGAGTTGCTCGGAGCAAAAAAGTTTTGAGTTGAGTCGGATGGTTTTTTCAGCCGTGATTGTCATCTTAAGGGTTGGTTGGAGGTGCATACCCATCTTAAAAACAGATACATGAACCGATTAACCTAACATCTATCATTTGAATTAAAGTTATACGATGTTTCTTTCAAAAAAATTATAATACACTTAAGAGTGTTACTTTTGTGATCATATATTTAAAATCAACTATATTTAATCTCTAAAAATATATACGATATTTATATATTATTTTGATTATTTTATTTAATTACTCCTCAAGAATCGTTCAGCTAGTTTTTTCCGTAACTATTTGTTACATATTTGTTTTATTTAATCAAATAACGTATTTCATTTCAACAAATCCAGCACTACATTTGTTGATATTAAATTATTAATGATTAAGTTTTAGTTTAGAAGTTTTATCACTATATTATATTTTATTAGTCTATAATGTTCAATCTTTAATTAAGTATTTACAAACCTCGTAACATCTTTAATCTTAATATAAGCTAAATGTGCTGAAAGAAAAAATAAAAATTATATTGTTTTTTAATAATCACCAAATTATGAGTTATGACAACTTAGAAACAGAAAAAAAGGGAGTTGAAGCTTCTACAAAACTCAAAAGGTCCCCATGACAACAGAGAAAAGTGCAGTTATTCATTTATCACAATTGTACTTTATGCAAGTCTTATAATATATACATTTATTATTATTATTATTAAATATTCGATTATTATTAAATTATATTTGCATACAATCAAGCATCTATCTCTTTACGTACGCTTCACTTTATGCATGTTACGTAATGGTCCCATTCCACACAAGAGTCTTGTTACCTCATGTCTCTTTTTATTTATTTCAAATTTTCAATACAAACAAACATATTACACCAAAGTGTTAATCGTGAAAAGTTGACGGGTTTAAGGCTTTTAGGTTGACGGGTTGAATATATGATCTAAACATGACTCGTATAATTATTTATGTCGTGTTGATGGCAGACATGTTATAGTGGTGTCGAGTTTTTGTCAGATATCTAAACCATGTCATGTGTTTGTGTTTCAGGCCAACATGTTAGATATTCATTTGCAAATATAAGTAATAGCTAGTGACATAGTAACAATTTAAACAAATGATAACTTTCTAAATCTAAATAGAAACTTCTTTTTAAATTATTCTTACACTTAAGTGGGTTATGAGGCTTACTTGTTTATTAAATGAGTTTCAGGTTAACTCGTTGATTAAACATGTAGTTTTTGGCTAACATGTTTAATAAACGAGTTGTATCAGCTAACTCATAATCTCATATATTTCGTGTCGTGTTCAGGTTATGCCTGAAATCGTCGTTCATATTTTAAACTCAATGTTAAGCAAGTTTTTTTTATACATCTTCAACCTTCATATGTTTTTTTAACCTCTAAATCCTTCAAAAATCACATCTAACGTATGTAATAACCATTCTTAATTAAGGTCGCCTATAAGTCTGAATAAGTATGCAAAACGTGCATTTTATAATGCACATGTTATAATGTCAGAATTTAATTAGTAGCCTTGATTAATAATTAAAATAACCATATGATTACTATGATATGATTATTCTTGCAGATGTACCGGATAGTGCAATAATATTAAGGAAGCATGGGGTAGCTAGCAATCTATTTTCATGTCTTTTATTCAATGAACTAGAAGCATTCAACCCAAGAGACCAACTACCCTTCGCATTTGTGAGGGACCTAATGAACCCAAAGATGAAGCTCAACATGTTCGATGTCGAAGTATTTGAGCATGTGGCATCAGAGTATAGACATAACATAAAACACGACGGATCTACTCAGACCCTACCGGCTAGAACCAACAGGGCTAGCCTTGATTTACTTGCTAATGGCAAAAATCGTACCAAATGTGATCGTTACTTAGCAGAAATGTGGGGCGAATCCCAAGACTGACATCGAGTTGATTGTTAGAGTCCGCGGTTCATAGGCAATGCTAGCGACATCAGTCTGCTGGTGATTGATTTTTTGATAAAATGTGTATATCTATGATGATTTTCGCCTTGCATATCTTTGCGTACGGTTTGGTTGCAAAACTTCAAGGTTTGAGTTTTTTTAGCTTTTAATTTTATTGTAATTTTAAAGAGTTTAATGATGCCATGTATCTACGTTGTAGTACTCATTGAAGTTATTTTTAATTTCATTTATTTGTTTATTTGGTTTTAAATGTAATAAAAAAATTTATTTACGTTTGATATTAAATTCTATTTTATAGCTTTTATATAAATCAGAGTATAATTTTAATTAGTTCGCTAGGTAGAAAAATACCAAAAAGTGATAGGGTTGGATATGATCGAGATAAGGTTGTAAAAAGTATGCCCAATTGATATGATCGAGGTCGAAGAAAATCGAAAAATAAAACGTGCAAGTACATATATAATATCCAAGATGACTATGTAAGGTCCATATCCGACATTCCATGATCATATAATTGGATTGTCATCTTTCAAATAGTTAATCAGGTTAAAACTTCCGTTTTAAAACGGTAACTCATACGCTCATATTATTCCCTTTTAATCTACTAGGTAGTCCAACACGAGACTTAAACACATGATCTCTATACAAATCGATCTCGTTTAATACACCAATATACCATTAGATTATGATAAACTTAAATTTATTTTGTGAGAAACTACTGAGGTTTAATTTCATTTTAGATAATAACTTATGTTGCTACAAAAATTCACATGGTTGGTGTAGATTTCGGAAGTGGTGTTGGTGATGATGTTTTGTCGTTCTTTTCTTTGTGATGGTAGATGGAGGTTGTGAGATCATCTAATAACGAACAACACGTTAGAAGGTCCATGGACGACCACCTCCTGATACTATGTTGGTCAAGTCATTATATGTATATATTGGGGATAAAACGACAACAATACGCACGTATAAATTATATGTGGATATCTCAGTGGTGTAGAGAAATAAGCAGATGTGAATGGGGAGAGAGGTACTGACTATTTCATATATATTTAATTTAAAAATAAAAGAATTCAACTTATTTTTTTCTATAACTTATAGAACTTAATATGAGTTGCGTTAAAATACAACTACTAAATTTTATTTGTATGTGTGCTAATGTTGCTAGACTAGTTATAACAGGCTCCTTAAGGTTGCATGGATCAGATGGACCGTGATGGGCTTTATTGGTCTGTGGGCTTCTCTTACACCTGTAGTCATGTTGATGACTAGATTTAGGGGTGTAAACGAGCAAAGTCATCTCGCAAACTACTCGGGATCGACTCGAAAAAAGCTCAAATCGAACTGAGCTTAAACGAGCTCAAGCCCGAGCTCGAGCTCACATCATGGCTCGTTTACTAAACGAGCTCGAGCCCAAGCTTCAGACATCGAGCTCGAGCCGACTCGCGAGCCTAAACGAGTTTTTTGTTTTATATAATTTTTTATTTACATATTACTATTCTAATTAAAACATTTGGTCGGTGGGTATTTTCCCACTTTTTTTTTTGTGTTTAAAGTTTTCTTTGTTTTTTGTTTGTTTATTTTTTTTCTTTTTTTTTGAGTTTTAATATGTTTGTTTTGTGTGTGGACTTGAGAATTTAGAATGGGGTTTTTTGTATCTGGACACGTGTTTTCTATTTGTAGGGTTCGTTGACTTTGTCTTTCTCTGGTTTCTTGCTTTCTTTCTTTCGTTGTCGATACCCTGACGATTCTCGCTATTAAGGTTTGGGTTTTCCTTTTGTTTGTTCTTTTTGGGGCTTTGATTTTCGTCGGTTTCCTATTTTGGACTGTGTCGCTTTCTTACGGCTTTGATTTTCGTTTGTTTTGTGTATGGTGTTGGGCTTTGATTTAGTTTTTGGGTTCCACATGTTCTGGTGTGTTATGGATTTGGGGTTTTTGTGTGTTTTAGTATGTGTATTTTACTGATTTTGTGGTTTTGAATATTCATTTTAATTTTGATTTAGGGTTACATTAAAACTCGCATACGCGCGGCAACGCGCGCGCCATAATTACTAGTTAAATGTATATAAATATATATTTACATAAATCATATTATTATACATATTCTTATGATAAAATTAATTAAATAATACGTATTATGTTAAATATAAAAAGTTTTATTATAAAAAATATAGAAGTAATTACAAAAAATAAAAAAATAAAAATTTAAAAATAAACGAGCCGCGCCCGAGCCGAGCTCGAGCCTGATAATTTTTTGACGAGCCGGGCTCGGGCTTTAAAAATAAAACTTTAAACGAGCCGAGCTCGAGCTTTCTAAAACTAAACTAGATTGATAGATTCTGCTCTATAAAATATAAGATGATTTGGTAGACATCAGACAACACAAAAATAACAAGTTAGAATAACCACGGTTAATTTTTTACAGAACCCAACCTGCTCTAATACCCTCTTTCTTAGTAACCGATTTGTAACCAGCCCAACCCGATGGTTTGTTCATAATTTGAAGCATTCAGGGTACCGCCTGGTTTATAACTGATGTTTTTAAACCGGTAATAAAAACCCCTTTTTTAACAGGTTAGTATTAGAATCTGACTGGTTCCATCATATAGGTTTTTAGATATTCTCAAATGGTTAACAAAAAATATATCTACTTTAACTTTATTAATTAAATCGATTAATATCCGAACTAAATTTTTATTTTTTATTTTTTACATAATCTATTTGGGCACCTCTATGATGTGGTATGCTATAGGGTTAATAACTCACGTTATTTATTTTCCCACCGATAAACAAAACTTGGTTTAACCACTTCACATTGCTAGTCTCTCGATTCTCATGGTTCATAGTCGTCAAGAACCTTGCTACTCTTGTTGGGATTTACAACTTAATTAAGGTGTAATCTTGCAGGTTATGAACACTTATTTGTATAGTTTTTTATTATGTAAGAGTGATGTGACAACCCGTATATTCTGGCTAATATCGTTAAGCTTTGCGTTCTATTATATATTAAATTCAGGATATACATCGCTAACTTAAACCTCGTCATCCGATTATTACACTCATTAAACACTATAATTAGGGATGAATTAATAATAATAATAATCATTGATTCCTACACCTTCCTAACTATTCATACTATATAGTTAAACTATTGAATTCAACTTACTCTAAACTAATTAAAACTACAAAGTTAACTAAGAAAATATCATACATAAACAAGGGACCAAAATGCAAATACAAACTTTATATGCGTAGAAAGTTATAACCGACCCATCACCCCCATAAAGCCGCTACACATCCGAAAACCCTAACTCCCCCGCATAAACAAAACGACGGCAAAACTCATCCACCGTGAACCAACATCTCGACAGCCCTGCATCAATCGTTCAACCCTTTTACGATTCAAACGTCGTAGCCTTGCATCACGACACCGACAGCTTGTTCCGCACCAATCGCTTCACCGTGCGCGAGACCCGACAACCCTCCTTCCTCACCCTCGACCGCCAATGACTCACGGACACCATCGCTCTCTCGTAAGCAGTTAGGTACGTTTACTCTTTGTTGATCATGACAATACGTCCGGTTTCGTTTCGGCTTCGTTCGGTTACCATCGCTTGACGACGGGGCCTCGGTTGGGTTACGGTTTGTTGATCACGGTTGTGCCCGTGAGTATGTGACAATGTGTGTGTTCCACGGTGTGAGA
Source organism: Flaveria linearis (assembly GCA_024085815.1). Classification (NCBI taxonomy): domain Eukaryota; kingdom Viridiplantae; phylum Streptophyta; class Magnoliopsida; order Asterales; family Asteraceae; genus Flaveria; species Flaveria linearis. The sequence goes on from CM044001.1 coordinate 116,106,119, forward strand.
ATTGTTTATGTATATATAAAAAGCATGTGATGGTGTATATGTATGCGTATGAGTTTTGGTGGGTTCATATATATTGCATCTGGTCTAATGCTTCTGTGAGAAATTTGTGACTAAAAGTGTATGTATACGATCTAATAATGCATGTTTATGTCATGTATGTATGCTTGTATAGCGTGTTTATTCATGTGTGTTAAATTCTACGTTTGTGTGTGTATGCATCCATAATTATGTGTGTGAATGATGTTTGGCAGAAAGGATTACGATGCATGCATGCATATGTGAGTGTGTATTAAATTGTATATATGAATACAGGGATGAGTTAGGCGCATGAGGTGCATTGGGGGTTGCATGATCATTGTCATGTAATGTATGTATGCGCAGAGACGCATAAGCCTTGGACTTCTTTTATAAGCTTGAAGTCCTCCCAAGCTTTCATCCTTGCACCAATGTGGGATGGGAACATTTTCATATAGCCAAAAAACCTAACAATCTCCACCTTGGATATATGAAAAACAACCACATTAAAGCAACACCGTCTTCAACCGACGATCATACTCCACCATAAAAGAGTATCACCACTTAGAATAGATCATTCTAAGAATTTCTTCTCGGCACATGTTGAAAAACCTGCTGAAAATTTATGGTGCAACTTCCCCCCTTGGCATACCTGGAAGTTCATCAGCCATCAACATCAATTTTTCACCACACATCTTGCATCTATGCCAACCCAATGCCCATGTGTAAATCCGTGAACCCGCTAACAAAATTGCATCCCCTTTCATGGTAGCGCGGGCATACCATAGGGATAACATAACCTCAAAGGAAATCATCACCGTCAACAACGACGGAGACATTGTTAGCTGACTTGGAGCTGCTAGCCGAATCTGCTCCACCTGGACAATTTCTCTTGACATGCCCAGACTGTCCACACTTCCAGCATACAGGAATCTTCTGTGAGTGCTTCTTCTTCCCGTTCCCGCATATTAAAACTGTTCCTTCTGACGAAGTATGACTGCTACTTCCTAGTCTTTTCTCTTCAGACAATAGCTTCTCGGTAACATCCGCATACTTCAGGGTTTCTTTCCCATACATCAGAATGGGCTTCATATGCTCATAGGAAGATGTCAAAGATAATATGAGCCTTAGTGCTTTATCCTCATCTTCAACCTTTACTCCAATAGCCTCCAGTTCTGACACGATATTATTAAGAACACTTAGATGATCTGAAATTTTTGTATCTCCATCCATACGAAGGGTATGAAATTGTTCCTTAAGATACAACCGATTTGAGATGCCTTTGCCTTGATACAACTGCTCAAGCTTCTCCCACAAATCCTTTGCAGTTGATATCCCATGCACATTTGCAAGAACATTCTTTGCTAGACACAAACGAATCGCACTTGCTGCTCTCAAATCCAAATCTTCCCATTCTTCATCATCGTCTTTACTGGTTCCGCTTGAATCCTTGCTTGAAACAGGGGTCGGTTTCCCCTTCAACGCCTTGTGTAACCCAGATTGAATCAACACATCCTTGACTTGAACTTGCCACAAACCAAAGTTGATTCTTCCATCATATTTCTCTACGTCGAACCTCATGGGACTGTATTTCGACATCGTATCCGTTTCTTCAAAGACAATATTGTATACTAGAAAATATACACCAAGCCTATAAGCAGTTACCCAACAAAGGATTCCCAGGAAAGAGAGGTGGGTCACAATGGACACACTTAAGTACCAAGTCTTTCCTAGCCAGAACCTTCTCAGGACAAATGCATATATCCGGCTCCTGTATAATTCTATCGTATACAAAACAGTCAACCGAAAACCCGTTTCTGATGTGGAAGATCAGACTAAGCTGCAACCACAGAGCATACTACGAACCTTCTAAACCGAGACCTCCCCCAAAACCTGGAGCTCTGATACCACTTGTTGGGAAACAAGCGGTCTCAAGGATCCCCAACAACCCTCCCAATGCTAACAATAGAGAAATATAATTGAACACAAGAATATACGTGGAAACTCCAAAACCGGAGAAAAACCACGGGCCTCCAGAGAGAAAGATCCACTATGCGACAAATCGTTACAATCACATAGACTAATCTCTCAAGCCTCCCCCCGCCCAATTACACCCACACTCTCCAAAGTGTTTAACTAAAAACTTTCTACACTCTAAGACAAGAGTACTAGAAAAGAAAGAAAGAACCAAACACTTCAAGTGTATTTTTGGTTGGGGCACTTTGAAACCAAAGCCTTGGACTTCTTTTATAAGCTTGAAGTCCTCCCAAGCTTTCATCCTTGCACCAATGTGGGATGGGAACATTTTCATATAGCCAAAAAACCTAACATGTTGTGTGTGTGCTAACAATTATATGTTAGGCGCATGAGGTGTTTGTGTGTGTGTTATGGTGCGCACATGGGGGGCTGGACAGAATGGATATAAGGCATATTCATGAAAACTAATTATTGTATGTATGCTGCGTAGAACTTGTATGTATGTTATGTGAACAAAATTTTATTTTGCTTTCTGCGGTTATGTGGGTATGTGTGGTTATGCATGTGCATGATGTATGTGGTACATGGTATATATCTATGCATTAAAAATTAAATGGGTGAGTGGGTGTTTGACAGGAAGTTTAGGCCCATAGGATTTCCCCTTTTGCACGGTTCAGGCGTATGAACTACAAGATGGTAGGCGCATGAGTGTTGTATGAGTTAAGCAAATGTGTATACGTGTTCTGTGTGCATGTATAAGTGTATGTATGTTTCATGTTGGGTGCATGAATGCATGTTTGCATGGGTGTGTTAAACATATATATATGATGATAGTATGAATTATTATTTAAATAAGTTGCTTGACTGTGTTACACGCGAACGAGTAAACCTCAATAACCGATAACCGACACCGTGACCGAACCGTGAACGCGAAACCGTACGACTCATTGTAAATAATTAATATTTAATATTAATTATATATATATTAAATGACGTTCAGGTTAACAGGGAACTTTAATATTTGTGCTTTCATTTACTGTTGCTGTGCATTTAAGGTGAGTTCTCAGCCCCGCTTTTAACTGTTTTCTTGGGGTGAAAGAAACGTGGAAACAAATTCATTTTCATTGATCAGTATTACTGTAATATCACTTGTTTACTAGTGTGATACCACTTAAGTCCTCATTCTCGAACCGTTAATGTATGTAGTATAGCGAGGTAATTCTGAGTAGATCTACTGGGTTTGACAAACCCCACCCGGGCTAGTCGCGCTAGCACAACGTTCGTCAAACGGGTGTTTAATTGACCTAATTGCAGTTGCTGTGACCTGGTATTCACAGCCGAGGCGTTCATTTACATTGTCAGCTTCGGTTGCGAACTTCATACACTTAGTAACTGGTTAAGTAGACTAGCTATCTACTGATATTACTTTGTTTACTGTATCGGTTTACTTTATGTTCTATTCATCAAAACCTGTGAACTCACCAACCTTGTGTTGACACTTTAGCATGTTTCTTTCAGGTACACCAGACGCGCACGCTTAGGAGCATTTCATTCATGCATTATCATTCACGTGACTTATTTAACGTTTTTCGATAAATTTCATTTATTCGGTTTGCGCGTGTTGCGCCATTTAAACAATTAAGATTTACTATGCTTCCGCAACTTCTGTTACGTTTATGTTAAAAACTGAGTCTTTGATAATATCAAACTTTAAAATTTAATTCTGTTTTATAAATAACGTGTCGTTTGGTGTAACTAGTGGCTGAGATCCTGGAAGTCACACGCCTAACGGTAGTACCCCGTTTGTGAAAATTCAGGGTGTGACAAGTGTTTTGTATAATTGTTTTTATTTATAGTGCGCACCTCGATCAACACGTCTTGATTAGTTTTGTTTAGGATCTCACGATTAATGTGCCTCACATGGGTCCCTTTCTAGGTCAATTGTAAGATCAATGTATGATTTGTTTATGTGGTCGATTAAAAGTCAATCACAAATTTTAAGTCTTGTAAATAGTAATCAATTAAACCTTAAACTAGAAGGGGATTTTTTTTAATTTTTTATCTTCATACCAAGTTAAATCTCATTTATATTTTTTTGTATTTCGAAATTTTTTAGCTCATCTAATTTCAGTTTAGCTTAGTTTTAATTCAAAACTTTAAAAACTTTATTAATTTTTAATTTAATATCAAATATTAAGTATCAGGAAATGTATAAAAGCCCAACTGATCAGATCATGTCACCTGTATCCAAAGGACTTCTTGCTAGAACTAAATCTATGAAGTCATCTCCTCTATTGCCATCACTGTATGCTAGAAATCAACAGCACAAGGTACAACCTCATGATGCACAAAGGCTGCACATTTACTGTTAATGTTTTTGATATCATCTTCTTGTTAATAGTTTTCACTAATTGGTGGTCATGTGACACTTGCAGAAATCACTAATTCTTCAGCTGTTTTATTTTTATATACTGTATGTTAGGTGTTGTATGATTTATTTTACGGTGTCTTCCTATCATTATTGCTTTTGCTATCGAGTCGGGGGTCTCTTTGAAAGCGGTCTCTCTACCTAACAAGATAGAGGAAAGACTCGCCTACACCTACCCTCCCCAGACCCTGCTCATTGAGTGGGATATACTGGGTTTGTTTGTTTGTTTGTTTATTAAATACAATAATCTACTTATCTTAACTATCTAGGTTATTTAAGTTATTACACTACTCGACAATGATCATCATGCACTGCAAAATAAATATTTTATGGGTGATTAATAAAACATATAAATTGTTACGAATATCATACTAGATAAGTTGAAAAAGAGAGACAATAGACGCAACAATGTTGGTTTCATTGGTTAATTTAGAATGACGTTAACAATACATTTATACAAGAAACATATCATATATCTCATATAAAAAACAAAAAATATATATACACTTAGGGGCTGTTTGAGAAGGTACTGACCAGGGCTGACCACTGACTGGCTGACTCGGTCAGCCGGTCAGCCCGTTTGATACGCGGTTCGTTTCAGCTGACCGGGTCCAAGATGGCTGACCCAGACCTGAAAATCAAAAATGTTGGCCCGGCTGACCACCCACGGCGACCACCCTTGCGCGACCGAATCTCCCCTACCGGTCCTCCCCTCCACCCGACCCTCTTCACCCGCCGCCCTTCCTCCGATCGATCACCCACCTGCGCAACCCATCTCCTCGGCCGATCATCCACCTGCGGTCTCCCCTCGATGTGCCCGTCGATGGTGAAGGTGGTGGCGGCCGATCATTTTGTGTGAGTGTGTGTGAGTGTGTGTGTGTTTGTGTGTGCGTGTGTGGCGAAGAAGAGAGGAAGAAGACAGTTTGTGGTTGTGTGTTTGTGATTGTGTGTTTATTATTATTATTATTATTATTATTATTATTATTATTATTATTATTATTATTATTATTATTATTATTATTATTATTATTATTATTATTATTATTATTATTATTATTATTATTATTATTATTATTATTTATCATTTCACACTCAATTAGCAGAGAAATTTAACAGAGAAATTTAACAGAAGTGTATATAGCGGTTATTTTTTTCATTCAGCAGAGTCAGTCAGATACATAATCAAACAACCAAGTTTCGGTCAGATGCAGACTCAGTCAGAACTTCTTACTGGGTCAGCTTCTGACTCAATCAGATCTTACTCAGTCAGCGCAATCAAACAACCCCTTAATGCTTTGCATGCAATTTGCATCACCTTTAGCTTATATAGTTATATTGAATGGTTGTATTTTTTAGTACAACTTAGAAAAATACAACACAATAAACAAAACCCATGTAGTATAATTATGAGGAAAATAAAATAAAATTAACAAAACAAAATCATAACCAACAAATACAGTACAATAGAAAAACATAAACCACAAACCATAATAAAACTTTTAACACATCACGTCATATGAAGACATAATAAACCATGTGAAACAATGAGTTCCTAAAAGTTTAGCATTTACATGCAATTAAACCATAAAGACATACATCACCATCATACCTAACGTTAAAAATACAAGTCGTTTAAAAGAAAATAACCTGATAATGTATGACACATACATTATCATATGCAATGCACAAGCGTGATCGCATTAGTACCCGACAATATAGCGTAATTGTCAATCGTGTTATATTTCCAATCACATATTCCGGTTTATCATCCGAGTTTAGAAAAGTTAATAAAATGCAAGATATATAAATATAGAATAAAACCTAATTTTATTTAGCAAACAATATTGCTCCACCTGCCCTAAATAAAACAATTATGTCTACTCATAACATTCATTCTCATTTCTCACCTTTTATCACGTTCACTCGAATCACAGGTCTTTAAATCTCTTCGATCCCTCTAAAACTTTCATCTTCACAAACCGCTGTTGATTTCTTCAGGTTCTTCACATTCGATTGCAGGTTAAATCACCCTACTTCATCTGAAGATCACAATTCATCTTGCATTAATTAGGGTAAATCGAAATCTGTTCATCTTACGTTTCGTATCATCGATTTCAACTTGTAAACTGAAATTAGGTCACGAGATTGCTTTAGTTTGCCGATTAAAGGCTCAATGTGTTCGATTTTGTTATCTGTTGGATGAGAAATTGAGAATGAAGAGGTCACGGAGTGAAGTTTTTGGTTTGCGTAGGGTCAAACTGCCTCATATTTTGTTTGGATTAGCGGCATTGTATTTGATTGTTGTTTGCTTCAAGTTTTCTGTGTATTTTGAGACATCAAGTGCTTCTGATAGTGAATCAGCGAGTGAATATCAGTTAGAAGTGAGTAAACCAACGTTAAGATCTGCTTATCACGATGAAATTAGTGAGGTATTTGGAAATGATAATGAATTTCGTGGAGTGACTCGACAAGAAAAGAAATTAGAAGAGGAATCTGGTGATAGGAGTAGGGAGACATTAGAAAATGAGAGCGGATTTGAAACGGTTACTCAGGAAGAGAATGATGATGGTTTGCCCCCTGTTGATCTTCGATACGGGCGGTTGACTGGTAATATTCTGAGGCAGAGACATAGGACTCGCGATATGTCAGGATTGGAGAAAATGGCAGATGAAGCTTGGAGTTTAGGTTTAAAGGCATGGGAAGAGGTTAATAAGTTTAATGAAAAGGACACCAAGTTGTCTTCTATACTTGAAGGGAAACAAGAACAGTGTCCACTGTGGGTATCGAGCACTGGTGAAGAACTAACTAAAGGAGACCGAATCATGTTTCTTCCATGTGGTCTTGCTGCAGGGTCATCTATAACAGTGGTGGGAACACCTCATTATGCTCATAATGAATATGTTCCCCAACTTGCAAGAACAAAGGGAGGCGACCCCATGGTTTTGGTTTCTCAGTTTAAGGTTGAGTTGCAGGGGCTAAAATCTGTAGTTGCGGAAGATCCACCAAAAATTTTGCATCTGAATCCTCGATTGAGAGGTGATTGGAGCCATCAACCAGTTATTGAGCACAATACATGCTACCGGATGCAATGGGGGACGGCTCAGAGGTGTGATGGTGTACCATCAAAAGGCGATGATGACATGCTTGGTAAGTATATTGTTATAATTGTCAAATTATAAAATAGGGAAGAGAAATAAAGCTTGATTTCTTCTTTCCCTGCACGTGTGAGATGTTGTCTTCTTTCCTTAAATGTTAATTTGTCACTTTTAGGCCATTTCTACCATTGTGGTTTTATAGAGAACATGTAGCGCATCAGGATGAATGACATGTTCAATGCCCTTTATTTTCCCAATATACCGGCGCTCTTCTTGTGCCAAATAAATTATTTTGCTTCTGACTTTAAAAATTGAAAAGTATGTGATCTTTGTGGTCAATCATGAGGATCCACGTGTAAAGTGAGTTGTTTGTTGAAGTTGCCAAAAAAACAGGGTTCTTGGAATTGAATCTTGTTCAAGTGAACAGCAAATATATACTGCAATTTTATGCTTAACAAGTTACTGGGGTTTCCATCTTGTTGCATGCTAAGAAGCTCTTATTAATTAAGGTTTATATTATTACATATTTACATATAGATATGATATCAGTAGTTGTTAATATAAGCTTATAAGTAGCGTATTGCTTCTGACATAGTTGGCAAATTAAGAATCTTTATCGAATGCCAACATGAACAGAATACGTTTAGCGCATAAGATGAGCCAGTGGGACAACCGGACAAGATGCCATATCCAGAAGGTTCCACCCCTCTATTTTGCCAAAAAATCATTTTTTTTCTATATATCAGACCTATTAGATACTAAAATTGTCTTTCAGGCATCATATATTGACGATCAAATTGCAGAACTCCCTCATCTCACCAGTTATTTTCTAATATGAGGCTGGAGCTTTCATGGTAGTAGTTAGGAATATCAGTAGGTTTTAACTTTAAGGTTGCCATTCTGTTGAAACCAAACATATGACATTGCTAATGTTCGTTTTAACAAACATATGACATTGCTAATGTTCGTTTTAATTGGGATCATGTCACTTACGTTATTCAGGTATTTAATGTACTATATTTGGCAGTTGATGGATTTCCGAGATGTGAAAAATGGATGCGTAACGATGTTGTGGATTCAAAGGAATCACGAACATCATCATGGTTCAAACGATTTATAGGACGGGCACAAAAACCAGAAGTGACGTGGCCATTTCCTTTTGTAGAAGGTCAACTATTTGTGCTGACCATACGTGCTGGGGTTGATGGATTCCATATAAATGTCGGGGGTCGCCATGTGACCTCCTTCCCGTACCGTACGGTATGTTAATCTGATTCCATAATATTGCTTTAACATGCTTATTTAACCAACTATACATCTATAACCAGCAATTTATGTAAAATTTGTCTTTGCTACAGGGGTATACACTTGAGGATGCAACAGGATTATCAGTTAAAGGGGATGTAGATGTGCATTCTGTTTATGCTACATCACTCCCAACTTCTCACCCGAGCTTCTCCCCTCAAAGGGTAATAGAAATGTCAGAAAAATGGAAAGCTAGACCTTTGCCACACCATCGTATACGAGTTTTTATTGGGATTTTATCTGCTACAAATCACTTTGCTGAGCGTATGGCTATTAGGAAAACATGGATGCAATCTTCAGCAATTAAGACCTCAGATGTTGTTGTTCGGTTTTTTGTTGCTTTGGTAAGAAATCTACATTAAGATTTTTTTTTAAAATTTATCTTCGAATTTTTATGGCTGTGACAAAAAGTTATGTTAAAATGCAGAGTCCAAGGAAGGAACAAAATGCAGTTCTCAAAAAGGAGGCTGCTTACTTTGGTGATATCGTTGTATTAACATTTATGGACCATTATGAGCTTGTGGTGCTTAAAACTATAGCCATCTGCGAATATGCGGTCATTATAATTGAACTCTTCTTCTGTAGTTTCTAAATTGGTCTTAACAATTATTTTCTTAACAGTTCTGCCGCTTGCAATTGCAGGTTAAAAATGTGAGCGCCTCATATGTAATGAAATGTGATGATGACACTTTTACGCGGGTGGATGTTGTCTTGAAAGAGCTTAACAAAGTTCCTCACCAACGGTCACTTTATATGGGAAATCTTAATCTCTTTCACAGGCCTCTCAGACATGGCAAATGGGCTGTCAGTTTTGAGGTCTGATAACATTAAATATTTATAAAAGACGATTAATTATCTGTACAATTCTTACAAATCAACTTATTATTGCAAAAACAAAAAACAGAAAAGTATACGCAGGAAAGCCAAATTTGTTTTTTTCTCTGCTACACTTCACTCAATTTAAAAGATTGTTTATTTTTGCAAGTTATCTAAGAAAAATGTTGGTGTGTGACAAAATTCAAGTACGATGGTATACTTAATCACAGTTGCTATTTACATTTTAATGTTACAGGAATGGCCTGAAGCAGTATATCCGCCTTATGCAAATGGACCAGGATATATAATTTCCAGTGATATAGCTAAATTCATCGTATCCCAACACGCAAAAAGAAAGCTCAGGGTCCGTAATTTACCCCTCTAAATTCTTGTTAGTTTTAGCGACAAAATGGGCTGGTTGTGGTTCACCGACACAAATCACCTTATTATGCATTTTTTGAAATCTAAAAATGACTAGTTTGCTAAATATGATTATAGACATGATCAAACATTTTTAAAAGAGTTATTTAGGATGTTTTTTATGTATTTGAATACCTGTAGGATGATTTGCTAGTTTCAACCCATCTGACATGCTTCTTTGTATGGCTCATTTGGCAGATATTCAAAATGGAAGACGTGAGCATGGGAATGTGGGTTGAGCAGTTCAACAGCACCAGTCCGGTCCATTACTCTCACCATGGTAAGTTCTGTCAATACGGGTGTATGGATAATTATTACACGGCACATTACCAATCACCAAGACAAATGGTTTGTTTGTGGGATAATTTAGCAAGAGGACGGCCTCGATGCTGTAACTTTAGATGAAAAAAGAAGTCAGCAGTTATTATGTGTTGAATTTGTGTTTGCTTCATATGTGCCATGATTTTGTTGTGATGTTATTGTGAAAACTTATGTAACATGGAATTGTGGATATGGTGGGCATGGTCATGATTCATGAAGATGAACCATGTTTCACGATTCGCCGTGATTAATGTTTGTGATCATTTTTGGGCAGTTGAGTTTTGAGTATGTGCCCTTGAAACTGTGATTGTAAACTTGGATGTACAATTAATCTGTATAGAACTGATCATGCCTCTTTATGTCATCAAAGTTTGAGCGGATAGTTTTATGCATCAATGGACATTAACTTTTTGGTTATTTACAGGTGTTAAATTATTTATAAATTCCCAAATGTTAATTATCGAAGATATAAACACGAGTGTAACATTGTGTGACAGGTATTACAAATTTTTAATACGAATAAATAATAACATGTACTTTAAAAACAAAAGTATAAGACATTTGATTTTTTTTCTTTGATGTCTGTTAATAATGCTAGGTTAGTGTCTATTAAGCAACCTACCTTGAGGCATTTTTTTTTCTTTGATGACTTTATCCCAAGCCACCCAATGAACCATCTTTTGTTTTGCATTTCTATTGTCGACCTCTCGATATACTTTATTGCAGCCCATGTATGAAAATGTCATCTAGGATTCTAGGCGTTACATGTTGCTCCGATCTCTCCTACACCTAGGATGTCCGGGCCCACCAAGAGCCATAGTTAGTTGTTTTTCCATTTGGTAGTTTTTATCTCGTTGTTGATACTAGAAAAACCTAGCCAAACCGGCAAAACCTAGCCAAACGACGTTTGTTGGTTGACAGTGAGAGTACTCTTAATACCTGCATACCCACTTGAATTTATCTCAAGTCTAGAGTTTCTTCAAATGCAAGCTCAAATAACTTGCGTTTGTCCTTGGTTTTAAAAAGCGAGAAGCGCACCAAGGTGACGAGGTCCAAAACCGAGGCGAATCAGAATGTTAAAGAAGTTTCTATTGAATGAATAATTGAAAAATTACATCTAAATATAAAGAGATACTAATTACATCTAGGTACCCTAGACAATTAGGAATATTACTAAAATAAAGAACATATAGCCGACATGGTTTAATATTTGTTTAATATTCCCCCGCAAGTTCAGGGGCGGTTAGCAATCTGCAACTTGGATCGGAGGAACTCAAATTTTTGAGAAGATAAGGGCTTGGTAAAGATATCAACTATTTGATCATTTGTGGAGATAAACTTGACATTGAGCTTTCCCTGAGTAACTTGTTCACGAACGAAATGATAGTCAACTTCAACATGTTTTGTTCTGGCACGGAAAACTGGATTGGCCGTAAGATAAGTTGCTCCAAGATTATCACACCAAAGTGTTGGTGCTTCACTCTCCAAGCCCAGTTCTCGAAGAAAAGACTTCAGCCAAATTAATTCTGCAACTGTATCCGCGATGGCTTTATACTCGGATTCTGTTGAGGAGCGAGAAACGGTTTTCTGTTTACAAGCGGACCAAGAAATAAGATTAGAACCTAGATAGATAGCAAATCCCCCAGTGGATCGACGATCGATTGGGCAGCCAGCCCAATCAGAGTCCGAGAATGCTTGAAGATTGAGGGACCAGTGTGAATCTGTAAATGCCTGAAGCCGATAACCGGTGTTGTGACGAATCCAAAGACCCATATTAAGTGTACCTTTGAGGTAACGGAGAATTCGTTTAACACCAGCCCAGTGGTTATCAGTGGGAGCATGCATGAACTGACAAACCTTGTTCACAGCAAACGCAATGTCAGGGCGAGAAAGAGTGACATACTGAAGGGCACCGACTGTCTGCCTGTACTTAGAGGGATCATCAAGTAAGGGACTGTCATCCGGTAATAACACAGAAGATGTGCTCATAGGAGTGGAAATGGGTTTGCAATCTGCCAAACCAGCCCGGTGCAAAATATCACCAATATATTTGCGTTGTGAAAGAATTAAATCGTGATTTTTGTGAACAACCTCAACCCCTAGAAAGTAATGTAATTGGCCCAAATCCTTGAGTGCAAAAAGGAAGTTAAGTTGTTCAATTATCTTTGAAACTGCAGTGGAATCATTGCCCGTAATGATGATATCATCAACATAAACAAGGAGATAAACGAGAGAGCCCGAGGATTGAAGGATAAACAATGAGGGATCGGTTTTGGACCCATAGAACCCTAACTGATAAAGGGCTGTGGACAGCTTGTTGAACCAGGCACGTGGGGCCTGTTTGAGGCCGTAAAGGGACTTGTTTAATAAACACACATGTTGAGGCTTAGTAGGATCAACGAAGCCTGGAGGTTGACGCATATATATAGTTTCTTTAAGATCATCATGTAGGAAAGCAGTTTGGATATCCAACTGCCGGAGAGGCCATTTATTTGTGACAGCCAAGGATAAGACTGTGCGAATAGTGGTAGATTTGATGACCAGGCTGAAAGTCTCATGATAATCCACACCATGTTGTTGGTGAAAACCCTTGGCAACAAGACGAGCTTTGTATCGGTTGATCTTACCATGTGTATCTGTTTTCAACCTGTAAACCCATTTATAATCAACAATATTAGCATTAGGTACCGGGGGTACAAGTGTCCACGTGCCATTTCTATGAAGCGCGTCCAACTCATCGGACATAGCCTGGCGCCACTCATCATACTTGTTAGCAACGGTAAAACTGGTCGGTTCAACGGGTGAAGGAGAATAGGTGGTGGCGGTATAGGCAGCAGGGCTGTAACGATCGGGGTGTTTTGGATTGGGTCGAAGGTTGGACGGTCGGGTGTGTGGGGGCGGTTGTGATTGGGTAGAAGGTGGAGGTGGTGGCGGATTGGGAATGGGAGGTGGGGTGGGTTGAGTAGGAGGTGATGGTGGTGGCGAATTAGGCATGGGATGTGAGGAAGGAGGTGTCGAAGATGAAGCCGATGGTGTGGAGGAAGGTTGGGTGGGTTCGAATGGGAAGCCAGGTGGAGGATTAGGAAAAATAGATATATATATGGGGAAGCAGGTTGGGGTGGTGGAGTAGGTGATGGTTGATAGGGAAAGACTTGTTCATTGAAGCGAACATGTCGAGCTATATGGATGCGGTTATTGGAAGGATCAAAGCACTGATAACCGTGGTGAGAAGGGTTGTAGCCGAGGAAAACACAAGGAGTGGAACGAAACTCGATTTTATGATGGTTATACGGGCGAAGATAAGGAAAACATTGAGAACCAAAGACCCTTAGAAACGAGTAATCAGGTTTACGTTTAAAAACATGCTCAAAGGGAGATTTGTTTGAGGAGACGCGAGATGGTAGCCGGTTAATTAAGTACACAGCCGTTTCAAAGGCAAAATGCCAGAAACGCCGAGGAAGACTGGAATGAGCCAAGAGAGACAGACCCGTTTCCAGAACATGACGGTGACGACGTTCAACAATGCCATTTTGTTCGCTTGTGTGTGGACAAGAACGTCGATGAATGATGCCAAGATTACGACATAAGTTGGTAAGGGGTCTAAATTCTCCACCCCAATCGGATTGAAGGCATTTTAATTTGGTGTTAAATTGGCATTCAACCAGGGTGATGAAATTTGTTAATGTAATATAAACATCAGATTTTTGTGTTAAAGGATAAATCCACGTATAACGAGTACAATGATCAACATAACAAGAAATAACGGTGGCCATCAAGAGATGGTGAGGGAGAAGGACCCCAAACATCACAATAAACCAGATCTAAAATATTAGTACTACGAAAAGTAGAATTAGATAAAGATAATTTGGAAGATTTTCCCATTTGACAAGAAGAGCACAATTCATTATTTAATTTTTCCAAAACAGGTAAAGAACAATGATAAATAATTGAACGAAGAACTTGAGCATGAGGGTGTCCTAAACGATGATGCCAAATGTTCGAAGAAGCTTTGACAGCAGTGAAGGCAACCTTGGGTAGAGACTTGAATGTTGGAAGGCGGATGGAATATAAACCCTGCTCACTGGGGCCCGTAAGAAGGGTAGTTCGTGTAGACTCGTCCTTCACAACAAAATAAGAAAAGTGAAATTCAAAGAAGACATTATTGTCAAGAAAAAATTTTTGAACAGATAAAAGATTTTGTTTTAGTTCAGGAACATGAAGAATATCAGAAAGTTTAAAGGTTTTGTTGGATGAGTGGATCTTGGAAGAACCAATATGAATTACGGGTAATGAATTACCGTTACCAACAAGTAATGAGTCTTTACCATAGTATGCCTCAGAATTGTCCAAGCTAGATAGATCTGGAGTGGCATGATAAGAGGCACAAGTATCAGGCTTCCAAGCAGTGCCAGGAGAAGAACTAACATCTGAATAAGCAGCAAAATTGGCCTGTGGTGCAGGGCGAGATTGGTTCGGTTGGTTGGGGCACTGTGAGGGCAGATGACCGATTCCACAACGGTTACAATGACCATATACCATGTTTTGAGTGGAAGCCCATGAGAATTGACGTGTACCACCATTACCTCTGGAACGTTGATTGAAGGCACCACGAGAATTACCACGTGAGTAGCCACGAGAGTTCCGACCACTACGATTATTGTTGTGAGATCGAGATCCATAATAAGCTTGGGGTCTTGGATTTAGTTGCTGACCTAGTTGAGAGGTCATCAACTGAATATTCTGAAGTTGCTGCTGGAGTTGATCAAGAGTGGGTTGGGTAGGAGCCGAAGGCTGCTGTAGTGCAGGAGCGGGAGCAGAGAACTGATGTGCAGGAGCTGAGAACTGTTGTGGTGCAGCAAAGAAAGCTGTCAGATTGGTGTTGAGGGTAGTGGTAAGAAGGTAATCATGGTCACAAAGAAGAGCATGGATCTCGTGGAAGGAGACCGGGGGTGACCGAGCCAAGAGGTTACTCTTAAGACCATTATATTCTTCTCGAAGCCCTGCAAGAGTTAACATAACAAGATCTTTGTCTTTTACTGGTTCTCCAATATTAGCCACGGCTGTTGCATATTCTTGAGCCCTACAAAGGTAGTCTGCTGGTTTTTCATCACCTTTTTGGGTGATCCTAAGTAGTTGGTTTTTGAGAGTAAATTCATGAGAAGCAGTAACTGGTGCATAAGCCCGCTCCAATGAGAGCCAAACTTCACGAGAAGTCTTACCTTGTACATGTTGATAAGAGTCTTCTGATACGGTAGATATGATGAGGGTCCGAATGTGAGCATCGTTGGAGATCCATGGGGTATAACTAGGATTGTCGATTGTATCGGCTTCAATAGTGACTTTCTGCTCCGGGCATGGAATGGTTCCATTAACGTAACCAAACAGATTATGAGAGGTAAGAAACGATTCAATCATTGATCTCCAATAACCATAGTTTGTAGGTTTGAGAGTGAAAGCAAATTTATGAGAATTGTGGGTGGTTTTCTCCTGGTTTGAGAAGGTTATTATCGCTGCCATGGGATTGATTTGAGATTTTGGCTGATGATAATCTGCGTTGATGATGAACTGCGTAGGAGGCAGAAAAAAAAATTGGAGATCGGCGCTAGGGTTGAGCCTGATTTGGCTCTGATACCAAATCAGAATGTTAAAGAAGTTTCTATTGATTGAATAATAGAAAAATTACATCTAAATATAAAGAGATACTAATTACATCTAGGTACCCTAGACAATTAGGAATATTACTAAAATAAAGAACATATAGCCGACATAGTTTAATATTTGTTTAATAAGGCGCAAAGCACAAAAGCGGTGGAATTTTCGTACGCAAGGCGCAAAATGATTATATATA
Organism: Flaveria linearis; assembly: GCA_024085815.1. Lineage (NCBI taxonomy): Eukaryota > Viridiplantae > Streptophyta > Magnoliopsida > Asterales > Asteraceae > Flaveria > Flaveria linearis. The sequence continues at coordinate 116,122,344 of CM044001.1, forward strand.
TTTTTTATTTATATCATAAGATTTTAGCTTCCCTACCCAAAGTTTAGCTATAAATAAGGTTTATATATGTTTTAATATGTGAAATACAAGCTAAAAAGCTTGTTGTACAACACCAATCTGCACAAAAATGTCCATGTACATGAGGCGCGCGCCTCACCTGCGCCTTAGGCCAGTTTTTTGCAAAAAAATCGCGCCTCAGGAGCGCCTTTTGTACAGGTCGCGCCTTATGTCACAAAAAACGCATGTCCTTGCGCCTCGCGCCTAGGCGCGCTTTTTAAAACCAAGCGTTTGTAATAGTTTATCTTAAGTCTAGATGCAATGTAAAAATGTCTTAGAATCCTTTTGAGAGTCATTATGCTATCAGAAGACCGCTCATCCAAAAACACACTGTTTGTATACATGACATGTGATATAACACGGCCATTATTTGATAGGATGACACCTTCAAACAACCCTTTTTCATTAGCCGATTGCATAGTGGTATTTAACACTTCTATATCAATTATAAACGAAAGCAGTAAAAGAAGGGCCTTTGTCATTCGTCACGTTTAACGTGAAATTCGTTTGTGGAGAACTATTAAGTAAAATATATGCGTGGCCTGATTTAAGTTACCGAAGTACCCATTTCCGTTATTTACACTAGAATGTTTGTTTAACGATTGATTCTATGGATTTTCAGTTTATTAAGCTTAAACTTTCTCAAAATTAGCTTTAGACGTGATTAATCACTATTTTGCTTTCGGAATTTTGGCCCCAAATGGATTCCAGCACACCACAGTATGGTGATGAAGATATTTCTACATTTTAAGAATGAATTTGTTTCATACCGATTATAAGGGTGAATCATACGTATCAATACTAAAAGATGTGTTTAAAAATACCCTCATTCATATCATTCAAAAACGTTCCGTTTATATAAAATAAATCACAAACTTCTCACTAGACTCATTTACATCAACTAATATAAATTTCATCAGGATGTACTTCAAGTAAATAATTTCATGCTCAACATGAAAAACTGAAAATAAACTCATTCCAATTGTCTTGTTTCAATTTAATCATGTATTATTGTACAACATTCAAATAAGTGGCTGTATTATTGTACAACATTCAAATAACTCAATCCCAAACACCGTAACAAAAAATTATAAAAGCTTTCACCGCAAGCTATCCTAAAGATTTCGTAATCTTCCGAATCATTTTCCGATTTGCCGCGTGAAATCTCCGATGAAAATACTCCCGCCATATGCAAAATTTTCAACTTTCAAACTCACATTTCACCTCAAAATCCACCTCATATCTCCAATTTCACTTCATCTTCTTCACATTCCCCTCATCTTCACTGCAAATCCTTCACAGTTTTTCACAATGGAGACCACTTCACACCTCCGACAAATGGCCGAAGAACTCAAATGCCCCATATGGTAATCCCTACACACAACATCACTTCATTTCACCTTTATTATTAATTAACTCTATATAACCCTATTTTTTTTGTCTTCTGAAATTGTTTGCAGCTTAAGTCTTCTGAAATGTGCGGTTTCGCTTACGTGCAATCATATATTCTGCAAGTAAGTTGTTCATTTGTTCTTATTAGGGCGTTTTTTCTTCTTCGTTTTCTTCTTTTATAGTTGTAAGTTTTTATACGATTGTTTTCAGTGTTTGTATCGAGAAGTCTATGAAGTCCGATTCGACCTGTCCTGTATGCAAAATTCCTTACAGGCGAAGAGGTATTTCTCAATATACGAATTCAATTAGATCTGTCGTTAATATGTGTCGGAAATTATTAAGCATTCGATTAGTGTAACACCTCGTAGCACTGAACTGAATTTACAATTGCAATTTATGAGTACATGAAAGATGTTGATATGTAATTCATTATATCCTGATTCTTATTGATTTCCATGGAGTTGAGATATTGAGTTTTTATGATCTCCTGAAAGATTATGACATGAAATTCATCATACCTAGTTTCTTTTTAATACACATGTCTAGATATTGTCGAACTTAATCTATTTGGTTGCAGAGATTCGTCCTGCACCTCACATGGATACTTTGGTGAGCATTTACAAGAACATGGAGGCTTCTTCAGGAGTCAACATTCTAGTCACTCAAACAGAACCTCAAACCCAAGGTATTAGTTCAGTTGTTTAATCTAAAAGGCGTAGAACATTATAAGTTTGAAGTATTTAAAACAAGTAGATACATTCATCGTATACATGTTCCCCTTACTCTGTTTGGACTGTTTTCTCTTGGGTGTTTAGGTCATGAGAATCAAACTGATGATAGAATCATTTGTGGAAGCAAGACAACCAGCAAAGTGTGCAGACGCACACCAAACACACAGAACCAGAGGAAAACCAAAGGGAAAACTGTGAAAGAATCTTTGAAGAGGCTGAAAAGATGTGATTCGGATATTGAGAGACCATCTTTTCCAACAAAGAAAAGGATTCAGGTGCCACAACACCCTCCACAAGAGACACCAACAAGACCTGCAAATCTTGAAAGTGGGAAGGGTGAGCTTATTAAAGATAGAGCTCAAACTAATGTGTCTGGACCGGAAGACACAACTCATTTACATGAGAATGCTGATACATTATTTTCCCCTTTCTTTTGGTTGAGAAACGAGAAGGACGATGAAGATACAGCAGAACCCACACCATTTGATCCTGTAAATGAATCACCAGCAGATGCTCCATGCTTCAGTGATATCAAAGACTCTTATGAAGATCATTCTTGTCATATAACCTCAAAGGTAGTTTGTAATTAGTTAGGTATAACTTGGGTCTTGGTAGATGATAATTGCTATAGTATTGGTTTATCTCTATTTACAGGCATTTAATTCTAGACGTTACTATTGCTTATATTTACTACTTCCCCACCACTGAGTCAAAGTTAGAACTTCACCAATACGTATTTATTTAGGAACATAGTCCATCCCCCTACTACTAACAAAGTTTTAATGACTTAGCTCGCATGAAACTTTATCAAATGACATCAGCTATTAGCATAGATAAATAAATATTGATTGTCCTTGATATGTATTGGGAGTGCTTGTTGTTGCAGGATGGCAACATGTTTGACAGTGAAATGTTTGAATGGACGCAAAGGCCCTGCTCTCCTGAGCTCTGTGTAAGTCCAATTAAGGTGCAGGTACTATATTTCATATATTGTTATAGCATCGCAATTTGCAGAATAAAAATAGAGTCCATCTCATATATGTTTACTTGGCCTATTTCTTAATATTTTGTCATCGAATTTGGAATTGGGATACAGGACAAGGAATCTGATGGATGTGACAGAGTCCAAGAGGATGGGCACAATAACGTGGATGGAAAGGAGACAAATAACATAGAAGTGGGTGACCATGAGGCTAAAGTTAAAGGGTACAAGAAGAGAGTTAAGAAGACCAAAGAAAGCAGTCAAAAGAAAAGAGTTAAGAGAGATGCAGATAAAGTTGTTGGAATTTGTACCGTGCCACTGAAGGCTGATCAAGATAATGGCACAAACATGAGCGAGTCTGTGAAATGCAAGAAACATAATCGAAGTGGCAAGAAAATTGGCAAAGAGATTGCAATGGCAGTTGTTGGAGAAGCTTCTAATCAAGGAGATGGAAGCATAGTTGGTCTGTCGAATTCATTGAATCTTAAAAAATGTGGTGGCAGTGCTAGTAGCATTGACAAGAAGAAGAAAGAGATCACTAATCAGCAACATTCAAAAAGGATTAAAAGATTGAATAAGCAAGATCCAAGAAATAGTAATAATAACATAGCTGAACTTAACAAGGATTTAATCTCCCAGTTGCCTAGTAAAGCTTCTCTAGTTAAAAGTGAGATAAAAGCTTGTGCTTCAAGTAAACAAACTGAAAAAAGTCAAGTTTCCAAGGGCTTATCAACTTCTAAAAAGGTGACATTTTCTACAAATGAGTCCGCACCATATTGTGGCGCTATAAAGGTTGGCCAACTGTTGGGAGAAGTTAACTGCAGCTCCATGACAGAATCCAATCCTACAGGGAAATCAAATGCAACATTCTTATATAAGTGTAACACTTTGTCTTATAATCATTGTGCATTTTGCCAGTCATCGGAAGAATCAAATGTATGTGTCGAAGCCTAAATCCTTCTACTACTAGTTACTTGTTTATTTTTGTATTTTCTTATCAGAAGCATATTTACTGTAGATTTCTGGATGCATGACACGCTACCTTAAAGGAAAGCCTATAACTCTGGATCATGAAGGTGTACCACATGCTGTTCATGCACATAGGAACTGCACAGAATGGTAATTATGTTAAACCATTGTTTACTTTTTTCTCTTTTATTAATAGACTGACATGGAAATTATATGCAGGGCTCCTAATGTGTTCTTTGAAGATGATATGGCTGTCAATCTGGAAGCAGAGTTGACAAGAAGCAAGAGAATTAAGTGCTCCTGCTGTGGATTAAAGGGTGCAGCTCTTGGTTGTTATGAAAAAAGTTGTCGTAAAAGCTTTCATTTTACTTGTGCGAAGCTAACACCACAATGCCGATGGGACGATGTAAGCATCATTATATTGTATTAATTACATTATATTAAACATGATCAATTGGTCCAATTCTATTTCCTTGCTGCAGGATAATTTTGTCATGTTATGTCCACTTCATGCATCTCAAAAGCTGCCAAATGAAGCATGTGATTCTCAACTAAAAGAAAAAAAGAAATATGTTTCAAAAAGGCAAGCTATCATAAAACAATCTCAACTTAATGTGGCTGATACAATTAGCACAACTTCACGCTGGGAGTCATATGGACTGTTCACAAAAATGGTTCTTTGTTGCTCAGCTCTCACAAGTACTGAAAAGGTAAGACAATATCTTTTCATATATTGAAATTCATGTTAATGTTTTATTTATTCATTTCTTAACTCTATTGCAGGAAACCGTTGAAAAGTTTGAGAAGTTATCTGGAGTTACAGTATTGAAGAAGTGGGATTCTAGGGTTACACATGTCATTGCATCAGTGGATGAGAATGGTGCATGCAGAAGAACCCTTAAATATTTGATGGGTATTATAGAGGGAAAGTGGATTCTTAATAGTGATTGTAAGCATTTTTTAATGTATATTTATTTGCTCTTGTACAAAAATGTTCATTTTAAAGATATATGTGTTGTTCCCTTTGCATGTTAAAAGGGATCAAGGCTTGCTTGGAGGTCAAGAAACCGGTTGATGAACAACTTTATGAGATTAATGTAGATATTCATGGATTCAAGGGTGGTCCTAAACTCGGCCGTTCTAGATTATTGAACAAGGTTCTTACACATCTAAATTTCTGTAAATATTTTGATTTTTAAAAAAAGACTGACATGTTAATACTAATATATATTCATCTAATGTTGACTTGTTAACCTGAAATCATTTTTGCAGGAACCAAAACTTTTTAGCGGTTTTAAGTTCTATTTTACTGGAGATTTTGTTGCTTCTTACAAAGGATATTTGCATGATCTTATAATTGCCGCTGGAGGCATAGTTCTGCATAGGAAGCCAATACCAGTTAATAATGAACAACAGTTTCTAATTTACAGCGTTGACCTTCCTGATAAGTTGAAAGCAAATGAGCAAAACCAGATTTTGAGTCAAAGAAAGTCAAATGCAGAAATACTAGCAAAATCATGTGGTGCTGTAGCTGTAAGCAACTCATGGGTTTTGAACTCCATTGCTGCCTCTAAGGTGCAAAATCACTAGAAAAATTATATTTGTACAATCTTTTGAACTTTATGCAGCTTTTTCATTGAGAATATGTATAGAATATGGTCATGTATGAACTTATTTCCAACTTTGGCATATATAAACTATTATGGAAAACATTAAGTGGTCCCTGTCTGTTTAAACTTGTTCTTTTGTTAGTCATTGAAAAATAATATTAGAGTATTTTTACATATTACAAGTCAGTACACATGCTACAAAACCGACAATTCTATACATATGTTACATTTGATTCTTTTTAACTGAATGTACATTTTCTGGTATCTTATATGGCTGTATATCTGGTTTATTCACATGCTCACCTCCCTTCTTGCCATGTTTCTTTTCATTTTCAAAACACTTGAACATATGCTCTAGTTCTGAAACCCCTTCTTCGATATCCACAATTTCATCACTTTCAGTTGTGAGATGTTGCCTATAGTTTTGAATTTTTTCTAAACTGCAACTAACTTTTGCTCCCATTTCATCAATTGTTGACTGCATTACCATATTTTCTTCTTGCACTTCTATTAATTTTCTCTTCATTGATCTGTACTCATCTAATGATTTCACAAGTTGTTTAGAAAGTGATTTGTTATGTTCTTGAAGCTCTATGGTTCCTTGTGTTTCTTTTCCTTTTCCTTCATCTTTATGTACATTTGCACATTCTTTAACCTTTTCTAATAACGTTTCATTTTGTGCTTTAAGGTGGTTTATATGTTCCTCCATTTCTGCCAACTCGTGTGCTTTTTTTGTCAACTCTTTCATCATTATCTCTTTTTCTTTACCCAAACTTGAGCACATGATCTCCAAACTTTTGCGTGCAGCGATGTTTGCACTGAGTTCTCTTTTCAGGTTTTCTTTCTCATCACCCATCATTGATTCTGTTAGTCGTTTTTCTTTTGGGCTTTGAATTGGACTCTGTCTTGCAAACTCTGCTCGCTTGGTTCCAAACGATTGACATTTTTGGATCCTGGTTCGAACCATGTCAAGGATGGTCATCATTCCTGCCACCCTTAACATCCTTCTTCCATCATTTCTTTGTGTTTTGCATGCATCTTTGTGATCTTGAATCAGTTTTAATAGCAGTTTCACATTTGCAGCAACACCTATTTCATAATACAATATACCACAGGAACACAAATAGATTCATATATCATTTTCTTTCATCTTACATCATCTTATGCACAGTCATTATTCATCTACATTTATGATACCATAAAATATTACCTTCTAAAGCTGCATCATCGTAATAATGTTGTGTGTGTGTTGATATTGCGATCGGATCTGAAGGTCTTTTATCTTTAAACTTACTCATATCTAAAATTAATTATAAAAAAAGAAAAAGAAAAAAGTATGATGGTGATCTGAGAATGATAAGAGGAATGAAGAGAGGGGATGAAATTGGATGTTTTCCCCCTCTTTCTCTATTTTTTCTAAAAGAAATCCAAAAACTGTTTAATGTTTGATGTTGGATATTACTATCAGTTGTGTGGTGTTTGGTGGGCAACGGATAATGGTTGGTTGTTGCCTTGATGGTGTTTGTTTTTTTTGACATTTTCCTACTTTTCTATTAATAGTGATATTAATATAAATTTAACAAAACGTTGTAGATTTAACATCAATGAATGATTGCCCACTTTTTGGTGAGTGATTTGTGATTTTAGAGAATGGTAAAAATGATAAAAAGAAACTTAAAAAATGTCAAAAGCAAAGATATTTGGAAATGATTTGAACTAGTTCCTCAACTCGGGTCTTTTTGAACTAGTTCTAAGCTGGTTGTCTTAAAATCCCTAAATTTGTCTTAAAAAAGGGATTTTTATCTGTTTGAACTGGTTCAGTTTTGGGTCGGGATGGGTGTGAAACGGTTTCTTTTCAGGAACCAACTTTTTTTCTTCTCTAATAATTAATATAACAAAATAATTTAATAGGCTCGTTTCTAGTAGTTACTCTCATTGACTATGACCCAATAGTCATATCATTAGCAATATGCTTTATTTGGACACGCTAATGTTAAGAAATAAAAAAGGGCAAAATAGACTTGCTATCAATTTTCCTAAAAAACACTTGGACTATCCGGTTCTTTTTGCAAATCATATACCAAGCATCCGCAAATCGTTTAGGTTAGACACTTAGACACAATGATCTATTGCTAATATGTTTCTCTAGACTTAGCATCATTTTAAACACATACAAGCTGGTGTCAACTACTAATACCATTAGTCTAGTCACAATTAAGACCCAAGAGTGACTACGATGAATGAACTTTGACATAAGAATAAAGATTAGTTGAGTAAATAAAGGTATAGATTGATAGAGAGAGAATCAAAATTAGTTAGTATAGATCTAATGCCGTTTTGTTTTGCCTTATGTTTCTTCTCGTTTTGTTCATCTTATTCATACGAAATGCTCTTTTGTGAATATGGTCCAGTTATATCCTGTCTTTTGATATTTTCTACGGATTACCTATTGTGACAAGTTTCTTATTCAAAACTTAACATTTTCATTTTGTTCATAACAATCATAGTCCAGCAGTACTCTCTGTTAAAACATCAAATCAGTTTTTATTTTAACGTAGACTAGAGTAAAATAATTACCCCACTGCATTATATTCGAAAAAAAAAAAACCCTGGTCTATCAGGTTTCAGACCACTAAACCGATCTAAAGTAATTCGCCCAACCCGAAAGGTTCTAAACCTCTAAGATATCCATTCTTCGGTTTCTAATTTGTATTTGTTAAAGGACTTATCTAAAACACACACCAAAGTTCAGGGACGAATCTTGTAAATGACTCTTGTCCAATAGAGAGAGGACATTTGTACAATTGTACTCACACGTCTCTTCCTTGTAAAGAACGAAAAATCGGTGAATCAAATCGGATTTCATAACCGATATGGCGTCAACCACCGCACCGGAGCCGCCGTCTACGGCGGAGCTACCGCCGAACTGGCTTCAACTGCCTCACGAACTGATGGCGATGATACTTCAACGGTTAGACGCTGTGGAAATCCTCAACAGCGTACAGAAAGTGTGCACCACGTGGCGGAGAATCTGCAAGGATCCGGCGATGTGGAAGGTCATCAATATGCTCGAATCGGTTGTTTCTTGGGATCCGGATTCGGATTACGATCTCGAGAATCTGACGAAGCAGGCGGTTAGTCGAAGCTGTGGGGAATTGATCGATATTAACCTTGAGTGCTTTTGCACCGATGATCTCCTTGATCACGTTTCTCGATTGTACGTTTCCTTCGCTTTTTGTCGGTATTCTGTTTGATAATTGATACTCATGATGTGTTTGTAATTATTCTCAATTTTAGAGTTTATTTCGATATCTAAGAGTTTTTTGAGTTGTGAATCTAGAACGTTATTTGTGGAATTTGTTGTAGGAACTGTTAGTTTGTTAGATTAGTTGTGGAATTTGAGTTGAATTCGTATTTGAGATGATGAAGGCTTGGTAATGCTGGAGGAAAGAGAGAAGATGCTTTTAAGATTCATATTAGGGTTTCGTATGTGCTTTGTTACTTTACATCTCATCTGTTCTCTTTGATGATTTTTTTATGGATTTGAGGTTGCTTGAATGTGCTTTAGAGGTTAGTTTGGTGATCAGAATGTATGATGAACTGTGAACTTCGTATTGATTAATTGATGTTATATCTAACTTCATATCTTTCTTGATTTGTTTTCTTGATGATTATGCAATTGAATTTGAACTTTCACATAGTATAATCTGTTTTTTTCTTGATGACAATGTATTATGCTAAAGTTAGTTGAATCTTAACTGTTACCTCTTATCGGTTAATTGATGTTAATTACTTAATTTATAACCAAATAAATACTGTTCCTGATTTGTTTTCTTGATGATTTGGCAATTGAATTTGAACTTTCAGATAGTATGCTCTGTTGTTTTTGTTTGTTACAGAGTTCTTCATTTGTTTTTACACTCTATTGCTTCTATGTGGCTCAAAAGCTAAAATGGTGAACTCTTGTTCACAGATCAAATAAGCTGAAACGGCTCTGCCTTTCAAACTGCTACAATGTTACAAGCAGCGGGCTGAGTCACGCGGTTCAAAAGCTACCACAACTTGAACAACTTCACCTGTACTACACCTCTATCACTGTAGAAGACATTGAAGTGATTGGAAGAAATTGCCCTCATCTTAAATCCTTCAAGTTAAACAAAGAGTTCAGCCGACCCCATATTGAATTTGACGGCGATGCCTTTGCAATCGCTAATAGCATGCCTGAATTACGCCATTTGCAGCTGTTTGGAAATAAAATGACCAAGGAAGGTCTCCAGGCCATTCTACATGGCTGCCCACACCTAGAATCCCTTGACGTTCGCAGGTGTTTTAACCTTAATCTTGGTGCTGATAACTTAGGAAAACTATGTGTAGAACGGGTTAAAGATTTCAAGCATCCTAACGAATCAACGAAAAACTGCGGTTTTAATCTTCGAACTCATGCTTATGATGACATCGATGATATGTATTCATCTGGGTATTCTGATGCGGATGACTTTTCAGAAGACGGATTCTATGAAGATGAATATGAATTCTCTGGTGGCAGCGTCATTTCTGAGGAGGATGATTATGATTACTATGATTAAAGGGTTTTACTGTTTGATAAACATGGCAGCTTTTGTTGTATTGACATAATGTAGTTTATGTTATTAGTGTTTATGCTTTTGAGTGCTTCTGTTGGTTCATATGGGTTGGTTGGTGTGTAGCTTTGGGTCGCCACAGTATCCGTAGAGGAGCAGTAACCCACATTAGGTGCTGGTAAGTCTGGACGAATGACGAGATAATATATCATCTCATCATGTTATTGTTCTTCAGTTTGTGTACTACATTTATTATGACGAATACAACTTGTTAATAATATATCGAGGGTGAAGTTCTTATTCGGTTCATTTTATGGTTGTCGCAGGTGTTTTTAGAGATGGTGTAACAAGTGTGATGTAAAATGTGTTTAAAAGTTGTGTGTTGGATCGTAAAGATGTGGATGGTTTTGGGCTTTGGCCCGTGGTTGCTAAATTTAGAAAATAGACTCGTGTAAGCCCAAGGGATAAGGCTTCTTTGGGTCTTTTGTGTTGATGTTCGAGTGTTAGGTTTGAGTTGAAGTAGACTCGAACACGACCTGAATAGCTTGATCTTGATTAGTTTATTAGACTTGTATATTTTTTTTTACGAACATAGATTCTAGTTTAGACCTACCTTACTTTTAAAATTATCACATTCATATCTATTGGATTTGAAGTGACAACTTTTTTATTTGAGAGTATATCATTTTACCATCAGGATGTCTTTTTAGGTACTATTTGTCTCCAAGCCTTCGTTTCATACAAACACAAGCTCTCGTAACTTAATCAAATTCATATAGTTCTTACATATGATTTTATACTAGCATATTGTTAAATAAGAACTCAGACGTAGGTATTCTCTAATTTTTGATATTTCAACCAATAAGTTTCAAGATAACGCATTTGGATATAAATTTAACAAATAATAGTGATATGGCAACAAAACAGTTGATAGGCCAGCAGCCAGAATAATGTGTTCGATACATATTTCAAGGTGTTTGGGTTGCTTTCAGTAGCGGAGCTTGAGTCAAATGTTAAGGGGCCGGGGGCGAAAGTAAGCTATTTTAGGGGGGCTGACTCTATATTTATTAAAAAAATTCACTACCGGACCGAAAATTTACACTATCGAGCCTAAAATTTACACTACTGACGAAAAAAAGAGGCCCCCTGGCCCCAATGAAGCTTTGCCATTGGTTGCTTTGTGAAATGCTTGTGGCTTGAAGTTTAAATTCAATTTTACGTAGAAAGCAAAGAATAAAAAGAGCTTTTAGGGTTTAGATCAATGTTTAGAAAAATTGATTCGGCACCGAATCGTTTGCTTTAACTGTTCACTTCTATAGCCAATACTATAGATATCAACGAGCCACCTTACCTTGGTTCGAGGTTAGATTGTTTATAAATAAGCCGGTTTCACGTAACTTTATTAGTTAGGTCGAGGACAAAAGGGATCCAATGAGTGATTTTGTAACTTATTACTGAACGTTAAGCATAGTAGCTCAGATCAATCATTCAATCAACCCCCTGGTATATGATAATGTGAACCAAAAAATCACTTAGCAAATCAATAAATTTTTGATTGATTTATAAAATTCTACAATTATTTATGTTTTTATACGATATCTGTCTTTTATACACACATAAATATTTGATATTGCTCCTTTATTAATAAGCCGGCATTTACACATTTTTGCCCAGGTATCGTGTTAAAATAGTGGTGAATCTTTCGAGTAGTGATGATTCAAGCTAGTCTTATTATAAGCAAAAATACTATGTATAGAAGAATAATTATTCTTATCTCAAGTGGCTGAAATTAGTTACCTTAAAATAGGGGGTATTGAATTCAAGTCTCACCGGACAATAAAAGGATCTAGGTTGGGCCAAAAGGTTTTTTAATGTTGATCTAAAGGACGGATTGATATACGAATTTTTATTTGAGAACGTGTCAATCTACTGTCTTAAAGTTTCATACTTGAGTAATGAATATGATATGATAAACCACCGACTCGTTAACGAATATAAAAATTTAGAAACCCATCAAAATATACGTAGAGATTGAGGAAATATTAATTACAAAGTTGACTTTTTCTAAAAATGTAGGCGTGATTATAAACTTATGATCAAACAAAGGTAATGATTAGTTTTTTTTTTGGCGTGATGATTTCGTAATTAGATGGAATTGTAAATGATTGAGACGTTGATGCAGGACATATGCTATTTTGTTCAGAATTTCTTGTAATCTAGTTCTGTTAAATCTTATTTACAAAAATAACTTTTATATGCTTAATTTTCTGGCGTGATGCATCATGCGATAAATAGCGCATTTAACCCATTTTAAATTACATTGATACGTGTCTAACGCATTTACGTAGGTCGGATGTACCTTCAGTTCTGTAGTGGATTTTGATTACACATCATGACATCACATGATGTATTTACATTATTTTATGTGGTGCAAATATATGTGCAAAAACGTATTTACATAAATGACGATAGCTACCATAAGACTCACGCACATATATTGCCATATATCTTAATCTTCTTCTTTTATAAATGCAGATAGAAATGCATAAAATGTAGATCTAAGATCGAATTTATTCTATATATTATTATGTTAACTCTATAAGATATAAAATCTAACTAGTTTAAGTAAAACCAATGGCTTATTTTGACAATCTGAAAGTCAAATATAAATTTTGGAAAGATGAATAAATATGTATTATAAGAAGTATTATTTTTATGACATGTTGGAAGATTGTCCAACAAAAAACAAATAAATAAATAACGACATGAAATAAATATATTAATTACAACTGAAGCTGATGCACAAGCATCGCTGGACACCTTTGGGAACATGTTATTCATTGTTTTATACATCCCATAAACCTATATTAAGTATTATACTCATGGATTTCACCCCTGTTATAATGTTTAATTAAGAAATTTTCTTTGACTGTTGAAACATAGTCTCATTTTTAATCTTTGTTGAATTGTTGAGTTTTCATTATCTTTAGCTCAAATAATGAAAGCAAGGTACTAATATTTTATTATAGTCTCATTTTAATCTTTGTTGAATTGTTGAGTTTTCATTATCTTTAGCTCAAATAATGAAAGCAAGGTACTAATATTTTATTAAATAGAAAGGTTCAAATTTCACCTGAAACATAAAAGAAAAAAGAAAAAAAGGATTATAAGTTAAGCAAAAGAATTTTCCCACTTAATTCGAGTTTCCTTCCGAACATGATCTCAGGTTCAGAATTGATAGCGACGGACTGATGTATGAGTTTTTCTTTTGAAGAGGGCGGGCCTTGGTGCAGCGGTAAAAGTTGTTCCTAAGCGACCGAAGGTCTCAGGTTCGATCCGTGGAAACGACCTCCCCACAAAATGTGGGGGAAAGACCGCGTACATCTTCCCTTAAATGGGACGGACCCTCCCTGGACCCTGTGAAAACGCGGGAGCTCTTTGCAGCACCAGGTACGCCCTTTTTATGTACTCGAGTAATGAAACGATCTAGATAAACTAATGATCTGTCAGTAATCCATAAAAGCGATAAAAAACCGTTGAGTTAAAAAAACAAATCTAGCTTTTCACACTTAGTTTTCTTTACTTTGAATATTTTAATAAATGACATACTTTTGTTTTAAAAAAACATGTTTAAAATATCAGAACTGTTATTGATGAATATTAGAAATCTTATTTTAAGTGTAGAAACGTAGAATACAACTTTAAAAGTTTTTTTTAGGGTGCAGTTATTTTACAAATTGTATTTTTATTATAAAGTGTGAGAAAACACAATAATACTAAAAAAGTCACAAAAATTTATATCTCACAATCTAAATGGAATTTCAAAAAAGTATCTCGGAGCATCTGTTCTCTCGTCGTCCTCTTTCTGAAAAAAATAAAAATAAAAACAAATTTCATTGTGTATTTTTATGACACAATAACGTCATTGTGTCTTTCATAACGACACAATAACGTCATTTTGTCTTTCATCATTATGACGTCATTGTGTTTTTTATAGATGACACAATAAAAAACGTTAATTTTTATATTTTTTATTTTTCGTTTATTTTTTTTCTTAGTAAGGACGGCTAGGGGAACAAATGCTCGGAATTACTTTTTTTAAATTCGATTTAGATTGTGAGATATATTTTTTTATAATTTTTTTACCTCCTTGTGTTTTCTCACACTTTAAAAAAAAATACACTATATATTTGAATTTTTTTTAATATTTAAGAAAAAGGCATTCAAATTCATCCATGTTTTGGGCTTGTATTTGACTTTTCTGATATTTGGGAAATTGGGTTCTGTTATTTTGACATCAAAGCATTTGTTTTTTTATCAAATTTTCTTTTCTCGTCAAAACTCAAGATTTATACGTGCTCTCTGGACCTAAATTTTGACTTTTACACATGATTCGTATATTTTTTATATTTGTTTTCGGATTTCACACATGTTAATATAACTCAGCTAAAACAATTAATATGACACGAAAATATTTAAAGTTATACTTCTGAAAGACTGATTTAACTACATTATACAACATGGTGTGACAAATTAGTCTTCGGCTTCATATCTTATATCTAAGCAACCAGGCTCTATTTCATATATTTTAAAAGATTAAAGTATACATTAATAGAGAAGAAATCAATGAAAAAGTTTACTAAGGTATTTAAGCAAAGTAAAACTATTTAATCATCCAAAAGAATTAATTGAATGATTAAAAATAAATAGGTGCATAACCTAATAGAAAATAGCACGTTCCATGAAGGTTCAAAAAAGAATTCCTTTTCAAGTTGATGAAATAAACTTTTAAAAATTCAAAGGGTTCATTTAAATATCAGGAAGAAAACACATATCCATTATGTTGTATTTTTTAACTCTAGTTTTTCTGGATAACTCTCTAACAATCTTTAGATAAAAATTATTTTCATAATACTCTAATTTCTTTAGGTGGATAAAACAAACCCTTTTCAAGTACGAGTATGAAACTCTCCATGAAAATAATTCCTTAATTTGTATAATTTCGATGCCTAAGATCATATTAAATGATTTCTTCATATAGGGGTTGAAATTGTACAACATACCATCACAGCCCTTCATGAAACAATATAGTTGTTGGTAGTTATAGCTGTCATAACTTTCAATTAACAGTTATAACGGTAGTAATTAAACTTATTAATCAGAAACAAGCTACGATTGAGCGTTTTACTACTATTCAATTAAGCTACAGACCAATAAAGTTGATATATATGATTAAATATTGATGCTCATCATCACTAATGTCGATACCAAACCAAAGTTGTCACTAGTTATTTATTGCAACATCTACCACGCTAGCAAAAAGAGCTAGCGTACGTAATGGCTCCGTGACCCTAGACATAGAACGAAGTGGAACCCAAAAGAAGCTTGGAACAACACGTCGGTTGAGGAGAGGGGCGTGGAGGGTTCTCCGTGAGCCTAGTCCAAGCGGAAGGTGCTTGGACATAAAAGAAAGCTAACTTTATTAATTAATTCGATAGAAAAAACATTTCACATTCATTAACTCATTACTTAATAAGTATAAGTATGATGACGAAACTTGCCTACGAGTTGACACTTTTTGCTGATACTCGTTATATCATCACTACATCAATAATATTTCAAAGCATAAAATCTGGATTACAGCCTTTTCCAAGTCAGTCGGTAGATTCAAATTAAGTAGCTAAAACAATTAAACATCTGGATATTCTTTCATTTAGATTTTAGATACTTTATAAAAACAAAATAAAAACTATATTAATTGGGAAAGCTGTATTATATAAAATTGTGGGACTTCCAATGGAGCGATTGGGTTCCAAAAAAAATGTAATATTTTTATGTGGAGAGCGGCCATGGATCGACTTCCAACCAAGGAAGCTTTGGCTAGACGTCATATTCAGTGTGGCGACCATATGTGCGTTTTATGCGAGAGCAACGAAGAATCGATTGAGCACTTGTTAACCGGGTGTATCATTTCGATGGGCGTTTGGAATGCGATAGCCTCTTGGTGCAATATCCCTAGGCCCTTTGTTTTTCAGGTCAACGATTTGGAGGAAGTGCATAAGGTGAGTGGGTTGACGGGGAATAAAAGATCGATTATTCATCGCATTGTTATCTTTATTTGTTGGAGGATCTGGCGTGCTAGGAATGAAAAGATATTTTCTGGCAAGGAAACCAAGGTGGTGGAGATGGTTGCGGATATAAAATCGTTAGGTTTTCTTTGGTACAAAAATAGATCTAAGCTAGGGGTAGTGGATTGGAATAAATGGCAGATTTTTGATGTAACGTGATTATGTATTGTGTTTTTGGCTTTCGGCGTCTATCTCCGTCTTGTGATAGTCGTCGGTGGTCGTCGTTTTTATGAAAGTCTATTTTAAAAAATATATATAAAATAAATATATAAAATTGTGGGACACTGTAAGAGAAAGATTCGGTATTGTATAGGCATAGGGTGATAAACTGGAAATTAGTTGATGTGACAGCAGATTTTGTCCGTTTGTCTTCAACTCACTACACCGAGAATATTGGCCTCATGCTCCTCTTCATTTATATATTAAACTTTCAATTTCTTGATGATAAATATTAAATAACTTATTGTTCTTCAATTATTAATCTTTTTCAAAAGACAGGTCATAGTTTTCACATTTATTATTCTTGTATGTTAAATCATTTCAAAACCTTATTGAAACAAGGCACACTTTAGAGTCAAGAATAAAAAAATAACACAAAATGAAACTAATTTTTTTAACATCACATAACTCCGAACCTAACGATCTATCGGGACTGGTTATCCTGAACCTAGCTGTCAGTCGAAAGTCATACCCCCCAATTGCGCGGCAACCGGATTGAATTCATAAACGCTCGCCCTCCATCAGGATAAAATCCGGGATGAAACCCCGAGCAAACCCTCACCTGGATGCCGCAGAAGTTAAATGGGGAGGGTGGGATTTGAACTTTGGTCACTTAGTGCACCAGGCCAACACTTTAACCACTGCACCACTTACATCATTGGAACAAAATGGAACTAATTCATATTTGTTTCTTGACTTTAGCACAATAAACGAACAAACATGAATACAGAAATAAATGGATATTTTTGTTCATTTTTGCTCTTTAAAAATATAAATATGTTTGTGTTTGATTTTATTTGTTCGTAAATAATTTAGATCAACATAAAAGAATGTATTATTGTTCGTTAGTTCATAAGTTATTTGATTATTCAAGGTTTGGTTCTAAATTTTATTGTACTAACAGGCTGATCATGCAAAATGCGGCAAATAGTATTACAAATACATAAATTAGGATTTGTGAACGTACATAAACAAAGGAATATATAATAGAATGGTAGTTCAAATTTAAAATAATTGAATTTAATTTCTAAAATATACTTCAGTATAAATGATGTCGATGGCAAGAGGTAGGGCACTCTAAGGGACAAGGTGACCCAAAAAAAATAATGTTTTCAAAAATTAATCAAACTAGAAAGCACTATGTTTTATAAGTTCAAATGGAATATGATTTATATAAACATACCATCGAATTTTATACCTAATAACTTAGGATGTATAAATTGATGGATTAAAGTATATTAACTAATTATATAACTTCCACGTACCGTAGATTACAATTTAGAAGTACTGGTTATTATTAGTTGCAACATTTGGGAAAAAGAAATACTTAGATGGGAATTTGAGGGACTATCTTTGCCATTTGAATAAATCTACATGTTTAGTCAAAAAAGAAATAGTTTTTTTTAACTGTCAAAATTCATTTATATAAAAAACTAGCAAGAAGCTAGCGGAGTAACTACAAGAAGAGGTAGATATGATCAGTGGCGGATCTTGAACTAGTTTATACGGGGCAGGGTTGCGAAAATAAATATTTTTTAAAAGGGGCGAACTCAATTTATATAAAAAATTTCAAATTATCAAGCAAAAAACTAACATTACCGGACTTAAAATTAACACTACCGATAAAAAAAAGAGGGACGATAAACCCCTCCAGCCCTAGTGAAGCTCCGCCCATTAATGTGATAAATATTTAAAGAGTGTGATTCAATAATATTACTTTTTATCCGATAACAATTTACTCAATATAAGTAAATTCTACTATTTGTGTCAAATTATAGTTGAGTTTCAAGTTTCAACTCATGAAAAGTGAATACCGTATGCACACATACCCATTAATAATGGCTCCATTCATAACAAATGAGTTGACTTGGGTAAAGGATCACTTACGGGTCAATTTATTTGTTTACTAAAATTGTACGAGTTAACTTGGTCACAGTTATAGAATTTCATAACTTAAAGTGGATTTAAATCGTGAAGTAACATCAACCACCATTGTGTGTTGATGTTATTTCCTAGTCATGGTCATAATCACTACCTCTCACAATACTGCCATCAACAAACAAACCACAACCGCCACCATTATCATATTCACCATCGTCGAAACTCCCTCCGTGACATCTTTGTTTTTCCATGTCTACCAAAACTATTGTCTCCACCACCATTGTCAACACCTCCAACCCCATCATCGCACTCTCTACCGTGACTCCATCCGTGTCATTGTTTTTATTTCGTCTCCAGCCACCACAGAAAAACAAACATGCCATGTGAATACATTTTAATGTATTTGTTTCTTCGAAAACAATCCATTTGAAGATTAACTCATTTTAATCAAAATTTGTTTAGACCCGAAACTATTTTATCATACTTTGTTTTAACCAGAACACATTTTGATATACTAGAAGAGTGCCCGCGCAATGCAGCGGGATGACATTTTACATTTGACACGTGCATTTAATATTTTGTTATTCTTGTAGTAGTTTTACAAAAGTTTATTATGTTTTTTTCTAAGCTAAAATTTAAAACAACAGATAAATAAGTTCTACATGACGACTTATATATACGCATTAACTTATTGTAGCTCACAAAATACAGATCGTTTCAGCAAAAAGTTTACACCAAAATATTTAAAAATAAAAACAGGTTAAGTTGTAGTCTCAAAACTTTTTTTAATATGATAGATTAAAAGATAGAGCTGAAATCTTAAAATATATTAAGTTTTTTTGGTGTATGGTTAGATAATATAAAATTTTATGTAAATATTAGTAAGTGTAAGGTTATTGTGTAACTAATTATAAGGGGTAATGTGTAAATAATGTTATAAATACGATTTTACCCTTAAAATTGATTGTATCTTATGCATTGAATATAGTAAATGTTCTTAATTTTTTGGTATCTTAAAATACCCCTCTCATATGCTTTATATATAGTATAGATATATCCCACCCTGATTTTTTACCATGTTTATATCAAACTAATAGCATTGGACCAAAGACCATTTAATAAAAGATGGTAGTTAAATTGATGGATTGTATATATGGGTATGTATGTCACTTACCAAAAAAAAAGTTTTACAAAATCCTAAGGTCACCTGCATATCATCTTGCACCAATGAACGGGTCGCATTTGTAAGATGGGAAACAGTCAGTTAGTCATGAGATCATCCAACAATTCATTTTACAAAAAAATAATATAAATACAATATATAACTAAACAACCTCCTATAAGTGCCACTTTATTTTTACTAAATATAGTATCCTTTCAAACAACTTCAAATCTTTATCTTCTTAAAACAAGTATTTGCACAACAATAACAACCTTTTCAGTTATGGATAAAAAAGGGGACACGTTAGTGACAAAGTTGGATCTATTTAACACCATTTATGTTCAAAAAGAAAAAAGTAAATCGAGGCAAGATGAAAACGAGATGAAAGATTTCAAGATCTTAAAGGCTAACATATAGATCAGGATATCGGAATGACCTGACAAGTGGGCAAAGCCTTGAAGGAACTCTAATCAATGAATTTTTTTTTATTATTCTTAAGTTTATTTTTTATTTTTATTAATTAGATAATTGTCTTGAAACTAGTAAATATCATCTGTATTAGAAATTAAGGAGGGTGAATTATGGCATTCTTATGGTTAAAAAATCAGGTGAAAACTGGTAATGATGTGACGATACGATAACACAAAATAGAGCCTAAGAACATTCACATTCCATCCTTAATGTTCATCCTTATAATTATATTTAAAATCATTATTTTTTATCTCTTTTTTAATTAAATAATATTTTTTTCATGTTTTAAGAAGTACTACATGATTTATGAATACCAACTGCATGTAGCTCAATGGTAACACTGTATTGAAATTATGTTCTCATAAATGGTGAAGCTTTAACTTTCATTGTTGATAAACGATACAAACTAAAATTAAACTTCCCGCGTTGCTGGGGCGTAAAACCATGCAAAATAACACCAATGTCACACCACCATTAATGACCATCAACACTGAAATTGCGGTGTTAATACGGAAAAATAAAATCAAAGCGTAAAACATATAAAAATATAACTAAGTCGATTTAAAACTCACGCGTTGCGACGAAACTGTTAAATAGGGGAAATAGATGAAAAAACGACAAACCACGTACGTACGTTATGCTGTGTCAACTCACAGAATTTAGAACTAAACGTAAATTTGGTGAATCGCACATGCATGTTTCTGTCATGTTAACTTCTAAAACTTACAACGAACGTAAGATGAAAATTTATAAAATATGAAAAGTGTAGGGGACCAGAATTAAAAATATAAAAAGTTATGAGATTAAATTACAAAAGGTAAATAGTTTTGGATTGAAAGTAAAAATAATTATATTTTAAAAGGTTACATTGCAAAATATGAAAATCTTTAGGTTAATAGTGAAAAATAAAAAATAAAAAATAAATCTGAAAAACACCCTATGCATAAGATAAAGTACCATTATAGATAGAAATGTTGGTAATTAATATAATATAAATTTAAGACCAATTTTAGTGGTATCTGAGTTCATCGGCTGAAGAGGAAAAAAGTGTTTTATTTGACATTTAAGAAAAACGTTCCCTTAACAACATGTATGCAAGAAACAACAATGAATCGAATATTGTGCTTAAGCATGTTAATAAAAATAGTTTTATAAGTGTCATTTTCGAAATCATAAATGTTACCATGTACGAGTCAACAGTCAAAGGACAAAGAGTGAAAGACGTCTTGTAGGAATGAATAAGTCAATAAACTTAAGGTCGTGGTTCAAATTCATTCACACACTTTAGCTTTGCTTAAAGTTTATGAATTATGATTTAGTAATTTATACATTGGAATTACAAAGAAAAAGTCTAATAAAGTCATAAAATTATTATATTTAACCAAAATTAAATACCTCTAGAAGCTTACGTCATTAGCTCACACTTATTCACATCGAGTAGTGTTGGGAATTGACTCACGACACGGCCAACTGAAATTAAGGAAGAAGAAAAATAAATATTATTCATGTAAAAGATATAATAAATCCATAAAAAGTCATTTTCAAGGGATTTAATGTTTCCTTGTTTACAAATCACAAATTTAGATATTTATCATATGCTAATGATGTAAGTGGTGGAGTGGTGTTGACCTGATTTATTAATGTGTTGTTTGTTTTTTGCCAAAAGCTCTTCTCCACTTCTTCATCTGCGCGCACGCAGACGCGGGAAGAGCTTTTGAGTGCGCAGACTGTTTGATTTTTGTAAGACGTTTCATTAAAAAACATCTTCCTGAGGTCTGCATGGAGAAGATGTGGACTTACCACTTCTGAGATCTTCTAACCTCTTCTCCATCCTGAAATCCATCTTCATCTTCCCCATCTTACCTCTTCTCTCACCACCACCACCCCACCTCCCCTCTACCGCCGGCGCGCCGTCGGCCCCCTCCCACAACCGCCGTCGTGCCGCCTCCCCCTCTCCAAACCGCCGCCGTGTCGCCTCCCCCTCCCCCAACCACCGCAGCTACCCTCCCCTCTATTCCCCCCGTGCCCGCCGTCCCCATCACAGCCTGTATGTATGTATGTATCTACTGTACAATGCAATCCATCCTTTTTTTCAGTCCATTAATGGCGATCTATCTATGTATCTATCCTCAAATCAGACGACACACCTCTGAATAACTAACCAACTAACTACATCCAACCCATTTACAATTTGGGTCCCCAGCTTCATAAATACATCATCAATCTCGCACTACACTAGCTTAGCTTACACATGAACAACAATCTACCAAAATTCTCGCCGCCAATGGAACAACCCCCTTCTCTGGTCCGATGACTCGCTGCCCAATCATTCCGTAACGAAAAACTCGCCTAGATCTAAACTCGCTGAAACCCGCCATCGAAAGAATTGGGGATCGTTAAGGTTTCTGTCAATGGATGGTTTGGATCCGCCATCGAAAGAATTGGCTTTGATCAGGTTACATCCATTTCTCGATACATTTATTTATATTATAGTCAATCTAATCAAGACTCTTGTTGTTTAACTTTAACATTGTAACTATTATATCATATGCTTTCTTGGTTAATTAGTCTCTATTCAATAAAGTGAACATGACATTCATCCGTATATTTAAAGAAGATTCTGCCTAGGCTGATGGTCTTTCTTCTATTTACAGCAATATAACATTGATTTTGACACCAAACCATAAAGTAAAACTATTGGTTTTTTGGTTAATTGGTGTAAAGCTATAACTTTTATATATATTTTTTGGTAAATTGTATGACTTTTATTTATATTTTAAAGTATTTCTATGACTTTTATATATATATATTAATGTATTAGTTGTTTTTAAAGTTTAAAAAATAAATTTAGTTTAATTACAGAATATTTCAGCATTCTGTAGATGTTAAACAAAACAAACAGTCGTTTTCTTGCAGACTGCAGACATTTGGTCCACCTCTTCTGCTGCAGATGTCTGCAGATTTGGTCCGCAGACTGCAAATGTTTTCCTGCAGAAAAAACAAACAGCACCTAAGTGACTCAGGTTTAAATTTCACCCTCCCCACTTAACTTCTACGACATCTAGGTGAGTGTTTGGCTCGGGGTTTCATCCCGGGTTCGATCCTGATGGAGGGCGAGGGTTTACGGATTCAATCCGGTTCCCGCGCATCTGGGGGGTATGACTTACGACTGACGGTTAGGTCTTGGATAACCAGTACCGATAGATCGTCAGGTTCGAAGTCCTCTGCTGTTAAAAAAAAGATATTTATCATATAACTAGCTTTAGTAAACACATGTATTACACGGTTGAATAAATAAAATATTAATATAATAAAATTTAGTAATTATAAAATAATATTCTAAGATATGATATGACTGAAATTACGTATGAAGAATTAGTACTAATAAAACAGTGATAACAACTTATTAAAATTTTTATTTTTAAAATTTTCTAAAAAAATAAACATTTTATTCTAAAACAAACCGTATAAAAGTGTCATTTTTAAAAATTTTCTTATTATATCTCCCAAATTAATTATTTTTGGTTTTATAAAATTGAATTTATAAAAATAACACTTTTAAAATATTTTTTATTTTTAAAAAAGTTTTATGCTTTAGAAAATATTATTATTTTATATTAAAATTGTTTATTTAGAATAACATTAATAAATAGATCTCTTTTTTTAATTTATTAAATGTAAAAAATATTAAATAATATTATTAGTAATTAAGGTAATTATTTAATATTATAGAGGGGGCGAGAAAATTTTGGTGAGAATGATCGTGATGATGTCATGTGTCACTTCAAGTTACTATTTTAGGAAGATTGATGTCTTTGTACTTTATACATCTTAATGAAGTAATTAGAAAGTTAGAAACGCAAGAGTGTTTAGTAAGAAGAAGTGCTCCAATTCAAGGATCATTAAAAAAAAAGAAGCCTCGGTTGTTTTGGTGGATTAGTCATAAAAATAGTTAGAGTTCGGGATGTCTTTGTTGGAATAGATGGTGTCGCTCTCCTTTAACGTGTTTCTAGCTAGTCTTCAGCTTTGATTCTTCTCTTTATTTTGTTTGAGCTTTGCTAATCTACATATTGAATTTTGCTTTACTTTTCGCCTAAAGATAACCAACAATCTTGATCTCCTTCATTAGGCCGTTGATAGGAACTTTTTTTCTTTTCAAACATCAAGTTATTCTGAATTTTTTAGAGCAACCAACAATGTTGTTAGTACCACTGTTTGCACCATTTGTCTTCATCGAGTGTTATTAAACTAATTGTATATTTTTTTTCTTTAGTTTTATGTCTAGTTAATAAATTTCACCTACTGAATTATAAACTTATCAATTAATATTGTAATTTATAGAGTAAATTACCGTTTGCATACCTGAGGTTTGGTGATTTTAACCATTTGCATCCCTACAGTTTAAAAATCCTCAAATACCCCCTAACGTTTTATTTTTGTTCCCATTTGCATCCAAATGACAAACGACGTTAAATATTCTGTTAATATTTTATGAAATGATAAAATTACCCTTTATCTCTTTATCTCTTTCTCTCTCTATCTCTTAACCCTTAACCCACAACCCCACCCACTACTCACTCTTTATTTCTTAGAGTAAATTACCGTCAATGATGTTAATTTTTGTTTGAAATTCTATGAGCTTGTGAATTTTTCACACTGATGAGTTCACTAATCGAACTAGTAAGAACAAAACCCTAGCGAATTTCATGTATCGATCAGGGAAAATGCTTCAGATCTACTGAAATTTTTGAATTTTAGTAGAAATTTAACTGAAATTGTACTCGATTTTGTTTTTGATGAGCTGTTTTTCATTTGTTGAAGCTCTGGAATGGATTGTAATGGAGAAAGAGAACCATTGCTAACAGAAGATCATGAGGGCAAGGGTCAGAGTGATTGTATGGGTTCAACCAAAAACAAGAAATCAAGGCGATGCAGAAGCGCGCCAACGATGGAACCTATAGTTGTAGATTCGAACTTCAACCGCTTACTCGAAGGTCCAAAATCAATCTTTGATCAACTCGATCCGCATTTCAAAAGGGTAGCTACCTACTTGTTCATCTACTTGGGCATAAGTACCGTTTGCTTTTACCTCGCTAGAGACCAGATTTCTGGATCGAAAACAAATGGGATTCTTGATTCGATTTACTTCTGTATTGTGACCATGACGACGGTTGGATATGGAGATCTTTTACCCAATAGCACTACAACAAAACTACCCGCGTGTGCTTTTGTGTTCTCGGGTATGGCCCTTGTTGGACTGTGCTTGAGTCGAGCTGCAGACTGTTTGGTTGAAAATCAAGAGATATTATTGATCAAAGCGATGCACCTCCGTCGAGAACCTAATTCAATGGAACTCCTTAAAGATATGGAAACAAATAGAGTGAGATACAGGTGTACCATATTATCCATTTTGTTCGCGAGTCTCATAGTTTCTGGGACTGTCTTTTTAACCACAGTTGAGAAGATGGAGCTTCTTGATGCCTTCTATTGTGTTTGTGCCACAATAACAACTCTAGGTTATGGAGACAAAAGCTTTTCGACTCCAGCAGGGCGTATTTTTGCTGTCTTTTGGATATTAACAAGCACTATACGTTTAGCCCAGTTGCTCTTTGCTTTTGCTGAGCTATATACAGAAAGCAGACAGAGATCATTGGCTAGATGGGTTCTTACAAGAAGAAGAGAGCTCGCCGATGCATCGGCTCTGATGGTCTTCCGGTGTCGAAGTCCCGGCGGAAGATCTCTCGGAAGGGGTCGCAGTTGTAGATGCGGAAGCCACGGTCGGTCCCGGCGGCGAAACAGCCGGAATCTTGGTTGAAGGAGAGGTGGAGGAGGTTGGGGTGTTGGATCGAGATAGAGAGAGAAAGAGTGAGGAGTGGGTGGGGTTGTGGGTTAAGGGTTAAGAGATAGAGAGAGAAAGAGATAAAGAGAGAAAGGGTAATTTTATCATTTCATAAAATATTAACAGAATTATTTAACGTCGTTAGTCATTTGGATGCAAATGGGAACAAAAATAAAACGTTAGGGGGTATTTGAGGATTTTTAAACTGTAGGAATGCAAATGGTTAAAATCACCAAACCTCAGGTATGCAAACGGTAATTTACTCTAATTTATATTTAAATAAAAAGAAAGTTTGCCAATGATATTGTATAAAGAACAAACCTTACATATTTTTAAAAAGAAATTCTCGTTTGTATGTTTTGACTCTTTTCCATCTATTACTATGTTGTTCGGTGCACACTCCTACATATATCACTTCTTTTCTCTTTTTTTTCTTTCAAGAAATAAAATTGGATTCCAATGTCCCGTAACTAACTTATTTTATTCAAAGGGGTAAAATAGAATTCATGTAGTTTGGTAATTTATAGGGGTAATTTTATAAAACAGTAATCAACTTTTAAAAGTATTTTAATTAGGTAACTCAAGTTTTAAAAATTTTCCAATTTGGTCACTCTGTTTTTATATTTTATACAAAATAAAAGTCTTAACATGTTTTTTAGCATGTTATATTTTTTGTTTCAATTAGAATATATTTTTTTCTATCTTTTGATGCTGATATGGAACGTTGACGTAAATTTTAGGTACTTTTTTTATTTGTTTCATTATTAACATGTTTTTTTATTTTTTAATATAATATTATATATTAAAAATTCTGATCCCCACGTCTTCTCCACCATTACTTTCTTGACATAAGAAAATTCCAACTACAGTAAATTTCACAACTTGGATTTACATTAAAGAGTTAAAAGTTGATTAAAGTGGTCTAGATATTTGCAATTTTATTTATTTCTACAAAATTCAAAAGTTAGGGTGAATGTAAATAAAACTATTTAAATAATTGAGCGAGCTGTTGTGTCTTTCTTGCTTTTATTCATGTTTGGCTATAAATTTTATCCAAACTCAGGTTGTTGCAACATGTGAACACACTTGTAAATAAACTTTATTTTTGTGATGATATACGTTTTCCCTGCAGCATCGCGTGAGTGTGCAGACGCATTAGTTATCCTTAATTATAATTAAAGTTATTCAAATGTTATTTAATCTTTCTATAATTACTAAAAAATTTTAGTTAAGTTTTTTTCATTTGATTTTTCGTATACCTTAGATGGCTTAATTTCTAATAACATCAAATCAAATATAAGAAAAATTAAAATACACAAAAGCTAAATTTATAAATAACAATTGAAATGATAGCATATGACTATTTTCACGTGTTATTAACGTGTTATAAAAGTTACGATTAATGGAGTACACATTTTGTTTTTCTGAGTTTGTCATATCTTAATATACTATCAGATATGACTTGAGTCGCCATACATAAGTTGTTATTGTTGTTATTATGTTCGTTTTGTTTGTAGACATAACAATTTTGTAATATTCATAAAAATATATTGACATGGTCACTTCCAATCCCGATTGAAAAAATAAGTTGGAACCAATGTTGTTAGGACCGGATCGGACCGGCCGGTCCGACCGGTTCGACCGCGAATCGGTGGCTGGTCCGGTCCGGTCGAGGGTGGATCGTTTTTGGAGCATTGAACCGGCCGGTTCGAACCGAGTCGGCGGTTGGACCGGCGAACCGGTTCGGTTCCGACCGGATTTTGAATTTTTTTATTTTTATTTTTTTTTTTGATTTTAGTGGGTAAAAACGGGGTGTTAAACCATAAATTAGTACTTTTTATATACAAATATAGTTAAGTTTTATATATAACTATAAAATATATGTATAAATCATATATAAATTACTTATATTTAATTACATATATAAATATAATTAAAATATAGTTAAATCCGGTCCATCCGGTCCGACCGGTCCGACCACCAAACCAGTAAGCCGTTCGGTTCAACGTCCGATCCGGTTCTGAGAACATTGGTTGGAACTACTAAAAGCTTATGTAAACATATTAAGATTATCTAAATAAACGAAAAATTAATTACCAGAAAAGAGAGTACAAGATCCCTTGAGTTCTAAAGTGAGATTTCCCATTTGCAACTGATACATGTGTGTAACTTGTGCATCATATTTTATGTGATATTTTCTTGATCTTATAACCCATTATTTTTTCTGCAAGTCATAGATCCTCATGTCTTTCCAAAATCACTTTGTCCCTTAGATTTTAGTGTATAAATATAATATTCTTAAAGAAGCAAACTCTGATTTTATTAATTTAATTTAATCTACTTTACTTATAGATGCTAATTATTTTCATTAAAATAATAATCCCAACTAATAACACCAAAAAATTGGTCATATTATAGGTGGCAATTTTCAACTCATTTGTTGCTTTTTCATAAAAAATCAATCTATCATTTTTACTTTTTACTGTGATCTTTACTTTGTTCGGTTTAGTGATAATTTAATTAAATAGACCCGAGCTTCACTTTTGATTTATATTCATCTTGAACAAAAAGTGGTTCATCTGGAAATCGTTTATGGTTTCACTATTTTAACGTTTTTTCAAACTTATTCATCCTTTAAAAACAAAATTAGATTCGTTGATACAACAACAATCAATGATCAATTTAACATGTAAGTTTTGATATTATTAAAAATAGTAACTTATTTTTGAACCGCACTGCTTTATTAAATCAAACTATAGAGGGCTTCTGGTTACCAACATACCATGTGCGAAAACAGATGAAAACAATAACAACGTGACTAGTCGAGGAAATGTACGTGTCTTATTCTTTAGGCATAAAAGTCCAAGTGACTTGATTTTTTTAATTAGATTGCTATCGAAGATGTTTTTGTTGTTAAAAAGTTTCTTGTATTGAGCTTGAAATTATAACTCTTTTCGAATAACAACTTTATAACACATATCTACTAGACTTAAACCATCACCACCAGAAAATACCACTCCAACACCTTGGTACATTTGGGCTAGAAGCCATTATGATTCGAAAATAAGAACTAATATAATAATATAATGAAACCAGGGTTGTTGAGAGTCAATGGTAAAACATGTTAGTTGTAAGGTTTTATGGGGCTCAAAATCTTTAGACTATGAAAAGGAAAACAAATTAACAAGCATCTTAAATTTTGGGATTGGCTGAACCTTTTTGAGGAATATCAGTGTCTCTCACTTATATGCTATCTTTTTGGCTGCCTTTTTCATGACAATTATTTATGGAATCATATATTATAGCTAAAAAATTTCAAGAATCTGATATGATGGAAGAGTTTCTTGTTAATGTTGCTTTAACAATCGGAGTACCGTACCGTGGAGATAAAGTATCTCGGAGGTTTCAATGTTGCTTTAATATTTCAAGAATCTGATATGATGGAAGAGTTTCTTGTTAATGAGGCAATGTGGTCTGCATGGTTTGAAAAGTTGGTAAAGTGGGATGATAAAGTGCTTAACGAAGACGAGCGTATTGCATGGGTTCAAGTGCATGGCGTTCCGGCTCAGCTAGCACTTGATCAGGTATTCGACTTGATTGGTAGTAGGTATGGGAGGGTGATCAAATCGGCTGGTTTGTCGAGTGATGATAACAACTTTTCTTATGCGCTTATCGGAGTGTTGAGCAAAATCCGGAAAAGTATCGTCGATCGGGTGGATATTAGTTGGAGAGACAACACGTTTAATGTTTGGGTTCATGAAGATACTGCAGAGTGGATTCCGGATGGCGTAGCTGAGATCGATGAAGAGGACATATCGGTGAACAAAGACGATGAAGGAATGGGTGATAATGTACAACAAACTGTTGATATGAATAATCCTTGTGAGGATGGTGAATTCGTGAGGAATGAGGCTAGCGAGGGGGTCGAGATTAATGGTAATGGGTCTCAGGGAGTTGGTGTCGAAAGTATTGTGGCTGAGGCTTTGGAATTTAATACGGATACAGTTACAAGCAGGAAGAAATTTCGGCGACGGTCTTTATTCAAGAACAGGACTGGAAGCAATGGGTCTCATGAGCGTCCTAAGAAGAGGCAAAGGGAGAATAATGACTTGTTCGGGCTAGACAAGTTAATTGGCATTTTGTCCGATGCTGACAAATCATGTAGTAATAATGACGACGTGGGAGATGACGTATTCGTTACCCCAGATTTGAACAGAAGTGCGACAGGTACGGGTGATAATGGGTCACATGGGTTGAATGGCATTGAGGGGATTGGTAGAGGGCCGCTTGAAAATGTTATGACCAACGTACAGCAGCTCATCGATTTGGAAGCAACTGAGACTGTGGTGTTAAGTAAAGCCTTGGGGGTGGAAAACTTGGGCGATTTTGTTTCGTCTGTCAAAGAGGTGCTACGCAATGAAGGTTATCAAGAAGGTGATCAATGAATTTCATTTCATTGAATATTCGTGGTTTGGGGAACCCGGGTAAGGCCGACTGGGTTCGTAGTTTAAGGGTGAAACATGAGGTCAGTTTTCTTTTACTGCAAGAGACGCAATTTGGTTCTATAGATGTGGTTAACTTGTATAGGTATTGGGGTTTTGGGGACTTTGGTTTTAACTGGATCCCGGCTTCGGGCAGATCAGGTGGTTTGTTGTCTATGTGGGATCCCAAAGTTTTCACTGTCGACAGGGTTATCAAGAATCCTAACTGGTTGATGGTTTCCGGTTTGGTCAAAGATAGTGGGTGTCATTTTCACATTCTTAATGCTTATTTACCACAAAATATTGTTTCTAAGCGTAGAGTGTGGGCGGAGATTAAGGGTTTGGTTGGTGACGGTGATGGTAAATGGGTTGTGGCGGGGGATTTCAATTCGGTCAGGAGCAAGGAAGATCGTCGAAATTCTATTTTCAATTTGGTTGAGACTAATCAATTTAATGATTTCATTGACGAATCGGATTTACACGAGTACTCCTTGAAAGGGAGGCGCTTTACTTTCGTTTCAGGTGACAAGATGAGCCGTATTGATAGGATTTTCGTCAATTGGGATTTCTTTTTAGAATGGCCTAATGTTGATTACATTGCATTGGCGAGGAACAAGTCTGACCATAGTCCTCTGTTACTAAAGACGAGCTCGAGGAATTTTGGCCCGAAACCTTTCAAATTCTATAATTCATGGCTCAATCGGGAGGACTTCGGGGCGGTGGTCAGAAGGACTCTTGAAGCGGAGTTGTTTACGGGTTCCCCGGATACTATCCTATTGTCCAAGTTCAAGTCGCTGCGCAACAACATTTCAACATGGGCTGTGGATACTAAAGCAAAAGAAAGGGAAGAGAAGCGGGTTCTTGAAAGTGAGTTTAATGTGCTCGATCAAGCCTTGGAGAATAGAGATTTGACTGAGGATGAGTCGTGGTCTTTGTGTGAGATCAAGAGGAGGCTTACTGAACTTGATGATTATTATTATAGAGACTTGAAACAGAAGGCTCGATGCAAATGGGCTTCTCATGGGGACGACAATACAAGGTATTTTCATGGTTTCATCAATAAACGCAAGAACTCTAATTATATTCCGGGTCTGGAGGTTTGTGGGAGATGGGAAACTAAACCTGAGATTATCAAGAGGGAGGTTATGGGTTTTTTCCAAGATAAATTTAAGGAGAGAATGTCTACCCGGCCGAATCTAGTATGTCATGGTTTGACGGTATTGTCTAGGGGGGAGGCCAATGGCCTAGTGGCAGATTTTAGTGTCCAGGAGATTAAGAGGGCGGTTTTTGATTGCGGTGCCGATAAAGCCCCGGGGCCTGATGGTTTTAACTTTCGGTTCATTAGGCACTTTTGGGATTTATTTGAGAATGATTTTGTCGCCATCCTGGGTCATTATCATCAAGTTGGCCGCTTTAGCTCGGGGGTTGGTTCAGCTTTTATCTCGTTGATTCCCAAGGTCAGCGATCCATCGAAATTAGGGGATTTTAGACCTATCAGTCTTATCGGGAGTATCATTAAGGTTGTGTCGAAAATTCTGGCGACCCGGTTGAAGACGTTTTTGGGCAGAATTGTGTCGGAATCTCAGTCGGCTTTCTTATCTGGTAGATATATCCTTGACGGGCCGTTGATGGCCAACGAGGTGATCGCTTGGGCTAAAAAGAGAAACAGAAAGATTTTTTTATTCAAGATCGACTTTGATAAGGCGTATGATAACGTCAATTGGGATTTTCTATTATCGGTATTATCTCAGATGGGTTTTTGTTCTCTTTGGCGTGAGTGGATTCGGGGTATTCTGGTTTCCTCTAGAGCTTCAGTGTTAGTAAATGGCTCCCCTACGTTCGAATTTGGGTGTCAAAAAGGGATCCGTCAAGGAGACCCTCTTTCTCCATTTTTGTTCATCTTAATTATGGAAGCGTTTTCTGGGATGATGAAACAGGCTAGTGAAATCGGGGCTTTTCATGGTGTCAAGCTTCCTAACGAAGGTCCGGTTTTGTCTCATTTACTTTACGCGGATGATGCCATGATTATGGGAGAATGGTCTCAATTTAATTTTACTAACATAAGGCGCATTCTTCGCATTTTCTATTTATGTTCCGGGCTTAAAATTAATATCCATAAATCGGTGCTGTATGGTGTGGGTGTGGAGGCAGATGAAGTTAAGCAGATGGCAGACTCCTTGGGGTGTAAACCGGGTAATTTTCCATTCTCGTATTTGGGTATCAAGGTGGGGGCAAATATGAATAGGGTGGTTAATTGGGAACCAGTGGTGACTACGTTTAAACGGAGGTTATCAAAGTGGAAAGCAAATACTCTTTCCATAGCTGGCCGCTTAACACTCATAAAGTCGGTCTTGACTAGTTTACCAACGTATTATTTCTCTTTATTCAAGGCCCCGAAGAAAGTGATCGGGGTTTTAGAGGGCTTGATGCGTCAATTTCTATGGGGTGGGTCGGAGGAGGCTAGGAAGATGAGTTGGGTCCCTTGGGAGGTTGTTACTAAAAGCATTAAGGATGGTGGGTTGGGGATAGCTTCTCTCGAAATTAATAATAATGCCTTGTTAATTAAGTGGCTTTGGAGGTTTTTAAACGAGCCGAATGCTATTTGGAGAAGAGTTGTGGCCTCTATACATGGGTCTTCTAGGTGGTGGGGTATCGCTCCAGTTAATAACGCCATCACGGGTGTTTGGAAGAACTACGTTTTATTTTGGAACAAGCTCAAGGTTGAGGGGGTTGGTCTTAATGGTGTTATTCGTGGCAGGCTCGGTAATGGAAACAACCTTAGATTTTGGTTGGATACGTGGCTGGGGAATCAACCGTTAAAAGACTTGTACCCGGCTTTATTCTCTATTGAAAAATCGAAGCGGGTTTTGATCGCTGATCGTATTCAGGTTACAGGTGGCGCCCGGATTTTCAGGTGGGAATGGATTCGGACTCCTTCTTCTGCAGCCGAGATTATGGATAAACAGCGGTTGGAGGTTCAGGTTCTTAATGTGATGCCGGGTGACAGGATCGACACGTGGGCCTGGTCGCATGGTACGGAAGCTGTCTTCAGTGTGGCTTTTGCGAAGAAGTGGCTACGTGGTCAGGTCAGTAGTGATGCGGGTGCTGTTTTCAAGTGGAGCTCTTGGGTCCCAAACAAGTGTAATATCTTTATGTGGCGCGCTTTCTTGGATCGCCTTCCGACGAAGATGGCGTTAGCTAGAAGGCACATTAACATTGACGATACATCGTGCGTTTGGTGTGAGGATGCGGACGAAGACTTAGAGCATGTTCTAACAGGTTGCGCTATCGCTTTGGGATTATGGAACGCTATTGCTACTTGGTGCAAAATTCCTAGACCGTTCGTTTTTCATGTCAAAGATTTGGCCGACCTTTATGATAACAGCGGGGTGACGGGTGTAAAGAAGTTGGTCCTTCAAGGTATTATCATCATTGCGTGTTGGCGTTTGTGGAGAGCTAGGAACGATAAGGTGTTTGATAGAAAAGAGCCGAATGTGACGAAGATGATGGCGGATATTAAATCTTTGGGTTTCCTTTGGTATAAATATAGGTTCAAAAAGGGGGTTGTGGATTGGGATAGATGGTGTGCCTTTGATGTAACATGTAACATGATTTGATTTTGGGTTTGTTGTGTTTTTCGGCTTCTATCTCCGTCTTGGTGATAGTTGTCGGTTTTGGCGGTTTTTATGAAGTTCTCTTTTCAAAAAAAAAAGCTAAAAAATATTAGATAAAAATCTTAATATATACTTAGCAGATTAATTATTTATTTTTAAAAGTTTATACCAAATATATAAAGTCAATTGACAAGATCTTTCAAACCCGTATTAAAAAGCTGACGGTTTTGAGCTGTTATATAACCCATATATAATTTAAATATATGTATCTAGACATTTATGTTACAACGTTAAACTTAAATTTTGTTTTGAACTGGCAACATAATAATTGAAAAATACAAATAATCATAATAATATAGGAAACATGGGCCAAACTTAATTGTTATTTTCAAAAAAGTTGTCTCTTTATAATTGTAATGGGGTCCAATGCCAATTAAAAAGTTTGGTGGCCCCTTTAAAAATTCCAAACTAATATCACTATTATTGCCTCAATATTGTTGACATGTCATTCATGTCTGGTCCACTTAGGCAAAAGCTACCTTTATATTTAATTGAGTTATATTTGTTTTGTAAAATACAACTTCTAATCAAATAAAGATGATATATTCTGCCAAGATGATCAAAGAAATTATGGTGTTAAGTTTTAAGCCAGTGGCTCAGTGGTAAGAGCCCCCCTCCCAAAGTGGAGGTCAGGGGTTCGAACCTCTTGATACCGGTTTGTGGACATTTAGAGCAATGAAGAGAATTTTTCTTTAAGCCAGTGGTTGCGGAGGCCGATTCTCAGAGCTCGTCTCCGGTTTTCATCCGGCTGTTACTCCAGAGAGGCAACCCTTGTGGAGGCAGTATGGTTTCCGGGGGAACGCCGTAACCAAGTCTAACAATCCAGCGTGGATCCGGTTCAGACAACATAGTCTGGGGCAGATCTTAGCTAGGGTCGCCCAGGGGAGCGATGTGACATTGAGTCACCCATAAGAAAGTCACCGTTAAAAAAAAATATGAATTAAAAATGGGACAAGATTGAATTAGCTTGGATGATCAATGCGGTGTACATTTAATATTATAAAACCGTACGCAAATTTTGTTGCTTTGTTTGGTATTAGCTTCTTGCTAGTTACATCTATTAATAATAATAATTTCTTTGCCATTTAAAATATAATTGTAATCATCTTATTTTAACTAGGTTGATTCCCCGGCGCGTTGCGCCGGGCTTTTGTGTTACAATTTTATACTCCTATACGAGTCAGACGTTCGCGTCTCGGTCAGACCCAAACAAACAGCCCCTTAGACTAAAGAGTTACCTGTTAACACAAACTGATCTGACCCGTTTTGACCCTTAGCAAAAATGACTCGTTAACCAACCCGCCTCTTTTGTCAAGGAACACTGAAATATCAGTAACTTACGCAGTGGTCAGAACATCAGGATGCAGGTTGTACTCCAGAGCAAACACAAAAGCAATCGCCATCTTTAATTGGTATGGCCTACATGAGTGAACATTGAAGTTATATAATTAATAACAAAATGATAAAAAGAACATTATTTTATCAAAAGGTAATAATATATACCTCCTTAAAGACAACATGTTCTTTGAGGATGTTTCTATGATTGACATGAGGTCTTTTCAGGTCATCTATAGGCCCAACAAAAACCAGTGATCATGAGTCAGCATTAAGGAAACAAGGAAGATTTCAGAAATTTACAAAGAAAAACAACTTACATTCAAGACATCCAATAATATCCATGATTAATTCATCACCAAAAATTTTCTCAAAGATCTGAGGGTTGTTGAGTCTGATCCCTTTGACAATTTTGTATATCATGTGAAGGCCTTCCTTGTTTTCCAAATCTTCACATACTCTAAACAAATCCATTAATTTCCGGAAGAAACTTTGTTGTTCACATCATTCTGAGTAAGAAACTAAAAATATAAGTATTTTAAACTTTACAAAATTAATTAATCAAATTATTAATGGACTATCTGGAGAAATACACTGAAGAACAAAAATAACGATGAAGTTCAGTTTGATGATTAAAAAGGAACAGAATACTATCTAAATCTTTGAGCTAAGATATTTAACCTTATTATAAAAGTACAAATATATATGGCCTGCATTCAAGTCTAATGACCTCTTCAGCATGCAGTATAAATCATAGGCATTCGGGAAAGCAAAACATAAAATAGTAGCAGGCGTAAAAGCACATACTGCAGGGATTGGAAATTATACCTGTAGTGCAGAAAAAGGTAGTAACAGAATCATATATATATACATACCTTTAAGATTCCACCTAGTTGCAATGTTACTAAATGGTAATCAGACAGCACGTACCACCCAGTGAGTGTTTTACCAGCTGAAACCACGCAATGGAAGATCCCTACATTCACATCTATTTCACATCCACATACATCATCAATTCATTATACATATATTCATAAGTAAATACATCCATCATAAACACAAACTCTATATAAAAGAACAACTATGCTAATTCCATAGGCAATTCCACCTTAGATTACAATTCCATAAACAGAAACCCACTTTTAACCCTAAAATAATCCCCAAAGAACAATATTACTACAACAATGTAAGACCCATTATTATCATATATAAGACTTGGGTCACACAACAACCATGTAATGAGCAATGACACACCAATGAGTAATTCATGTAAAAGTAGCAGGTGTTTGTCACTACTTCTTAGCACTTCTTGTTTGGTTATTGGGTGGTAATCCTGATGTATAAAAAGGTTGTTTTGAGATTGTTTGAAAGTGTTCTTTATTAGGTTTTAACTTTTAAGTGGAAATCACCATTTTGTTCAGCATAATGGTAAAATACAGATTACAAACAATCAAGAATCAACCAAAGTAAAAATAAACAGTACTAACACCTAAATCAACAATAACAATAGTGTAAAGTCATGTAAAGTCATACCAAAACTAATATGTTGGTGCAGAGCAAATTAGCCAGGAGGAAATCTACCAAAATGAGACCAAATCGACCCAAAGGAAACTAAAGTTCATGTAAATTCATAGAGTCGTGTCATCGCTTAGTCGCACCTGAGAGAGCAGAAATCACTTATTGAAATCCACCGATGGATGAAAGCGACCAAACGTGTGCTCCTACATCATAAGATTGAAGCATATAACCATAAAGACATAATAATCAATCCCAAACACAACCTAATTCCCATCAAAACATGATACAGAAGAGTCCCACTAGAGAAAATGATTCCAGCGCCAGCAGAGGCGTAATTCAATCTGTGTGTCATATCTCTAACAGCACCATTTTGACCTAGGTAGCTTGGAACAAACGGAAGCCCGAGACACAATGCTGATCATTGAAATGAAAGAAAATGGTTTCACTTTGTTTCAAAATGCATAAAAACTGAAAAGTTCATATTGCTCTGATCAACAGTTAAAATTAACAAAAAAACTTGAATCCCAAACAGAAGTAAAAATAGAATTCAGTAATCAATAGTCTCAGTTTCTATAAAATAAAGAGCAAAATACACTCAGACATTTCATCAAACACCTTATATGCAAAACTGTAACTACTCAAATTACTCTGATCAACACTCAAAATTACAAGCAAACTTGAAACCCAAACAGAATTTAACATATAATTAAAAAATCAATAGCCCCAATTTCAACAAAATCAACCAATTCACGCTGCAATAATAAACACCACCACGATTCTTGCATCATCGCATAATTCTTGAATAACAACAACCACCAATCAAGATAACAGCAAATAATCTCAATCAACAACACCCAATTCAAGAAAACAGTAATCAATTACCAAGATAATCCACAGGAACTCTGCCATTGGAGAATCTTCTAGTGGGTCGATGGGTATGAAAGTCACGACCATAAGGAAGATGATCAGCACGAGCGAGAGTCCCAAGAAAATTATTAGTCCCACAGTCGACAGAAGAGTCTCCGATGACGAAAAACGCCGGCACCGGCGGCGGAGGCATCGGTGGCGGAGGAGAAACAGAGGCGTTTCTTGATCGAGTGTAAAAATCTTCAGAGAAGTGGACAACGGCAACCGGTATCGGAGCTTCACAAAGCCAAACGGCAACCATCGGAGCACCACCACCGCGGTAACCATCGCAACACCACCACCGACGCAACCATCGCCGGCAAAACCACCACCAACGCAAACAACCGGCGGCGGCTGGTGGATTTGATGAAGATGATGATCGAACTCAAAGGGTTTTCTGATGGGTGGTTTGGAAATCCTGTGAGATAGCTTGTGAATCTGCTTTAGAAGTCGATTCTGCTCGAGCTCCTCTTTGTGGAGCTCCTCGCGTCTTGTACTGGTGGTGGTGGTGTGGTGGTGTAGGGTTTTTGATTTTGAGTACTGTTGCCACCGACAAATGCGATTAAATAGAATAGAAATATATTATCAGTTACTTTTAACTTATTTTTTCTACAATAAGTAAATGTTCGAATTCCGACTTGGTAACAAACTTTAATAATTGCATTTGTTAATAAAAATGTTGTATAGTTTTTGAAACTTATATGTGCAAAAGTGACTCAATGTTATATGTAAAGGTTGTCGAATATAATGCAATAAATTTGACGTTTATCAATACAGTTAGGGTTATTTTAGATATTCGACTCAAGAATGATTAAAGTATTCAATTTATTTCATGTATATTTGTACTGTGTAATTCGACACATCAATGTATACGGTATCGTAATCTCGTGACATTGATGATTCTTTCATAAATGTAAGATGAGTTTAAATCTTGTAAGTACAGGTTTATGTGACGTTTAGGAGTTGAAAAAAAAATACATCATCATAACGTTGTTAAAATCTTGACTATATAACTACAACACATGGCCACTTAACATTTTAGGGATGATGCACACAACTTTATTTTGAGATTAGTTTGTACATTAGTAGGTATGGTATCTTGATATAGAATACCATGTACGTATATGAAAGTTATTGCAATCTTTAAAGAGTAAGGGACAATTTCCTAAACATCCAAACCACTTATCATTACCCTTTAGATGATATGATGTTTGGTAGATATTAGTTGCTACATTAGATCCTTAACATGACAAAAGAACAATATATCATGCATACTTCCCAACTGTCACCATTTTGTCTATGGAAATAAATAATAATAATAATAATAATAATACAAAACAAGTAATATCAAGAAACTAAATACCAATTGTATGTGACAATAAAGTTGTGTACGCTTCTCAACTTGTCCCTATGATGTGGATCCAAAAGGACCAATACATAAAGGTTTACATATAAAGTTATGTCAATTCAAATCAGGTTTGGTATTTATTGCTCGGTATTTTTAAACACTTAAGTACCTCTTGAATCATTTGTAATGTGACTTTTGTCGATTTAGGTGTTGCACTTTGCTTTGTTTCTAAACATGTACCGTAAACCTTAAACATAACAATCCACGTTTCTTCTTTGTCCCTAATCAAAGCATCAGTTACCAACTCTAATAACATGAAAGCAAAACATATGTAAAATGTGGTTCAACATAGACCTTCCATAGTTGCATCAACCCCGTCACAAAACAACAAAATGAATGTGAGATACACGTATATATAAAAATAAGCATATTCAAACCATACAAGTCACTAAATGTCTTTTGCCCATTACATAACAAAAATTAACAGTAAATTAACCTTCAACAGTAATACAGACTCAAATCGTTACAAAAATAAAAAATAATAAAAAAGCACAATTTTAAAATAACAAAAATACAAGTAGTTCAAATTTACAAACATCAAAATTATATACATTAGCATGTAACTTGCAAGTTACAAGATTTTTAAACACATACCAACCCACACTAACTCTCAAATTTGACTTTTTCAACTAATTACCTTGTTAATTACATTGTTTTGAAATTATAAAATAATATTATTGATTAGTTTCTAGGAAATATCATCCTGATGCATATAGCGTAGGCACAGGCGGACTAGAGAGGAATGAGACAGAAGCAACAATCTCCTCAATCCTCATTCCACCAGACTCCTCACGTGCCACGAACCCTCCTCCTACGTCACTAATCACCCCTCCGCACGTGCCACCACTGTTCCCACTCACGTGTCACCTTAATCTCCCTCCTTAAACACCCTTAAAACCCCACCCCCATTTCTCCAAAACCTGCAACTACATTATCTCCTCCTCTCCGTACGACGTCGTCTTTACTCTTTACTACCCCCAACCACCCTCTCCCTCTTTATCCACACTAACCCTAACTGTCCTTCAATGGCGGAATATTGATTTCATCGCTCACTTGCTGTAGTTGGAAGATAATGTTACGGTTTCAGAAGGATCAATTTGAAGGTTCAGGTGAGGAGACGGTGAATTCTAGTTACAGTTCGATGAGTAGTGACAGTTGCGCGAGCTTTAGTCGGTTGTCGTTTGATGCGGTGGAGCTGCTTCCGGCGCCGCGGCCGATGTACTCGCCGGAGAGTGTGATGCTGAAGCCGCACAGGTCGTCGGAGTCGTCGTGGCAGGCGATTAGGTCTATGGTGCTGAAACGGAGTGGTAGTGAGGGTTTAGGTGGTGGTGATGGAAGTAGTTTGAGTTTTAGAGATTTTTGCCTTGTGCGGCAGATCGGAAGTGGTGATATCGGGAAAGTGTATCTGTGTAGGTTGCGGAATGAGGATGTGGAGGAGAGTAGGTGTTGTTACGCCATGAAAGTGGTGGATAAGGAGGTGTTGGCGTTGAAGAAGAAGACGGAGAGAGCTGCGACGGAGAAGAAGATCTTAAACATGCTTGATCATCCGTTTTTACCCTCGTTATACGCTCAGTTTGAAGCGTCGCATTTCTCGTGTGTCGTTATGGAGTACTGTTCCGGTGGCGATTTGCATTCTCTCCGCCATAAACAACCGCGGAAACGCTTCTCTCTCGCCGCTGCAAGGTACCTATAACCTACCGTTGATTTGATTTCGTTCATACAATCATACACATTCATCGAGTAATGAATGATAAATTGCTTCTGTTATGTCGTTTTTTGCTTGTTTTCTACACGCATTATCCAGATTTGTAAACTAGTACTCTGAAAACAACTTTTGGACGCTATCGATTATTCAATGATAATCTCACACTTTTTGACCTTTTCACCTGCAAATTGCCATTAATGGCGTCTTCTCTCTCAGCTTTCGAATCGTAGATACCGAATCAAGCATTTCGCCATTGATATTCGAGCAACTGATTTGAGAGTTCATCGAGTTTTTGATTTTGATTTTGATATGTAGGTTTTATGCTGCTGAGGTGTTGGTAGCTTTAGAGTATCTCCACATGCTCGGAATCATCTACAGAGACCTAAAGCCTGAAAACGTGTTGGTCAGATCAGACGGTCACATCATGCTCACTGATTTCGACCTCTCACTGTGCTCTGACGCCATCGCTGCCGTTCAATCACCATCCCTTTCATCGTCACCGGAGCCACCGTCGTCGTCTCCGGCAGTCCACCGTCCTCCGTCGGGCCACTTTTCGTGTCTCCCAAGCCAACTCTTCCGCTCGAAGAAGATCCAGTCGTTCTCCGCCGCGAAGCGGTTGTTCGTGGCGGAGCCGGTGACCGCCCGTTCACGCTCCTTCGTCGGAACACACGAGTACGTCTCGCCGGAAGTCGCCTCCGGCAGGTCTCACGGCAATGCCGTCGACTGGTGGGCGCTCGGAATCTTCATCTACGAGATGATCTACGGTTGCACTCCGTTTGCGGGTGCATCGAACGAGGCTACACTGCGTAGCATCGTAAAAAAGCCTCTCAAGTTCCCAACTGTTTCCACTATCTCTTCGCGCGAAACGCAAGCGCGTGATCTGATATCCAGATTGCTTGATAAGGATCCCGAAAACCGGTTCGGGTCAAAACGTGGGGCGGTGGATATTAAGACCCACCCGTTTTTTAACGGGTTGAACTTTGCGCTTATCCGGTCGGAGACGCCACCGGTGATTCCGTCGCAAAAGACAACCATGGCGGCGACGGCGAGGGATTTTGGTGGGCATACGACGTCGTTTGATTTCTTCTGAATAGTGGTAGTGAAATTACCGATGAGGACATGTAAATATACGTTAGGTGTAGTTTTATTTTTCATTTTATCTCGATTTTAGTTATTAGAAAAACTGCAGCTGTTATTGTCTACGTTTAGATGCTTACACATCTGACTAATACATATGTTTAAAACTATACACCTGATTCATTATCTACAAACTGGTTAAAAGTTTTCTTTATGTTCGTTTAATTTTGTATTTTGTCATTTGTTTAAATTTGATGTTTTAGAAATGACCGAAACCTACAAAACATGCCATATGAAATTGTTTGAGCCGAATCCAAAAAAACTAACAACCTAAAATAGGGACCTGTAGTCTTGTATTATCGTAGGTCTAGTTATGTTGGACAAATTCAAAAGTTTATAAATCTATTTTTGAGTGGTTTCGGTCTTTATTAAGTTTTAAACTGTGAATTGGTATGAAGAGTTTTTACATGTGACGTGAGGTAAAGTTTTCATGTAAAGTACTTTACCTTGATATGTAACATATGAGGGTTACATCATGTTTCAGCTTTTCTTTCTTATCTTATTATTTTAAGAAAAAATGATATGCAATTATTAACTATAAAATATTGGGTTGTTTTTATTCTAAGAGTAGGTACTAAATAGTCAAATAATAAATTATTCTTTTGGTGTTACATAACACCCTCGAATTTTCTTGCCTCTTCTTCTCTATTTCTCTAAATCAAGATGTGATGTTCTCGACACTTTAAGATCTAGTATACATGGATACTAAAAAAACCATTGTTATTTTTTACCGTCAAATGCACATCCTTTGCTCAAAAAATTCATCTGTGAACTTTGATATCAATCACTTGTTAAAATTTCTCTATTCTAACCTCCAATTCTACACAAGGTTTCATTATACTAAAAAAAAGTTACGCAAGTTTAGATAATAACCTTAGATGTGTTCACAAGCGAACTCAGACTTGAGCTCATAATAATACAACCGAGGTGTCTTGATTCATAATCTCCAATCTAAGCAGAAGTTAACTTCGTGTTTCGCTTATATTTAACTCGAGGCATCTTAAACTCTTTGTGTTTACTTGTTTTTCAAATTTTATTAATTGTATATGTCCTTTTATACAAGCCTTAAACTTCAAGTTAACAAATAATAATAGTTCAAATTTCCACATGTATCAAATAACACAGTAACAAACTTTTTCAGTCAAACCATCCCCAGATCAAACTCAAGTTTTATACGAACCACATAATCAATCCATACCGGTTTACTTGAGTTTTTTATAAGCCAACTACAGACGTGTTACTGGTGAATTACATGAGTTGGTGCCAATGCGTAAGTTATGTAAACACCAATTTGTTTATAAAAAAAGCAAGGGACCTACAAAGAAG
This sequence comes from Flaveria linearis, assembly GCA_024085815.1. Taxonomy (NCBI): domain Eukaryota; kingdom Viridiplantae; phylum Streptophyta; class Magnoliopsida; order Asterales; family Asteraceae; genus Flaveria; species Flaveria linearis. The sequence goes on from CM044001.1 coordinate 116,165,855, forward strand.
TTAAGCGCAGACAAAGGGAACGGGGATCATGTGTAGGGAACAATCTCTTAACCTAATCCACATCAAATGTCTCTTATACTCCAACGAATCCACGTATTTCTCATTTATTGCCTTGTTCCTTATTCCTTTTAACTATGTTGCAAATTGTTATTACAAGTTGTTGTATGTAACATTTTTTAATAGCGATTTCATTTCATAAAACATTGGCAAGTAGCAAGCAGCTACCTTGTCAAAAAGAGGAAATTACACCAGGATTACAATTTAGAGTTATACCACCCTTCGAAGCTTACATTTATCAAATTCGTTCTATTTAAAACCCACATATAAGTATATAACCAACCGTCTTGATTCCTTTTAACTAATTATTGTTAAAATTAAAATACTTTTAACATTGTATGCCTTTAAGCAATTATTTTTTTAAAATATCAAGATTTACAAAGTCGAACAAAATTACTATGAGAGATTACTCACGGTAAAACAACATATCCGCTCTATGTAAATCAAGGTACAATCATCTCAAATCTGGGCATGTTTTACCACGTCACAACTTCATGTTCTCACATACGATGTTTATTATTATACATACCCATGGAACCCACGTGTATGTAACCTATTAAAATAAATAAACCAGTTTAAAAAACTAAAATGCTTTTTTTACTTTTTAAACCGTCAAACCACGAAATAAAGCATAATAAAAGTACAGTCATGAAACTATAAGTTATCTTTATTTTTTTATTTACTTAGCGTAAAACATAACTTATTATAACCCCTTTCATTTCCCGCATATTGTATAGTTTTCTTTCGACTGTTTTTCTTTTTCCATTCTGAAGAGGTACCAGCACAAACCCGGGATCAATATCAGAGAAAAAAGCTGAAACCACGAATTAAGAATAAGCATGAGCCGCGGACACGAGCCGCGGCCGGTAGCCCATCACATGCATAAGCCGCGGCCATACGACCATCACACGCATAAGCCGCGGCCGGAAGGCCATCATATGCATAAGCCGCGGCCATCATGGCCATATCATGTCCAAGTGCCACTACCATCCTACAGAATACAGAAACAAACGTCTCTTGAGATCTCATTCAATGCCAAGTGATAAGGAATCTATCTTACTACAAAGAACATAAGCAAGGGATAATAGCAACAAGCACATAAGACAAGTAAGTCAGAGGTTAAGACAGAGGGAGAAGTCAAAGTCAACTATAGTGACAAAAATGATTAATATTAAGTCAGAAACCCCTTTCATTAATAAGAGGTAGATTTTCTGCCATAGGAAGATTGGGATCGAAATGACAGCTGCAGCTTACCGAAAATAGAGTATGAGATAAGAATGGAGCTGCTATAAATGTCCAAGCCATGCCAAGGGAAAGATCATCACAAAAACCACATCCACCACTGATAATCTGAACCTGAGCCAAAGCATAAACTTCACTTAGCACTGCTCCTGGTTCTTAATCGCTTGATCAGGATCCTTGTAGCAACATTTGGCGCCATCCGTGGGACTCTAGCAACGCAAAAACGACTTGCTATGGACTCAGGTCAGAAAACCTCTTCCCGTGACAATCACAACATTGTCACCACGGTGAATGAACATCTGGTAACACCGCCCTTATCCGGTGCCGGTGTCGTGCCAGAGACAGAAAACCCAGCAAGCGGACTGATCACCCCAGAGTTTGTTAGCAAGAACAGAGACCAGCTCCTGTCCTTGTTAAATCAAAAGGAACATCCTTTTGAAGATGTAAGAATGCGTCTGGAGTACGAGGAACCACCAGATAGAGAAGAACATGGAAGAAGAAGCAAAGATCATGTAGATGAAAGAAGACCACCACCAGAACCAGACCACGAAGACGAGTTTGACAAGCCGTATCGGCCTTCAACGGCGAAGTCAAGATTGAAATTCATCCCGAAAATTGCGGAGTTCTCATTCCCACCTAAGCTCAAGATGCCTAGCAATATCGGGAAGTATGATGGTTCGGGTGATCCTGATGATCACATGGCTATCTTTGTAGGAGCAGCCGAGGTGGAACAGTGGACCATCCCGGTATGGTGTCACATGTTCTCCCAGACGCTGACCGGAGCAGCTAGAGTGTGGTTTGACAGCCTTCCAACAGGGGAAATACGAAACTTTGAAGAACTGGAAAGCAGCTTCCTGAAGAATTTCAGCCAGCAAAGAAGATCAGTCAGAGACCCTACCGAGCTTCATAACATCAAAAGAGGCGACAACGAGTCAATAGAAAATTTCATCACCAGATACTCAAAGGAGAGCATGCAAGTGCGCGGCGCAGGGGAAACGATTCGGATCTCAGCTTTCATTCACGGAGTAAAGAACGATCAACTAGTGGAGCGTTTCCACGAGAATCTGCCGAAGACAGTGGAAGAAATGTTGGAGAGAGCAAAGGCCTTCGTCAGGGGAAAGAAGGCCTGTGAACTACTGAGAGAAAAAGGTGGGAAGAAACCTGTGCTACCCACTTGGGAGCTGCCAAAACGGTCTGGGGTTCCAAAACCCTGGGAAAAAGCACGCTTTCAACCCCACTTCCACTCTAGAGGCCCACCTTTCCATCAGCGTCACGCAGTCAACCCTCCACCCCACACCCGCACTTCACCCGTCAATTTACCACCGCTGACCAAGACTCCCAGTGAGATCCTCGCAACAGAAAACGTTAACTTCGTGAAGCCTACCCCACAAAAACCCGGAGTAAAGCGGGACATGAACAAATTCTGCGAATTTCACAAGGAAAACGGCCATACAACCGACGACTGTTTCTCGTTAAAACGACAGATCGATGTGGCAGTCAAAACTGGGAAGCCTGGCCCATTTATTGCGGGAACTAAAGAAAACACCACAAGCAGGAGAAAAGAGGAAGGAGATCTTCATGGTGCGCGCTGGAGGATGTGGGGAGAAGCGGCGTTCTGACCACATGGAACCCTGGATGGCCCAAGCAATCTCTTTCCCTCCAATCCATGGTAGAAGCTTCGCCAGTGGTCCCGTGACAGTATCAGCAGTAATCGCGGGGCATCAGGTGCATCGTGTATACATAGATAGCGGTAGTAGTTCGGAAATCATGTATGAGCATTGCTTCTTACAACTGGATGAAGAAGTCAGGAGAGGTCTCGACACCCAAGCCCATCAACTAACAGGTTTCTCCGGGGAAGTAGTGCAGCCAATAGGCCAGATCCAACTCCCGGTAATCATGGGAAACAACATGGGCCAGAGGGAAGTTGTAATGACATTTCTTGTGGTACGATCGGACTCATCACACAATGTCATACTAGGGAGACCGGGGTTATGCATTCTGGGAGCAGTGATATCCACAGTGCATGCAGCAATCAAACTCCCAACCCCTACCGGAGTGGTGACAATGTATTCTAGTAGGGAGTGCAAAGAGGTAAAAGCAGTGGAATCGGAGACTGCTTCCCGGGAAGAAGAAGATTTGTGCCCAACACAAGAAAAATGGGTAGTCAACCCAAAATACCCAGAACAAAAGATCGTGATAGGAGGACAGCTAAGTGACGCGGCTAAAGACCGGCTCTACCACCTCTTACGAAACAACTTAGATGTCTTTGCTTGGCAACCCTCCGACATGGAAGGAGTTCCCCGAGATATCGCAGAGCATAGGTTAAAAACGTATTTATCCAAGGAACCTGTGGCCCAGAAGCGTCGCCATATGGGGCAGGAGCGGAGTCAAGCTGTGATAGAGGAAGTCAAGAAGCTGCTGCAAGCAGGTATTATAAGGGAAGTCCGATATCAGACTTGGGTGGCCACCCAGTAATGGTAAAAAAAGGTGACGGTAGCTGGAGGATGTGCATTGATTTTAAAGATCTCAACAACGCCTGTCCAAAGGACTGCTATCCCCTTCCAGAAATAGACTTGAAGGTAGACTCGCTATCAAGTTTTCCATTAAAATGCTTCCTGGATGCATACAAAGGATACCATCAGGTCAAAATGGCACCAGAAGACGAAGACAAGACAGCATTTTACACGGACGTTGGCATTTCCTGCTTCACAAAAATGCCATTCGGACTAAAAAACGCCGGTGCCACTTATCAACGTTTAATGGACAAAGCATTCAAATCACAGATCGGTAGAAACATCGAGGTCTATGTAGACGACGTCGTCATCAAAAGTCGTGACGAGAATGCCCTGCTCGAGGACATCGCCGAAACATTCAGTACCCTACGGGCAATAAACATGAAGCTGAATCCGAAGAAATGTTCATTCGGAGTGGAAGAAGGAAAGTTTCTAGGCGTAATTGTAACAAAGGATGGCTTTGAAGCCAACCCAGAGAAGATTGCAGAAGTGCTGAACATGCCATCCCCCAGGTCAGTAAAGGACGTACAAACGTTGAATGGAAGATTAGTGGCCCTTAACAGATTCTTATCAAAACACGCTGAGCGCGCCCTACCGTTTATAACCACCCTACGGAACTGCCTAAGAAAGAAAGACTTTCTATGGACAAGGGAGGCAGAGGAGGCGTTCCAGCAAATGAAGAGGTACCTTTGCAACCTACCAAGACTGGTAGCTCCTTTCCCAAAGGAGAAGCTAGTAATGTACTTATCAGCAAGCAAGGGCGCAGTAAGTGCCGTACTGATGACCGAGCGAGAAGGAGAGCAAACCCCGATATACTTCGTCAGTAGGGCATTGAAAGACCCGGAGACCCGGTACTCGCCCATGGAAAAACTCACACTATCCCTGGTGCACGCGTCTCGAAGACTAAGACGTTACTTTCAAGCTCACTCAATCGAGGTAAGGACCGGGCACCCAATACAACAGGTGTTGAGGAAACCCGAGATTTCGGGGAGACTAGCAAAGTGGGCAATTGAACTCGGAGCCTTTGGGATCGAGTACAAGCCGAGAGTGGCATTCAAGGGGCAGGTAGTAGCTGACTTTTTGGCAGAAGTACCTCATGAGGAAGAGGAAGATGCACCTAACATGCAGGAGGGAGAGCTCCCACCTGAAGTGTGGTGTCTGCACACAGATGGCGCATCAAATGACGAAGGTTCCGGGGCAGGCTTGATCCTAGTAGGTCCTAACATGGAGGAATTAACCTATGCTTTATGGTTAGCCTTCAAGAGTTCAAACAATGAGGCAGAATACGAGGCTTTAATAGCCGGATTAAGGCTAGCCAAGCAAATGGGTATTAAGAAATTGCACGCCCATGTGGACTCACTACTGGTGGCCAACCAGATTAACGGATCCTACGATGCAAAGGAAGACACCATGAAGAGATACTTAGACAAGGCAAAACAAATAATGAACAGTTTCGAGAAGTGTGACGTCTCGCACATCCCACGAAGTAAGAAAAAAAAGCATTGAGTAAGTTGGCTTCAGTGTCATTTAGCCATCTTACAAAGGAGGTTAAGTGGAGGTGCTGCAAAGGTCTTCCATCGAAGAACCAGAAGTATCATCAGTTGAAGCAAGAGAAGAAGACGGATGGATGACTCCGATAGTCAGATTTTTGACTGAAGGAGTTCTACCAGCAGAGAAAGGGGAAGCACGAGCAATACAGGCGAGGGCTTTGCATTATGAAATGCAGCATGGAATTTTATACCGGAGGTCATACCTGGGGCCATCTTTAAGGTGCTTAACCAAAGAGCAGGCCACGTATGTGGTACATGAGATACACGAGGGTATATGTGGGATACATGCAGGGCCAAGGATGGTGGTAGCTAAAGCAATGAGTGCAGGGTATTATTGGCCGGGGATGCACCAGAGTGTCGTGGAAGAGATCAGGAAGTGTGAAAGCTGCCAAAGACACGCGCCAATGTGTTTTCGGCCGAAGAATGGCATGATCCCAGTCAATGCCGCATGGCCTTTTCAAAAATGGGCCATGGACATTGTGGGACCTTTCCCGGAGTCTGTAGGAAGAGTGAAATTCCTACTGGTAGCCGTCGACTACTTTACCAAGTGGGTCGAAGCTAAGGCCCTGGCATCAATAACAGGGCTGCAAGTGAAGAAATTCGTATGGGAACATATCATTTGTCGTTTCGGGCTCCCATTGTTCATAGTGACCGATAATGGCAAACAGTTCGCAGAAAACCCATTCAAAGGTTGGTGTGACGAGCTGAAGATCCAACGAATCTTAACTTCGGTCGCACACCCGCAGGGCAATGGACAGGTGGAAAGAGTCAACAGAAGCATAGTAGAGGGCATAAAAACTCGACTGGATTGCGAAGGGAGCAATTGGGTGGAGGAGTTACCAAGCGTCCTCTGGGCTCATAGGACAATGCCAAAAACAAGCCATGGAGAAACGCCTTTCAGCTTAACGTATGGATCGGAGGCTGTGATACCAGCGGAGATAGGCCTACCAACAATTCGAGTCACGGAAGCTATGGAGATAAACAATGAAGAGGAGCTACGGTCTAATCTAAATCTGTTGGAGGAGCGAAGGATGTCAGCTGCCATACGAGAAGCAAAATACAAGAAAAAGATACAGCAATACTACAACGCCCGTGTGAAAAGACAAGAGTTCAAAGAGGGAGAGTTCGTCTTAAGAAGCAATGAAGCCAGCAGAGTCCAAGCTCAAGGAAAGTTGGGGCCAAGATGGGAAGGCCCATACCAAGTGATAGAGGTTGGAAGAAATGGAGCGTACAGGCTCAGGTGTTTAGATGGTAAGGAGGTACCACGCACATGGAATGGAGCGCAGCTCCGCAAATGCTACATGTAATCATAGGACAATCAAGATGTAACCGATGTAATTCAATTTTCAAAAAGAAGGTGTAAACGAACACCAGTAATTACATCTAAGCGCTTGTGTATTATAACTTATAATAACAAAATTCAAGCAAGTAACCAAGCTTGAAAAATTAACATGACAACCCGATAACACTCGGGTTGGCTCAAGCAAGTAACCAAGCTTGAGAAATCAATGTAATAACCCGATAACACTCGGGTTGGCTCAAGCAAGTAACCAAGCTTGAGAAATCAATGTAATAACCCGATAACACTCGGGTTGGCTCAAGCAAGTAACCAAGCTTGAGAAATCAATGTAATAACCCGATAACACTCGGGTTGGCTCAAGCAAGTAACCAAGCTTGAGAAATCAATGTAATAACCCGATAACACTCAGGTTGGCTCAAGCAAGTAACCAAGCTTGAGAAATCAATGTAATAACCCGATAACACTCGGGTTGGCTCAAGCAAGTAACCAAGCTTGAGAAATCAATGTAATAACCCGATAACACTCGGGTTGGCTCAAGCAAGTAACCAAGCTTGAGAAATCAATGTAATAACCCGATAACACTCGGGTTGGCTCAAGCAAGTAACCAAGCTTGAGGAATCAATGTAATAACCCGATAACACTCGGGTTGGCTCAAGCAAGTAACCAAGCTTGAAAAATTAACATGACAACCCGATGACACCTAGGTTGGCTCAAGCAAGAAACCAAGCTTGCGAAATCGATGTAATAACCCGATAATGCTCGGGTTGGCCCAGGCAAGTAACCAGGCTGGGGAAAATCAATATAATAACTCGATAATACTCGGGTTAAATCAAGCAGGAAATAAAGCTTGAGAAGTCAACATGACAATCCGGTAACATCCCGATCCAAAAATTTAGGTAAGCTACCGCGGCCCAACCTCCTTAAAGAGGGGCAGCCGCGGCCCAACCCTTTCTCAGGGTAATGTTGTTCTTCAGCCAAGCCCGGAAATACTCCGGTTTATATCGTTCAGGTCAAATTTCATTTCATAAACATCATGAATAGTAACAACAAATCCTTAACACAAAACAAGGATTAATAAGACAATAAGCAAACCATACTTCAAAGCATACAAGTTTAGTTGGGTACAACCACAAACTAGCAAAAGAAACTACGATAGCATTCAAAACGACATGACAACAAAGATAAGACGAAACTAGTTTAAGCCAACAAAAGGCTACTAACAAAAGCGGAAGTAAATCCTACATCATGGCGAAGCAAGGAAAGCCTTGATAACATCAAGATCAGAGGCAGCAAGGGCAGCAATGGATCCAGCCATAGGAAAAGAAGCTTCGCCAAACTTTTTGGAAAGATCGCGTAATTCCTTCAAAGCATCCTTGTTATAATTCTGCGCATCTTCAGGTCTTTTTCCTTCAGCAACAAGACGCGCACCATCCAGCAAACCTACAACACATTTAACTTAATCAGAAAGTGAAGTTAACGATAACAGAATACCAATGAACTACTATTGCTAGCTACAAACCTGCATTATAACCAACTTTATCCGAAAGGGAGAAGAGCTCCGCCAGTGTACCAAGATATTCATCGCTGTTACGGATCTTGTTAAAGGCCAAGCCGATACCGGTAGACACAATCCATTCCCTATCAGATCTCTGAGTAGAAACCATAGCCTCAAGTTCAGCAATTCGTTTTGAGGAAGAGTTCTTGAGGTCATTTAACTCAGCATTCAGACGTCGGTTAGCATCCACCTGAAGAGAAAGATTCTTTCCGGCCTCATCAGAAATCTCTGAAAAATGCTTCTTCTCCTTCTCAAGCAATTCACAACGAAGTTTCAGTGAGGCATTATCGTCAGTCAAACGCAAGACTTGTTTCTTCGTCTCCCGAGCTTCTTTGTTGCTTACAAGCCAACGATTGTGAATCTCAACAAAAGATAAGAAACCATTCATAAGAGAAGAACAACCAGAGTCAGACTATTCTCTCCTGCTCAAATTTTCAAGCCTCAAAGACTCAGCGGGGGGACGTGCCCAGTACATATACTCCCTACTAAGCTCAGGAGTCGCCAGAAGTGAGCTATTAACCAGGTTCCAATCAGGTATGAACTTCTCGCGAGGATTCAAGCCAGTGGCCTCGGTAAAGCCACAATGGGGATCAGCAACGGTTTCATCCCGAACCAAATCATCCCTGTAACATCGCGTATTTGCACTAAACAAAAGAAAATTTATTTTGTACAATACGTTGATTTTTAATTCCAATAATCACCATAATTATAATTATAATAATAATAAAAATAATAATAATAATAATGTTAATGATAGTAATAATATTATTATTAATAATAATAATAACAATGGGTTATAAAAAAAATAATATATATATATATATATATATAAAGAATTATCATAATAATAATAAAATGCAGGGGGTATTGTTGTAAAACTTAAAAACTAAACCTTAAATCTAAACTACTAAAACATAAACCATAGGGACCATTTCTGTAATTTGGCAAAACACCCAACCCCACCCCCCATTTCCCCTTCGCTGTGTCTCCCGATCGGTCGACCAAGTCCACGCCAAAATCGCACTAAAACCTTGAAGATAATCAAATTGATCGCACACTATCGAACCTTTAATCATTTATAATCCTCCACCATTTCCAATTTGATCTGAAACACAACAACCCACCCGATCGAACACCACCTCATCCGCGGACCTGCAACTCCATGAAAATCCAACCTCCGATCGATTTTAGTCAAAATTGATAAGGTGCTTTTAATCTCCACCATTATTCGAAGCTTCCCACGAAATTAATTTGAAATCCAACAAGATTTGAGCATCAAACGACACCCACTGTGCCGCGACCTGTTCTTCGTTGGATCATCTTCAATTCAAACACCATACGGGTAATTCTATACACACACACACTCGGTTTCATATGAGGGTCAAAAGCCCTATGATTGTAGATATTATCATAATCGAATTCGCGTTCAATTGGGTTAGATTCGAACCTAGGGTTCATTTGGGGAATTGGGGATTGATCAAACTGGTGTTTAAAAGAAATTGGAAACCATTCCTGTCACAGTTGATGGCTTTGGTTCATCAATTCACACGCTACATTCAAAGCAGGAGGTCCCGGGTTCGACCCCGGGCACCTCCAATTATTTTTTAGGGCCTTTTTGAGTCTCTAAAAATTCTAAAAAAATTCATAAAAATCATAAAAAAATATTTTTAAGACATTAAAAATATTTAAACAACTAAATTATTTTTCTGGAATTTATTTCAATATTTTATCTATTTTTAATAAATGTTTTAAATAAATAAAGTTATAAATAATACAAAATTATTTAAATAAAAAGGAACTCATAATAATAATTTAATTTATTGAATTATTATTTGACACAATATTATTTGTAATAATTTCACACAATATTTATTATTGTTTAAATAATGATTAAATATATAAATTTATTATATTTAAATCATTTTAAATAACAATTTCATTTCTTTTAATAAATTAAATAATTAAACATATTAGTTAATTATCACATAATTAATTAATAAGATTAATTATTTATTTTTCCACATTTTCACAATAAATCAAACAGATACGTAAACTAATACGTTTATTTCTAAAATCTAAACATAATCATTTTCAATAAATCTATTTGTTTCAAGACATACAAATTAGATAGAATATTTAAACCACCATTCAAAATCAAAATGGAAACCTTAAAACATTCCCAAACTTTCAAATCATTATTATTCTAATTCGAGACACCGTTCCTTAGGTTAATCGTAAGGAAATCGTAGGTGTCTAATCTATCACATCCAGATTCTAATCTCATCAATCAGGTGAGTATTCATATCCCCTTTTATATCATTTCTTATTTGGGGGAAATCATGTGATACAATATATTCAATCATGATATTCTATTGTTATTTCATTCTAAATTCAATTCAAGACAGGTTATGTTATTACTTGCAATTACGTGAACATACTATGCTAAACTGGACGACAATAAAACCCTAATTCAATCAATCAATCAATCCTGGCAACAATGTAGATCTACTGGTTTGGATAACCCACCCCATATGAATAGTCGAGTGGTGATTGTGCCAGAGGCAGGAATTAAACTATGGTGAATGTGTGGAGTCTATTATTTGCAAGTGTCAAGTCAAGGGGTTGTTATTGTGTCAGTTTATCTATATGTTTTACTATTGCAATATAAGTCTTAACGTTACCTTGTGAATTGAATTATTCTCAATCAATCAATCAATCTATATGTATATTCAAAACTATGACTACTCACCAGCTAATTCGTTAGCTGACTTTATTTTCTCACATGATTTCAGGTTAAGCAAGCTAGTGGACTTCTACTTGATCATATAAGACCTGGACTTAGTCAAAACAAAAGACAATTATTATTTGTGACTTTAACTGTTGTATTTGTATCTGTTGAATTCATGTTATCATGTAATCTGATTTTAATATTATTTTCACTATTAGACAATCATGAGTTATGAACAATCAATCATTCCCTCGTCCGCTCCGATGATTCCGCCGTCGGTCGGGGTGTGACAGATTGGTATCAGAGCCATGGTTATAGGGAATTAGGTTATTAGAAATGGAATGACCTAGACTATAACTAAGTACCTTTACACATGAGTCCTCTCATGTATTTTATATGCATAGATAGGATTATATGTGCTTTACATGTTTATACCTGATTATGTGATTATATATTTTATGTGATTCTTCTTATACTATGAATCTATCAATATACACACGAAACTTAACTCATATTCTAAGGCATTGTGTGCCTAATTCAAGTGGTTTCAAACTCCAAAACTCGATTGTTATTCATGGTTTTCAAATCTCGTCAAAGTCCGTGTCACACGACCGAGAACATGCAATGCTGGAAGAGTGGGATACCTGTATCTTAAGGTGTTCTGTCTAGGCAAGGTATTTCATACAACTTGATTACCTTACCTGGGAACCCTCGAGATGAGTATTCGCTTATAGGTACGCATGTCCTCGTGCTGGACACAAATACTTTGATAAGTCAACGTATTCGTTTTGGTTTGCGAACCGAACGTTTACACTCCTAACCTCTCATTGTTGTTTTAAACAATCTCATTAACGATTTCATTATTTTGAAAAGTTTTAAAAACCAATTACCCGTTACTCATAAAGGTTTCTTCGTTCCTTATTATACAGCATGTCTTCTCGTCAAAACCGCTCCCGATCTAGAAGCTCTGGTCGCAAGATTGCTGCTATGGTGGCACGTGAAGTTGCAGCGGTTATCCCAACACTGCTTACTCATTTGAACCAAGGCAACAATGCTGTCCAAAACACAACTGCATCAAACACTGTCCAAAACCCAACTGCACCAAACCCTCCCAAAACTTGTACTTATAAGCATTTCAATTCCTGCAATCCTACTAAGTTTAGCGGAGCCGAAGGTGCCACTGGTCTTCTGCAATGGTTCGAGAGTATTGAAAACACGTTTCTTAACAGCGAATGTCCTGAAAATCTCAAAGTTCGATACGCTACCAGTGTTTTCCAGAAGAGAGCTTTGACTTGGTGGAACGGGGAAAAACGAACCCGTGGCACTGATGCTGCCCTGGCATTGACATGGGCTGAAGTAAAGGAACTCATGACACGAGAATTCTGCCCACGAAATGAAATCAAAAGACTAGAAGCTGAATTCTGGGATTTGGCTCAGGAAAGCGGCGAGAATCTGGTTTACACCACCCGTTTTCACGAGTTGAGTCTTCTGGTTCCTCATCTAGTTACTCCCTCATCTCGAGCTATCGAGAAGTACATAGGTGGTCTCCCTATGCAAATTCAGGATACCGTGTGGGGTAGGAACCCTACTAACTTGGCAGATGCTATCCGTCTAGCAGCTCAGTTAACCGACAACCATGTCAAGGCCGGTACCTTGACCAGGAAGGGTGACAAGAAGAAAATGGAGAATTCTTCTACTGAAACAACCAAGGAAGACAAGCCTGAAACTTCCAGGAACCGGAAGAGGAAGGCTAACTCTCAAAACTTTGCTGTAATTACCCCTGCTGTTCCAATCAACCAAGTCGCACCGACCTATCAACCAACCATGAATAATCAAGTTCCAATAAAGAAACCTTACACCGGGCCATTTCCACAATGCAACATCTGCAAGTATCATCATCCTACTGGTGCTAAGTGTCGTCAGTGCACCAGTTGTGGTCGTTTTGGCCATACATTCAACATATGCAGGAATGCTGCTAAGGTATTGGTAAATGCGCCAGTCCAACAAAACCCTCCTGCAATTGCTCAAGTTCGTGCATGTTATCAATGCGGTGATCCAACTCATTTCCGTAACCGATGTCCTCAGCTCGTTAATGCCGTACCCGCAGCACAAGGGCGTGCTTTTAACATCAATGCCCAACAAGCTCAGGCTGCCAATGATGTGGTGAATGGTACGTTCCTAATCGATCATCAATATGCTTCAATTTTATTTGATACCGGTGCCGATAAAAGTTTTGTATCCTTAGAATTTGAACCTTTGCTTGTTAATACCCGAACTAAGTTAGGGAAACCGTTTACAGTAGAATTAGCTGATGGAAAATCCATCACAATTGATTCTGTCATCCAAAATTGTACCCTTAAACTTAGTGAACACGAATTTCCTGTCGATCTTATACCGATGCCACTTGGAAGTTTTGACGTCATTATAGGCATGGATTGGTTGTCAAAGAACCATGCTGAAGTCGTCTGTTTCGAGAAAATCATCCGGATCCCTCGCGCATCTGGAAGTGTCTTAAATATTTACGGGGAAAAGCTTTCCAAGGGATTAAAACTCATGTCCTGCACCAAAGCTCAAAAGTACCTCCGCAAACATTACGTGGCTTTCTTAGCTCATATCGTGAAAGCAGATGAGAAATCTAAGAAGATTGAAGACATTCCGGTTGTTCGAGAGTTTCCTGAAGTCTTTCCCGATGATTTAACCGGTCTTCCTCCTGTTCGTCAAGTCGAATTCCGTATTGACCTTGTGCCTGGCGCAACTCCAGTAGCAAAATCTCCCTATCGACTTGCACCATCTGAGATGCAAGAGCTTGCTAGTCAACTTCAAGAGCTCTCCGATAAAGGCTTCATTCGACCAAGTTCCTCGCCCTGGGGAGCCCCAGTTTTGTTTGTGAAGAAGAAGGACGGTTCTTTTCGAATGTGCATCGACTACCGGGAGCTTAATAAGCTTACTATCAAAAACCGGTATCCTCTACCCAGGATCGACGATTTATTTGATCAGCTTCAAGGAGCCTCTCATTTTTCCAAAATCGATCTCCGCTCAGGTTATCATCAATTACGAGTGCACGATGATGATATTCCCAAGACAGCTTTTCGCACAAGATATGGTCATTACGAGTTTACAGTAATGCCATTCGGGTTAACCAATGCACCTGCTGTGTTCATGGATTTAATGAACCGCGTGTGTAAACCATATCTGGACAAATTCGTGATCGTTTTCATTGACGACATTCTCATTTATTCAAAATCAAAATCCGATCATGAACATCATCTCCGTTCGATCCTTGAACTTCTGAAACAGGAAAAGCTTTATGCAAAATTCTCAAAGTGTGAATTTTGGCTTAAAGAAGTCCAATTCCTTGGTCACATCGTAAACGACAAAGGTATTCACGTGGATCCTGCAAAGATTGAGGCAGTGAAGAATTGGGTAGAACCCAAAACTCCTACCGAGATTCGTTCATTCCTTGGCTTAGCCGGTTACTACCGTCGCTTTATTCCAAACTTCTCAAAGATCGCTGTGCCTCTCACCGCCTTGACACATAAGGACAAGAGTTTCGTGTGGGGACCAGATCAGGAGAAAGCTTTTCAAACCCTCAAGCAGAAGTTGTGTGATGCCCCAGTCTTGACTCTCCCCGATGGGAATGACGATTTCATTGTCTACTGTGATGCTTCAAAGCAAGGTCTTGGTTGTGTTCTCATGCAACGAGGCAAAGTCATAGCCTATGCCTCAAGACAACTCAAAATTCATGAGAAAAATTACACAACCCATGATCTCGAGCTAGGAGCTGTGGTATTCGCACTCAAAATTTGGAGGCACTACCTTTACGGCACTAAGTGTATTGTATTTACCGATCATAAAAGCCTTCAGCACATATTCAATCAGAAGGAATTAAACATGAGACAACGACGATGGGTTGAATTACTTAATGACTACGATTGTGAAATTCGCTACCATCCAGGAAAGGCGAATGTCGTAGCCGACGCATTAAGTCGAAAGGGTCAAGTTATGCTTCAAAGTATTACCATTCAAACCGACCTCCTAACCCGTATACTCGAAGCTCAACACGAATCAGTCACCGAGGGCAACATGTATGAGGAAATGTCATGCGGTGCTGAACTCCAATTGGAAACCAAGTCGGACGGACTATTGTATTTTCTAAATCGACTTTGGATTCCGAATCGCGATAATCTTCGAACAACCATTCTGGATGAGGCTCACAAGGCTCGCTATTCTATTCATCCGGGAGCAGATAAGATGTTCATGAATCTTTGGAACCAATATTGGTGGCCCGGCATGAAGAAGGATATAGCCTTGTATGTATCTAAATGCCTTACATGTTCCAAAGTCAAAGCCGAGCATCAACGTCCCTCTGGATTACTCGTACAACCCGAGGTTCCATTATGGAAATGGGAGAGCATATCCATGGATTTCATCACCAAGCTGCCTCGTACCGCTAGTGGTCACGATAGTATCTGGGTTATCATTGATCGATTGACTAAGTCGGCTCATTTCATTCCAATTCGGGAAGATTATCGAGTCGAGAAACTGGCTCGTATTTACATTAATGAAATAGTCAGTCGGCATGGTGTACCTTTAGATATTATCTCTGATCGCGATGGTCGTTTCATCTCTCGTTTCTGGAAAAGTCTCCAATCAGCTCTCGGGACTCAACTAAATCTTAGCACAGCCTATCACCCGCAAACCGATGGTCAAACTGAAAGAACGATACAGACCCTCGAGGATATGCTCCGGGCTTGTGTCATTGATTTTAGTGGATCGTGGGATTCTCATCTTCCGTTGATCGAATTCTCATACAATAACAGTTATCATACCAGCATCCAGATGGCACCATTTGAGGCCTTGTATGGTCTGAAGTTGGTGAATCACAGATTACTGGTCCGGAATTGATACAAGAAACAACCGACAAAATTCATAAGATCCGTGATAATCTGCTCACTGCTAGAAATCGTCAAAAGCATTATGCTGATAAAAGACGTAAACCCATGGAATACAATGTCGGTGATCTCGTACTTCTTAAGGTATCACCTTGGAAGAGAGTGATTCGTTTTGGAAAGAAAGGGAAACTAGCACCTCGTTACGCGAGTCCATTCAAAGTGCTCGAGCGAATTGGGAAAGCAGCTTACAAGCTTGAACTACCCCAAGAGCTCAGCAATATACAACCAACGTTTCATGTTTCAAATCTCAAGAAATGTCTTGCCGATAAAAATCTCCACATTCCACTCAACGAAGTCCAGATTGATGAATCTATGCACTTTATTGAGAAACCTGTGGAAATTATGGATCGGGAAGTCAAACAACTCAAACGTAGTCGAATACCGATTGTCAAAGTCCGCTGGAATCTAAACGTGGCCTAGATTTCACTTGGGAACGTGAGTACCAAATGAAATCCCAGTATCCGCATTTTTCGTTTCAGCCTCCTCGTGATTTAAATTTCGGGACGAAATTTCCTAAAGCAGGGGAGGCTGTAACATCGCGTATTTGCACTAAACAAAAGAAAATTTATTTTGTACAATACGTTGATTTTTAATTCCAATAATCACCATAATTATAATTATAATAATAATAAAAATATAATAATAATAATGTTAATGATAGTAATAATATTATTATTAATAATAATAATAACAATGGGTTATAAAAAAAATAATATATATATATATATATATATATATATATAAAGAATTATCATAATAATAATAAAATGCAGGGGGTATTGTTGTAAAACTTAAAAACTAAACCTTAAATCTAAACTACTAAAACATAAACCATAGGGACCATTTCTGTAATTTGGCAAAACACCCAACCCCACCCCCCATTTCCCCCTTCGCTGTGTCTCCCGATCGGTCGACCAAGTCCACGCCAAAATCGCACTAAAACCTTGAAGATAATCAAATTGATCGCACACTATCGAACCTTTAATCATTTATAATCCTCCACCATTTCCAATTTGATCTGAAACACAACAACCCACCCGATCGAACACCACCTCATCCGCGGACCTGCAACTCCATGAAAATCCAACCTCCGATCGATTTTAGTCAAAATTGATAAGGTGCTTTTAATCTCCACCATTATTCGAAGCTTCCCACGAAATTAATTTGAAATCCAACAAGATTTGAGCATCAAACGACACCCACTGTGCCGCGACCTGTTCTTCGTTGGATCATCTTCAATTCAAACACCATACGGGTAATTCTATACACACACACACTCGGTTTCATATGAGGGTCAAAAGCCCTATGATTGTAGATATTATCATAATCGAATTCGCGTTCAATTGGGTTAGATTCGAACCTAGGGTTCATTTGGGGAATTGGGGATTGATCAAACTGGTGTTTAAAAGAAATTGGAAACCATTCCTGTCACAGTTGATGGCTTTGGTTCATCAATTCACACGCTACATTCAAAGCAGGAGGTCCCGGGTTCGACCCCGGGCACCTCCAATTATTTTTTAGGGCCTTTTTGAGTCTCTAAAAATTCTAAAAAAATTCATAAAAATCATAAAAAAATATTTTTAAGACATTAAAAATATTTAAACAACTAAATTATTTTTCTGGAATTTATTTCAATATTTTATCTATTTTTAATAAATGTTTTAAATAAATAAAGTTATAAATAATACAAAATTATTTAAATAAAAAAGGAACTCATAATAATAATTTAATTTATTGAATTATTATTTGACACAATATTATTTGTAATAATTTCACACAATATTTATTATTGTTTAAATAATGATTAAATATATAAATTTATTATATTTAAATCATTTTAAATAACAATTTCATTTCTTTTAATAAATTAAATAATTAAACATATTAGTTAATTATCACATAATTAATTAATAAGATTAATTATTTATTTTTCCACATTTTCACAATAAATCAAACAGATACGTAAACTAATACGTTTATTTCTAAAATCTAAACATAATCATTTTCAATAAATCTATTTGTTTCAAGACATACAAATTAGATAGAATATTTAAACCACCATTCAAAATCAAAATGGAAACCTTAAAACATTCCCAAACTTTCAAATCATTATTATTCTAATTCGAGACACCGTTCCTTAGGTTAATCGTAAGGAAATCGTAGGTGTCTAATCTATCACATCCAGATTCTAATCTCATCAATCAGGTGAGTATTCATATCCCCTTTTTATATCATTTCTTATTTGGGGGAAATCATGTGATACAATATATTCAATCATGATATTCTATTGTTATTTCATTCTAAATTCAATTCAAGACAGGTTATGTTATTACTTGCAATTACGTGAACATACTATGCTAAACTGGACGACAATAAAACCCTAATTCAATCAATCAATCAATCCTGGCAACAATGTAGATCTACTGGTTTGGATAACCCACCCCATATGAATAGTCGAGTGGTGATTGTGCCAGAGGCAGGAATTAAACTATGGTGAATGTGTGGAGTCTATTATTTGCAAGTGTCAAGTCAAGGGGTTGTTATTGTGTCAGTTTATCTATATGTTTTACTATTGCAATATAAGTCTTAACGTTACCTTGTGAATTGAATTATTCTCAATCAATCAATCAATCTATATGTATATTCAAAACTATGACTACTCACCAGCTAATTCGTTAGCTGACTTTATTTTCTCACATGATTTCAGGTTAAGCAAGCTAGTGGACTTCTACTTGATCATATAAGACCTGGACTTAGTCAAAACAAAAGACAATTATTATTTGTGACTTTAACTGTTGTATTTGTATCTGTTGAATTCATGTTATCATGTAATCTGATTTTAATATTATTTTCACTATTAGACAATCATGAGTTATGAACAATCAATCATTCCCTCGTCCGCTCCGATGATTCCGCCGTCGGTCGGGGTGTGACAATCCCCTGACTCAGTCGAATCATCGTCAGAAGAAGAAGAGTCGGAGGACGACCCCTCAGTCGAGGAATCCCCAGCCGCGGCCGAAGATGCACCAGCCATCCCAGCTGCAGCCACAGCAGGAGGAGAGTCTCGGGGCTTCAAGCCTGGTGCACCTAAACCTTGCCTCTTAACAACAGTCTTGACGCGTTTCATGGACGTAGAACCTTCCTCAAAACAACCTTTACGTTTCTCTGGAAAACCGGAAATAGATTCCCCGGCATGAACCACGACATCACTAGTAGCTTCCAAAATCGGAGGGGAACCCAGAGGAAGGGGCTCAGTATGTTCAGTAACGTCATCCTTAGCAGACAGCTTCATGCGGTCAAACAGCCCCATACCTATGAAAAGGAACAATAAATCAAAGCAAGTAAAGTTAGCAAAAACGATGCATATCGAGAGAAAATAAATTACTTACGTTGGCCCTTGTAAGATATACACGGCAGTAGACTAGGCTCAGACCAGTTACGGCTAATGCCAACCATAACAAGATAATGCTCAGAAAAGGATTGCAATGCTGTAGGGATGGCTTTCAAGGTGTCATAGGCAGAAGCATCATAATCCTTGGCCTCAGGCAACGGATCATCAATTCTTTTCTGAGCCGGAAACCAACTCATCTCAAAGGGGATTATCTTAGCGGAAATAAAGAAGTAATGGTCCTTCCAATGTTTCAAGCTGGTAAGCGATCGAGACACTAGAGAGGGACGAGGTGCTTTACGTTTCTCGAAGGTAACCCAATCACCAACATGAGCGAGCTTATAAAAAGCTCGAAAAAGACCAATCTCAGGCACTAACTGATGGGCCCAACATGATATCTCGAAGTGAAAGACCTTGGTTAAACCAAGCGGAACTACTTGCGAAACATGTATACCATAATAGCGTAAAAGGGCACATAGGAACCGACTAACTGGAATCCTAAAGTTAGCAAAGCTAAAAAACGAACAGTGGAGAGCAATCATGCCGGGAGGTACATCCCTAACCGACGACTGAGAAGGTGGAACTAAAGGGTTCAAACTACGGTCTATACCATATCGTGTCACAAAGTTATTCAAGTAATCCTCACTAATAACCGACCTTTGAACGCGCATATCATTTTGACACTCCATTAGAAAGTAAAGAAACAAGGCAAGGAACTAACTAATAATAAAGCACCGACCTTACAAGTTGCTAACCGAAGGAAAGATGTAAGTGGCGAATGTCGCGGCCACAACTGCCTCCAACGAGCCAGCAGCAACTCAAGAAGAAGAGGAAACAGCCTCGAGAGAAAACCACCCACGAATCACCGAGTCTACCACGACCCGGCCAAAAGAAAAAGAAGCCGCGGCACAAGGGGGCGCCTCGGACAAGCGGCCGCGGCACGAAACAGATGTCGGACAGTAGCTGCGGTACAGGGGCAAACGTCGGACACCAAATCGCGGCACAAGAGCGAAGGCCGGGGCAGCAGCCGCGGCACGGGAGCAGCAGCCGCGGCACGGGAGCAGCAGCCGCGGCACGGGAGCAGCAGCCGCGGCACGGGAGCAACAGCCGCGGCACAAAGCAACGATGGGGAGAGAATTTCTTTTGAGTAAAGTGGGGTATGGAAATGAAAGAAATGGCTTTGCATTTATAGTGGAAGTGGAGAAGAAAAAGCAAGGCACATGTCTCAATGGCAAGGATCCTCATGTCGGCGGTGACGGCTCGAGGAGTTGTAGGGCGGCCGCGGTACACACTACCCCTAGATGGGGAAATTAAAAGTTAAGAGTAGGGCGACTACACAATACTCGAGGCAAGCCGTCAAAGTACATTTGAAAAGACAGGAGAAAACCAATGAATAATCCAACATCATGATTAAACATCATAATATTGGACTGGGGGGACTTGAAGAGGTACCAGCACAAACCCGGGATCAATATCAGAGAAAAAAGCTGAAACCACGAATTAAGAATAAGCATGAGCCGCGGACACGAGCCGCGGCCGGTAGCCCATCACATGCATAAGCCGCGGCCATACGACCATCACACGCATAAGCCGCGGCCGGAAGGCCATCATATGCATAAGTCGCGGCCATCATGGCCATATCATGTCCAAGTGCCACTACCATCCTACAGAATACAGAAACAAACGTCTCTTGAGATCTCATTCAATGCCAAGTGATAAGGAATCTATCTTACTACAAAGAACATAAGCAAGGGATAATAGCAACAAGCACATAAGACAAGTAAGTCAGAGGTTAAGACAGAGGGAGAAGTCAAAGTCAACTATAGTGACAAAAATGATTAATATTAAGTCAGAAACCCCTTTCATTAATAAGAGGTAGATTTTCTGCCATAGGAAGATTGGGATCGAAATGACAGCTGCAGCTTACCGAAAATAGAGTATGAGATAAGAATGGAGCTGCTATAAATGTCCAAGCCATGCCAAGGGAAAGATCATCACAAAAACCACATCCACCACTGATAATCTGAACCTGAGCCAAAGCATAAACTTCACTTAGCACTGCTCCTGGTTCTTAATCACTTGATCAGGATCCTTGTAGCAACACATTCTATGTGTATTTTTAATATAAAACTTGAGACACCTTCTAACCTCCCTTAGTAGGCGTTTGACTTTTTATAACAGAGGTCTCAGATTCAAACTATGTTTACACTAGTTTCTTTTTATACTTGTACAAGATCACCTGTCCAGACAAACTGCTTTGTGTCTTCTAACAATTTACTTAATTCCGTTGATTAGCAAGATACTAATAACCTCCTGTAAACTTTCTAATAACATGTCCTCATCCTTAACATAGACTTAAAACTTATAGTAACATGTCGTTAATGAATAATGAGGGTGATGAGCACGTGAGAGTAGGGTATAAACTATATAAAGAAAGGTGCTCATTTCACTTGTTTGGCATGTGACCATTAAAGCCTTGTCGGCTAAGCCCAATAAAACAGCCATCCCAACTTCACCACTTGGACCTAACCATGTTATGTACATACATCATGGTCGGATCAATATATATGCATGTTTTGTTAGGTGTCACACCGTGTTTTCATTTTTACAAATATTTAAACTCTTGTACTGTTTTACAAATTAGTATGTTATAGCAATCATAATCCGACTTTATATAGAATTGATCTTATAATTTGATGCGTATTTAATGTTTGCATGCCCTCTAGTCACTTTATTAAAAGTATACGTGACGATGAAACTTTCGTAACCATGTTTAATGCGTTAATAGTATAAGTTTATGATAACGCAAACCATTTGCGAATGATGGCAAGCGAGACAACAAGCCCGTGGTCCGTGGTGTCTGTGGACCAATCAACCACTGTTTAGGTACTGTCAATTGACACTTTACTAGTTATGAATATATTTGAAATGTCAAGTGTTGTCTGTTTCATGTTTCATGAGCAAATACTATGGTACCATGTTAGTGGTTTGGTATATATCACCACATGCCACAAATGGTAGATACTTACACCTTTATGTCATATGCCAATCAGTTTGGTGCTTTGTAAGATTGATGTAGACAATATATCGGACAAACTCTCAGTCGGGACAGGTTTATAAAAGGATTGGCCCGAAAACATTTAGGACCGGGCGTGTTTTGAACATCAAACCCATGGTTCCCACAAGACATGTTAGAACCGGTCCCAAGGGTCCGACTACGTTTGTTCGTTGTTTTCCACTACGTATTATGCTTTTTAATAGGGATGATATCAGTGCCATACTAGTACTATAGCGATACTGGTACTGAAGATACCAATACCGAAGTTTTGGAATAGCGGCTACCAAATATCGTACCGATAGAGATCGGTTCGATACTTTACTGCTTTGGCGCTTTCTTTTTCTTTCGTAAAGAGATAATTTGTTATGTGAATCTTGAATGCCGATTTAAGAATGTATGAGACCCAAAACATTCATAAATATCACAAATTTATATAAACAACATACGAATTTTAAACTTGCAATATAAAATATTAAAAATGTCCAAAAAGTATATTAAAATATTTTTTTGGTATACAGTACTAAACTAGTATTCAATTTCACATAACAATATCACATCACTATCAAGGACCACCAACATCAAAAAACTTATATTAAAAAGATATAAAAACTAAAAAAACGAATGGAAAGTTGACGTAAAAACGTTTAAGCACCACGTGAAATGTAAAATATTAAAAACAACAATTAGTCGATCTAGGAACCGCAGGTTGCGATGGGGCCATTAAACTATAAAAAATAGACATAACAACATTGAATCACATACGCAAGTTACGATGTGTTAACTCTTAAAATTTAAACCGAAATTCAAACGAAAAAAATTGTAAAAGATGAAAAGTACAAGGGATAAAAGTTAAAACTGAAAAATTATAAGGGTTATATTATAAAAGTATAAAAGTATTAGGTTTAAAACAAAAAATTTTAAGAATTAGATAGTTGTATTATATGCATAAAGTACGTACATGTAAGTTGATAATTAATATATGTATATATATAATTGGATTTTTTTATATCTACTGGTATAACTACCGCCTAATACCAATACTAAGTTAAGCAAAATCGAGCACCGGTACTAGGGCCGTTTTTGTTCAGTCGGTACCATTTCAAAACGGCAATGATACTCGACACCAAATGATCATCCGTAGTTTTCATAGAGATTATGAGGACATATTAACCTAGCAAAGTCAAAGATAAATCGAGTTGTTAACTCGAAATGTTATCTCACGATCTCATGAGATGAAGGTTTATAGATTTTTTTTTTAACTATGTGAAATCATGCATGGCTTATAGGTGTTTTACTTATTTTTAATATAGGTAATTCGCTAGTCACGTATGTTTATAGGTGTTTTACTTATTTTTAATATAGGTAATTCGCTAGTTGAGGAAGTGGATGTAACTTGTAAGATCCTTTAAGTCGAAATGTTATCTCACGATCTCATGAGATGTGGTTTACTTTGTTAACTTTTTATAATTTTATTTCAAAAAATATTTTGATATATAATTTGATTTTATAAATAACCTTTCATACTTAACTTTTGCAAAAATCAAATACACAGCTTTGTTTAGTGGTTTTTAGGCATTTTGATATAATCTTTGTTAAAAACCGATTTCATTTGAGAGAAAAAAATATGCTTACAAAAATCTCTCTTTTTCCACATGAACTTGGGTTTAATCAAAACTTATATCAGAATCTTCAAAAAAATATCCATAGTTATTTATTTAGATTTTTAGAAAAATTAATATTACAATCAATAAAGAATAAAAAAAACAACTTACATGTAAAATTAAGTCACTAAAACTAAAATAAAAAAGAAAAGAATAGTGACATCCGTTAATGGAATTTGTGGATCTTATTACATATCCGTTTCCATAACCAACGGAACATGTAGAAATAAAATTGGTTTCAGAAATCACCTAGAAATCATGTGTGATTTCTTAAACCATCTGATTAAAAAAAATTAAGGTTTAGATTTGGTAGCAGTAAAATAATAAAGTTTAATAATTACAAGGGGTTTGAATGATTTCCATCTAAATGGTTAAGGGTTCTCGTCTTATTGTAAATTAAAGTGAAACCTGAAAATATATATACCACGTTATTATTTAAGATGAGTATGTATAGGATTTTATATCATAGGATTTCATTGTTTTAGGTTGGCTTCAATGAGCTAAAGTGAATTTAAAAAAAGTATATTATAATTTTGCTTGAATACGTATGTTACAAGAAATGAAAAAATATTTAATATACGTTGTTAACTCTAAAACTTACGTATTTATTCTCATAATACTTGTTAGAATAAAGACAGTACTATTATATAAAATAAAGCAAACCAGAAAAAGAAAAAGGGAATGAGGAAAATTTGGGTAGAAGAAAACTCTTGATTCTTAATTTGCATTTATATTAACTCTTCTTATATCTTACACAAGACACATAACTCAAAGGCCAATACTTGAAGCAATGTCTTTCATATTTCAAACACTCCTTGCATTATCTTATCTATGTATGCATCTTTAATCTCCTTAATATTTTTATAATTATCTTTTTTTTTTAAGTATTTTAATTTTTATTAAATTCATGTCACGATGTATAATGTCATAAACACAAAGTGCAATTACTACGCGTATATGAAGCACAAATTATATATTAAATAGATTTATTTGTTATTCTCATTTTACAAGTGTGTTACTAAATGTTTTATTATAAGTTTGTCTAATGTTTGATTTATCATGTGATGAATATTTGGTTTGTGAACATTTTGTAGATATAGTGGTGGTGGGGACAATAGAGGTAGAAGAGAGGGTTGAAAGCACATTCTTGTCACCACCAGAAGGCAACATGACATTTTTGGGTGGTTCAAATTGGTGTGTGGCATCACCTAGTGCATCCCAATATGATCTACAAACCGCATTGGATTGGGCTTGCGGCCTGGGTATGACAGACTGTAATCAGATCCGACCTGGAGGGCCATGTTATCTACCCGACACACTCTTTTCGCATGCTTCTTATGCGTTTAATAGTTACTACCAACAAAATGGTAATTCGGATGTCGCTTGCAATTTTGGTGGGGCTGCCACTCTAACAAAAAATGATCCAAGTAAGTTTATATATACCAATGGTCAGACCCATCAATCATCAATTCTAATCAAACCGAACTAAATGATAATCTATTTTGTGTGTTGTGTATTACAGGCTACGGGAAATGCATATATGCTGCATCCGAGTAAGTTGCATCTCTATACTAAAACCACATATATATTAATTAACGCTTAGTTGTATTCAAGAATCGGTTAATCAATATTGATATGAAATTTACAAAATTAATCTTTGATTGTTGTATAAAATAATTTTTGTTTCAATTAAATTTCTAATATTATTTTTATCTTTCTTTTTTTACTCCTAGGCCAGAAAAATCAAGAGTGGAATCACTATGGAAGTTAAATTGGTGGGTAAGTGGTGGTTTTCTATTACTTTTGTACATGGGAAGCTAATATGCATTAAAATGTAGGATTTCTTTGTTGTTGGTTTAGGAATCTTATTGTATGTCATTTTTGTAAGATACTTTGCTTATCGTTTAGCACAATAATGCATACAACTTCGACTTCTATAGTTCTATATTTGTTTTTTCTAGAATTATATTAAAAGAGACGATTAATTTATTGGTGAATGTGATAAAGTCGGATTTTAAATACAAAGAAATGAATCATATACTTGTTGAACGAATGAGGTAAGTTATATTCAAATACTTGTAACAGGTAGAATACTCTTAATTAGACAAAAATATGTAAACGTTCACAAAAATTCAAATGATTTTAGTATGAAAAGTAGTTTTATTCTTATAATGTATTTTTAATTAATTTTATATTAATAGAAGTTTGAGGATAATTGTAAAAGGTGTCAATGTAATCTATGATTGAACCAACGTATTTCAACCTAAAGTGTACAAATCAGGTCAAATAGCCTACCTTATAGACCCAAAAAATCACTTATAAGTTGTAACCTTAAGGCTCAACTTTCCAACCAGCCCATCAGCCAATGTACCATTGTACATTTGTACCGTTGCAGCTAGAGGTGCACAAACAAACCGGGTTCAAAACCCGACCCGGCAACCCGACCCGAACCCGAACCGGTTCGGACCCGCCCTACCCCCAAACCGGTTCCAAACCTGAAAAAACCGCCGGTTCGGGACCGGTTTTTGATTTTTGCACACAAACCGGTTTGAAACCGGTTTTGAACCCAACCCGGTTCGGGAACCGGTTCATAAAACCCGGTTCTGAACCGGTTTCGACCGTTGGAATTTTTTTTTTTTTTTCTAACGGCTATATGACCGTTTTTTGACCGTTTGGGATTGTTTTGGACCGTTTTTTTCGATTTTTAATGACCATTTTGCCCTTATATGATAGTATAAATAGGTAGTGGGTGTTATGGTTTAGTCACAACACTCAAAACTTCCAAAACGCTCAAAAACGTGCTTAAAAACGCAAAAACGCTCCTCACTCTCAACTTTCTATTCTCTCAATCTCTTGAATTATGGCTTCTGAATCTTCCGTTCCAACCGGTGGATCCTCGAGTGCCGCTACCGTTGTTAGAATTCTTTCAACAACGCGAAACCAAGAGATTTGGTGTAATTTCGACTTATGCGAAATGTCGAATGGTCAACATAAAGCTCGATGCAAGGCTTGCGGTTCGTTTTTCAAGTCGGATTCAAACTCGACTTTGAGAAATCATATGACCAAATGGTGCAAGTCTTTGAAAAGTACACCGAGTCAAGGGCAAACATCAATCGGAAACGATGGTGGTTTATGGAACTTCAACGTAGATATGGTTCGAGATAGAATGGCAAAGTTTGTAATTCAAGAAGGATTGCCGTTCGATCACTTCGACAACCCTCGGTTAACAAAATTGATTCAAGAAACTCTTCAACCACGCTACACTCACGTAAGTCGCACCACTCTTAGACGTGATTGTTTAAATCTTTGGAAACAAGCAAAAAATGATTTAAAGGTTTTATTTGAAAATTTACAAACCGGTGTGAACTTAACTACCGACGTTTGGTCCGCCCCACACGGTTTACCGGAATCGTACCTTTGCGTCACGGCCCATTGGATAGATCCAAGTTCGTGGCAAATGATGAAACGTACGATTGCGTTTGAATTATTTGGATATCCGCATACCGGTGAAAATCTTTTTCAAATTTTAGACTATGTAATCAAAACGTATAAATTAGAAAACAAAATTTTTTCAATGTCATTTGATAACGCCTCGAACAACACATCCGCCGTTGAAAAATTGAAAATAAAATATAAACCGGTTTGTGACGGCGTATTTTTTCATTCACGATGTGTTGCACATATTATTAATTTAGTTGTGCAAGATGGTCTTGGCGTTCCTGAAGTGGAAGATTTTAAAACGTCTTTCAAAAACATGTTACGTGACGTTTTTAAAACTAGTAGAAAAAAGTATGTTAATTATAGAAAAATGTGTCACGATACGAATTCCATTTGTTTAGGACCAAATTGGGATGTCCCGACTAGATGGAATTCGACTTGGAAAATGTTTAATAGTGCTTTACGTCAAAAAGAAACGCTTCATGTTTTCCACGACGGTCTTGCGATGCGGGGTCGGGTTGTTCCGTTTCCGTTAGAGGGTTGGGAATATATTCAAGAAATAACTCAATTTTTAGAGCTTTTTAAAAACGCAACTACAAAATTGTCGGGGGTTTATTATCCGACAAGTTGTCTAACACTTCATCAAATTTATTTAATGACCCATAAATTAAGTGAATATGAAGAAAGAAACGAAATGTTTTCGGCAATGGTAGCGCCGATGAAAGAAAAATTTAAAAAATATTTCATTGAACTACCCCCGGTTTTTACGTGTTCCGCCGCACTCGACCCGTGTTTAAATGTTTCGGGGGTAGAAACTTTAATAGATGAGATAACTTATGATTTAGATTTACATGATTATGATCCATTTTTTAATGTTAATACAAAACAAATATTTAATGAAACTTTTAAAAAATTGTTTAATGTTTATGTTGAAAAATATGGTGCAACATCAAACATCCACCGACCATCGAACGTGGAATCGAGTTCGTCGAGCTCAAGTAGAGACCCGATGATTAGTTTATACAATACTTTGAGAAATGAAAACAGTAAACGTCAAAGGGGTAACACCCCAAGTAGCGAACTCGGGAGATATATGGGAACCGATTTTTTAGCCACTATGTCTCCCGATGAATTTTTGAAATTTGATATTCTGACATGGTGGAAAGGAAAGGAATCACAATTTCCGGTCCTATCCGCCATGGCACGTGATTTACTAACCGTCCAAGCTTCCACGGTAGCTTCGGAGTCTGCATTTTCTGTTAGTGGCAGGGTTTTATCGATTAGAAGAACAAGGTTAACTCCAACATCGCTAGAGATGTGTATTTGTTTAAAGGACCACTTAGATGCGGCCGAACGAAGACAACACATATCAAGCCTTGAAGAAGAAACACCGATTGAAGAAGAAATACACGAGCACGAGGTACAAACCGGACGATCCTCACCGCTATCCGACGAAGAACTCGCTTATGATTTGTCTCAACGCATTGGCACACAAACCGACGAAGACGATTAGATTAGACAAACTTGTATTCGTAATATGTATATTTTGTTTTCTTTGGTTTAATTTTAATGTAATTTTTATTGTTTATTTTTGCTAATGAATTAATTGTTTACTTTTATAAATTAATGTAATTTTTATTGTTTTCTTTAGAAACTCGAGTATGATTTTTAATTGTTTACTTATTAAAATGAAAATAAAAATGTTGAGACAATCGTATATAATTAATCTACTCTAATAAAATAAAAACGAAAATAAAACGCGTACAATCGTATATAATTGTTTGTATAAAACTCGTAATAATTGTTTACTTATTAAAATGAAAATAAAAACGCGTACAATCGTATATAATTAATCTACTCTAATAATTTTTAATTAATCAAAATTTGTAATTAATTTGTATATAATTTAATTAGAAGGTAAAAAAAAAAAAAAAAAAAAAAAAACCGGGTTTTTCAAACCGGTTTTTGGACCCGGCCCGGTTCGGTTCCAACCCGGACCGGTTCCAACCGGGTTGGGTTTGATAGGGTTGAAAACCGGTTCCGACCCGAACCGGTTCTTGGTCAAAAACCGGTCTCGAAAATGTTGACCGGACCCGAACCGGGTCCAACCCGACCCGGGTTCAAAAAAAAAACCGGTTTGTGCACCTCTAGTTGCAGCTACAGGTGCACGAACCGGTTTTTTCCTTGGAACCGGTTCGAGTCCGAACCGGACCGGTTTCAGGTCAATGCTTTGCAGACTGGTTTTTTGATCAAGAACGGGGTCGGGTTGGAACCGGTTTTGTGTGGGGAAAAACCAACCCGGTTGACGAAGACCGATTTTTTTTTTTAATTTTAATACTATTTAAATTATACAATTTAATTAAAAATTAGTAAAATAGAATTAAAAATTAGTAAAGTAGATTAATTAAAACAATAGTAAGGTAGAATAATTAAAACAACTACAAATATAATTTTATTATGTGTTTTTTTTAATTACATTAAAAATAAACTTAAAAGTGAACACTTAAATCGTTACGAAAAAAAAACATTAAAAATTACATTAAAAAAACTAAATAAAACAAAAGATACATGTTGCACCAAATCTCTTGGTTTTATTTTGACCATTGACATGTCGCATAAGTCGTAGTTGCACCTAATATCTTGGTTTCTCGTTGTTGGTAGAATTCTTACAACGATAGCAGCATTTGAGGATCCACCAGTTGGAACGGATGCTTCAGAAGCCATATTATAAAATTCAAGAGAGTAGAAACT
Source organism: Flaveria linearis (assembly GCA_024085815.1). NCBI lineage: Eukaryota > Viridiplantae > Streptophyta > Magnoliopsida > Asterales > Asteraceae > Flaveria > Flaveria linearis. The sequence goes on from CM044001.1 coordinate 116,196,048, forward strand.
AGAATGTAGAAAGTGAGGGAGCGTTTTTGCGTTTTTAAGCACGTTTTTTAGCTTTTAAGTGTTGTGACTAAGCCATTACACCCACTACCTATTTATATTATCATATAAGAGCAAAATAGTCATAAAAAGTTGAAAAAACGGTCAAAAACACCCTCCAACGGCTAATTACCATTTGAAAAAAAAATTTAACTATAAAAACCGGTTCCAAACCCTTTTTTTAGGACCGTTTTTTGAACCGGGTCGGGCAAACCGGTTCCAAACCGGTTTCAATCAAAATAATCCAAACCGGTCCTAAACCGTCGTGTTTTTCCAGGTTGGAACCGGTTTGGCCTAATACCGGTTCCAAACCGGTTCGGGTGCGGTTCGGTTTTCCGATTTGGTTCGGGGACCCGGTTCTTGTGTGCACCTCTAGTTGCAGCATTGCTTACGTTCAAGCCCAATACTTGGATTCTAACTTCACATGGCCCCGTTCTATCGATACACAAATGTGAACAGTATATTATTAAAATGATAATCTAGTCTAGTTTAAATTACCATATGTTGGTTTCGAATTTATGCGTATATGACATTAGACTGGACGTAGTGGGGCTTCAAAATGATGACATGTACACAAATGAGTCATTACAAAATAGTTAAAAAAAGACCCAAACCTATATGACTCCAAGCCCTAATGGGTTTCAAATACAAAATTTCTTATATTTATATCAATAGGGGCTCCAAACACTAGTTAAACACTACACTTAATTTAAAAATGACTTTAGTTATCTATGTGACATTTTAATGTTATTTTAACTTGCCTACCATTAAACATAGTGTAACGAGGTAATCAAACAATTATTGAACATTGTTACTTACAAAAGGAAATTAGGTGATTGAACTTGTTCATAGTAACGTATTGGCGTTATGTTTAAATCCATAATTAGACAATCTAGTTATACCATCGAAGCATCTTTATGCGTTTCTATATAGATCTTAATTACATTACATTTCCTCTAGAATGATTTTCTTTTGTTATAAAAATGTGCAAGATGACTGCTTTTTTTAACTAATGATGTTAGTTTTCTTATTATTTCTCAAGCTAAGACTTTAACTCTCAATCCCATATAAGAAGAAACATTTTAAGTAAACGCTTTAATACCGTGAAACTAAATCCGATCATGTGATATGATAGACTAGTATTTGTTATAAAATAAACGCTCGGTAGTTAAGTATGTATGCTTGTGTGAATGTTTTGAGAGTATATTAGAGGGTTGAACCAACATATATAACTAATTTAAAATAAAATATGAAACTAATTTATATTTCAATGTTGATTTACAACATCAACAAACTTTGAAATTGAAATAAACATAATACATAGCATGAGCCAGTAAATGAGATTAAGAAATTTTCTTTTTTAAATCCGGTCCAACCACTGATTTGGTTTGTAGTTTTGATTGGTCTGGCCTTCACTTGGTTCAAAAGTACACATCGGCTGTTTATGTAGACGGTTTCGGGTCTGACTTGCAAATCTTGTCCGAGTTTGATCAAATGGCACGTGGATAAGTGATACTTAGTTGTTGAAGTAGCGTTAATTTTAAGTAATTGAGTGTTCAAATCCTACAGAGTCATAAACGATGATAACATGATCAAATGGTTTATATTTAAGAGTGGATGTGTTAGCTACTTGCTAGAAAAATAGTGAGTCGTAAATGGTTAATTAACATGAATCATGATCATGAGAGTATAATTTTCTCGTTGAAAACTTTTCAGGTAGCACTGCAACAAATGAAACCCAAGGGCAAGGGAAAAGGTGCTTTAGGTGTTCGTTGTGATTTCATTGGCTCATCAACAAATTTGGTAAACTTTTACATAAATTATTTACAGTCTTTAAATAAAACATTACTATTAGAATAACTACTTAAAGTACTTGAATGATATGTTTAAAAGTAATGGTGACATCAACCACCTTGATGTTGTTTGCGGGACGATTTGGGTTGGCACCATCAGCAAACAGGAAGGCAACTGCGGGGCTAAAGCTCGAGGTAAGGGACTCGGGACTTCAAACTGGCGACCCGGCTGGGTTTACACTTGCTGATACATTGGCTTGTGGAACCGTTGGTCACCTTATTGGTGTTGGTGTTGTTTTGGGCCTCAAAAACATTGGTGCCATCTAAAGTAGCTTGTTGTTTGTAAACACAGTATCATGTTAATAACATTGTTATTATTTCCTCCTTTCAAATTGTTGTTTGAGTTTAAATACTTTAACAAGAGTATCGGCTTAAGGTAATGATGGGGTACCAGCCACAAGCAAAGTTTACCTCGGCTAAATAACCACCGCGGGCCGCGGCTGGAGTTAAGGTGCGGCCGCTGCTGAAGCTGGCCAAGGTTGGCCGCAGCTGAAGCTAAACAAATGGTGAGCCGCGGCTGGAGTTAAGGCGCGACCGCTGCTGAAGCTGGCCAAGGTTGGCCGCAACTGAAGCTAAACAGATGGTGAGCCGCGGCTAAGGCTAACTCATAGGAGGCCAAGCACTATCGGCCGCGGCTGAGGATGGCACACCTAGAATAACACTAATAAACAGGGATTAACCCAAAAGATTGAAGGCCAATCATAACGAACAAAGAAGACATTCATTGGTCAGCAGGAAATGAGATCAGAGCATAATAACAACAAACATATAAGACAAACCCTAATCAAAACCGAGACAGAAAATAAAGTCAACTATAATGACAAAATGTATTTATATTAAGATCAAAAACCTTTTACACAAAAAGAAAGAGAACTTTTAGCCCAAGAAAGATCCATTCCGAAATACTCACCGTGACTTACCTAAAATAGTACAAGTTATCACTCAATGATCAGTATAAATAACATATCACATTACAAAAATAACTTACAAGATTTTCCCTTAAATATATGGATAAAAATGATATGAAGCTTGATACGTGAATGCTTTAAAATAATCATTACAATTTTTTTACGTGTTATTATTTTTTCTATTACTTAAAAAAAGCCAAACAGGGGGCCACGATATATTTTTTCTTCAATACGTTTTCGTATTTTTATTGCTTATTTATATGGTCACGTAATTTTTTAATTGATTTTCGAATATAACGTCACGATATATTATTTTATATTTAAGTTTTGATATTTATAATTGAGTCATCATAACTTTTTATGCTTCTAGTTACTTGCTTAACCATGTCAGCATCACCACCGCAACACGAAAACACCACCGCTATTCTTATATTATACGACATTCAATTTCAAACTAAAAAATAGTATACTTTAGGTTTCTTGACTTTTGCCACAAAAGTTTTGAATATTAGAGTTTTGCGACTAGACTATATATAGTCGCATATGTTTCGTCAAGATTGTCTACTAAATTTTAGTATTTTGCGGTTTGGACAACAATTTGTTTTTTTGGACTTTAAGCCCTAAAGTTTTAGGATCTTAAAGTTTGATCCCTAGACTATTCATAGTGGAGTTTTATTTCTTCAATTTTAGCACTAAAATTTAGTATTTTAAAGTTTCACCACACTTTGCGTTTGTGAAAAAAAACGAGCGGCCTGTCGCCACGTATTTTTCGAGTCTTTACACAATTTCGTCGCAAGATTTCATATGTTGCGTCCCCGGGTAGGCTTAAAACGTCGTCGTTTTCCATCAGAAAAACAGGTAGTATCTTGCAGAAACCGAACATCAGAAGAAGAAACAAAGGGAGGGTTTTAGAGGCTGTTTGAGATTTCTTTTTTTACCTCCTTTTGACTTTTGAAGGGGTGAAAAGACCAAAATGGCCCTCCAAAAATCATCAGAAATTAAAATTTTTAATTTCTGGTGATTTTTGGAGGGGCATTTTGGTCTTTTCATCCCTCCAAAAGAAAAAAAGGAGGTAAAAAAAAAAGCAATCCCAAAGAGCCCCCATTATAGAGGGAAGGAGATGAGTACTTATAATTACGTCGTTACAGCTCATAAGCCTACGAATGTCACACATTCATGTGTCGGCAATTTCACTGGTCCACAACAACTCAATCTTATTATAGCGTAACTATTCGTCTCCGTGCTATCAATTCTAATTTCGCCTTCCCCATGTAGTTGTAATTGTTTATGAACATTTGAGAAATGTTGCTAGTTATGGATTAGATGCAGAAGTTTGAGCCACTAACTCTGTAATTTGATGTTGCTTTTGGGAAATTTTCATTAATGTAGAACATAGAGTATGATTGTTGTTGATTCTGCTAAGTATCCGATGTGAATTAGGCGTAAGAGGTTGAGATAAGATTTGAGAGTGCTTTAGTTGACGTAGGCAAAAGCTGAATCGTCAAGTGATCATGCTAGAAGATTCATGTAGCTAGGTTTGCTATTAGGGATTTTGGGACTTTTGTAGGTGATATTGAGTATTTTCTCGACATATTTGGTTGCTACGATAGGATTTTGTTGACAATTGCATGGAATATGAGATCTACATTGTGGGAAGAAAAGAGCCATTTGTTATTCAGTTTGGAACAAAGTTTATGTATAGATGTATGGATCTTTTCATTCAATTAATACTGGTGTTGATCTGAGACTTCAAAGTTATGCTTTTGTTCATCAAATGAGAGAATAGACTGTGAGCTTTGGCGGACATGTGAAATGTGCATTTTCTTCTGGCTATTTTTGGCTGTTCTTGTAAAACTGGTAAACAAACAAACAAACATACTTTATAAAATCCCACTCATAGTGTAACTATTGGTAGGTCCAGGGAGGGTGTGAAGTGAGCAAACCTTACCTTAATCTCTAGGTTAGAGAGGTTGCTCCCGCTCAGTGTAGAACTGGTGACAACTGTTTATTTCAGCTACTTCCTGGTTACATTTTCTTGGAATTTTAGCATTTTATGTTTTAGAAGTGAAAACGGATATTTGAATCACTTTTCTTTATGACTCATTTCTGTTCAACTTGCAATTGTTGCCAGGAAATGTACCCGTATCGAGATTCATTTACTTACTCCTCAAGGCTTGCAGGTGGGTTTCTCTCATGGAATTGGTACATAATAATCAATACAGTATTTGAAAAGTTGGGTAAAGGTATCTTTTATTATTACGAGGGAGCAAATGATAAAATTTTGGTTGTTAGTCATTGATCAAAGAAATACGTAGAAAGTAGGATTATGAGATTACCTTGTATAAAAATTGCCCAAAACGCTGAGTATAAAGGATAGTAAGGGCAGGATGAAATGTAGGTTTGTCTTTATAGAACATAATAGGTGTAACGCTTGTAATGGAAATGATATAAGATACTAATTTCACATGAATTTTGTACCATATTGTACGTACTGATTAACTATGATTCTGGAATCTTCATATACCGATTAGAATGACATCACCCGTATCCTTAACACATGTCTTAACATGTGACATGATCCAATACATAATGTTAGACGTGCCTGAAAGCGAGTACTATATCTGATTGCAATTCTGCTTTTATTTGCAGCCTATGTTAGGCGTGCCAATATATGGAAGAATTGCAACCCTTGAACTTTTTCGTTCTCATGTGAGTAAATTATTTTGTTGTCTTCATAGAAAGAACTTATGATACAATTCTTGCATTGTTTATGTTCTGGTGTTCATTTATGATTTTTCTTTACTGAAGGGTGAAACACAAGACCTTCTTTTTATTGCAACAGAAAGATACAAATTTTGTGTTCTTCAATGGGATGCTGATGCGGATGAGGTTATTACAAGGTTTGGTCCTATAACAAAGCTAAACCATGCTTTTCATTTTTAACAAGATTTTCATATTCCTTTTTTACAATTTTGTATCTAATTGTGTAGAGCTATGGGTGATGTCTCGGATCGTATAGGCAGACCTACAGATAATGGCCAGGTACATATCAAGCTGCATGTATATTGATACAAAATTTTCGTAGAACTAATGAGCCAAATTCCAGTTTTTAATTTATAATGTGTTCCCACTTATTTAACCTTCTTAGATAGGGATAATTGACCCCGACTACAGACTCATTGGACTCCATTTGTATGATGGGTTGTTTAAGGTAGCTGTTCTTAATTTAACTCCTCTGTAATCTATGCAATTTTTTTGACTTATGATGATATATAGCATTTAAGCTTCAACTCACCTTCTTAGCATGCTTATGTCATCGGAATACCCACATCGTTCTTTTTATCAGGTTATTCCATTCGATAACAAAGGACAACTCAAAGAAGCATTTAACATCAGGTGTGTTACTTCCATTCTCACTATATATGCTTCGTTTTAATTATAAAGTCATATGTTTTTTCTTGTGGAGTTTATTTTTATATGAAAAACACAAAAGTTCTACACTTTTATCCTTAATATTATGAATACTTATCAAGTTTTTGGGATAATCATATTAATTCCTACGCATCTCTGGACAATATATTATAAAAAATAGCAGAGGTTCTTCCAAATCCTTACAAAAGTATTGATCCTGATTACTTTAGTTTAAAATTTTCTAGTTTATATAAATATTTGGTGGAAGGTATCTAAATAACATCTAGAGTTGATTCCAAAAATACTCTGGTCATGGTGATAGTAATTGACCTATTGTTGTCTTTCTGTATGTATCAGGCTAGAAGAGCTTCAAGTTTTGGATATCAAGTTTCTATATGGTTGTCCAAAGCCCACAATTGTTGTTCTTTATCAGGTTGGGGTTCTGTACAAGGATTTTGGCAGCTGACTGTTTTTTAATGAGAATCACAAATCACTCTTAAGAATGATAAATTAAATGCTGCATGGTTTCAGGATAATAAAGATGCTCGGCATGTAAAACATATGAGGTATCATTGAAGGATAAAGACTTTGTCGAAGGTCTATGGTCTCAGAACAATCTTGATAATGGGGCGGATTTGCTAATACCAGTTCCAGCACCTCTTTGTGGTGTATTAATCATAGGGGAGGAGACAATCGTGTATTGTAGTGCTTCTGCTTTTAAAGCAATTCCAATTAGACCTGTAAGTCAATCGGAACAATACGTGTTATTAAAACTTATCATTGATTGATGAACATTGTATTTTTTGACGTTGTAGTCTATTACTAGAGCCTATGGAAGGGTGGATGCAGATGGTTCTAGGTATTTACTTGGTGACCTTAGTGGGCTGCTTCCCTTGCTTGTCATAGCGCACGAGAAAGAAAAGTGAGTTGTGATTCTACATTTTGCGACACACATCTTTGCGTCTTTATGGTTACTTGATGGTCTTGTTCATGATTGTTCTAAAAGACACTTTATTTATTGTTTCTAGGGTTACTGGACTCAAAATTGAGCTTCTAGGGGAAACATCTATAGCATCAACCATATCATATCTTGATAATGCATTTGTATACGTGGGCTCAAGCTTTGGAGATTCCCAGGTATGTAACACTCAGCATATAAGTTTCTTGTTTGTTCATTAAATTTTTTAGATGGAAATATGGAATGTATGGGCCAAACTTTTAGATAACCTTTTCAAACGGACAGCTTAATAAGTTAACGGCATAAATTAACTTGCCGTTGATATTAAGTTTCTCTGGTTTCTTTGTTATTAGATGATAGTGGTGATTTATTGATATTGTTAATCACGTGTATCATGTAGAATGAGAACATGCTGGCAATAATCTGCATTATCAGATGCCGAATACCGGTCTATAATTTTCTTCTTTAAAAGTTTAATGTGGCTTCCAATTTAAAAATCAATTAAGGCTAAAAAATTGGAATTCTGGAGATGTTTATGAGTATTGTTCATAGGAAAAAAAATAGAAAAGGAAAATCAAAGTCATATCCTGCTAAAAGCTAACTTGAACATGATCTTTATGCATTTAAATTTTAGCTGTCCTGTGCTTTTATGTGTGATATGCTCATGCAATGCACAATGAAGAATGATTGTTAATTGAAGACATCTCTTTACATAATGTTTGTGCACGTTAATTATCGAGTATATCAGTATATTATTAGCATATTTTGTAGGCTCACAATGCTCATCTTAGCTTGCCAATCATAACCTTGTGTATTATTCTTGTGAGGTCTTTTATTGCTTTCTTTCCTTAGCTGAAATATATATTTTTTTTGAACGGCCAACGAATAATTTTTAAGCCCGGTCACTCGGGTAAACCCATTGGCGAAAAGCCACCCACGCCCGCGAACACAGACAGCGCTGGTGACCCGGCTCGCCCACCATTCCAAGGGAAACCCACAACCCAAAGGCCCACTGTGGTAAAACCCTTGGCCCACTTGGAGCATATTGCACCTAGTGAGACTCCAACCCATGACCTCCACTTTGGGAAGTCATACGGTGCCTCCTCCTAAGCCAGTTGATCTAGGATTCATTGGCAGTTGAAATATATATATGTATTTATTGTTGCAATGTTTTTGCCTTTCAGTTGAATTGGGATATCGGATGTCTATGAAGTTTTTTCGTAATTTTTTATTGCAGCTTTTTAAGTTAAACCTCCAGCCTGATGCAAAAGGTTCTTATGTGGAACTGTGGAAGTGCTAGAAAGATATGTCAACTTGGGCCCAATTGTAGACTTTTGTGTGGTTGATTTAGAGAGGCAAGGTCAAGGGCAGGTTGTTACTTGCTCCGGAGCATATAAAGATGGTTCCCTTTGCATTGTTAGAAACGGGATTGGAATTAATGAACAAGTAAATGCCGGCCTTTTTTTGCTTAATTGATTATATTTTTTAACTTATGATTATTATTTAAGTAATACATCTCCTTCCATTTGTTAAGGCATCTGTGGAACTACAAGGTATCAAAGGAATGTGGTCACTAAGATCAGCTACAGATGATCGTTTTGACACATTTTTGGTTGTTAGTTTCATCACTGAGACTCGAATATTAGCAATGAATCTAGAAGATGAGCTGGAGGAAACTGAGATTGAGGGCTTTTGTTCTCAAGTACAAACTTTATTCTGTCATGATGCTGTGTATAATCAACTTGTTCAGGTATGCATGAGCATCTGTAATTATTTATATGTGCATTATATTTCATTTTATTTTATAGTTTGTTATGAGGTCATATAAATCATGTTTCAGGTTACCTCAAGCTCTGTGAGACTCGTGAGTTCAATTTCAAGAGAATTAAGACACGAATGGCATGCACCTGCTGACTACTCTATTAATGTTGCCACTGCTAATGCTACTCAAGTAATCAATTTTCATCTGAGTATTTGTTTTATTCCTCGTCCTTTTTAATCTAAAGGACGACAAGGATGACTTATTTTTAACATTATAATTTTGTGACAGGTTCTATTGGCTACTAGAGGTGGCCATCTTGTGTACCTAGAAATTGGTGATGGAATTTTAGTAGAGAAAAAACATGCCGAACTGAAATATGATATTTCATGCCTTGACATAAATCCGATAGGTGAAAATCTTAATTATAGTAACCTGGCTGCAGTTGGTATGTGGACGGATATTAGTGTCAGAATATTTTCACTCCCTGACCTAAACCTCTTGACTGAAGAACGTTTAGGTGGTGAAATTATTCCCCGTTCTGTTCTTCTTTGTGCCTTTGAAGGGGTATGATCGTTAATTCTTCTTCGACAATCTTGAAGTTATGTTGGTAGAGATTATACATCTTCATCTTATGAGTGTTTGACGTTTATCTTTCAGATACCTTACTTGTTGTGTGCACTTGGAGATGGTCATCTTTTGAACTTTTTACTGAACACGAGCACAGGCGAATTAAAAGATAGGAAAAAAGTGTCACTCGGGACTCAGCCAATAATACTTCGAACATTTTCATCAAAAAATACCACTCATGTTTTTGCAGCCTCCGATAGGCCAACTGTTATATACAGCAGTAACAAAAAGTTACTCTATAGTAATGTGAACCTAAAAGAAGTCAGTCACATGTGTCCTTTTAATTCTGCTGCTTTTCCAGACAGGTGTCTTATCTTCACCTTTTAACCTTCATAAATTATCAATTCCATTTATTTTAGAATTTTATATAGTAATTTTTTCTTGTGGGCAACCCGTAACAGTCTTGCAATTGCTAAAGAAGGTGAGTTAACAATCGGGACAATTGATGATATTCAGAAGCTTCACATCCGTTCAATCCCTCTTGGTGAACATGCAAGGCGTATCTGCCATCAAGAAAAGTCTCGTACATTTGCCATATGTAGTTTAAAGTACAACCAGTCAAGCACGGAGGATTCTGAAATGCATTTCATTCGGTTGTTAGATGATCAAACATTTGATTTCATGTCAACATATTCACTTGATCAATTTGAGCATGGTTGTTCCATACTCAATTGCTCTTTCTCGGATGATAATAATGCGTATTACTGTGATGGCACAGCTTACGTTATGCCAGAGGAGAATGAACCAACAAAGGTACGATGCTCTTAATATGGCAATATTTTGTGTAAATCTTTTCATTCCTTCTTTTAGTTTTTTATATAGTGATCCTTTTTTTAATACATTTGCTATGATCTTAATGCCATAACAATTTAATTTGCTCCTTTTAATTTAGCTCCAACATCTTTTTCTTTCTGACCGACTCTACCTTGTGTTTGTTATGGCTTCTTTCTTTCATTATATTGATAATAAATACATTTCTTAATTCATAATTTGATGAACGACTGTAGGGGCGTATTTTGGTTTTCGTGGTTGAAGATGGGAAGCTTCAACTTGTAGCTGAGAAAGAAACTAAGGGTGCGGTTTACTCTTTGAATGCCTTCAATGGTAAACTCCTTGCTGCTATAAATCAAAAAATTCAACTGTACAAGTGGATGCTTCGTGATGATGGTACACGCGAATTGCAATCTGAATGCGGGCATCATGGCCACATACTTGCTCTCTATGTGCAAACTCGTGGGGATTTCATCGTTGTTGGTGATTTAATGAAATCAACCTCACTCTTGATTTATAAGGTAATACCCAACTCAATTCATACTTCATTACCATCATTTTTATATTTAACTTATATACAGCACTATTGTTGTTGTCACGTCAGCATGAGGAAGGTGCTATAGAGGAACGAGCCCGTGATTACAACGCTAATTGGATGTCAGCAGTCGAAATTCTCGATGACGACATTTACCTCGGTGCTGAAAACAACTTCAACCTTTTTACAGTCCGCAAAAACAGTGAAGGCGCAACTGACGAGGAACGTGGGCGTCTAGAGGTGGTTGGTGAGTACCATTTGGGTGAATTCATCAACCGTTTCCAACACGGTTCACTCGTGATGCGGTTACCCGATTCTGATGTTGGCCAAATACCAACCGTCATATTCGGGACGGTCAACGGTGTCATTGGTGTCATTGCTTCACTCCCTCAAGACCAATACATGTTCATGGAGAAACTTCAAACTAATTTGAGAAAGGTTATAAAAGGAGTTGGCGGTTTGAGCCATGAACAATGGCGGTCGTTTTATAACGAGAAGAAAACCAATGACTCGAGAAATTTCTTGGATGGCGATTTGATCGAGTCGTTTCTTGATCTAGGAAGAAGCAGAATGGAGGAGATTTCAAAATCTATGAATGTTTCAGTTGAGGAACTTATGAGGAGAGTAGAGGAGTTAACAAGATTGCATTAAGTTGTAGCTCGTGGTTTTTGTTCTCTTGAGAAACTTTGTTTTGGAACCTAGACATGTGAGACTGCACCTTTTCATCTTGGTTTGGTTTGTTTTATCTTGATATGTTGCATAGAGAAAAAAGGAAAAAAAAAACAAACAAAAAGAAAAAGAGAGGAAATTATGTATATTTGTAGGTATTCAGTATACTCGTGTTAATTATTATAGGTTGTTATAGCATCCACAATGGGGTGTTTTTGTGTGTTTTTAGAGAAGAGAGAGTGATGTGAAGAAGAGATATGATTAGGTGGATGAGAAAAGGGGTGTGGTAGTTCATATTCAAGAACGTAAGATGTGAGTGGGAGTGGGAGGTGACGGGGAGAGAGTATGTAAGATTTTTAAATAAAAAAAAGTAAGTGAAAGAGACAAGCGGAAAAGAGAGAAATAGATCATTTAAGCATTCGTATCCTTATTGGGGAGGGCCTTAAAATTAATTGTTGGTATACTCGGTAATGATTATAGGTCGTTAGAAATTAGTTGTTGGTATGCTAAATATAGACGCACATCAAAAACCGACTTGAACAAACAAATACTTGATTATTCTTTTTAAAAATATATATATAAGGGTGAGGTTATTTTACAAAGTGTATCTTTGCTACAAAGTGTAAGAATACACAATGAGACTAAATAAGTCACAAAAAATTTATATCTCACAATCTAAATCGAATTTTAAAAAAACACTTAGGAGCATTTGTTCATCTCGTTGTCCTCTTTCAGAAAAAAAAAATAAATTTTTTTTTTCGACGTCATTGTGTCTTTTATATTGACACAATGACGTCATTGTGTCTTTCATAATGACACAATAAAGTTATTGTATCTTTTATAAATGACACAATAAAAAAACGTTAATTTTTTTTTTCGTTTACTTTTTTCTTATTGAGGATGACTAGGGGAACAAAAGCTCCGAATTACTTTTTTAAAATTCGATTTTGATTGTGAGATATAAATTTTTTTTTATATATTTTTGACTCATTGTGTCTTCTCAAACTTTGTAGCAAAAATACACTTTGTATTTGAACTTTTTTCTATATATAATTTCAATAACATGAAGTTTTTACTAAGTTTAATAATATCGAAACCGATGTGAAGTATCAAATACTAGATTATTCTTTCAAACAAATTTAAATTTTAATAAGAGTAAATAGTTATTTTCGTCTCTGATATTTTATTGAATTTGTCATTTCAATCCAAAACATTTTTTTTGCCATTTCAGTCACTGTAGTTTATCAAATATTATCATTTTCATCCACTCCACTAACTCCGTTAAGATTTTCGTTAAATATGAGGGCATTTTAGTATTTTTAAAACTTTAATTATCCAACTAAAACAAATTAAATAATTAATATTCAATTAAAATTAAAAAAACATATGAAGAGACTAGTGAGACTGAACGATTCGATTTAAAATATTCGATTAACTCTAACTTATGTTGTTCGACTGGGGTATATTTCTGAGATTCAATTAATCTTCATATTTTATTCTAACATATACATTTATTCGATTGAGATCTATTATGGGATTGAGGTCTGCTGTTGTCACACTTTGTTTAATTGAGATCTGATATTGTTATGTTACGTGACAATAATAAACCTCAATCAAACAAAATGTAACAACAATAGATATCAATCGAACAACGGTGCACTTTCGAACAATACATTAAGTATCAATTAAAATGTCACAGCAGACCTCAATTGACCAACATAATTTAGAGTTAATCGAAACTTTTAAATTGAAGCGTCTGGTCTCACTAGTCGCTTCATATGTTTTTTTGTTTTAATTAAATATTAATTGATTATTTTATTTTAATTGGATAATTACGGCGTTAAAAAAGACTAAATAACCATCATATTTAACGGAGATCTTAACGGAGTTAGTTGAGTGGATGTAAATGGTAACATTTTGGTAAACTACAGTGACTAAAATGATAAAAAAAAAAAAAGTTTTGGAATTGAAATGATAATTTAACAAAACATCAAGAACGAAAATGACATTTTACTCTTTTAATAAAGCCAGATCTTTAATAGTTTCAAGTTTTAAGAACTTTAACTAAACAATTTATTATACTTTTTAAGATTATTATATATTAATATAGAATATAGAATAAATCTTTTCGATTAGTGATTTTTCTCTATAGGACCACTTTGAATCCTTTGAATTCTTTTTTTAGATTATTGGATTTTAATAATCCTAAGTTTTATTTATTGGTCGGGATTAATTTCAACTCAGTAAATGTTTACAGATACTCCTAAATTTGAGTTTATTTTCCTGCAACGATCCCTTACTAACCGAGAGTTGACCCTGTTAGTTTTTTGATGACGTGGTCTGCTTTTGTAGCCAAAACACTAAACAAAAAGTTGAAATCTATAATCAGATCCGTCAATTTGAAACTTCCGCATCAAAAAACCCGACAATCTCCACCTCCTGATTTAAATCACCAAATTCGTTGGAGGTAAATTTCAGGTAATGATGGAGGCTAGACAATAGAAAATAGACCTAATTGAGACTAGACGGTGCTGAAGTTGAAAAACTGCTAAAAGTTGGCCCCATTTCATCAAAATACTAACGAGGGTTAACTCTCGGTTAGTAAGGGATCATTGAAGAAAAATAAGTTTAAAGTTAGGAGTGACTGTAAATATTTTCTGAATTAGGATTAATCTCGACCAATAAATGAAAGTTGAGATTATTAAAATCCAATAACCCATTTGTTTTTCAAGATAATAGCTTTTAACTGTTGATTTTGAAGCAAAATGGATCTATATGAGAACCGGTAAGTAGATATTTATAATTGTCTTCTTCTTTCGTTCTTTCTTAATAAGTTCTTTTTTTCCTTATAATATAAACTACCTAAATGAGGCCTACCTATAATCAAAGGCGAAGCTTCATAGTAGAGTTAATTTTTTATCCTGTTATTTTAAAAGAAATTTATATATATTGAGTTCGCTCTCTTAAAATTTGTACTCTCCCCCCGCACAATAAAAATATTCAATCTCCACCATTACTTCTAATGCCATAACTCTTAAATTTTTTACTTCTAATACCATGAACTCTTAGAATTTTTAAACCTAATCTATAACAAGTTCTATACTAGAACATCTATTCCTTTTCAATATATTGAATTTTTTTTACTTGCATGTTCTTATAACTTCATTGAAAACATTATCTTCAAAATGTTTTCTTTATAACGTTATACAGAAAACAAACAAAACATTTTAAATATTTTATAACATCATCTAAAAGAAATAAAAATAAATTGTCATATGTCACCGTAATCAACCTAAAACCCTAAGGGTCAAATATGAACAAAAAAGTCTTATAGCCATCGAGCGATGATTTGAACGAGTTTTAATTTCAATATTAAATAATGTGTAAAGTACATTTATGATTATCATATTAATGACAGATCATGACTGCCTTCGAATAAATGGTAGAAACTTCAGTTGAGACCTAGTAAAACTTAACATCACAATTCACAATTAAAAATAGTATAATACCGACTTGATTACTAAATTTATATTTAAATCAATATCATATTATTTATAAAACATTTTAGATATCTATCAAAGAAACTCATGACATCAATGTTACAGATATAAAAGAGAAACTATTATTAAGAAATACAAAATAAAAAAAGAAAAAAGAAAGATGCAGGCAAAAAGTAAAAAAAAAAAATGAGCTCAGAAGGGCCTATATTTTTCTTCTATGTAGAAGTATTATGATGGACCCAAACCATCACAAAGGCTTGTCATCATAGCTCGCGTGCACCAGCCGGGAATCGAACCCGGGTCTGTACCGTGGCAGGGTACTATTCTACCACTAGACCACTGGTGCTTCATGTTTATTCAGTCACTGATTTTATAATAATAACAGTGAGTTCCTTATAGAAGTAGAGTTTATTTCGACATACATCCAACTAAATCCTTTTTAAAAAATAATAAAAAAATTCAGAAGATTTATCTAAAAGTTAAACAGTTATAAAATATAATTAATTATTTAGTAACTTTTTTTTCAAGCTAACCTAAAACATGCAATTTTAAGAGAGGTAGAGTTATCTTTTTTTTCTTTTTTTTCTTCTAGTTTCCACATGTGACACATCAACGACACATTATATTTCTTCTATTCTTCTTAAATTTCCTAGTGTAGAGAATCATCTTCTCATTTTTTTTCTAAGTGCATGTGTGTAATATTATACAAGTCACATGCTTACAAAATCAACTGATAAGTACCGGTAAATATTTTTTTGGTCAGATGTTATTTTGATCACTTGAGTTAGAAGAGTAATTTGTTGGTGTTCCGACTCGAGCCTGGATTTTCACCACCTTTTGCCTGGTCCACTCCAACTACACTTAGAAAATAACCTACTAAATATTAATCTAAGTTTAAAACTGTCTTATTTAGGTACTTTATTTTAGCTAATTGACAAAATTTTTACGGTTAAATTTTGGGATATGTACCAACCACCGATATTTTGACGGTTTCATTGATTGCGTAAGCGGTGACGTAGTTGTTCCTCATCTAATGAAAGTAAACATAAGACAACTTTATAAAATATTTAAGTGGGCACGTGTTTTACGAAAAGTGATACAAACTAATTTTGAAATAAACACACCTATGATATTTTTCTTTAGTAAAATATTTAAGTAGGCATGCTCAACCTACAAACCTCTCAAAAACTGATTTCAAGTGTCACAATATATCAACTATGTAGTTTTTATACTCTTTTTCATGATAACAAAATGTAAAATGTCAAAAATACAATTATCTTAATATTTTATATTGATATATATCTTTTAATCATGTATTTTACACTTGTATACATGAGATGAAACTTAAATCATCAATTGTTTTTTAAGGGTAGAGAGCTTAAATTTACCCAAAACCATATACCGTAAGCTAGTAATTTGGGTTGATCTCTTTTATTTTGATTGGTACAGGATAGCATTTAGAACTTTAGTGAATTTCATTTGTAACTTGTTAATTAGCGTATATTCTTAAATGTTCCATTTTAGGTACTGTCAAATGATGAGCATAATTAAAGATCTTCGTATTTAGTTTGATAATAAATACCTTCCAAAAAAAAACAAGTATAATAATTTTTTTTAGAACAATAATAATTTCTATCAACCACCTATATTTTATGTCTCCTAGATAAAATATTACAAATATAATGTTTATTTGCATGTCAGTTAAATCAAAATATATATATAAAAAAAATACCATCACATGTTTAAGTCATGTACATGTTAACAAATGAAATTTTAAAAGCATATGAAAAAATATATACTCTGTGACTCTTATGTACATAAACATATGCACCTCTATGTAAAAATACAAATCTTTATCTCTATACTAATAAATAAAAATAAATCTGGACACTTATCACCATTTTAGACCATCTAATAATTGATTTTTCCGCTTATCTATCATCTTAACTATTAATGGTATAATATCTATTAGTTAATTAATAACTATCCATAATTAAAAATTCAAATATGTTAACTTCAAAATGTCAATTATGTGTAATACATAAGTTTATTCAATCCGAATAATATACAATACTTAAAACATAACTTTTTATATTATTAAATATGTAACAGTAAATTTATTTAACCCGTGTATTACACGGGATTGTAACCTATTACTATAATAAAAGAGTAACTTGAAGTGTCACATGACAGCACCACAACCATCATCATCAAAATTTTCCAGCCTCTCTCTCATCTTAAATAATTACCTTAATTACTAATAATATTATTTAATATTCTTTTACATTAATAAATTAAAAAAAAAATCTACTTATTAATGTTATTTCACGGGTTCTATTAATAAATTTTAATATATATTTAAGTAAATTAAAATATTAAATAATATTATTAGTAAATAATATTATTAGTAATTAAGGTAATTATAATTACATTAATAAGTAGATTAATAAGTAGATCTCTTTTTTAATTTATTAATAAATTTTTAAAAATTACATTTTTATACGGTTTGTTTTAAACAAACTGTTTATTTTATTTTTTTTGAAAAATTTAAAAACTAAATTTTAAAAAGTTGATATAACTGTTTTATTAGTAATAATCATTTCTCATATGTAATTTCAGTCATATCATATCTTAGAATATCATTTTATAATTAATAATTTTATTATTTTAATATTTTATTTATTTAACCTGTGTAATACACGGGTTTACTAAATCTAGTTATAAAAATAAAAATTTAACTAGTCTCGTAGCTCTAGAGACATTCATGAGTTTTTATATATATTCTCGTTTATGCAAACCATAACTAAGATCCGAGTTATGTTGTTTTCGTGTTCCTTTAAAAAAATAAGTTTAATAAATAGTTATATATTGTCCTTCTAGTATGATTAGATTAAAATTTCGGACCAAGCTTTTGAGGATTACATGTTTAGTTCTTGTTTGCTCGCGAGTAATGAATTTGGTTCTTTATACTAACTCGGTCCATTTATTGAGATCGCTTAACACATGATATCAAAGTAAAAAATAAAAACACATTTTCTTTTAATAACCTATCAGATTTTATGAAATTATTATGTTACATGTCTTATTAAAAAAAGAGACAATTGCATTTCTCACACTCTAAACTTGTAAAATTGTATATTTCTTAAAATCATGCTTGAAGTGCATTGTACTTATGTATTTTAAACTTGTGTGATAAGAAAATATGTAATTTTTCAAATGTAGATGAGGTGTATGAAATTTCCCCTTAAAAAAACATATAACCCCAATTTAACCATTAAACCTTGGTTTATTCATGTTCTTCACCAACCCGCCTCCTTTTCATTTTATTTATACAACCGCCATCTTCCCATGAAACCATCACATCCCCTTTTACATTAAATCATCACAACCACCATGAATCATCACACCAAAATCCATCAATTTGACACTAGGTTAGAAGAGAAAGAGGGATAGGGTTAAGTTTCTTGATGGACATTTTCTTTTCTTTTATTCAGAAAAATCAAACAGTAAATTTAAAATATCATATACCGGTAAAAAAAACTAAGACATAAATTGTAACTTTTGTAATGCTATAGCTAAAAACCGTAGTCTAGTTATAGATATAGCACAACGACCATCTGTATAATTATTCTTAAATTCTATTAGAAGAAGCATATACGTTTTAGCAACCGACTAATTGAGACTTGAGAGAAATAAATCAAGTAGAAGCGCTCTCTTACCTTCGTATCGACAATATTTTTAGAAAGAAGTAAACCGCAAATAACACCCGTCTCTGGAAGCAGTACCACATGAATTCACCTACCCGTCTCTGGAAGCAGTACCACATGAATTCACCTTATGATATCACCATAGCAAGCACTTTTTTAACGGCACCATTATAACAAGCACTTAACGGCAATCAACATAATACTCCTAAAAAACCCTTTCTCCCTCGCATTTTGACTTTTTTAGGTCCATATTAACCCTTCAATCTGCATTCAATTTCACTTCTCCCCGCCAAACTCCTTCATCTTAATTCTTAATCATCATCATTCGATCTGTTTATGCTGCTGTTTAGCCTATATCAACTGTTTCAAATCTCTTGTTCTACCAAAGGCCTCAATTTCACAGGTATTTGTTGATGAAATCAACACTACTGATTATGTTCTTCATGCTCGTGTGTTACTCTGTTTCTTCTGGTACTCAATCAATGCAATGACTGTTTTTTTTTTGTCTTCTGATTAATGTTGTTTATCATGGAATAGGTTTACTGTTCACTTGTTTGAAGATCAATTTTAATTAGTGGATGTAATTATGTAATTATATAATCTAGTGCTTGAATGAATTGAGGAGTGGATAGTTTGGATACGTGATTGTTCATTTTTAATGTGAATGTAAATTCATAGATTTAAATCCTAAATCAGTAGCAGTTGACTTTTATTTATTTTGGGAACTGTTTGCAGCACTAACCTCACATGTTTCTTCTTTTTTATTTTAATATATATATTCAGCATGATTGAATGTATGAGTTTGGTACTGGAACTAACGTAAATGGTGTTTGGATTTGCTATTTCAGAAATTATTATCGCTACTTGAATAATCATAACCAAAGATCTAGTTTATGAGTTAGGTAATTAATCATTAATTATCCCAGTAATCAGGTTCTTGAAGGTTATTGAATTCTAATTATTTTGATCCTGAATAATTACCATATCATAATGATGACCAGTGTATATCTATGAACAAAGCTGGTCTAATTTCATATTCCCATTACCTCTACAGAACAGGTTTTAACTTCGGGATTTTGAGTGGTTTAGAATGCTTGTGTTTCTGCAGGAAAGGAGAAAATGCAAAAACAACAAATGAAGTTTACAATCTAGATGCAGTTGGTTCATCTTAAGTAGGGGAGTATGAGTTCTAATCCCTTTGTTTCATATTGCCGTCCAGTGGAAAACGGTGTTTGGGCAACGGCAGTGGAAAATGAATTCGGGCCATACACACCCTGTGCAACAGATTCTTTGGTCACTGGCATTTCTCATTTGGTCCTCCTGGGAGCTTGCATATACAGGATATGGGTCACAAAGAAAAATTTCAAAGTGCAAAGGTTTAAATTGAGGTCAAACATCTACAACTATTGGTTGGGCTTATTGGCTTTATGCTCTACTGTTGAGCCTTTGTTTAGATTGATAATGGGCATTTCGGCTTTTAATGTTGATGGAGAGTCTGGTCTTGCTCCATTTGAGGTTTGTTTCTTTCTGCATACTTAATGAAGTATTTTCTTGTGATATTTACTGTGTTTCTATATTTCATTCGTTATTGCAGGTTGTGACCTTAGTTATTAAAGCTATCGCATGGTGCTGTATGTTGGTCATGATTGTTCTAGAAACAACGGTTTATGTTTATGAAGTTCGATGGTTTGTAAGGTTCGCTGTCGTTTATGCCTTGCTTGGGGATGTAGTGTTGCTCAATCTTGTGCTTTCTGTGAACGAATATTACATCAGGTTTGTCTCTTTACCACTTGAAATTTGATTGTTTAGCTCATTTGGTATATTGACACCATATGCCAAAGGCCTTGTAGTATTAAGATGCTACTTGTGTTTGCATGAACTTTGACATTTGGTAATGAGGTATAAAATCAAGCAACAAGATGCAAACAGGAAAGAGGATTATATGTGAACTCATGGTTTTATGGTTGAACTTGTTACTTGCAGATATGTAATGTATCTCTTTGCTAGTGAAGTTGCCATACAGGTTAGATGTTCTTCATGTTAGATTTTCTGTTGATGTAAGTTGGTGTTTACTTTAAGTAAAAATAAGTAAAGTAATTATAATTCCACTTACACAAGCATGATTGCCAAAATGTGCATATGTATAACTAGTACACTCTTAATATCGTCTTCTATACATTATTGCTTTAAGCCCACCTCATTCGGATTTGCAACTTGGCACCTTGGTGTATCATGCCTGTATATCAAACATCAAGAATGTCACTCATATAACTCAATTTTTTCTACTTATTATAATCCTATTGTATTTCAACATTGATTATGTACAAATGAAATGATTGTAGTATGTTTGGATAGTAAAATGGTTTAACAACAGAAGTTTATTGTTTTAATGTTTTTATGTATATAATTTTCTTTGATGCAGGTTCTGTTTGGGCTATGCTTGCTTTTCTATCTACCTACTGTGGATCCTTACCCAGGTTACACCCCAATGCGGGCCGATTTTTTGGATGATGCTGACTATGAAGAACTTGCTGGTGGAGAGCAAATCTGTCCTGAGAGGCACACAAACATTATTTCTAGTAAGTTACTAAGCTTTACCTATTTAGTTATATTTCCTGACAGTGATGTATGGAAGCTGTTTATCGTTACCTTTTGATTATATACTTCATTGCATTTAGTTGTGATGTATCATCTTTTTTATTTTAAGGTATCTTCTTCTCTTGGATGGATCCACTCATGTTTTTGGGATACAAAAGACCTCTTACAGAGAAGGATATATGGAAACTGGACAACTGGGATCGGACAGAAACACTAAATAGCAAGTAAGCTATTGTTCTGCTTACATTTTTTCTAACCAATGGGATTTAAATTCTCAATGATAGATTTATTTTCTTTATGATGAGTTACATTTTTGCCTTTTAGATTCCAGATATATTGGGCAGAAGAGGTCCGCAAGCCTAAACCATGGCTTTTAAGGGCTTTACATCGTAGCCTTGGAGGAAGGTCTGTATGATGACATTTTGTTACAAACTTTTGTTGCCTGTCATAACTAGTTTCAGTAGAGCAAATTCCGAATATATTATGCTTATTTGGTTACAGGTTTTGGTGGGGAGGCTTTTGGAAGGTATCCAATGCTTTATTCCAGTATCAAGTTCATTGATTTTTACTTGGTTTTGAATCTCACATGTTATTGGTTCTTTAGAAACATAATAATTCCATGAAAATAAGATTTTGGTGAATATAATTAACTTTGACTTCTTGATGGATCACACGTGTGTAGATCGGCAATGATCTTTCTCAGTTTGTTGGACCACTGATTTTAAACGAGCTATTGCTGGTGAGTTTGTTATCTCCAAACATTTCCAATTAAGATAGTTTTTTGTTCTCTGTATCCAAACTGTGTGCTGCTAGTTTTTTGTTCTCTGTATCCAAACTGTGTGCTGCTTTAATTAATTTGTTGCTTGTTTTTAAGTAGCCTCTTAATATCTATTCGTTTGATTTATACTTTTCAGTCTATGCAAGAACGTGGTCCCGCTCAGATTGGTTATATCTATGCATTCTCTATTTTCGTTGGAGTGGTACAAGCTCTATGACTTTAGTTTTTATCAGTACTATTCTTTTCTAATTCAAAGATTTGTACGACCTCCAAAAATTCTCTAACGCATTGGATCATATGCTTCTTTTGATAGTGCAAACAAAAGAGGGAATCTATTTCTTTGATTTTCACAATTAAGTGAACTGTTGTTCTTCGTGGGAATATAAGAATACAGTTGATTTCATTTATCTCTACCATTTTGGGATTCTAATACTTGTGGATTTTAGTTTAGTTTAGTTTAGTTTGGTTGGTTTCCTGGTTTTGAACTTAATTTAAAAGTTTAATAAGTCATGTTGGTTTTCGATTTAGGTACTTGGTGTGCTGTGCGAGGCTCAATATTTTCAGAATGTCATGCGAGTAGGTTACCGCGTTCGTTCAACTCTGGTAACTACTTTGCTCTCATCAAGTACAATTACTGCTTGCTTATGTTCTGAACTTCTGATATCGGTTATATACTTTCTATCTAGATCATTTACCACTGCGTGCGTCCCTTTTCTTTTGTTCTACAAGTATATACCAAAAACCAAACAAGTTCCATCATTCCATTTTATAATTTTATCAACCAGAACTGTGATTAGAATCTTTGTTGTTTTAAAATACTCATAGCTTAGTTGACAATTTCATTGGTATTTTCTTTCTGGTGGTTTTATTGGATATGTGAAGTTTGTTCTGGTACACTTAGTTGATTCTTTCTTTCTTTCAAGGTTGCTGCAGTCTTCCGGAAAACTTTAAGGCTAACTAACGAGAGTCGTAGAAAAATTGCATCCGGGAAGATAACCAACTTGATGACAACTGATTCTGAATCACTCCAGGCATGTCTCATTAGCATTTATGTCCATACATTTAAATTTGTTAATAAACATTAGCTTATCAAATATGGTTACACAAGTTATCATTTTAATAATAATATAATACTTCGAATAAAATGATTTAGGAGGTTTTCATGCATTAGAAATACAATTTTGGCTTTTTGACCCGTTTATTTTTTAGCTAATTTAATTTTTAATTTATTTTTTTAAAATAAAGCATCATCTAATTGACTAGTTCATAAGTAAATGGTCGAAAATGCTACCTCTAAATGGAGGGTTTTGTTAAACACAATCAGTATTCTAAATTACTAACATATGATGACGATGATAGCATGAGCAATCTCTTGAACATGATGTTTTTTAGTTATTTTAATGCATAATAAAATTTTTCATACTCTTTTCCGCAGCAAGTGACCCAGTCCCTTCACACTTTGTGGTCTGCTCCTTTCCGTATCATTCTCGCTTTGGTTCTTCTCTACCAACAACTAGGCGTTGCTTCAATCCTTGGTGCATTATTGCTAGTTCTCATGCTTCCCGTACAGGTACAATGACATACATACATGCATACATTTTCATACATGTATATTCATCCAAACAATTCTTTCATTTGGAAACAGACTTTGGTTATCAGTAAAATGCAAAAAATGTCCAAGGAAGGACTGCAAAGGACGGACAAAAGAATTGGGTTCATGAATGAAATCTTAGCAGCCATGGACACTGTCAAGTACTCTCTCTCAAATTTCTTTTTACGAGCTTTTGTTAATGGACATAACTTGAATTATTAATAAGCATTTTGATCCTTTTTAATTTGTGTTTCAGATGCTATGCTTGGGAGAATAGTTTTCAAGAAAAGGTACAGAGTGTTCGAATAGAAGAGTTATCATGGTTCCGGAAAGTACAAATGCTAGGAGCGGTATGTCACGAAACAAAATTTTTGACATGATTTCATTTTGCATACATTTGATGGTCTCAATTTAACAATTCTTTTTGCAGTTGAATACGTTTATATTAAATACCATTCCAGTGGTGGTGATCGTGGCTTCATTTGGGCTGTTTACTTTACTTGGAGGGGAATTGACACCTGCTAGAGCCTTCACATCACTCTCTTTATTTGCTGTACTACGTTTTCCACTCTTCATGCTTCCAGATATGATTTCTCAGGTTTTGTGTAATTTATTAATTTGTTTCTATTTCCATTCTAAGTTATTATTATATTTTTGATATAAGCTCATGTATAGGTTGTAAATGCCAATGTGTCCTTGAAACGTATGGAAGATCTACTTTTAGCTGAGGAGAGACTTCTTCTTCCAAATCCACCTCTTGAACCAGGACTTCCAGCTATCTCAATTAGGAATGGATTCTTTTCATGGGATTCAAAGGTCTTCTGGTCTTCTTTCAAATATTTCTTTTTTCTTTTGATGTGTCACAATGCTAAGTGTTTATATACTCTTTTGTTTTATTGTTGCAGGCAGATAAACCTACCTTGTCAAATATTAATTTAGATATACCAACTGGTAGTCTGGTGGCGATTGTTGGAAGTACAGGAGAGGGAAAGACATCACTTGTATCTGCTATGCTTGGAGAACTGCCTCCAGTTAGTGATGCACGTGTTGTTTTGAGAGGAACAGTTGCTTATGTCCCACAAGTCTCATGGATTTTCAATGCAACTGTATGTCATGTCATTGTTTTTTTTTTTTTGTCAATGTTTTCATTGAATTTAGGATGGCAAATAGACAGGCTGGTTAACAGATGAAAAACCAAAAGGGTATTTTCTTATGCGGGGCGAAAAGATCAGGACACGTTGATTCAATGCGATATTTTTCAAATGATATAAGTATTAAATATGATTGCAATAAGGTGGTTCATTAGGTTGTAGGCATTTGAAATACAATATGGGTGTAACTTTTGTTCCATTTCATTATTTTACCTAGAAATAAACACCCCACCAGTTCATAATTAAATGTATTGGAGAACCATCTCTAATTGAATTTCATATTATTGAATTTCCTATACATGAATTTCATTGTCCTTGTAAAAATCATTTTGTATTATCATTTTAGTTTGGTTATTATTTTTCAACAATGAATATTTAAGTTCTAGAGAAGCCTATTTGGTTCATATTTATACATTTATTTTCCAGGTACGTGACAACATATTGTTTGGATCTCCCTATGAACCTACAAAGTATGAGAAGACATTAGACGTAACTGCCTTGGAGCATGACCTGGAATTGCTTCCCGTAAGTATCATTGTGTTTCAATAAAATACGGATTCATATCACCATATGTTCACCTTTTTTAAACATACTTATAGTTATAATTTATGGTGTTTATGGCAGGGCGGTGATCTTACTGAGATTGGTGAAAGAGGGGTGAATATCAGCGGAGGACAAAAACAAAGAGTTTCCATGGCTAGAGCTGTATACTCTAATTCAGATGTTTATTTGTTTGATGACCCTTTGAGTGCTCTTGATGCTCACGTGGGCAGGCAGGTAAATTACATAACCTTAAGCACTTAATCAATCATTTGATTAACTATGATTCTTGAAGTCGCAATAATCGATTTAATGTGGAAAATGAATATATCCTCAATTATTAGGTTTTTGAGAAATGTATTAAAGAAGAATTAAGAGGAAAAACAAGAGTTCTAGTTACAAACCAGCTACATTTTCTTTCACAAGTGGACAGGATCCTATTGGTCCATGAAGGCAGGGTGGAAGAGGAGGGTTCCTATGAGGAACTCTCTCAGAATGGTGTACTTTTCCAAAAATTGATGGAAAATGCAGGAAAAATGGAAGAACATGGTGAGGAACAAGATGAAGTAGGAGCTGCTGATCCAAAAACTTCAAAACCCGTTACTAATGGTGAGTTAGCTAAAGATTCTGATAAAAAGAAAGAAACTAAATCTGTTCTTATCAAGCAAGAAGAACGAGAGACAGGTGTTGTCAGCTTCAGTGTCTTGAAGAGGTAAGACAAGTCTATTGTGTGAATCTTGACCAATTATAGATATGCATCTGAAAATAGAAACCTTTCAATTAATTTAATATTTTTATGCTTTTATTTCAGGTATAAAGATGCATTAGGAGGATGGTGGGTTGTGGTTATACTGTTTGGGTGCTACGCAGCAACAGAAACTTTTAGAATACTAAGTAGCACATGGTTAAGTATATGGACAGATGAAAGCACACCAAAGCTCTACAGCCCATTATTCTATAACATTATCTATTCACTTTTATCACTGGGTCAAGTATGTTTATAATCAGTTTATTTACAGCATAGTAGCTTTTAGACTATTCAGGAGTTATGGACTAAAATTTGGTTTTCAGGTTTTGGTGACCTTGGTGAATTCTTATTGGTTGATTATCACGAGCCTTCGTGCAGCTAGAAAGTTGCATAATGCTATGCTTAACTCCATATTGAGGGCACCTATGGTCTTTTTCCACACCAATCCACTTGGACGGATCATTAATAGATTTGCAAAAGATATGGGTGACATAGATCGAAATATTGCCCCATTCGTTAACTTGTTTTTGGGCCAAGTGTCACAACTCTTGTCAACCTTTGTACTTATTGGACTATTGAGCACCATATCTCTTTGGGCTATCTTGCCACTTTTATTGCTCTTCTATGCAGCTTATCTCTATTATCAGGTATCGCAGTTTTACATGTATATACTCTTAAGTGAAGGTGGCAAAATGGGTGGGTCGGCCTTGTTGGGTAACAAGTCAAAACGGGTAAAATTTTGTACAGGTTGAAACGCATCTAGTCGAGTTATGTTGGCCCAATACGCTTCCCATTTTACTACGCTATCTTTTGCATGTGTGACTTAGGATACACTTTGGTTGATTTTATTCATTTGGCTTATTTGACCCATTTTGTGTTGAAGTATATTTTTATTTGGCTGATTTGATCTGTTAGAGAAAATATAACCAAATCGACTAATTCTCCTGTACTTTTTCTTAAATTTAATTACTTGGTTATTGGTTCTTCAGAGCACTGCTCGTGAGGTAAAGCGATTGGATTCCATCACACGATCTCCTGTGTATGCGCAATTTGGGGAAGCACTAAACGGTATTTCTACCATTCGTGCATATAAAGCCTACGAACGAATGGCAAAGATTAATGGGAATGCTATGGACAATAACATCAGGTTCACTTTAGTCAACATGAGTGCAAACCGTTGGCTTGCAATCCGATTAGAAATAGTTGGGGGTCTCATGATTTGGTTAACCGCCACTTTTGCTGTTATGCAAAATGGGAAAGCAAGAAATCAAGAAGCTTTTGCATCCACCATGGGTCTACTTCTAAGTTACGCATTAAATATTACAACTTTACTGACAGCTGTCCTTAGACTTGCAAGTTTGGCTGAAAATAGCTTGAATGCTGTTGAACGTGTTGGTACTTATATTGAATTGCCATCTGAGGCTCCAGCCGTTATTGAAAATAGCCGCCCACCACCTGGCTGGCCTTCTTCGGGATCTATTAAGTTTGAGAATGTTGTTTTGCGGTATAGGCCTGAACTTCCACCCGTGCTAAAGGGCCTGTCTTTTTTTATTCCTCCAAGTGATAAGGTTGGGATAGTGGGAAGAACAGGGGCAGGGAAATCCAGCATGCTTAATGCTTTATTTCGCATTGTGGAATTGGAGACAGGAAGAATTGTTATTGATAACTGTGATATCGCAAAGTTTGGGTTGACCGATCTTCGCAAAGTTCTTGGTATTATACCTCAAGCACCAGTTCTTTTCTCAGGTATCTTGATGCTGCTGCTCTATTTAAGTTACATTAGAGGTGACAAAATGGGATGGTAGGATGGTTGGGTTTAAGGTTTGTTTTGAAAATCACGTAAATTATCAGTATGTTACCATTCCATTGCAATTTGTCCTCTGATAAAATGAAAACCAGTAAATAGTATTTTGCATTTTTCCTTCAATGACTTACAACAGAAAATGCTGTTTTCTGGGATGATACGATGACATTCTTAGTGTGTTTGTTTTCACCAATAGTATTATGCTTTATTAAGTTCTTTTTCATGATTTATTGGAATTGTTTTTGTAAAGGGACTGTGAGATTTAATCTCGATCCTTTCAACGAACACAATGATGCTGATCTGTGGGAATCTTTAGAGAGGGCCCATCTAAAGGATGTCATCAGGAGGAATCCATTGGGTTTAGATGCTGAGGTACGGATTCATTTCCTGTTTCTTGCATTTATTCTAAACAAACTGTGTTATTCGTCAAACTACCTCTTTATTCCCCTATTTACGGTTGTCTTGATATTCATTTCTAAACTAATCATGTGAAGTCACAATAGTCAGTTTTTAATGTCCGGATAAGCAGATTCTGCTTTATTTATTTCAGGAAATTTCCATTGACTTGGTTTTTATTTTTGTGTTTTCTGGTTACAAAGGTTTCAGAAGCTGGAGAGAACTTTAGTGTTGGACAACGACAGTTATTAAGTCTTTCACGTGCATTGCTTAGGAGATCAAAGATTCTTGTTCTTGATGAAGCAACTGCTGCTGTTGATGTTAGAACAGATGCACTTATCCAAAAGACCATCCGTGAAGAATTCAAATCATGTACTATGATCATTATTGCTCACCGTCTAAACACGATTATTGATTGTGACCGTATTCTTCTCCTTGATGCTGGTCAGGTATTAGTTCCTTCATCACCCTATATAAACTTGTCTCGAAAATCTCTTTTACAGTACACAATTTGTACGCCATTGACTCTTAACTTCCCTAAGCGTTTATGCAATAAAACTACACTTTGGGTCACTTTCGACCATCGGTAAATGGGTTAAAATTGCCACCTATGTTATCCAGTTTATCTAAAAACTGAATAAGGAGTTTTTTTGATTTTATTATTCCAGGTTGTTGAGTACGATGCCCCGGGCAAACTTTTACAAGATGAACACACAGCTTTCTCTAAAATGGTTCAAAGTACAGGTGCTGCAAATGCTCAATATTTGCGTGACTTAGCATTTGGTGCAGAAGGAGTGAAGGCAGAGAAGGCGGCAATAGACGGTCAGAGGAGGTGGCTTGCCTCCACACGGTGGGCAGATGCCGTCCAGTTTGCAGTTTCATCTAGCCTCACTTCATCACAAAATGACCTTGTGCAAATGGAAACTGAAGACGATAATAATATCCTCAAGAAAACAAAGGACGCAGTTGTAACTCTTCAGGGTGTTTTGAAAGGGGAACATAACGAAGATATTGACGAATCACTTGAACGGGCCCATGTCCAGAGGGAGAGATGGTGGTCAGCTCTCTATAAAGTAGTTGAAGGTATGTAGGTGTTTGGTAATTATATACATCAGTATACTATATTATATAAGATTTAACCAAACACTGATAACAGTTGGTTATTTGATTATTGTTTTTATTCTAAACCATATGATCATTCTCTTAACGCCGTATGACACGCTTGTCTCCAGGTCTTTCCGTGATGGCCAGGTTGGGACGTAACAAGCTCCAGCTATCAGAATATGGAGTCAAAGATGAACTGATTGATTGGGACCGTGCTCAGATGTAGGATGCTTTGCTGCTCAAGTTAAGATCCATGTTGGTTCAGTGACAGCTCGAAATCTAATTTCTAACAGTAATGGTAATTTTCAATACCCACGTTTTGATACTTTGAAAGCTAGATAGCAGATAGATGAGTGTTGTTCATTGTTGATGTGTTTTGTTAATCAGGTTTGAAACTACTTAGGTTGAAATAATTTACACTAGTAGGTGGATTTTTTGTCTGATTAACAATGTCAGTAATAGAATTTGTATATGTGGGTCAGTGGGTGTGCTGTTTGAATTCTTGTTATATTAACTGTTGTTAGATCAACGGATGAAAGACTAATAAATATGAAACCGTGAATCAGACCTTGGTTTGATCTCGAACAGATGGTAAATTGTATACGAACTCAGGTGTTGTAGTTTACTAAAGGCCAATTGAGTAAAAATCAATGTTGTAAAAATCGCTAGGCGCTAGTAGGTCGGCGAGGTAGGGACTAGGGAGTAATCGGGATTAATCGGGATTAATCGGTTTGAAGATTTTATATGTATTTTTATAAATTATATATATATAGTTAAGATTAGTATACTTCAAACATAAATAATTAAACCATTTTGACAATATACACAATATGACAATATATAATTGACAATATACAACTGATAATATACAATAACTTGCACTTGTTGAGTAAGTTTCAGGTTTTTGTTGCAAAATTAGTAAACCATTTACCAATTATCAAGCACCAAGAGTCTAAGAGATTATCACTAACCCAAAACCGATGGTTAGAACTTGGAAGGACTGTTGAGAGCAGGTCGCTGGTGCATAGGCAGGTCGTCGGAGCAGAGCAGGTCGCCGGCATAAGGGGGTTGCCGGAGCAGATCGCCGGCGCAAAGCAAAAATATCCCGTTGACCGACTTTGACCGCCTAGAAAAAAACCTCCGATTACACCGATTAATGCCGATTACCACCGATTAATCCCGATTTCTTCCGCCTAGGACCGACTAGCGATTAATGCCGCCGATTAGCTGAAATCGACAAGCCTAGGGGCCGACTACCGATTAATCCCCGATTAATCGGCCGCCTAGCCCGATTTTTACAACACCGTAAAAAATGCTTAAATTCATACATTAAGACTTTTTTTAATGGTCATTGTTATTATTTAATAAAAATCTTTTATAAAAAATTAGGAATTTAATCATACAGAAAGAAACCTTTATTATTATCATTTTGATCATAGAAATAAAATAAACGCCCTTTAGGAAAGAAAGAAACATAAAAGTGTACGTATTTTCTCATTCTTCATGGAAGTTTATAAAAGCCTTTAATAAACAAAAATGTCGTTTCAGGTTGGAAGATTACATAGTTATGGAAAAGTAGTCTTTTTGTTAGAGAAATCAATTCTATTTTAAATTAGATCTTAACGAGTTAAGATTGGGTTGTGATATTCAAAGTAGGTTGTAATAAACTAACGGTCATACATGTTTTGATGTGTTGTATATAGTTTCAAAACCCAGGATATGAAGTATGATATGTCTTGATATGTTATGGAGTTATATAATTATGGAGTATGATATGTCTTAATATGTTATACTACGTATCAAAGTATCAAAATTTGTTGTAACAAGTCATAAATTATGCCGTGATGAGTTATGACAGATCATATGTGTGCTAATGAGCTATATTATGTTTGAAGAGTGGTTATAAATCTTAATGGAATATGATATACCTTGATATGTCATATTAGATATTAAAGGGTCAAACCCAACTGTAATTACTCATATTATATTGTAATAACTTGTAATATATCATGCATATCTTCATAAGACATATTCATATGAAGAATAGTCTAAGGATCATGATGAGTCTTGTCATGTTAGGTTTTAAAAGTGTGAAATTTTTCAAAATGTCGCTTTGATCTAAAAAATACCATTAGATGTACCTTTGAAATATCGTTTCTTTATTATGTCCCTACTAAATGCTGGCGGAGACAATCTTAACATATGCTTGTCCAAACTTATTTTCTAAAGTAAAAAAATGCTACATGTCAAAATACAGACGTCCTGCCCATGTATTGGGTTGTTCGCCCAAAGTGAAGGTCGATCGAACTTTTGAAAAAAGTTGATAAATTTTATGATTTTGATTATTATTATATTAATACAAATAATTTTACTCTGATTTTGCTTTTCTTTTATAAGTTTCAAAATATAACATTTTATAAAATTTTAAATATACTATTTTGACATGCTTATTTTTATCTACGTACCGAAATAATTTTGTTCAAAACCGAATCGGGGTCAAATTTATATCGAACGTTACGATATAAATTCGATCCGACTCGGTTTTTAACAAAATTTAGATTGGTAGTAAGCAGAATTCAAGGTTGGAGATGTTAAATTTAATTTAAAATAGTAGACTTCTCATTTTGTTATCTGATTGGCGTCACGTTGGGGAGAATCAACTATCAAGAGTTAATATGGATTATTTTTATTAGTGAAGTTGGTGTTTTTAGGATACCATTCGTTGTGGATCTCCCTGCATCTCAGCCCCCTCTCTTATGTTCTTTTACCACCATAAACTTTAGTTTAAGAAAATCTTAAACAAAATAGTTTAAGAGATTTCATACATTAAACGCGTGTTGGATGATACTTTATCGCTTGTTCTACTTGCCATTTAAGATCGAACAACTAGTTGTTTGAAGTTAATCCTTAGATGATTAGCGCTCTATATATGCCAACGCCTAATTGGTTAAGAGATAGAATTACAAAGAACAGTATCTATAAAATTTCACATTCTGAAATGTAGTTACTTGAATAATAAAAAGAGTTTATTTTTCATTTCCGAACATCATATTTGTCATCCTCAAAATGTAAAACATGATGAATTACACTAAGTGTTGGAAAAATCCTAATTTGTATGGATATGGTCATATAGTATATAGAATCGAATTGATCCTATAGATCACGCACATAGGGGGGTTTTCTCATAATTATGAGTTTCCTCCTGAACTGGTGACTTGGTGGTGGAATATGATCGCGTGGTAACACTGGTGGCACGATGATACTCCAGTGATCCGTAAGTGATTCCAATTTAGCCGTTCAAAAAGAAAAAAAAAAAAAAGATCACGCACATAAGAGCAAACATAGTAAAGGAGTGTATGTTGAGTTAAGATATTAACATCTTTATGGCATGTACCCTTTTGCTTAGACATTCTAGACATATACTATACTTTTCTCATTATAATACACGACCCTTTCTTCCAAATCCTCTATGTCCTTAGCAAGTCTCACTTACTCTTCGTGTTGTTGATCGTTACATTAATAATTTATAGATATTTAAATACGAATCAATTGGTTTAAACTTATGTTATAATACTAGTGAGTGAACTCGTGCGTTGCGACTGGTGTGTTGAAATTTATAAGGTTTGATTTTGACGAATTGTACATTAGTATTCACAGCATGGTTTTAAATGTTTGCATAAATGTTGTTTAATTCTTTTAGATTACATATTTGAAGAAAGATAATTTGATAAAAAAAAGTTGAGAGACGTGGTCAAAAAGATATGTGGATGTTTTATCAATGTATTTTTAAAAATGTATGTCACAAATGATGTTTTCTAATGTTTGGGATATTATTTAAAAATGTTACACATTTAAAATATGATATTGTTATATATTTTAAATATACTAATTTATATAAATCTAAATTATAATTTATATAAATAATATTTATATAATAATTTATAAATTATTGTTCTCAGTATTAATAAACTTGATTAAAGTCTTAATTATTAATAAAATTAATTAAACTCATCAATAAAAACTAAATTTGTATAAGTACTTGTACACCATGTTTAAAAATCAATTTTATTATTATAAAATAATTTACAAATGAATTAAATACTAAAATATTTTGAAATATAACTAATTAAATAATTTCTTCTGTTTAAAATGTTTATGTAAGTATTAGACTATATGTAGTGAGTATTTTAAGGGCTCCAAACATTATAATATGGACGCAAGTGGGGCTACGAATATCATCACAAGCTAATAAAAAACAGCTTTAAATTCATAAGGCTTAAATCACTTAAGAGACATCAAACATAATTTTTTCTAAATTATTGTAGCCGAAAGGATGTTGAACATTAATTAACAACTATACTTGATTTGAGAGAAATTTAATAAAGAAATTTAATAAAATGATTTTTATTTACGTAACATGTACATGAGATTATAATTAAACAAAAGTTACATTTATAGATAAACAAACTCAAACAGATAAAATATCATATGTAAATAAAAGGAGAATCAAAGTATCCTTCATACATCCTGCTACTTCATCTTCTTAACATCATTTCGTTTGGATTTTTCTTCGCCTATGTATCGATTTGGGGGTCTTTAAGGGATAAATGTGAGTCTTCTTTTCTATTTTTAATTTTTACATTCAATCAAACATACTAAACACCACAAACTGACGTAGATTCTAACCCACTTCCGTTTTGTGGTGTTCGAATCTTATGTTGTTGTGGTAATCTATGTTGTTCTATCAAGTTAGATGTTATTTGGGTTGTCACTACACATAAATTGAATCTTTTTGGGCTTAAATGTACTAAATTTGCAGATTTTGAAGAAACCATTGAAGGGTTATGCAATTTAACCTAATTCTGCATAAAGATGGTTTGCATATAAGTTTCTTATCCAAGTATACATAATGTTGTGTTTAATTACTTAATCTTGTGTGTGTACCAGCATCTGTACAAGAAATTGGGTTTCCTGTTATTAAATTTATTAGATCATGTTCTGTTATTTGTTAACAAGAAAGTGTCTTCTTTATCATTCTAATACCCAAATATGATAGCAAAATGCCACCTAAATAATGTGTTCTAACACAGCTTGATTTGGGACCAATGACTGCAAATATGGAAGAGTTGGAAAAGAAGATGGAGATCAAAATTGAGGGGGTGAAAGACATGATGGTAGACGGATTTTTTAAGGTGGACCAGAAATTGACAGCCATTGAAGAGCTTTTGAAGAAGATTGTAGAGACACAAAACCAAATTGGGAACCTACCAGAGAAAAGGAATGGGAATGTCACTGAAAAGAACATGCGAGAAGAAGGAACTGAATTGAGAATTAACCATGATGATGGAAAGACAGTGACAATAAGGGGAAGTGGCGGTGGGCCATCGCATGAATCTGGGCTAGAAAAACCATGGAGGGGCGAAATTTCAAGAGATGATGATGATCAGGAAACCAATGGTCATATCTGGAGTGCACGAGGGTGGCTTCATCATGGTGACCAAGATAGGCAGGGGATGCCACGGGGGGCTGGCAGCACGCAGGGATGGGTCGGTTTGTATACTCACCATTATGGCAAAAATGGTCCACAAGGGACTAATTTTGGTAGGGGAACTTGGATGGTTCAGTCGGAATTGGGTTTTAGGCAGAAAGACAGGCCTCGTTTTGAGAGATTTCATGTAGGTACAGTTCAAAAGCAAATTGTAAATAACTGCTTTGAAGGTTCGCCCAGATGCCAAAGAGGTGGGGAGCCGGAGGGGTTTGGAAAGAACGTGGAGAAAGCTGATGAAATTGGATCGGTTGGAAAGAAATTTGAAATTGACACTGAAAAAGGATGGAGTTCTTTGGGTAAAGAGGATGTCAAAACGAGTCAAGATGAAAATTTTAAAGATCGTTTAAAGATTGACTGGCAGGGAACTAAAGAATCTTGGGTGGGTTCATCAGATAAAGTGGCAGATAAAACAGATACAACTAAAGAAGAAGAAGATCAAACAGGCCTGTGGGCCTCTTGGGGAACAAAATGGCTGACAAAACTGATGATTCGTTACAAGATTCTTTGAATGCTGATCAGTGTGATAAGAAAGATTTTGATCCGTGGTCCAAAGCAATGCACAATGTAGTAAAGTATGATAGGGGGTCTGTGGGATTTGATGAAGGTCGTGATTGGAGTAAATTAATTGAAGAAAAAACCGATTCAAAACGTGGTTGGGGTGCTCGGGGTGAGAAAGGTAACAATAAACCTCTAGCACAAGTAACCAATGAAGGGTCAAATGAAAAGGACCAGGAAGAGAGTCAGAAACCAGGGTCATGGGGGCGGAAGGGGGAAGGCTTGGGTCCTAAACGAAAACAACCAGATAGCTCAGTTGAGGGCCAAAATGACGGTCCTATATCAAGTGGCCCGTTAACTGCAACAAGACAACGTCTGGATATTTTCACAACTGATGAGCAAGAGATTCTCAATGAGATCGAACCTATTATGCAATCAATCAGCAGCATCATGCATCAGGGCGGGTAATCTTTATAACCGATTGCTAAAGGTGGTAAAATTGGTGGGTCAGGTTGGGTGATGGTCAACACAGACTGTGTGGGCTGACCTAGATGCTTTTTGTTCAAATGTTATTTTTTCCTTGTGTATTTGTAGCTTACAAAAAGTTACCTTTTTCTGATAATAATTATTTTTTTAAATTAAACCAATTTAGGAGGTTTTATGCTTTAAAACAAAATTCGGATGACTTTAAAGTTGTTTTCTTATAAGTTAATCTTTCGTATTTTACTCCTTTTCCTTGTTAGAATAGTTAATATCTTGAATCAACCCAATTTTTAAATTGGTAAAATGTGCAGGGTTTTGATACTTGGATTGACCTGGACCCTTGTCCAGATGTTTTAATTTTTTTGTATCAAATGCGATTACAAAATTTGTATTAGTTTATGAGAGTCTGGTTCTTAAAACATCATAATATAGTTGGTTTTATGCATTTAAAATTCACTTAAGGGAATTTTTGACCCTTTTTCATTGAATCTGTTTTTCTCTATTTGACCTGTTTTGCCTTCTAGAGATGAAACATAGATGGTGTAGGTTTAACGATTATCTTTTCTAGTAATCACCATCACTTTGCTAATGCACGACAATGATTTATTTGCTAAATGCAAGTTTTTTGTTTTAACTCAAGATTTGGAACATGATTGTGAAGGTACAATGATGGTGATCCTTTGTCTGCTGAGCATCAAACTTATATTCTTGATAATGTCTTCATTCACCATCCAAATAAAACTCAGAAATCGGGTGCTGGAGTCGATTACATCATGGTAATTTGTGAACCTGCTAGACTACTAGATCTCTTAGGACTGTTTCTCAATCTTTTATCCCTTAACACATAAACGGGTAAGTTTTAATGGCAGAATGCCATTTTTAGTTATGGATTGATTGAAATGATATCGTAAGTAACGTTCTTTATGCCCGTTTCTGTTTTGGTCTTGTACATTTCAAAACCATCGTTCAGCAATAATACTTTCTCTGAAATAGTCAATGATAATAAGTGTAGTGTGGTGTATGGAAGAATTACAATAATAATTAATAACATATAGTGTTGAATAGAAACAGAACTAAAGTGTAATGTTTTATGTCTAAAACAGTTACAAAATGTGATTGTTGGTTGTTTGGTAAAATTTTCCCTCAATAAAAACTAATGTATAGTCCCCTGTGATTTTTAAAAGTGCCTGGATTGAAATACAAATGAATAAATTCTTTTTTACTGCAATTATCCTTTTAATTACTAAGTAAAAATTCACCAATATACTTATGGATGAGTCAGTCTTAACCAGTTTGGGTTGTGTTTATTTCTAAAGGAAGGGTCAAACGGGTCGAATGTTCACATATTTTTCTCTCTTTTTGTCTCCTGTCTTCACTACCATTAAATTACCAACTATATGATTCTTTTTTCATATAATTAATTATGACATTACAGATAAGCAAGTATAAGAACATCCAAGGAACTCGGTGTTTCTACGTTGTGTCCATGGATGGTCGAAGAGAAGACTTTTCTTACCATAAATGTATGCAGAATTTTGTAAGGGGAAAATATCCCAACAAAGCGGATGAATTCATTCCCAAATATTTCAAGAATTCCAAGCCATGTAGGAAGATGGACCGTGGCTCTGGTCCAGATGAAGCCGGGGTCCCTTGTTCTTGGTCTGGGTGGAACCTTGTGACCAGGGTGCCACCCTTGGCTAATGAGGACAGGACAAGGAGTCCAGCATGGCAGCCGATGAGGTCGGTGGTTGGAACCAAGCAAAAAAAAGCACGTTGGCGACCAAAGATGTCAACCAGATGATCTTAGATTTCAAGTGTTAAACTTGGAGTATTGGTTCTTTGATCAGCTTTTTGGTCATCTATTTTCTTTTTAGCACAAGTAGTGTGGTGATCTTGTTATATTTTATAGGTTTTGGAGGGGTTTGAGCTATTTTTTCTTTTATATTTTCTTCTCTAGATGTTAGTGCAAGGTTGCATGGCAATAGTAAAGGGCTTATATTAATTTGTTACACAATAGCTTTTTGTAGTGTTTAAAAAGAATAGACTAGTTTTCTTTATCTCAAAGTTGAATGGATTATATGCCAAACAGTTACATTTTTATCAGTGCAAGGTTGAATGTTAGTGCAAGGTTGCATGGCAATAGTTTTCTTGCTTGAATCATACTCCAAAGTTTAGTTACAAGTCTTTGATCAGTTACATTTTTATTGATTTGCTCTTTTGCTTTACTCATTGCATCATAGACGTAACCCATGCTTGGCTTCTCTTTCGTATCAACCAATCTCACCATATCCACCAAAGGAGCTAGCAGTTGACAAGCTAGGAATATGATGTCCCAAAATTCTGTTTTTCCAACTATTCGCTCAATTCTTTTACATGCTTCCTTCTTTGCAAAGTCACTTTTCCTCCATTCTTCAGAAACAAACAACACTTGAATATGATGTCGATTTTCATGGACACTTTTAATGGTATAAAATTGGGTTGCAAACCTAGTTACACAAGACCTGTATAGCTCCTTGTTTTTTGTTAACTTCCTCGTCATATTAAGAATTCTTCCATGGTTGTAAATGTAAACCACAATTGCTCTTGTATCAGCAAGAGTACTCTTTATCTTTTGTATTTTTTCACCAATATCTTGAATCATGAGGTTTACATAATGTGCTGCACAAGGAGTCCAAAACATCTTAGGGTGTTTTCCTTCTAAAATCTTTCCATCTGTTTTAAAGTTTGACCTATTATCGGTAATGAACTACAAGAAATAAAGAATTTAATTAATAAATGAACACAAAGTAAACTTAACAAATTATAGTAAATCTACCTGCACAATATTCGCCTCTCCAACATCTTCTATCACCTCATCAATCATCTCCGCGATTAAATTAGCATTCTTCACATGCTCCGATGCATCAATTGATTTCAAAAATACCGTTCCAAAAGGACAATTGACTAAGAAGTTTATCAAACATCGTCCTTTCCCGTCTGTTCAAAAATCGGACATAATGCTACACCCATATTCTTTCCAATGTGGTCTAAACAAATCCACAAACTTTTTCGTTTCTTCTAAACGTTTTTTCAACAATGTCACACGAATATTATGATAAGTTGGAGCAGGCATACCTAACATCAAGTAATAACTAATAAAATTAACCAATAATCAATTATTAATTTATCTCATAAAAAGATAGTAATACCTCTTTCATATTCTCTAATTGCATTGATCATATCTTGGAAACTTACGCGGCATTGAAGGGTAAACCAACCGAATAAGCCCAAGTTGCAAATTTATCCCAAGCTTTCATCTTTAACTTCTTTTGATTGGATTATTTCTATCAAATGTGGTTTGTTTTGTTTTCCCATGATCGGTCTTAAAAAAGTTATCAAGAGAATCTCGCACGTTGTTAGAACCCACCAATTTTTTTTTATTTGAAGCATTTTTCTTTATACCAACTTCTTGTGCATCGTTTTAACCTTCCTCATCCTCATCTTCATCATCAAGATCAACCAAGTTTGATCTAAGTATCTTCCTATTTTTTTTCTTTTCTAGTTGTACCTGTTCCCTTTCTTTAATTGATGCCATGACTTTCTTTGATATATCAACAATAACTTTTCCACAAGCACTGACCTGTCCTCCGGTATGAGTGAGATGTTGCTTTAGTCGTGTAATCCCCCCACTCATCTTATGACCACAAAGCTTACACCAAACAATATGTTTATTCAACGGATCTCTACACTCTCCCCTTTCCCACGTCATATCTCTATTATAACTTTTTGGGGGCAGTGTTGGCATCAGACGACATCGTATTAGTGTTTGACTTTGGAGGGTTTACGGACCCATGTGAAGATGGATGTTGAGCATCCATCATCAAGTGTCAAATGACTCAAATCTCAGTCCTAAAAACAAAGCAACAATCAAACTCAGTCCTAATTCTTAAAATCCAAAATTCAAAATCCAGCTTCTCTAAAATCTCAGTCCATTAGTCAAACTCTAGAACAGCTTCTTTATTGCAAAATCAAAATGCAATCAGTCCAAAATCAAAATGCAACAATCTCAGTCCAAAATCTCAGTCTAGAACAGCTTCTTTATTCCTAAAATCTCAGTCAAACTCTAGAACAGTCAACAACTTCTTTATTCCTAAAATCTCAATCCAAAATCAAAATGCAACAATCAAACTCAGTCCTAATTCCTAAAATCTCAGTCAAACTATTGCAATAATCCAATCAAACAACAAAGAAATACTCAAATAAGCGAAATCAGACCCACCCGAGTGCCACCCGAGCTTGTTCACCGATCACTCACCAAAATCAGACCCACCCGAGCAAGTAGCGACCTTGTTCGTTGCTGTTCGAAGCTTTTTCGTTGCGCGGTTGTTGTTTGTTGCTTGTTCAGCGAAACATGAAACTGCTCCCGATGGTTGCTTGCTCCCGATGGTCGACCTCTGATTTCAGAAACTTGGAACTGCTCCCTCCCGATGGTCGACGTGTTACTAATTTAGGGTTATTGGGTTAGTGGGTTTTTTAATTTTGGGCCTTGGACAAAAACGAGTTCAGGACAAAAACGAGCCCAAAGACAAATCGGTGATATCCAAAATATCGGCGATATATCGGTCATATCGGCAGATAATATCGCTACCGATATAATGGCCGATTTTTTGGACCGATATGTTAAGCGGGGACCAATAACCGATATGTTAAGCGGGGACCAATAACCGATATATCGGTGATATATCACCGATATATCCGGCCGATTTAACTGCTTAGGTGGCATATATCAATTTGTTGTCATTTTCGGCCTTCATGCTATTAGTCCTTTTTGTAAGCATAAGCAGAAAAAAGAAACCATATATTATGGTTTCATTCATCACCTTTTGTTACTATTCATTCAATCACCTTATGTTAGTAGTACCTTTCTGGCTTGATGTTTCTTTTGATCGCTTTTGTATTTAGAGACATAATTTTGTTGGTTTTGTGTATACAGAAGATTAATTTAAAAATTTATGTAATCGATGGTTTAAAAAGTAAAATGTGTAAAGATTTTTTACTTAAAAAGTAAACTGTGTAAAGATTTTACTAAAAATAAGAGTATAATAATTATTTAATAAGTTAATTTAATGAAATGAATAAATATTTAATATATATGTTTTAAGAAGAATAAATATATATGTTTCTGAAACGGCTAAATGAATACTGACGGGTCACTGACCCACCAAATAATCTCAATTACTCAAGTATGAAATTTAAGATCGTTATCAAAAGAAAATTCACATTATGCGAGAAAACTCACTAACTCAACTTAAAACCTTCTTTTATGTCATAGGTGAGAGTTGGGACTTAAACCTAAAACATTCCTCTAGTTTAATGAAGTTTTGAAAACCACTTAAGAGTTGAGTACCAAAGAAGAAATATATAATTACTTTTTGTTAGTGAAATAATTAATAATATTATAATAGAGAAATATATAGCAATGATATTTAGTTTAACTGGTTAAAATAATATACTCAAAGTAA
Organism: Flaveria linearis; assembly: GCA_024085815.1. Taxonomy (NCBI): domain Eukaryota; kingdom Viridiplantae; phylum Streptophyta; class Magnoliopsida; order Asterales; family Asteraceae; genus Flaveria; species Flaveria linearis. The sequence goes on from CM044001.1 coordinate 116,237,522, forward strand.
ATTTAAAATGTGAAGAATTTAAGTTTAAGCCTGTAACCGCAATGTATTATATTTATCGTTAAAATAAAAACATGGATAGAATTAGGGGTGTTCATTTTCGGATATCCGAAATTCGGATATCCGAAAATTTCGGATAGTGAATTTCACTATCCGAATCCGTATCCGAAATTTCGGATATCCGAATTTCGGATATTCGAATTCAAAGAAATTTTGTATTATTTAATAAATTTTATAAAAATGTAATAATTTTTATTAAAGTTTTTATCAGATATTCGAATTTTTTTATTAAAATGTCCTAAATATCTAAAAATATCCGAAATATATAATTAATATTTAATATTTTTAAATTTTTATAAAAATATTTTGGATATTTCGGATATTTCGGATATCTGAAATATCCGAAAATTCTGAAAATCACTATCCGAATCCGAATCCGAAATTTCGGATATCCGAAGTTCGGATATCCAAATTTTCGGATATCCGAATTTCGAATTTTCGAATATTTCGAATTCGATTTCGGATTCGGATATTGTTGAACACCCCTGAAATCCATCTTTATTCCAACAGTAGTCGATGTCGCTGAATCTTTAAAACATTGGCGACAAGATTCCACCTTTGGAGTGTATCATAATCATAATCATCATCATCATCCCCATGAATACTTGTGTCTTCTTCTCTGCTTCACTCTTTCTTCTTCTTTCACTCAATATCCACAACATTCATGGTCAAATATCATTTCAATTCTATCAGTTACACCCACCTGTGCTGTTTTACATTTTCAATTCATATTACCAACGCTTGTTCTTGCAGATGTATCAAGCTGGAGCAACCAATTAAGGTGGTTTTCATCAACATCATCTTCTTCTTCTTCCTCTTCGGGAATTGCTGCTGATTTGTTGGTGACGAATGGGATCATTTACACCAGCAATTCTTCTCTTCCTTTTGCTGATTCAATGGCTATTCGTGATGGGAGAATAATCCGCATTGGGAATTATTCGTTTGTTCTGGTGTTTTGTTTGTATTCAATTTGATGTTAGAGCAGTGTTTGAATGATCATATAGTTTGTTTTTTAGGGTTTTTAAGCAGGGTAGGGTATGAAATTAATGAACTTTTATTATCTGTGTTCATAGTTGAGCTTATTGATCATCTTATTTCCAAATTAGTAAGTTTATATACTGTAGCTAAGTAGCACATGATTAGGTTAAGTCCCTGTTTATATATAAAAGATTAAAAACATGGACCATATTGGGCATCGAGTCCAATGTTGGTCGTCATAAGGTTTTCTTCTCTGCTAACTATAACTAAGGGTTCAAGTCATGTTTTTTCCCAAGAAAAACTCACATTTTATATACAAAAAACAGACAAATTTAGTTTTAATCACCAATAAATCTTGTGAATATTTATCAGACTTCAATTTTATTGAAGGTTAATTACATTTGAGTTTTGTGTGATCTGTATGTGTATGCAGGAAGTTAGTGGATATGGAACAAAAGAGTTAAATCTTGAGGGGAAAATTGTGGTTCCTGGATTCATTGATTCTCATGTCCACTTGCTATCTGGAGGACTCCAGGTTCTGCAGTTATTCAGCTTTTTCCTGTATTTTTTTATTGAAAGTTAACAAAATATACCTCTTGTTTTCTTGATTTTCTTTGCAACTGATATGCTAAACGACCGAGAAATGAATATAGATGGCACGAGTGGAAGTGCGAGGTGTGAACACGAAGGATGGCTTCATTCGAAAGGTTAAAGAAGCAGTTAAAGGTAAGTGCTCCATTCGCACCATGTTGTGTCGTATTGCATTTTGATTTATGTCATTCTGTGATGTTTTTCAATTATAAAAACAGTTATGAAGTCTATACATGATATGCATTTTAAATTGTTTGTAGACATGAAAGAAGGTACTTGGTTGTTGGGTGGTGGATGGAATAATGATCTTTGGGGAGGAGAATTGCCATCAGCCTCTTGGATTGATGATATTACACCTCATCATCCTGTAAGAAACACTGCACTCGGTTTATATAAACTCGGTTCGGCACAAATCTTTTTGATCTTGAGTTCTGTGATACGCAGGTATGGCTTTCAAGGATGGATGGTCACATGGGTTTGGCTAACTCTTTGGCTCTAAAAATAGCTGGAGTCACCAGTAATATGCAAGATCCAGTTGGTGGAACTATTAGCAGAAATGAAGATGGAGGTAATTTGAACTTGCGGCCTACTATGAACGATCAGTAGTGAGTAGATGCCAGGTCAGCTTGCTGACTCGTGTATTGGAATCTTTGTATGCAGAACCTACAGGACTGATGATTGATTCTGCTATGAAGGTTATCCTTTCCTGCATTCCAGAAGTTTCTGTAGAGGAAAGAAGACAGGCATTGCACCGCGCTAGTAGGCATGCCTTAATGAGGGGTGTGACAACAGTTGTTGATTTTGGAAGATATTTTCCTGGTGCACCGGTAGAACATTCATGGGAAGATTTTTCAGGTTTTTAGTTTGTATGTGCCATCATTTGATATCTTCTTTAAATCATATTTTCGTTGAACTACGATTGACCAAGTTTTGACCTTCTTGGTTACTTACAGAAGTTTACAAATGGGCTGATTCATCTAGAAGAATGATGATTAGGGTTTGCCTTTTCTTTCCAATGCCGACATGGTCACGTCTCGTTGTATGACTCTCCTGATTATCTATATTGAACCAATATGTTTTCTATTATTCGTTTATTTACACATCAAATATTTGCTTGCATTTGCTAATGAAGTGCTTATTAACACTAAATTTGATTTTCTTGGATTTTTTCTTAGGATATAGTTCAAACAACAGGCCGTAGGCTGAGCCAGTGGATATCCATTGGCGGCGTTAAAGATTTTGCGGATGGATCCTTGGGGTCCAACAGTGCGCTTTTCCATGAGGTATGAATAACTCTAACTTATAAGTCAAAATAATTCTTATATAACAACTAATGTGTGCTACTTGTAGCCGTATGCTGATGAGCCATGGAATCTTGGCCTCCAAGTTACAGATGTAGAAAGCTTATATAACATGACCGTGCAATCTGACAAATCTGGCCTCCAGGTATTTACATTTTAATGTTTATATCACTGAAAGTATGCTTCATTGTTTAAATGTACCACTTATCACTTGACAAAAAAAAAATGCATCAGGTTGCTATTCATGCTATTGGAGACAAGGCCAATGATTTGGTTTTGGATATGTACAAATCAGTTGTTTCAACAAATGGGATGAGAGATCGGAGATTTCGGGTATATTTTATTTAAAGTTATAATTAGGGATAACCAATAACTGACGTTGCCTAGTGGAATGTGAATCCTTTTTGTGAGTAATGGTAGTTCATAGAGCCTGTTTTTACAGATTGAACATGCCCAACATTTGACCCTTGAAAGTGTAGCAAAGTTTGGTGAACAAGGAATCATTGCTTCAGTGCAGGTAATTAAAGTATTCAACTTCAATATATGACTCTTAAATTAGCCCATATATATTGATGTTGTAGACTTGTAGTGAATGCATAATGTGAATTGAGATCAGTGGTTAAAAAAAATCTTGACAGCCAGATCATTTGTTGGACGATGCTGGCTCAGCAGTTAAAAAAATTGGGGTAGAGAGGACGCAGAAAGGATCGTATATGTTTCAATCACTCGTTGCTAGCAATGCACTTGTGGCATTTGGTTCTGATTGGCCTGTGAGAACACTTTTCATTGCTCACGTTTTAGGTCTAGAACTTAAGGGTCGTTAACTTCTTTTGTGATCGTTATTTTTAATTTGTATTGATGGTAAAATTTCAGGTAGCAGACATTAATCCATTAAATAGTATAAGGACTGCAATCACAAGGATACCTCCTGGGTGGGATAAAGCTTGGAATTCAGCAGAGTGCATGAGGCTAACTGATGCGTTAAACGCGTAAGTACACTTGAGATCATATCATATTATGCTATTCAAACTATGATTCAACATGTACCTTAATCATGTTGAATACATCAATTAATTGAAAATATTATCAAAATGGACCAAAAAGTGTCGTGGGCTGGAAGCCTGGACCAACAATAAAATTATCCAATATCCATTTAAACCCAAATCTGTTTTGACCAGTTTCCAAACCTGAATGATTCACCATCTCTAATGATTAGCTTATGTCTCTTAAGAGTTTAACCACCTTCACAGGCACACTATTTCTGCCGCACAAGCATGCTTTCTTGACAAGGATATAGGCTCATTATCTGCTGGCAAGATAGCCGATTTTGTCATATTGACCACTGATACGTGGGACCACTTGGCTCAAGAAACCACTTCAGTTGCAGCTACGTATGTCGGTGGCGTGCAGGCTTGTCCAATGGGGGTTAGTGCCAGTTTCATTCACTGTATTTATAATTTTTCATGCACTTCTATAGCAAAGTTGTGTATCTTGATTAGCTTTAGGCACAACTAGAAATTGCAAAGTCCATTTTGAATATATTTATTTTTAAGAATAAAGCATTAAGGAAAGTTGCTAAAAATGTTATTTGAAAATAGCTTTATAAATATTAGTGGTCCAGCCTGGACTTCTGGTCCTTTTTTGTCTGAACCATAAACCAAACCGATGACCATTTATAAGACGACCACTGGATATATTTTAGAAAAAGCCGAACGTAGATCAAACTAATAGGTAGATTAAGCAGTTTTAAAAGTTTAAAGCGGATCATAAACACCCTTAAACTATATTAATATGTATTAATCTGATGCTTTCTTCCAAATAACACGACTTATGGTATTGCAGAAAACTTTTAACACATATAAGTGGAAACCGATTCATCAGCTCGTTAATTCATTTAACCCGTCTTATTTTTAGTTAACTTTGATCCTTTATTATCACTAAAACAAAACATGAATTGACCTAGCACTTTAACTTCCTCTGTCTCAAGTTAGTCCAAAACCTATAGTTTAGATTCTACTTTTTCTTAAACTTAATTTTAATCCTTTTATATTATACTTTTCTTTTATGCCAGTTCAATGAATGCTTATGCACAATTCTTAATTTTTATTTTATTTAATATTAAAGCTGATTTTAGATGTCATTAACTATAATATGTTGATTACGTGCGTGCATATACTTGTGCACAATCCAAGTTGGAATGATAATAGTGATGGTCATGTCAATGGCCCATGAATTTTGATTTACAACTTTTTTTGTCTTGTTTATCTTTTGTTATTTTCTTCTCTCACAAATGTATCATTTTGCATTTATTCTTTGTTGAATCCAAAAATGTGCAATTAAATGCAATACATAGGGAAAAAATAAATTACACTAAAATGTAGCAAACTTGAAACTTTGAGGACTCACAACTAAAATTGTAACTCTGGAGGCTTACCAATTGTGTTTTTTAGAAATATGTTTTTTTATATTTTTATTTTTGAAGAGTAGGATATATGTAATTCTTCCTATTAAGTCTAAAATTTTCCGGTATAAATTGAAATTTAGTAATTTCTTTTGGAGTGTAAATTTCTAGCACGACTTGAGTAAACATGAAAATCACAAGGATTTGAGTTATTATATCTAACTCTGTGTTAAGCATGTAGAATTTAGGTTGACATATTTAACTTGTGTAATTAAACATGTCAACCTGTTTATGACATTTGTAGCCGAATTATTACAACCTTCCAAGCCTATCAACCCGTTTGACTTGTTTAGTCTACGTTAATGGGGTCGTGTCTGAGTTATACGAATTTAAAATATGTCCACGCTAGTTAACGTATTTCACTTGAATATATATATTTGTTTTATTCGAAGTCATGTGGTCACTCATCTTAACCACTTTGTATCGTTGGTAATGATGTATAAAAAGTATCTACGTTATACAAAAACAGAAAATACTGTTCAAAACAACAGTGATATAATGATGTTTCTTTTTAAAAGATCAAACGTTCAAGTCAGATAATGAACACACAGAAAGACATGATGGAAACGGGACATACACCGTGTCTACCGCAACAGCACACTCACGACCACCTCATTTTCTGCATTCATTTTTTGCTCAATTAATGCTCTCTCTTTTTTTAACCGAACATATTCACGTATACCTAAAAGTAAATTAACAATCATTCCTTTTTTAACTTCTAAATCCTATTAAAATATGAAAATTATTCATAGAAAGTAGCCCACTTAGATAAAAAAAAAATTGCTTTTTAGATAAGAGGTTTCGAGTTTAAATCTAAACGTGTGATTAATAGTTCGGAGTAGTTTAGGATTAGTAGCAGGGTAGATTTGCCGATTAAAAAAATCTTATTTTCAGAAAAAATTATTTTATATGAAATATACAGGACTTAATATTAGTATATGTAAAAGCATTGTTTTTTTTTTCTTTTAGCCTTCAATCCATTTGCATTGGTTGCAGGATATTAATAAGATGTTGTTTGAGATTCTTTTTGGGAAAGAAAAATGTTTTTTTTTTTTTTAAAGGAAAACTTCATTCAAAAAAACAACACACGCAAGTCCTCAGAACGAGGACCTACGGTGCATCAATCCAAAGGGAACATACACCATTTTTTCCACTCTATCTCGTGGCCCTTATATCTATTACAAAACCAGAAAAAAGAAGTTGTTTTTACAGATTCGACAATCTCTATTGGCCTCCGGCGTTTGTTGTTGAAAGTCCGGTTGTTGCGCTCGTTCCATATAACCCACATAGTCGTGTAAATGATACCTCTTAAAACCTGAGCCGCTTTCTTCGATAAATTCTGCGTATCTGGCATCTTGATGACATCCATAATATCAAACGGAAAAGTAGGTCGTAACCGACACCACGATTCAGTTCTGACCCAGACTTCTTGGGAATATTCGCAACCTGTAAACAAGTGGATAGCTGTTTCTGTATCACCTGTGCATAGGCTGCAAGAGGGATTCTGGATGTTGATACCCCTTTTTATCAACTCGGCGATTGTAGGAAGTCGATTTAGACCTGCTCTCCAAACCATGACCTTAACTTTAAGCGGTACCCAGCTCTTCCATTTTACGAACGAATTCTGCCCAGTGTTCGAAGCGGCTGAAAGCAGTTGTTTCGCAGACCTGGATGTGAACGTTCCGTCTGCTGAAACGGACCATTTCCAGCAATCCGAACCTCCTTTCCAATTAAAGTCGTGTATCTCGTCAAGCAATTGAAACAGTTCATTCACTTCCGCATGGGTGGACGGCTCTGAATGCCACTCCCACATCAATATTCTGACATTATTTTCTATCCGCAGCCGAGTATTGACCTTGACCCACTTGTCGTTTTCCAGCCTGAACAGGTTCGGGAAAGCACTTCTGAGAGGCACGTCCCTTAACCAAGCATCGCCCCAGAAACTAATAAACATGCCATCTCCCAATTCTGTGCGGAAATAGGAGTTAAGGGTGGCTCCGTTAGCTGTGATCATCTCTCCCACTTTAACTATACTCTTCCAACATCCCTTATATGAGGGATTACACGGGAGCATAGTCCACGGTCGATTCGTTCCGTGGCAGCCCATGATAACTTTCTTCCACATACATTCCCCTTCCTTTTTATAGCGCCACGTCCATTTTAAAAGGAGCGCAATGTTAACATCTTGCAACCTAGACACCCCCAACCCGCCGCATTTTTTAGGAGAAGTGACGACGTCCCATGCCACCCAAGGAATTTTCTTTTCTTCACTTGAGCCCGCCCATAAGAATCTTCGCATAATTGTCTCCATAGTATCTAGAACCGCCTTAGGGGCTTTGTATAAAGAAAAGTAGTATACCGGCAAGCTTTCAAGGACCGATTTGATTAAAACTAACCGACCACCAATCGAAAGAGATTTAGCTTTCCATAAAACAAGGCGATTTCTTATGATTTCAATCACCGGTTCCCAATTGTTGATTCGGCTCATTTTAGCTCCCACTTGGATACCAAGATACTTAAACGGAATGTTGCCTCGTTTGCATCCAAGGAAATCCATCATCTCGTCCATCTCCGAGTCTTCTGTACCAACCCCATAAATGTTTGACTTGTGGAGGTTAATACGGAGCCCGGAGCATAAGTAGAAAATGCGCAAGATTCTGGCTATATTACGAACATTTTCCTTTGACCATTCCCCTACAATAAGAGCGTCATCTGCGTAGAACAAATGAGTAATATCCAAACCATCTTTGTCAAAGGAAACGCTTTAAAAACGCCTAGTTGTTTAGCCTTCTCCAAAAACCAAGAAAGCGCTTCCATCACGATAAGGAAGAGAAAAGGAGATAACGGGTCGCCTTGGCGAAGGCCCTTTTCGCATTGAAAATCAAAAGTGGGCGACCCATTAACTAAAACCGCTGCTCTTGAGGAATGACAAATACCTTTAATCCAATCGCACCATAACGGATGAAATCCCATTTGAGATAAAATAGAATTCAAGAAAAGCCAATTTACGTTATCGTAGGCTTTCTCAAAATCAATTTTCAACAAAAAAGCTTTTTTCTTTTTTTTCTTCAACCAATCCACCACTTCATTAACCATGAGCGGGCCGTCAAGAATGAAACGACCCGAAAGGAAAGCCGATTGAGATTCCGAAATAATTTTACCCATCACTTTTTTAGACGATTAGTAAGGATTTTGGAAATAACCTTACTTATCATTCCAATCAAAGTAATAGGCCTGTAACCTTTAAGACCCAAAGGTGTTTTAATTTTCGGAATCAAGGTAATGAAAGAAGCCCCACAACCCGGATTAATAATACCTGAAGCATGGAATTCAGCCAAGATGTTCAAGAAATCGTCTTCAAAGCACTCCCAAAATCTTTTGACAAAGCGAAAATTAAAGCCATCGGGACCGGGAGCCTTATTTGAGCCGCAATCAAACACCGCATCTTTCACTTCTTGCTTAGAAAAAGGTACCACCAAGCTTTCCTTTTCCATATTGCCGATTGTATTAATTCCCGTGCACTGAAGATGAGGCCGGATTGGAACGTGTTCCTTGAAGTGATTCCTAAAGAATCGCAAAACCTCTCTTTTGACTAGAGTCGGTTTTGTGACCCATTCGTCATCAATCATAATTCCGGGGATAGAGTTTCGCGCCTTCCTTCCGTTAACAACATTATGGAAGAAAGACGAGTTTTCGTCTCCCAATGCTGCCCATTTAATTCTGGATTTTTGGCGAAGGTCCCGAGCCTTGTGGAGCTCAATTTCTTCAATTGCCTTTTTGCATTCCGACCAAATCCAAACATCTTCATCCTCTAGATCCTTTGTCTCCATTTGCAATTCCAATTGATCTTTTTCTTTCCTCAAAACAGCCTCCTCCTCCATTTCCTTGTTACTGATAGATTTGTACCATTCTTTGAGCACCGTTCTTAACTTTTTTAACTTGTTGAGAAGGTTCAAATCCGCTGGACCACTATTATGCCACTCATTAAAAACCGAATGGATCACATCGGAGCACCCGGGTCTGTGAAGCCAAGAATCAAACATCCTGAACGGTTTCGGACCGAAGTTGGAATCTGTAACTGTAAAAATCATTGGAGAATGGTCCGATAATTCTCTAACAGCCGTTCGAACATATGCATTTGGTCAAGTATTAAACACATTCTCACATACCAAGAATCTATCTATACGACTAAACTTACAGACGCCTTTTTTCATGGACATATAAGTAAACCTTGAACCCTTAAGATTATACTCCCTTAACCCGGTCTCATCTATGAAGTCATTGAAGTTTCTAGCACAAACCGTGTCAAAAACCGAGTTTTTTCTTTCACTCCGATCTCTCACTGCGTTAAAATCACCGAACAAAATCCACCCCCCTTGACAACAATTAATGATATTGCTCAGCTTGTCCCACAGAATACGCTTGCTTTCATTCGATTGCGGTGCGTACACGTTAATCAAGTTTAACCTTACAGACCCGGTTAAGATTGACCCGGCGACATGAAGGAAATTGCGATCTTTATTAACTTGGTCTTTAATGAACACCTTCGGGTCCCACATACAAACAAGACCCCCCGAATTCCCAGTAGCGTCTACACTTTCATAATCAAACCCCGAACCACCCCAATAAGACGAAAGAAGATCAGACGAAATATTACTTACCATTGTTTCTTGCATCCCAACAAGAGAAATCTCATGAATGTTTTTCAGCTTCCTTATCCATCCTGCTTTACCAGAAGATCCAACCCCACGGATATTTATAGATAAACAATTCATATCTTGCTAACTTGTACCCCTTCGTGAACAATCGAGTCTTGAATTATCTTGTGTGAATCTTGTAAATTGACGCCAAATTTGTCACCCAAAAGAATGGTCGCTTCAACTTCTTCATTCAGCGTACACCCAGCAACATCCAAACACCCCCGATTACCAGTGTTCGCATTAGAGGCCATACTGCTTTCGTTTAAAGCAGGAGGAGTATTCAGGTCTAAGGTGTTAATATTATTATTATTATTATGGGCCATTTGCACTTCAGAAATATTTTCAGTATTTAGGCCCAGTAAGGGATCTAAACCAAAAATATCATTAACACATTTAGACTTCTTGCCCATCTTCTCTTTCTCCAGGCTGCTTGAATATGTGGGATTGGGCCGGCCCAAGTTTATAAAATCTGACTTCTTCTTGCGTTTATTAATTCCAGCGTAGTCTTCCTTATCCACGTCATCATGATTGATATTTTCAAAATCAAAATCATTGCCAGGAATAAACCCATCATTGTCAATTAATGCCTCATTATTATCCCCCGAAAATTCCTCCCTACGTAAAGGAGTTACCAAATTTTCCTCCTCCGGACTCGGAATTTGACTTTGACCTTCAACTATCTCCGGTTCCGGTGACCTGCCACCGTCACCCTCCTGATCATTGTCTCCACCTTGTTTTAGAATCCCGTTATTTTCCTGCATTTCCATATTATCACATTCCTGTGCAGAGCTAGTGGAGGAGACTATGTAGAATTCCGGAATCCATTCGTCAGTTCCTTCTTCAACCCATATTTGGTACTTTTTTTCTTTCCAAACCAACGTGACTAACTCGCAGATTCTCTTCCCATCGCCGGCTAAGATCCCAATATGATCGTATGATAAATCATCATCATCATCCGATCTTGGTGCCCGATGAAAGATCTTGCCAAACGAACTTCCAATGGTATCAATAACATCACTTTCAATCAGATGGAGGGGGAGACCTTTGATCTAGAGCCATGCTAGCCTTTCAAACTCGAATGATTGACCCTCCCAAACGTCGATAGACGAGAATCTTCCAATCACTTCCTTTAATCTGCCGATAACTGTGGAGACTATCTCCTCTTCTTCAAACGAGATAAGGACAGATAGGCCTCCAAGATACCGAACTTTACCCAAACCAGGACAAACATCATTCAATATCACATGAATACTCTTTAGTGCATCAAGATCGATCATGCGTGCCACCAACGCCTTACCATGCAACTCCCTAAAGGCATTAACTTCATTCCCGATCATAATAGTCTTCCCCACCTGCTTACCCGTAAGAGTATCTGCAAAAGAACGAGCGCCATTAACATACGCAGTAGTACCTCCGGCTGTCGGCTTATCAGCATGTTTAGGAACGGTACTGGTCGTCCCATTCTGTTTCTTAGGAACCGACGGTTCAGGCCGAACTTCCCCTTCTTCTAGTGTGAATCTTGCAACATTGGCGATCAACCAACAATCGCCGATCCGTGTATTACAAATCATTCGTACCAGTTCCTTAGTGTCTTTAACATCGAGGAAGGAGACGAAACCAAAACGATTACCCATTCTATCTCTTTTCCTGGCGATATAGATGTCGTAAATCTCCCCAAAAGGTCGTATAAATTCCGCTAGATCGTTCCCACTGCATTTCTCTGGCAAATTTGTTATGAAAATCTTGGTTATTCTTGGAATAATGGTGGCCGGAATTTGGCTCCTCCGGCCGGTTATTCTTGGTTATTCTTAAAGAAAAATGTCTTTAAGAATTAAAAAATAATAATGGTATTAAGTATTATTTTCTAAAATCCTGATTGTTATTTATTATATCCGTAAAATGTTGGGGCTCCAAGAACAACATTGGACACACGTTTCATTCGTACATAAGAAATGGTCTATGGGATACTTCTTTCACATACCCATGTTGTCTTGTCTTTGTCTTCTTTTATCAGGCCTTCATAAATGCACCATATTTATTCATACATTTAAAAGATAGTTCACGTGTATTTTTGTTTTAGCATTGCCATTAGAGTGTTCTTAAAACCGATTTAACCATTTAAACTAAAGCTAATGAACATATTTGTTGGGTCGGTTAGACGATTGAAAATAGGATTTCACAGTTTAATACATGGTTTGGAACTTAAGACGGGTCGTTTAAAGCTAACCAAACATTATCTTTACTTCTTTATTATATATGTTTTTTAAGATTTTAAAATATTCAGTTATGTATGTATATAATATTAATGAGATGTATTTATTATTTTTTTCGACTTTGATATTAACTGCAGATTTTAATCAGAGACGGTTTCAAGCTAATGAACACACCAAAAGAAACAGTCCTCAATCTTTGAGTAAAAAAAAACATTACTATAAAATGTGATAGACCTTGAACTCATTCATCATTGACAAATATAAACCATCTACACCTTCAATAACTTCTAAACACTAACCTAACTTACAACTGGAATCAGTAAAAAAAAATATGAATCAAAATCGGCCAAAAAGACCGTTGAATGTATGTATACATTATACCATCAAATGTTGAACCAGATCATGGTTAAGCATGGTCAATCCCTGATCACAAGGGCTGTACATTTTTTAGGCTCGCAGAAAAAATTTGAGTCCAATCCTGTAGCTTTTAATTGTCTTCTTTAAAAACACTAAATATGAAATCTCGGAAGCGTTTCGAGTACTGTATGGGGTCCACAGCAGAAATGGAAGTCGGGTCGTATTGGAATGACTTATAGGCATGTTCAAGCTTTTTATTGATGTCATAATCTTGTAATATGTCGATTATACCGAAGAAGAGGATGGCATTATAGAATTCTTGTGTTGGTTCACCAACCAACTGAGTCTCGTGACTTCTAACCGTGAGTTGGACCCGAGCTGGCATGTTAAGCCCGAGCCTTACAGGGGCCCACCTGCAGAATGGTAGTTGTAAAATATTAAAGATAACGTCACAAATAATGTGGGTCAGGTAACAGGTCAAAACATGTTTGGTTGAAAGATGTCACTTCTGGTTATGGTTGAAACATGGTAAATATTATTACAATGATAATTTTAATCATTGAATGAAAACAATCTAGGAGGTTGTATGCATTAAAAGTAATTTTAAACGACATTCATCATGTTCAACTCATTCAAACTGTTTTCTTCTACCTAAGCTTCTTGATTTGACCCTTTTCAAAATGAAACACAACCAAATCGACCCATTTTTTACAAATGGAGTAAAAAATACCAACTAATAATTTACCATGTAGGGTCAAGAGAAGCATCTGCATCTACCGAAGAAACCCTTGGGCTTGACCCGCTGCTAACCAGTTCGGCGTTCCCTATGAGAGAAACCAAGACAATTATTACTTCAGGCTCATGAATTTGCAGATATAAGAGAGAGGGAGCATACGATCTAGACAACCACCTTCATCTGCGGACAACTCCTGATTGCATTCTTGAACGCTAATACCAACTAAAAGACTGTAATCCATAATTCTTTGCTTTTCAAGAAACTCACAGTCCCTATTGACCAGCCTGCATCAACACAACTACTAGTTAATAGTAGTATTAAATTTTGTTAGACCCTGCAAAATCAACTAAGAGTTGTTAAAAAGTTCACCTATAGAACTCCTGAAAACGATCTTCCTGCAATCGGAAGATACAATTGAGATCAAGATCTTTGAGGGTGGTGTTTGCGTCAATTACAGACTCGGGTTGATCTGTTACTCGACCATGAGAAGACCCTTTTAAGTCAAAGCGCCTATTAATTGGTAAATCAGTACAGAACAAATTTCCCATAACAACAAAGCGCACCTACTCGTGAACCAAAAATATAATCAGCAACTAATCGTAACAAAATGTCAAAAAACTTAAATTCTGTTTTACTTTCATGCATACCTTCCGTTGCGAAGATCCACTCAACTTTACACAATGTAATCCAAAAAATTTGGTGATGAGTGTATTTTCAAAGGATTTCATATGCTCAAAATATGCTGGAAGCATCCTTCTTAGTACCTAAAATGTTTATTAACAAAATTATGTCAAACAAACATTATACTTATTGACATCAAGTATCAAAAAAAAATGAATTAGATTGGAATTTGGAAAATCGACTCACTTTTACTTCTGCCTTTTTCATTGTTTTTATCATATACTTATCATCAGATGTCATGTAAAAGAAACTGCCACTTTTTCCGGGAGACGAGAGCTCCCGAAGAGCCTCACTCCCGCATATTGATAACATGTAATCCACTGGATCCACATTAAACAAATCCCTAAGCATCCTGAAACCCATATATCCTTTAAAATCAGCTACAACCAACCAAAATATACTATGATACATGCAAATGACATAAAAGTATCAACTAACCTGAAAATCGACGGACAATAGTCTTTAAATTTAAAATCGCATGACTGGTGAGGCGGAGTATGTTTGGATCCGTCAGGAGGAAATCTGGTCCATAATTTTTCCTTGGTGTCAAAAGATGCAGGCTTCGAATCAGGAGGTTTAATTGGAGTAGGCCTCCCTACAGAATGTCTGGAATGGCACCATTGGTTAATAAGCAGTAACAACAATCAACACAAATTCAGAAATATACAGAAAACTTTACAACTATATACAGATTAAATTAAGCTACATATGAATAAGACATGGTTATCCAATATATACCTTATTCCAAGTTGTAGATTGAGCATGAGCTCGTAAGTCTTATGGCCTTTGCATATTGTGACCCCTTGCCTCTCTATTGGCTGTTGGTTAAATCCCAATCCCTGAATACGTCCATTCTCGAGCCCATCGAAGCCCAAAGCATCAATAGATTGTCTCCTATCCTTGTTCTCATTTTTAGAACTCTTCCTTACAAGTTGTTTTTGATGTTTTCCTTCACTATTTGACCAACTAAATATCTTATCTGAAGGGAACACCGAAAGGGAATCCACCTCATAAATCACACAATGACTCATCTCAAAAAAGAAAAGCTGATTAGGATTCCAATCATCATGAGAAACAGCTGAATTCGATGGATAACACTTCACGTGTTGCTCCCTTTGATCCTTACCCCAAACACCGGAATAGAAACTCCCATCTTCAAACCGAAAAGTACCATTTCCTTTTGGGAATCCACATTCCCAACTCCCATCAAACCGATTCCCATTGGCCCAAATCAAGACACCATTCCCACTCATCTTTCCTTTCTTCCATTGCCCTGTATACTGATGACCACTATTCCATTGATATGTCCCTTGACCATCATATAACCCCTTCCTCCAATCACCTTCATAGTGATCACCATTTGCATAACTCATGCTCCCTTTACCATGCTTTCTGTTCATAACCCAACAACCTTTATAAGTATGATTCAAAGATCCTGTAAAAGTACCCTCACCATCCATATAACAATTCTTGAATTGACCCTCATAAGTAGCACCTGAGGGCCAGCTAAACATCCCTTTACCATCCATCTTCCCTTTACACCACTCACCAAAATACATACACCCATCAGCCCACAAGTACTTTCCGGCACCATGAGGGCAGTTTTCAGCCACCCACTGACCCATATAGATATCACCATTAGAAAATATCTTTTCCACATGAAAAGCCTCAGTTTCACCACTTTCTTCATCCACATGGGCTACAGACATTGTAGTAAACATGCTCACAGCCCTTTTCTTAGCAAATGCTTGTGATTTCTTAACTTTCACTTCCCATGACTTCAAAATGCCAGCAAGTTCTTGACTCATTCTCCCACCCCCAATCACACAAATTCACACCAAATTCACGTACAAAAGAGTGATGCGATTAGCCCAAATCAAGCTCACCTTGCATCATCAACATAACTCTCTGAAGCATTACAACAAGCACCTGTAATGCAACGCAAGAAAGACACAATTCTAGGGGAAAACGAAGCAGACCCAGATCACGGAGACACCAATGGGGCTAATGACAAAGATGAAAGGCCGAATGGAAACAAAAAGGAATTTCTTGTGATGGGTGTGTTAGATTTTGGGGAAAGTGGGGTACCTGTGCTTCCAAATTTGAGATGAATGTGCCGAGCTGTTCCATTCCATTGAAAACGAAAGCTAAAAAGCTGTAAATGGAATCGAACAAAGACTTTTTCTGCAAATGATTCTTTATTGGGTAGTAATTCTTGCTGGTGATGTCAGACTAGGGTTTTAATGTTTTACTCGAGGTAGTAGATTTAAGGGGGTAAACTAGCTTTCATCATCATATGTTTTACATTGAGAAATGAATATTGTGGTATTAATGCAATTTAGGTCCTAGGACTTGTATGTATACTATATTAATAAGCATTTGGGGAGGGCAAGAAAGTAATTTCACCCAAAACTCTTAAAATTAAGAGATGTACAAGACTTTAAAGCTTATGGTACAAGCATTTTAAGCTTGATGTTGAAAATGTTGAAAAAAACGTCTTAAAAACAAAGTCCCTTGCATTTGCGCGGCCACTTCCTGGATCCAAAATTTGAATTCAGCTGTTCTTCCCCATACAACCGGAGCTTTTCATATGCAGACAGAGAGAGAACTAGAAAAAAAGAAGAGAGCTACAGAGAGAACGAGAAGAGAGATAGGGAGAGAGAGAGAGAGACGGGAAGAGAGTCTCGGGATAAAAGGAAGTCCGGCAAGGGTGGGAGGAGATTTGGAGTCCGATCGGCGACTAGGGTTTCAAGATTTGTGCCATTTGAAGATCGACGACTAGGGGTTCGAGCTTTGAAAGTTTCTTTTGGTATGAATATCACATGATGAAAACCTTCATGAATCTTTTGGTATGATTGTTGTTGTTAGTCGAGATAATCTAACATATGACGTTTGATTGTGGTATGATTGTTGTTATTGTTAGTTGAGATGATCTAACACTTTGTAATTTCTGGTTGAAGGTAGTTGTTGGCACCAGGCGAAGAGGGTATTGCAGACAAAACCATCACACACACAGATTCCGATAATGTCGTTGAAATCTACCTCAAGTTTCACCAAACAACCTCTGTGAAAATGAGACTTCAGTCTCACAACATTGTGAAAGTAATCAACATTGCTACAAAAGCAAATGGCTTTAAAGGCTGTACCCATCTGGGTTTCTTCTAATCATTCTCTTTCTCAATCTGATTTCGTTCAAAACAAGAAAAAGTTCCCCAATTTTAGGGTTCATCTCGCGAAATTGAGCAAATGGGAGTGTCTGGGTCTCAAATTGGCCCACCCTGAAAGGTCGCAAATTGATGTTGAAGATGATGAGAAGCCTTTGACTCCGTCTGATTTGGGTTCAGCTTCTGCAGATGGCACAATTGAAGAGACCCAGATCACTGAATCTAGAGGGTTTCATAGAGATTTGAATTCTTTACCAAGTAAGTTAACTTGCATTGTTCAAGACTGTGTGTTCTTGATTGGATTCAGGTGAATTAGATTGGGTTCAATTCTGTTCTACAGAAATCTACCAATTGTTTGAAGTTAGATGTTAGTTTTAATGGTGTAAAGTGATTGCTATTCTAACACTGTCTGCAATGATTGATTGTAGTTCTGATTAATAAACTGTTGGTATTTTATTGCATTTTGAAAAGGCAAAAGGAACATTAATAATTGGGCAAAAATGACAGATTTTAGATAAACTTTATCTATACTTCGGTGCTTTGACGTTTGATTATGATATGATTGTTGTTGCTGTTAGTTGAGATGAGTGTTTTGACGTTTTATTGTGGTATGATTGTTGTTGTTGTTAATTGAGATGATCTAACATGTGTTGGCGTTTTGACTTTTGACGTTTGATTGTGGTATGATTGTTGTTGTTGTTGTTAGTTGAGTTGATCTAACATTGTGACGTTTTATCGTGTGAAACAGGGGTGGATGTGAGTAAAATTGGTGATAATTCAGCGAAATTTGTGGTCATCGGTCGCAGAGGTCACCGGATGAATATATTGCAGTCGGCAGACCGGAGAATGAAGGCGTTTAAGGAGAACTCTATACTGTCGTTCAACAAAGCTGCGAAGCATTCCCTTGATTATATCGAGTTTGACGTTCAGGTATTGTTGTAAAACTTTCGATTTTGTGGAACATTAGTTGCGTATAAACAGCTTAGATCTTAGTCTTTCGGATAGTTAACTCAAGTATTGAATTTTAATCACAAAGTTTTTGTTATGTAGCTAAAGTTAATAGTGAATTTGAATCATTTGCAGGTCACAAAGGATGATGTTGCGATCATTTTTCACGACAACTTCATCCTCCATCAAGAACATGTAAGCTGCTTAATGTTTGGCTTAGTTAAAGCTTAATATTGGTTTAATCAAACTTATTACGTGATCTTATGCTAATTTTTTACCTAATGTATCTTCAGGGAGCCATATTTGAAAAGCGCGTAACTGATTTGACACTCGATGAATTCTTTACGTACGGCCCTCAAAGGGAAGCTGGTAAAAAGGGGAAAACTTTAGTTAGGAAAGTTAATGGAAACATTGTTGGGTGGGATGTTGAATCAGATGATCATTCGTGCACTTTACAAGAAGCATTTGAGAAAGTAGACCCTACACTTGGATTCAACGTAGAATTGAAGTTTGATGATGATGTTGATTATGAAGAAGATCATCTTGTTCATGTTCTTCATGTCATCTTGAAGGTATATATAATCCTTTAATAAATTAACTGATAAGTAGTTAAAACAGTGTTAATTAACTTGCTTTGAATATGCAGGTGGTTTATGAGCAAGCTAAAGATAGACCTATAATATTCTCAAGTTTTCAACCTGATGCAGCGTTGCTTATGAAGAAACTTCAACAAAGATATCCCGTGAGTAGATTTTTTAAATGTTTCTTTTGGTTTTTCAAATAATTTTTTTATTAAACTAAAACTAAATTGAAAAAAAAATGTAGGTTTATTTTTTGACGAATGATGGAACCGAGTTATATGATGATGTACGAAGGAATTCATTGGAGGAAGCTAAAAAATTGGCGATCGGGGGTGGGTTGGATGGGATAGTGTCAGAAGTAAAGAGTATATTTAGAAATCCATCAGCCGTAAGAGAGATCAAAGAGTCAAATTGTCTCTTCTCACGTATGGCAAATTAAAGTAAGTTTTCTTTTTCCACTTTAAAGAATTATATAGATTAAATTAGATCCGTATAGACATATGTACCCTTTACTTTACCTTTTACTTTAAGGTTATAATCTTGGTTTAAAAAGCCACGCCTAAAGGGTGAGGTGCATGAGGTGGCCTGGAAAGGGCCTTATGATGTTTGGGTCAAATTTGGTTAGAATTGAGATATGTAGGAAGGTGATATGTAAAAAAGAACCAAATGCATGAATAGATTTTGAAGGGTTTAATTAAAAATATGTATAAAAAAATGATATAGATGCAACTTTTGATTGTGCATAAAGCTTATTTGGTTGTACATTGAGGAACACCTCATGTATGTGAGGCTTTCGTCTCATGCCTCACACCTCATATCTTGGCTTTTGGGAGATGAACGCCTTGAGTGTTTCTCTTTTTTTAGAACCAAGATTACGTTACTTAAGATAATTATGTAATGGTAAAAAATTGTGTGATTTTTCTCTCCCAATATGATAGAATACTAATGTTTTGTGTATGCAACAGTAACTTTCCAGAGACGGTGCATGTTCAACATCTTATGGGCGTGGATGGAGTGATTGTCGACTTGGTAGAAGAAATCACAAGAGCTGTTGATGAAATGAATACAAGAAAGAGTGTTGGTGATGTTAAGGGTGAAAGTGGTTGTGGCATTGAGCTGTCGTTTCTACTAAACTTGATTTCTCAAGTGATACAACATTAACTAATAGAAATGGTTATGTGGTTTGAATTGGACCCATATATGCTTGTTTTGTAAATAGGGTCACCTCCATTTGTAATGGTATTTCAACTATGTTGACTATCATGAGCATTATTAATAACATTACGAATAGATGTTACTTATAATTCTTTGTCATGATTTAGCTAATTTTACTCATTTTGTTATTCAAGAAGAAAAAAGAAATTATATACAATTTGGTATCTCATTTCAATTTCATGTTCCCATAACAGAAACTAAGTAATCATATTAACACATGTCAAACAAACACCAGAATGCATCATAAAATTAATAGTGCATCAGAGCACTCCAAGAGATTAGCAAGAATAACAAGATTTAGGATAATCAAAATCCAACACAGTAATATATCTATATTTATATATCTATATTACTATATAAAACATCTTTTTAGTCTTTACTGTAATTTTATAAAAATTTTAAGACGCCTAACACAAGTTTTATTGTGTAAGTACAATTTATCAATGCAAAAAAAAGGTATATCTTCTCATTTTACCCATATTAGTAGCATATAAACCTTATTAATTTAATTCATTTATAACATGTAAACCTTTTAACAGGTAACTAGAATATCATGATCGAAGAGTCGTATTTGATTTAGGTGAATACCTGATAATGTATATTATTATTCATGGGTGTATCTTTGTTAGCCATAAAGATTGTTCTTGTATGATAATTTTGTAGGTTTTCGATTACATGTTATTTGGGTTCAATTGAGTAAGATTGGAGCAAATATTGATGTTGTGATTGTGTTATTACAGAGTCCCAAAGAGGTTGAATTCTTCACTGAATATGGTGAATCAAATCGATACAAAATCTTGGAGATCATAGGGAAGGGAAGTTATGGAGTTGTTTGTTCAGCTATTGACACACACACCCGGGAAAAGGTTGCGATCAAGAAAGTAACAGACATTTTTGAACACGCGTCTGATGCTATTCGTATCTTGCAGGAAATCAAGCTGTTAAGGCTTCTAAGGCATCTGGATAGTGTTGAAATTAAACGGATCATGTTGCCACCGTCTAGACGCGCCTTTAAAGATATTTATGTAGTATTTGAACTCATGGAGTCTGATCTGCATCAAGTCATAAAGGCCAACGACGACTTGACACATGAACACCACCGTTTTTTCCTCTATCAAATGCTACGAGCTATGTAATTGTTATGTGTTTCTTTTGCCTTTGGTTGTCATCTCCCACTATATTTATCATTTGTGTCTTTATCGTGTCGTTTCATTGGATGGGTTTCTTACTAGATAATTAGTTTTATTATTACGTAATGAAATATATTGTCATTGCCGCCGCATTGCGCGGGTCCCCAACTAGTATATATTAGAGACAAAAACATTAAAAATGAGATGCGCAAGCTTTACTATACGTCTCAAATAAACCTATACAGTCTTCTATAAGTTATACATCTTATGCAGGTTTATATGTTATATCGTATAACAAATTTTGACACTGAAATAAAAAAAGAATTCAGAGGCTATTAGAGAGATAATTTTCTCCGTATAAAACTACACAAAACGTATAAAAATAAGATGGGTGATTATTTATGCTTAGAAGACTTCTCAATACGGCTCATGAATAATAATATAATTTTTTCCGTTAAAATTATGATAGCTTACTTGGTCAAACTGTTGATAATCATAACCATAAATATATAATAAGTTATCTTTTTAGTTTATTTGATATTATATACATTATAATAATAATTTGTAATTTATTGACAACCATAACTATAAATATATAATAAGTTATCGTTTTAGTTTATTTGATATTATATATGTTTTTGTAATTTATTGACACATGGTGTTGTGTCGTGCTTCCCTCTTCGTTTTATATACATACATAAAATATGTATGGAAAGATAAAATAATATATACTGGTCGTCCTTAAGTAAATGTATATGTATTTTAACTTGTATTTTATATCATGCGTTTTTAAGGAAGGATAAGCAAACTTATAGGTCTTAAAACTTTGAGTAAATTACACTTTTTGTTCTTTAGTATTATACTATTTTTCAAAAATCGTCCTTAAACTAAGGAAATTACAGTAAACATCTTTTATGTTTTAAAAAATTTGCACGTTTCATCCTATGCTCTAACGGGTGTTAAATTTGGTCGTTAAGTCAGGTCACGTGCCTTGCACATGAGGGTAGTTTGGTATTTTTACCCTACGCCGCCCCCCCCTCTCTCTATTTCTCTCTCTATCTTCAAAGAACAGACCACCACCACCCCTCCACCGCCACCACCCGCCCACCGCCACCACCCGCCCACCGCCACAGCTACCACCCGGCCACCGCCACCGCTACCACCTGCCCACCTCCACTAATGCATCAAAAGGGTTTGGAAAATACAACAGTTGCTGAAGTTTTAATGAAAAAGAAGATGACAAAGTTGGATCATGGTTATGGTGCAAGAGTGATGACATAGTCTATGATGCTACAAAGCAAGTATGTCACCATATTAATTATTGTGTAGCTCAGCTTTCTTCTCTATTCAATTCAAAAAATTTACTTAACTTTATTCCAATTGTGCAGAAGGCTCGGAACAATATTGGATCTTTAGTGGTTCTAAAGCAAGGAGATGATTGCAGGAATTGTCACTGAAAGAGGTTATTTCATTTATTTCAGAGATGATATGATATGAATTTAATGAGTTTAGTCATAAAGATATTTGCATTTGACCATAATGACCAGATTGTTTGCAGAAGGTTGGGGTGGATGGGTGGTGTTCGGCGGTTGGCTGGAGGGGTGGTGCTCGGTGGTGGGCTGGACGGGTGGTGTTCGGCGGTGGCTAGATGAGTGGTGTGTTCCGGGCGGCGAAGTGGTGGTGGTGTCCTTGGCAGCAGGTAGCGGTACCATGGCTGAAGAAGAAAAGGGTTTTTAGGGTTTTTAGGCTTTTTTGGTGATTGATGATGATGATGTTTATGGATGATGATCGATGTTTATGGATGACGATGATGCAGATAAGGTGGAGGTGGGCTGTGCAGGTTTGGTATTAAATATTTGAGTAAATTATCATTTTCATCTTTGTGGTTTGGTGATTTTGACCATTTACATCCTTACAGTTTAAAAATTCTCATATACACTCTAACGTTTCATTTTTGTTCCCATTTGAATCCAAAACACTAACACCGTTAAATTATTCTGTTAACTTTTTATAAAATGACAAAAATGCACTTAAAACCCCTAACCCACTACCCTTTTTTTCTCTCTCGCTGGAGTCAACACCTCCATCACCCACCCACCACGCGTCCACCACCCGTCCACCCACCCACCACCCGTCCACCGCCACCGCAACCACCGCCACCGCCACCGCCGCCACCGCCACCTTCACCTCCGCCACCTCCGCCGTCGATGCACAAACAAAGCGACTCGAACATACCCGATTCTCCGCCAATTTCTCCATTACAACTTTGGATCGCCAGTTGAAATTCAGTGCTGCATATATACAAACTGTTGGTGTGCACTATCAGCTTTCAATACTTTTTCAACAGAAAAACAAGAACACACACATAGTAAAACGAACAATGGAATCAGAAATACCAGGAAAAACACTTGAAGTTCAAGAGCAAATACACAATATTCATAAAGAAAAAGCAAAAAACAAAAATAAATCTTGTAGAGTCACTGTTATCTGAACTTAAAAAACCGCTAATTCGATACCAAAAAGCGTATAATTTGAAAACAAACAAAAGCTAACGGTAAGGATGTAAGAAATTAAGAATATTTCAAAATACTACCATAAAAAGGAGATGAAACCTTTGCAGAGTTTATTACCTTTATCAATACGTTCGAATTTGAAACTGTTCCCTCTTAATCGCAGTAATAGTATGAATAATAATCAAGAATCTGAACACCCTTTTTCTCTTTCTTCAATTCCTACTCACCCTTTTGCTTTTTCCTAAAAAGGAGCTCAGAGATCAGAGGCGTGCTGATTATTAGAACAAAAAGGTTGAAATCGCACAGGGGATAGACTGAACCTAGAATCAACCCACCCCTACCTTGTACAATCCCTTGCAGAGGTACGATGAGTCGCATACCTGTTGAGGAAGATTGAGGTTGTTCTCGAGTGTCGTCTTCCATGCCGGAGTTTTGGATTCTCCGGGGGCCTGTTTGGGTCATCTGAGCCACCGGAGTCTCGCCGGTGATGCGGTGGTGGTGTGACTATCGTGTGGTGAAAGAGTATCGGAAATTAGGGCTTGAAATGTGTGTGGGTAGGTCGGTGATCTTTTAGGGGTTTTAACCTACGGTGATGGTGAGGGGCTGTTACAGTGGTGATGCGTGGTGGTGTTGATGGTGTTGATGGTGGTGGTGATGGAGTGATGAGAGAGATAGAGAGAATGTGTGTGTGTGTGTGTGTTTATGTTTGTGAAAGAAAGGGAGTTTGTGGTGGTCAAAGGAGAAGAAGAAGATGACGTGGATGGTCCCATTAAATTGTATCAAGGGTAATTTCGTCATTTTATAAAAAATTAACTGAATTATTTAACGTCGTTAGTAATTTGGATGCAAATGGGAACAAAAATGAAACGCTAGGGTGTATATGAGGATTTTTAAACTGTAGGGATGCAAATGGTCAAAATCACCAAACCACAAGGATGCAAATGGTAATTTACTCTAAATATTTTTAGTGTTTTATATTTAAGGTGAACTAAAACGACTAAAATGCCCTCTCATGTTTAAGGCACATGACATGATTTAACGGACTACTTTAACGTCCGTTAGAGGTAAAGACGAAACGTGCAAGCTTTTATAAATGTAAAGGATGTTTACTGTAATTTCTTTAGTTTAAGGATGAAACGTGAAATTTGCTATAATCCTAAAGGACGAAAAGTGTAATTTACTCTAAAACTTTTAAAAGTATACTACGCACGACTGTTGATATGGTTTAAATATTATTCACATAGTCAAAATCTGCTTAAAATAAAGATACATTGTAAATCTGGATCCATTGATTTATTATATTTTAATAATATATTAGTTTAAACTTACCACGTAAATATCATTTACATTCTACATTTTTCTCAAACAAATTCCTCCAAATATCCTACATTTTTCTCAAACAAATTCCTCCCAATAAAAGGTTTTAGATAATTTAAAAATTAGCTGGATCATGGTCACCTAAAATAATAAAAACCACAATGTATGTGTAAATCACATCACATCATATGATGTTTAGAGGACATTGATTAGGTATCTATTGTCACACCCCAATCTTGACGGTGGAATCGTCGAGGCGTGAGAGTTACGATTTGTTCACAGCCACATAACGCTATTGCCTGAAACATGTTAAAATAAGGGTCAACATATTGTTGGTGAGGATTCTATAGTTTTGAATACATAAGTACTTAAAAGATGGCAATTCATGTTGTAAATTAGAGAACAAGGTAACTAGGGATGTAAGACAGAATGCACAATCAAACCTTGACAAAGTTTTACAAGTCTCAAACGTTTACAAGTATATACGATTAGCTAAGTGTACTTGGATCAACCAAGTAGGCTTGTCAGGCCCATAGATCTATGACATCGCCAGGCTAGCAATAGTTAATGATTGTACATGTATTCGACATTACATGGTAGCTACATGATTCGACTAATCACAACATACAAGTAAATTGCCATAAGTTTACAAGAATCAAATGTGTTTACAAGTGCAACGTTTATACGGTAACATGTTTCACCCAAAAGTGTGAAAATGATAAAATGGGTATAGAAATACTCACTTGGCGATTAAGTATATATTTTGAATGATTAATAAGAAACAATCTTAAGCGTCGTTTCGGCGTAGTCCTTCACGAGATACCTAAGAATATATATATATTGACGAGATTTAAGTTTAATTATATTAAACTTAACGTTTTTAACACGAACTAGGGTTTTAGGTGGAGTTTGGGGTTTTTATAAAATTAGTTATCAAGATTATATATATATATATATCTTTTATACAATAAAGAAAAACTTTATTAATCCATTTTATAATAATTTTTAAGAAATTAAATTCTTATAAAATGATTAAATTCTTAAAATGTAAATAAGATTTCATAATTGACGTAATGATATTAACGTAGTGATTTCAACTTTTTAAAGTTTATTTTTATAAAAATAGACTAATTATAATATTTATCCAAACTATTTATTAAAATATTTAAATATTTTATTAAATAGTTTTACAGAAATTAATATGGCATTTAAAAATGTTTAAAGTTTGCAAAAGAAATCCATTTTTATATTTTTCTAAAATTTCCTATAATTATTTTAATTTTTAAAAATATTTACAGAAGGTAATTTGTTGATTTAAAATAAACAAGTTTATAAAATTTATTTTTATAATTTTTAAGAATTTTTATGTATTTAATCGGGGCTTAAAAAGGCATTTTAAAAATATAAGGGGGTGCCCGGGGTCGAACCCGGGACCTCCTGTTTACACACACACGCACCAAACCAGTGAACCAAGCATGCAGCCGTGATTTAAACCCGGTTCCAATTCCTTTTAAGCATCAATCGTAATCCATTCCCAATTCACATGAACCCTAACTCGACCAACCCCAAAATTGACACTCAATTCGTGTTTGTTACCCAAATTAAGTATAGGGCTTTGTTTCCTTAACAGATTTCGAGTTCAAGGGTGTGATTAATTTACCTTATTCAATTGAAGAAACGGTTTAGTGAAGTCGAAGTATGTCGCGGCTAAGTGAGAATCGATTCGGGGTGCAAACGTTGATAATACTTGAATTGGCTTTGCAGGAAGCTTCGAATGGGGTTCTTAATGCAAAGCCCTTTATTAATTTGGTTTGATAGCGCTCCAAACATAGATTTTTATCCAGTTGCAGGTCGCGACCGAGGAAGAAGATAAGACTCGATGTTTAAGTTTGTTTCAATTGAAATTGGAACTAAGATTAGGTTATAGACAGTGAAATGATCGTTTTGGCAGCATTCAATTTGTTTATTATGAGTGTTTGAGTGGGTTAATGAGTTGGCTTAGGATCCGAGAATAAAGTAGAAATTATAGCCGTTGTTGACTGATTCAAACGTGTTTTTTGACTGGATTCCCGTTCGAAATGGATCCAAGAAAAATTTCGGTCAAGATGTGGGGCTCGAAATCGAGTGTTTTTGGTGTTTGGGTCGTCGCCGGAGAATGGCCGGAACCGGTGCCGGAGCTCGCCGGAAAAAACGAGGGAGAGGAGAGAGAGCAGTTGGGTTTTTGAAATATTTTCACAATTGGTCCCTGCGGTTTCAACTTTAATATTTTATGCTAAAACTTTTCTTTTTAAGCTTCAAAATTTACAAGAATAGCCCCTGGACTTTTATTATTATTATTATTATTATTATTATTATTATCATTATTATTATTATTATTATTATTATTATTATTATTATTATTGTTATTATTATTATTTATTATTATTATTATTATTGTTATTATTATTATTATATTATTATTATATAAATTAAACGTCGCGAAATACGAGATGTTACAGTCTCCCCTACTTTAGGAAATTTCGTCCCGAAATTTGTTTACGAGGAGGATGAGACGAAAAGATGAGAACGCTTGGATTTCATTTGGTCCTCACATTCCCAGGTGAATCAGAAGATGAGCATGAAGCCACAGATAGATCCTAGTGATTCTCTTTTTCTTTCTTGATGCAGTTTGTGTTCTCATTTTCTGAGGTACACTTTGAAGAACTTTCAGGTTTTGAATAGGTATCAAAAGAAGAAAATTCATCATCGATTAAGCTGACCGCTTTAGTGTTTACTTTATGTGCAATGGTAGAGCCATTAGAGGTAAAAAGAGAGTCTAAAGTGTGTGGCTATAAGCTTTCATGTTGATTAAGAATGAACGTTAATTATCGTATAAATACAAGGTGTTACCGTCCCCCCTACTTTAAAGAATTTCGTTCCGAAATTAAGAATGAACTTAAGTGAGCAAAAGAGTTAAAATGAAAGATAAGTGTTCAAACTAACAGTGATTGACGTTTAATTACAGATGAAACGCTTCACTTGGTGGAATCTTACAAGATTCTTGGCATAATGCATGCCAATTTGAACCCTATTAGTGAAATGTGAGACGTTTTGAGATGACATGTTGGAAAGCGATGCCGAGTTACCATCGTATATTAGACTTATAAATCACAACTTCCAGAATATAATTTCATGGTAAGGTGATGTTTAGAAATCAATAAAAGACCAACAATGATACGAAATGTTAACCGTCGGAATTTAAGAATCCCAAACGTCACCATATGAAACGATCTTAACGCATATCTTGTGAATATGTATTTCTCCTTTGACCAACCATCGGGCTAAGAATAATACTCTATGCGAAGATCTTGGAATGAGTTCACGATGATGGTTAAGAATATTATTAAAAACAGAGAATGAATCAATTATTCAAAATAACGATCGACGTTTTAACGTCATACCACGGTATACGAATATTTGAAACTGATACAGGTCAATTTCTCGACGTTGTGAGATAATGGGTCGAATTGAAGTTTTTAGCCAATCGGTCTATAATGCACCCATTGTCATTATGACAGCTAAGATAAAAGGCACTTAGTGAATGAAAAGTTAAATAGGAGATTCACATGAACACGGAGGTTAGGTTTTCATGACTACAAGTTACGGTGGTTTATAAACCATTATATCCACATCGCAATGAGGATAATAACGAGTATTGTTGTTCAACACCATGATAGAATTTCAATGGTTTTCAAGGGTAAAGATTCAAAAGCGATTCAAGAAATGACACAGTCAATAAGAAAGGTATTTGTAACCAAGTTTTACAAGGTAACAAATTTTCAAATGCAGATTGCATACGTAATTCATCAATCTCGTAAGTACAGTCGAGAACATACGTATGACTAGAGAGACATAATCACAAGTTGATAATATCTTTATTTGACAAAAATTTGTTTAGGAAGACTACCATCACGTATTTAGGTATTGATGATATCTCAAAATGAAAGTTGATAAGTAAGGAATAAATGGTTCGATGTAGCTAGATCGAGTCAAAACGTGAAGATAAAGGGAAAGAAATTGATTTAAGAATTTACATGCGTCAAGCTTGGAATCAAAATCAACCTAAAACGATCGGGTCTTCTTTCAAGTTCAAAGATCATGTTTTGGCTTGATCGGTCGAAACACTAATCATTGTTTCACCCTTCAAGTTACTACATGTTTCTCGTCACTTGATTACAACCTTGGTAAGTTGAAGATCAAGAAATGAGAATAGTCATTAAGGTGTGGTTTTCACTCCTAACTTAATGGTGTATTCCCAAGATATAACCACTAACTTACCAATCAACCAGTTTGATCCCAACCAATTGTTGAGGATTCACATAAATAAGACGTGGTAACTCACCATTAAGGTAAGGAAAATCACTCCTATCTTAACGGTGAAGTTCTTACAAGAACAAAATATAACAAAATGAACTTCTTCATCAAAATCCAGAATTCACTCCTACTTTGAGGAGGTCGTTTCATTTAATAAAATACAATTCATAAAAATGATATTATCATCAAGATATGAAATTTACGTCTATCTTGATGATTGAGCTTCATAATAACAAGAAAACAATCAAAGATTAACATTTGTCACCAAAGTACGGGTTTCAATCCTATTTTGGTGAGATCATGTCATTTGTGAAGTGCAAAGTCCAATGAGAATAATTGAAGTCAATTCTCAGGATGAGGAATTTGCCCTAATCCAGAGGATGAAATTTCATAAAACACACAATTGGAAACCATTTATCGAAACAAATAGAGAATCATCAAAGTAAGGGAATCACCCCTGTTTTGATGAGTTAGAGTTGTTTAGGAGGTACGAGTGTTCTTAGTCATAGATTGACTTACAAACTCTTGCATCTCCCACAATGCAGACGGTTCAAGGTTCGACTTAACAACGAAAGGAAAAGAATAACACTTAGAAATTCAGAAAATTTCAAGTTACATCAATGTAACCAAGGGAAATCATGTTTACAAAACTTACGGTCAGAATTTGAGGTAACAGAATTTGTTATGATGTTCAAATCTTGGATGTCTTAAATCAGGTTGACGAAATCAAAGACAAGAATGATTCAACACCACAATAAGATGTGAACATTCGATTCACGATCGACGGGAATACATGGACTTCTCAAGATATGAGGTCAACCATAGCCTTATTGAAGACACGCACACTTATAAGTGATCAATCATCACAAGGATTTCGAGTCAAGTAAACGGATTCAATGATCGAATCAGATCACCATTTACACTTTGCTTAGACAAAGTATCCAAAGATGTAAGAATTTCACCTTACAGCATTGAATGTCTTTAGTCATGGGACACACCTTTAGGAAGATTTCAGAACCATAAGTAACAGTTTAAAGTTTTAAAGACCATACGGTTTAGATTCTCAATATCTTTGGGTATATTGAAATCCATGTTCACGTTGGTCAAAATAAGAAGATAGTTACATGAAATGCCGAGTTCAATACTGTTACACGTTACACGTTGAGCGTTTAAACGTAAGAGTTAAATTGTAGGATGGGTTTAATATTAACAGGAATATTATTTAGGTTAAGAATGAGAAAGTATTTAAACTTTAATGATAAACCAGTTCAAGGATTCAATGATTTTTAAGATACAAAAGGATGGTTCCATTTGGTAACGCATTACCATTTGGAATCGTTGACACGTCAAGGTAAATTGACTCATTTGCCTTAGAGATTTGTGTATTTTGACCATAGTTTATCACTCATCCCAGAAATCCCCAGGTAGCGTAACGGGTCTCACAATGAGATTTATACGAATACGCTTGCCTTAGCCCTAAGGCCTTTTGCCAGGAAATCCAGAATACAGGTGTCTATGTGTCACACAAATTTCTTTGGTTCATGAAATCAAAACCTTGATGAGATTTGTATAGATTAGAAATACGTCTAAAGATCCAGATCATAAGTATAAGTATACGATTCCACATGTCGTCGAGAATAAGATTGAGTGATTTTATGTTCGGGGAGAGTCAAAGATGAGTTTAGAGAGACAAGTAACTAAGATTAGGCAATCCTATGCTAAGGCATCAAATTGCACATAAGAAGGCATAGCATTATGTAACATGCAAACCATGTATTTACAAGATAAAAATACTATAAGGTGCATGCATAAGCTATAGTCTAGGTCACCATTTCTAATAACCTAAATCCCTATAGTTATGGGCTCTGATACCAATCTGTCACACCCCAACCTTGACGGCGGAATCGTCGAGGCGTGAGAGTTACGATTTGTTCACAGCCACATAACGCTATTGCCTGAAACATGTTAAAAATAAGGGTCAACATATTGTTGGTGAGCATTCTATAGTTTTGAATACATAAGTACTTAAAAGATGGCAATTCATGTTGTAAATTAGAGAACAAGGTAACTAGGGATGTAAGACAGAATGCACAATCAAACCTTGACAAAGTTTTACAAGTCTCAAACGTTTACAAGTATATACGATTAGCTAAGTGTACTTGGATCAACCAAGTAGGCTTGTCAGGCCCATAGATCTATGACGTCGCCAGGCTAGCAATAGTTAATGATTGTACATGTATTCGACATTACATGGTAGCTACATGATTCGACTAATCACAACATACAAGTAAATTGCCATAAGTTTACAAGAATCAAATGTGTTTACAAGTGCAACGTTTATACGGTAACATGTTTCACCCAAAAGTGTGAAAATGATAAAATGGGTATAGAAATACTCACTTGGCGATTAAGTATATATTTTGAATGATTAATAAGAAACAATCTTAAGCGTCGTTTCGGCGTAGTCCTTCACGAGATACCTAAGAATATATATATATTGACGAGATTTAAGTTTAATTATATTAAACTTAACGTTTTTAACGCGAACTAGGGTTTTAGGTGGAGTTTGGGGTTTTTATAAAATTAGTTATCAAGATTATATATATATATCTTTTATACAATAAAAAAAACTTTATTAATCCATTTTATAATAATTTTTAAGAAATTATATTCTTATAAAATGATTAAATTCTTAAAATGTAAATAAGATTTCATAATTGACGTAATGATATTAACGTAGTGATTTCAACTTTTTAAAGTTTATTTTTATAAAAATAGACTAATTATAATATTTATCCAAACTATTTATTAAAATATTTAATATTTTATTAAATAGTTTTACAGAAATTAATATGGCATCTAAAAATGTTTAAAGTTTGCAAAAGAAATCCATTTTTATATTTTTCTAAAATTTCCTATAATTATTTTAATTTTTAAAAATATTTACAGAAGGTAATTTGTTGATTTAAAATAAACAAGTTTATAAAATTTATTTTTATAATTTTTAAGAATTTTTATGTATTTAATCGGGCTTAAAAAGGCATTTTGAGTTGGCTTAGGATCCGAGAATAAAGTAGAAATTATAGCCGTTGTTGACTGATTCAAACGTGTTTTTTGACTGGATTCCCGTTCGAAATGGATCCAAGAAAAATTTCGGTCAAGATGTGGGGCTCGAAATCGAGTGTTTTTGGTGTTTGGGTCATCGCCGGAGAATGGCCGGAACCGGTGCCGGAGCTCGCCGGAAAAAACGAGGGAGAGGAGAAAGAGCAGTTGGGTTTTTGAAATATTTTCACAATTGGTCCCTGCGGTTTCAACTTTAATATTTTATGCTAAAACTTTTCTTTTTAAGTTTCAAAATTTACAAGAATAGCCCCTGGACTTTTATTATTATTATTATTATTATTATTATTATTATTATTATTATCATTATTATTATTATTATTATTATTATTATTATCATTATTGTTATTATTATTATTTATTATTATTATTTATTGTTATTATTATTATTATTATTATTATATAAATTAAACGTCACGAAATACGAGATGTTACATCTATAAACTCTAATAAAACAAAGTTTTTGAAGTCACATGTCATTCTTTTAAACCATCAATTTAACACGTGACATACTCTTACACCATCTTTATTTTTAGTTTTTTGATATATTAAATCTAGACATTTAATTTAAATATACTATCATACTTACATACTGATTTAAATTATAATTTATGGCATTCATTTAACCTTTTATATTATGTCATCAAAATTTCATTTAACCATATTTAATTCAACTTCTATGGTATCATTCCTCAAATTTCATTTAACCTTTTATATTATGCGTTAAAAATCTATAAATTTTTCTCTGTTTCTGTATTGCTTTCTAAAATAAACTACTTTAATTTAGTGGATTTTTATTTTATGAAATTTTTTATTCACCAATTTCGATTTCTTACTGAATAATTAATTGATCCAATTACAATATATTTATCAAATTATCAAAGTATCAAATATTTAAAGACTATATAGTATCTAACATTAGTCTGATAAGTTATCTATCATATATTAAATTACATTTAAACTTATTTTTATCAACTTGCAATCACTACTATCTCTATATTTCTCTGAAAATTACAGTACTTTCTAATTAAAACTCCTTTAATTTATTAGATTTTTATTTTATTAAATTTTTGACTCACCAAAATCGGTTTCAAATGTAAAATTAATTAATCTAATTATAATATATTTATCAAATTATTAAAGTATCATATATTTAAGGACTATATAGTATATAATATTACTCGGATATATTATTAATTGATTCAATTATAATATATTTATCAATTATTAGATTCAACTAATTCAAATTGTTTCAATTTATTTTTATCAATAAGTGTAAAATTACGTATCATATGGGATGCACATTCTAATTGTGTATTTCACAAAGACTATAAATTAATACTACATTCTTTGCAAAATTTACATTCGACTTACATTCCCAACTATCAAACAAGGTATGATGTTTTTAAATTCTATCAAATACAAAACTACGTTCATTTTATAATTGTTAACTTTATAATTCTTTCTCACTTTTTCAAATTTTGCAGTATAATGACATCTGGGAGAATCATATTGTTTAACGACCTAAGTGTTTTACAGGAAGAGTATACCATAAAGGTTCAAATAAGGATTTGAACTAGACAACTATTCAAGGATCCAAGAAAAGTTTACTATTTTAAAATGATAATAATCGATGAAAATGTATTCCCACAATCTCACTCTTTCTACTTTTAATTTTCCGTATTAAAAGCAATTCACCATTTATATGTTTAAAAATTTCTCTTCATTTTATCTTATTCATGGGGTTCAAGATTGGAGGCTAATGTTGCTGTTATAGATCCAAACACTGATCCTGACCAACAAAACAGTAAAGATGAAATAAAAGAATACTACGATTGTAAATATATTTCAGCTTGTGAGGCTTCATGAAGAATTTTCGGTTTTGATGTACATTACCGTTATCCATCGGTTATCAGGTTGCCTTTCCATTTGGCAAACCAATAACAAATCATTTATGGTGTTGATGATGTTATAAACAACATACTAAGTAAACCATATGTTGCCTCTATAATGTTTTTATCTTGGATGTTTTCTTTATATTTATTTAATTATAATAATTATATTTATTTCATAACACAATTTACCATTTCTTAAATTTATTGAATGTGAAACTAATTGCTCACAATTTCTATGTATAAATTCTAGCTTTGTCTCTAACAAACAATCAAATAAAAAATTTAACGTTGTATGAGATTGAAAAATATTTATTACAAAATAGTTTGACACTTAAGTCATTTACAAGTATGTCTTACCCGGATAATGATTGTTTGTCTTCTTCCAATAATCGTTTAATTAGCAAAGAGTTATTGTATGATGTAGCAAACAAGATATCTGAATTTAAAAATCTTCAGAATTCTTTAACGGATGAACAACAATTAGGTTTTAGTGAAATCATGACTGCTGTTAAGTTAATAAAGGAGATTTTTTCATTTATGGATATGACGAAACTGGTAAAACCTTTCTATAGAAGACGTTGACCGCAACAACAAGGTCTAAAGGTGATATTGTATTAAATGTAGCATTCAGTAGAATATGATTACCGGAGGTCATACTCCACACTCACTTTTCATATTCCATTAAATGTAAACAACGATTCTGTTTGTCACATAAAACCAAACAATGAAGTTGCTCATTTATATAAGAAAACAAATTTGATTATTTGGGATGAAACACCCATGACTCATAAGCACGTATTTGAAGGACTGGATAGGACGATGAATCATGTATTAACTATAAATATTTTCTTACCTTTAGATATGCCATTTGATGGTAAAGTATTGTTCTTTGTGGCGATTTTCAACAAATTTTACATGTGCTTCCAAATAGTAGTCGTCAAGAAATTGTTAATGCATCATTAAGCTCATCATATATTTGAATAAATGCAAGTTACTTTAATAAAAACGTGCGACTAAAAGTCAAGGGACAAGGTGTTGACACTAAAGGAATTGAACAATTTGCTACATGGCTTCTTGATATAGGAGAGGGTAATGTTGGTGGTTATAACGATGGTGATGAAACTATTACTATACCTCATGAACTCCTAATCAACGAATCAATCGATCCTTTAGCAATTTTGAATCAATTTGTTTACCCATCCATATTAGAGAACTACAAAGACCTAGAGTACTTTCGTGAGAGAGCAAATTTTGCAACAAAAAATGAGGTCGTTCATGAAATTAACGATCATCTGCTTTCACTTTTACCTGGTGATGAGATAAAGTATCTACTTCAGATAACATACGTCAAATTAACATTTTAATATCCCGGGTTACAGGAAAATTGCACTCTCCTTATTTTCTAAATGGCCTTAAAATATCTGGATTGTCAAATCATAAGTTAGTATTGAACGTTGGAGTTCCCGTTAGCTTCTACGTTGCATCAACCAAAAAAATGGTCTTTGCAATGGTACTCGCCTACAAATTTCTATTTCGGAAATGGGTTATTAAAGTTGAGATCATATCTGGAAGTAATATTGGATGTTGAACATTTATTGCAAGAATTAATCTCGTGCCATCCAATAAATAATCCCTTTCAACTTCAAATGAAGTCAGTTTTCACTAACTGTTTATTTTGTAATGACGATTAACAAGAGTCAGGGATAATTATTTTCAAAAGATGGTTTATATTTAAAAGAACCAGTTTTCACTCATGGACATTTATATATGGCTTTGTCAAATGTAAAGATTACAGACGGTGTAAAATTACTCATTTTAGATCAAATTGGTAACATTACTAGCGAGGCATAAAACGTTGTATACAAATAGGTGTTTAGAAATATATGAGAAAGAAGTATGAATGATATTTTAATTTTATTTTCGTAATTTGAATCTTCATAATGTTTTTTATGTAATCAATGTTTAATAAAAGTCTGGTTGTTTAAATCATCCGTGTATCACACGGGCTCTAACCTAGTTTTATGAATATGTTATAGATAATATTAAATGTCCATCTATTGAAATCAATACGTAACACAGACAAGCAAAAAAATTAAATAATATACTGACATATACATTTTTTTTTGAAAAGGAAACTTCAATCAAAAAAGGCCACGGGAGTCCTCAAAACAAGGACTTACGGGCAACAAGAAAACGATTACACCATATCCAACGGATTATTACACCATAAATTCCAATCAATACATTTAATTCTACTTCTATGTCGATACCAAAAAAACGAAGTCGCCTTAATGTTTTCCACTAGCTCAATCGGTCTTCTATTTTTGCTATTGAAAATTCGATTGTTTCTTTCCAGCCAAATCAACCAAAAAGTCGTGAAAAAAATCCCTTTTATAACGCGCGACTTATGCTTTGACAACCCTTGGCTTTCAACGTACCGAATAACATCCTGAACGTCGAAAGCATAAAACGGACTTAATTTGCACCATATCGAAACCCGGCTCCAAACCTCCACGGAGAACGTACAACCTGAAAAAAGATGGAGAGCCGATTCATTATCCGCATGACACAGAACACAATCCAAACTCTGCAGGTGCATTCCCCTTTTAGACAGTTCCAAACGCGTAGGAAGACGATCCCTGACGGCTCTCCAAACCATAATCTTGCATTTGAGAGGAGTCCAGTTTTTCCAATCAATCTTTGGACCATAATCAGCCGAATAATCAGCATAAAGAAGCTGTTTAGCTGATCGAACCGTAAACACTCCGCTGTTGTCCGCTTTCCACTTCCAATCGTCCAATTCACTGCTGAAGTTGAACTCGTACAGGTCTTGTAACAGCAGGAAAAGATCCACTATTTCCTGATTTGATTCAGGATTGTGTTTCCATTCCCAAGCAATCACTTTCACCCCTTGAGAGATCTTGATCCGATCAGAAATGTAAGCCCACTTACGAGACTCTAGTCTAAATAATGACGGATACACCAACCGAAGAGGGATATCTTTTAACCAAACGTCACACCAAAACGACACCGAATCACCTTTACCAACTACACAAGCAAGATGACTCTGAAGAGATAAGCCATTTGCTATTCGTTTTTCGCCAATGTTGACGATCGGTTTCCATGGTCCTCTTGCAGATTTCAAACATGGAAGATGAGACCATTGCCGAGCGTTAGCATGACAAGACGTAATAATTCTTTTCCACAATCTATTACCATCCTTTTTAAAACGCCAAGTCCACTTAAAAAGAAGCGCTTCATTCACCACTTGAATCCTTGAAACCCCAAGCCCGCCATCGTTTTTAGAGGAAGTAATAACTTCCCAAGCCACCCAAGGAATTTTCCTATCGACGCTAGCACCCGACCAAAGAAAGTGCCGCATGATAGCTTCAATATTATCAATCACCGTCTTTGGAGCTTTATACAAAGAGAGGTAATAAATAGGCAAATTTGCTAGTACCGATTTAATAAGAACAAGACGACCTCCCAAAGACAAGCATCTAGCTTTCCACGAAGAAAGCCTATTTTTTATAACTTCTATCACGGGATCCCAATTACTAACCCGAGTCATGTTAGCTCCAACTTTAATACCAAGATACTCGAACGGAAAAGCACCCCTCCGGCAACCCAAAACATCCATCATGTCATCCACCTCTTCATCGGTGGTGCCAACTCCAAAAAGATTGGATTTAGCTATATTAATTCGGAGACCCGAAACTATATAAAATACGCGAAGAATTCTCGCCATAGATTGAATATTTCCTTTAGACCAATCACCCAAAATAAGAGCATCATCGGCGTAAAAAAGATGAGTAATGTCCTCTTCTCTTTCGTCGAAGCGAATTCCACAAAAATCACCGTTATCCCTAGCCTTCTTAATAATACAAGAAAGCGCTTCCATCACCACCAAGAAAAGAAAAGGAGAAATAGGATCTCCTTGTCGTAAACCCTTTTGACATTTGAAATTAAAAGTCGGGGACCCGTTGACAAGAACCGCCGCTCTAGAAGATTCTAAAAGACCTCTTATCCAATCATACCATTTTTTAGGGAAACCCATTTGGCGAAGAATAGACAATAAAAATTCCAATTCACATTATCGTAAGCCTTCTCAAAATCGATCTTGAGAAGAAAAGCCTTTCGACGTCTACGCTTGAGCCATTCAATCAATTCATTTACCAACAAAGGACCGTCTAGAATAAAACGATCGGGCAAGAAAGCCGATTGAGAATCCGAGATAACCTTACCCAACACTTTTTTAATACGATTAGCAAGAATTTTAAAAATGATCTTACTAACCATACCAATTAGAGTGATAGGCCTATAGTCTTTGAGCCCCAAAGGAGTTTTCACTTTGGGAATCAAAGTGATAAAAGACGAAGCGCACTCCGGATGAATATAACCATTTTCGTGAAAATCGCCAAGAATACGAACAAAATCATCTTCCAAAAAATTCCAAAACCGCTTCACAAAAAGAAAATTGAAACCATCAGGCCCCGGGGCTTTATTAGACCCACATTCAAAAACCGCTTCTTTTATTTCCTGTCTAGAAAAAGAAATAATAAGTTGATCACCCTCCGCTTCATTTAACTGACATATACATAACTGGCTTTTTAGTAGCTAAAGAACTTCAGGATAATGTAGTGGAGGTTAGAAGAATCGATGATAGACTGATTTTGTTAAGGATAGTAATAGGAGACGAGGTAGTGGCTGTAGTTAGTGCGTATACACCGCAAGTTGGACTAGGGGATACGGAAAGAAAGAAGTTCTGGGAGAGTTTAGATCACGTTATGGGAGACATACCCCGAGAAGAAAAAATATTCATAGGAGGAGATTTTAATGGGCATATCGGTAAGGACAACGATCATTTCCCGTTGGTACATGGAGGTTTTGGGTATGGTCTGAGGAATGACGTCGGTAGGGAGCTTCTTGACTTTGCATTAGCGCATGAACTAGGCATCATAAATTCGTTTTTCAAGAAAAGAGAATCGCATCTAATTACATTTAGCAGCGGCGGGAGACACACACAGATAGATTATTTGCTGATGAGGAGAGAAGATCGTAGCTCGTGGAAGGACTGCAAGACAATACCGGGACAGACAGTAGTCACTCAACATCACATGTTGGTGGCAGATATACGACTCAAGAGAGCAAGTGTCCAACCAACTAAGAGAAGTAGACCTACGATCAGATGGGGACAACTCAAAGACGAAAAGATTACCATCTTTAGAGATAAAATCATACCAATGAACCCGAGTGAGCCACAGGAAGACGCAAACCAAAAGTGGGAGGCTATGGCAACTAGAGTCATTCAAGCAGCTAAAGAAACGCTTGGGACTACAACAAATAGGAAAATCGGTCACAAGGAATCCTGGTGGTGGAACGAAGATGTACAGGAGAAGATAAGAATTAAACAACAAAGTTTTAGAGAGCTTTTACGCTGTAATAATGAGGAAGAACGAACAGAGCTAAAAGATAAATACAAAGAGGCAAAATGAGAGGCGAAAAAGTCTGTGTCAGAGGCAAAGAACACAGCATACGAGAGGATGTATAAGCGATTAGAGACGAAAGAGGGTGAACATGACATGTTTAAGATTGCCAAGGCAAGGGAACGTAGTAGACAGGACTTGAGATCGGTGAAGTTTATAAAGGACGCGGATGGAAAGGTCTTGGTGAGGGAGAAAGACATCAAGGGGAGATGGAACACTTACTTCGATAACCTTTTCAACATAACGAACCGTAATCAACAAACGGAGATCGACGAAACAACTCAAACGACGCAACAAAACAAGTGTTATTGTAGAAGCATCACAGTCGATGAAGTTAAGAGAGCTTTGAAGAAAATGGGAAGGGCTAAGGCGGTGGGGCCAGACAACATCCCGATTGAAGTGTGGAAGTGCCTAGGAGATGAGGGCCTACAATGGCTGACGGACTTATTCAACACTATCTTTAAGACAGGAAAGATGCCAGAGCAGTGGAGAAGCAGTGTCATAGTCCCCATATATAAGAAAAAAGGAGATGTCCAATGTTGCGCAAATTACAGGGGAATAAAGATATTGAGTCACACGATGAAGCTATGGGAAAGAATTGTTGACACGAGAATTAGACGAGAAACTCAGATAGCGGTAAACCAATTTGGATTTATGCCAGGCCGCTCTACAACAGAAGCTATACACGTCATAAGGAGGATAATGGAGAAATATAGAGAAAAGAAAAGAGACCTGCATATGGTATTCATTGACCTAGAAAAAGCATATGACAGTGTGCCGCGGAAACTCATCTGGGAAAGTCTACAACTTAGAAAGGTACCAGAAAGGTATATCAAAATAATAAAGGATATGTATGACGGGGCAAAAACATGTGTACGAGCACCTGTCGGAGACACAGACTACTTCCCGGTGGAAGTAGGACTCCACCAAGGATCGGCATTGAGCCCATTCCTCTTCACAGTGGTGCTGGACGAGATGACCAAGTCTATACAACAGCCAGTACCATGGTGTATGCTGTTTGCGGATGATATTGTCTTAATATCAGAATCTAGGACGGTGCTTAACGAGAGATTAGAACAGTGGAGAGCAGCAATAGAACGCAGGGGCTTAAGGATAAGTCGCGCTAAGACAGAATACATGCATTGTAACTTTAGTGGTGAGGCCGAAGAGGACACCCAAATCAGTATCCAAGGCATGGCGGTCCCCCGGACGTCTAGGTTCAAATACCTTGGCTCGTACGTACAGGAAGATGGAGAGATACACAGCGATGTAGCACATCGTATACAATCAGGATGGTGCAAGTGGAGAGCAGCATCAGGGATTTTGTGTGATAAGAGGTTCCCAGCAAAACTAAAGGGAAAATTCTACAGAGTGGCAGTACGTCCAGCTATGTTATACGGCACAGACTGTTGGGCCATAAAGAAATCGCACGAGAGACAAATAGAGGTCGCAGAAATGCGAATGCTGAGGTGGATGTGTGGACACACAAGATTGGATCGGATAAGAAACGACGTCTTTCGTCAGAGGCTAGAGGTGGCGTGTATCACAGAAAAAATAAGAGAGGGAAGATTAAGATGGTTTGGGCACGTGAAGAGGAGAACGATGGCAGCACCAGTCCGAGCAGTAGAGAATATCAGCTTAGAGGGTAGGAGGAGCAGAGGTAGACCTAGGTTGACTTGGGACGAGGTTATTAGGAGAGATATGATGGACTTGCATCTCTCTGAGAACATGATCGAGGATAGAAGTGAGTGGAGACGTAGAATTAAAATTAAGGACTTTTAGTGGGTTTTGTGGGTGGGAAGGGTATACACTGACATATGGCCGTACCCCACACGTTAGGTGTAGTTTTCCTCATCTATCCTTTTTGGGTGTTACATGCGCATTATCTAATTCTTCTTGTGATATATATCATTGTGTTATATGCTTCGTATTATGATGGTTATTGCCGTTGTTATGCTTTGTTATATGCTTTGTTATGCTTTGTTATATGCTTTGTTATATGCTTTGTTATATGCTTTGTTATATGCTTTGTTATATGCTTTGTATATGCGTTGTATTATGATTGTTATTGTTATTGCCTGTGTTAACGAGTCGGGGGTCTCTTCGGAAGCGGTCTCTCTATCTTTCTAGATAGAGGAACGACTTGCCACCATATACCCCTCCCAGACCCTGCTCTTCAGCGGGAGACACTGGGTATGTTTGTTTGTTTGTTTGTTTATACATAACTGGCTTTGAAATAATGAGGTATTTTATGAGTATGAACAAAATAATATTAAATGCCCATCTATTGAAATCAGTACTTAACAAAGATAAGCAAAAAAAATTGAATTATATAACTAATATATACACGACTAGCTTCAGAATGATATATTATACTATTATAGCATGTCTTTGCAATCTTGGCACCCATTGAAGAGGAAGATGACGACAACACAGGCAAAGCGGAAGAGGTGGACGATGATAGCAGCGGCGATGAAAAGTAGTTTTTATTTTTTATATCTATTTCAACATTACTTAAACTTTTTTATTAATTTATGACTGTAAGTTTTTATTTTTACATGATTTATACTTAAAAATAAAATAAAAGAATCTTAAAAAAAGTATGATGTGATGTGTATTGGGAATACATTAATGCGTGGAGAGGGGAATATGTGACGTGCTCATTTGGCGTTGAGTTGTACTATTGCGTATGATGTTTGGGGTGTGGTGAATACATTAAGGATGACATTATATGAATTTGACGTTTATTGTTTGGTGGATTGTAACACGATTCTTA
Source organism: Flaveria linearis (assembly GCA_024085815.1). Taxonomy (NCBI): domain Eukaryota; kingdom Viridiplantae; phylum Streptophyta; class Magnoliopsida; order Asterales; family Asteraceae; genus Flaveria; species Flaveria linearis. Next base: position 116,280,095 of record CM044001.1, read on the forward strand.
TACTATTGGACATTGATGGATATGATCAATTGATCATACACTACAAGAAAAAGATTTTTTTACGGTGATAAATATCGTCGCAAAAAACCAAAATTCCGTCGCAATATGTTATTTGCGACGAAAATGTCGTGCAAAATAGTCGCCGTAAAAAAGTGGTCGCAAAATGTTATTTGCGACGAAATTTGCGACGATTTCTTTTGTGGGCTCCACTTATTTTAAAAAAAATAAAATTCTGAGATAAATCTTTTGCGACGATATTTTTTGCGACGACACTGTAGTTTTTGCGGCGATATATCGCCGCAATTATTTTGACCAAAATCTTTTTTGCGGCGATTCTTGTCAATATGTTTTACACTTTTTTGCGACGACATATCGCCGCAAAAAAGAATTTTTTTTTAATAATTTGGCTGCATTTGCAGCAATCCACCCAGATTTTTCTGGGTACCAGACCAAACCTGCTGTTCCAAATCATTACACACTATCAAAACCATCAAACCAATCGCAAAACATAGCATATAAACAAAAAATTGTCCAAATTTAACAAGTTAAAAGTTACACAAACAAATGTTTTAAAATAGTCATTACAATCACTAAAAACCATCAAACCATCAAACCATCCTATGACGACCCACCTTCATCATCTTCATCTTCTTGAGAATGACCACTTCTCCTCAACGCGCTCTGGACTTGGCTTTGGATTTGACTTTGCATTTGTGCCATCATATTAGCCATCATCTGTGACTGCCATTGTTCTTGCTCTCTGGCCAGTCTCGCTGCTACTATCTCCTCAACCTCAGATTGTGAGAACATCCGCTGATCTGTTCTATGAGGTGGTGCTGGGGGTTGTGAAGGCACGCTCGGTATTGGACCGATGCCACGTTCCCACCCGGGCCGCTCCCCCAACACCTGTACACAAATACGCATATACATCAATTTTACATCCATACATCCATACACAAATACACATATACATCCATACACAAATACACATATACATCCATACACAAATACACATATACATCCATACACAAATACACATATACATCCATACACAAATATGCATATACATCTATTTTAATCACAATTCAACATACATATACACATACACATATACATCCATACATAAATACACATATACATCCATACACATATACATATACATCCATACATAAATACATATATACATCCATACACATGCACATATATATCCATACATAAATACATATATACATCCATACACATATACATACATTCCAATATATACACATACACATTCATACACAAATACCCATATACATTCCTACACAAATATACATATAAATCCATTTTAATCTCAATACCCATATACATTCATACACAAATATATATTCATTTTAATCTCAATACCCATATACATTCATACACACATATACATACATTCTAATATATACACATACATATTCATACACAAATACCCATATACATATGCACAAATATACATATTAATCCATTTTATATCCAGAAATATATTTGTATAACAAATAAGAATTGGGAACAGATACATCCATACACAAATATACATACATTCTAATATACATACATAAATCCATACACACCTGGCGCATGATCTGTTTCTCTGACATTTCTGGATGTTGTTGTTGAAGCGCGACCATTTGCTCCTTTATAGTTTACAAAAAAAATAAACAATGTTATATATATGGTGATTTTATATATTACTTTATTTTTATAAAATTGTAAGACGTGTACATTACTTACATAGTATGCAGCGGGTTCATGTTGATAGAAATTACCGCTTGAATCGGTATAGAAGCGACGATATGCTAATATGGCACTCCCAGATTCATCAGAACCATCTTCCCGCTGTAAACACATTTTATAGTTATATAATAATATAAAAGTAACTTACAAACACATAAAACAAGTTATAAACACATTAGATTAAAATAACTTACAAACATATAACGACATTGGGCTAAAGATGTCCGGCCGCCATGTCCCTTGATCGTCTGCTTCCCTTTGTTGGACTTGTTGGTTGCAGACCGAGCCTTGACTTCAGGAGAAGTGTAGTAATCCACATAGCCTTTCCATTCAGATTTTTGCATATCAGGTGGCACAACATCAGAAATATCAACCCTGTCCTCCCCGCCTATTTTGCTAAAATGCTTTTGCTTGAACCGGTATTTGTGATCTTTATACCGGTTTGCAGCATATTTCTCAATGCCTGCCCTCAGGCCTTCGTGGGGAGTCATATCAAAATACATCTGCAAATTATGAAAACAAATAGCTTAGTGTATATATATTTAATCACTGAATTTAATTATCAAAAACTTAACCTGTAAGTCAGGCCAGATAGTCGCCTTCAAATCCGCAGGTATCTTTCTCCAGCTCTTGTAGTTTTGAGGAAATCTGTCAACGATTGTGCCAACCAGTGAAGCAAAGGTCGCCTGATTGACACCCACAGGTTTGTAGGTGTCATGCGTACCTTGCTCAAATTCAGTTGTGAGCAAATTTCCTTGTGGATTTCTCTTTCGCATACCTTGAAGTGTGGTCTTTCCACGCTTGCCTTGTCCTGCAAATTGATAATAGTATAAAAATTCTATGTAAATTATATATTTTCATTTTAAAAGATAATAGTATAAAAAATTCGTCATACCTCGTCCGTTGCCGCTGCCGGAGTCATCACTGACCTCGCACTGTCGTGGCGGCTGCCACGATCGATCATCATCGGGAGGACCACCACCAGGTGGACCACGGCCATAGGTATCCCCACCGTGACCTCGGGCCACGTCTGCCATCTGTAAAAAAAGATTATATAAGTATACAAATATACCGTAATTGAATCATTAGCTAAACACATAATTGAAAAAAACAATTCAATAAACATAATAGATCAAACATAATAAAAGATTCGGTTAAAATTAAAAATTACAATCAATCGGATTCATCGGTGTGATAAGAATCTTCTCCACAATCATTATTAAATTCGTCTGATTCATCATCTAAATTATCAGAAACGTCAACAACTTGGTCTGCATCGTCGTCTTCACCCTCATCTGTATCTTCATATGTCTCGTCCTCTACATTGACATGCTCAAGGGAAACATCGACTTCTGTAGCTTCATCTCTACTCATACCATCATAAGTTAAATTATCTAAGTCAGCAGACAACAAAAGCTCAGATGAAGTGCTGCCATGAATTAAATTTGCTTCATTATTTTCCATTATAATATCTCGGTCCCAAATCTTCCGATGATTCACCTCTTGGACGACCTTCCAATGTCTGATTGATTGAACTCTTTGACTGGCTTTAGACGGTTCGTCAAGATAAAAAACTTGATCTGCTTGTGTTGCAAGAATGTATTGATCATTTGTAAACCATTAAGTTTGGGTAGAAATACTGGTTATGTTATTCTTAATGACACAAAGTTTGTTGTTATTAGTTTTAAACCATTTACATCGAAACAACACAACCTTACAACGGTCTAGATAGCCTAGCTCCAGAATCTCTTCCAACAAACCGTAATACTTTGTTCCATCTTGACCAGTTGTTGAGATGCCGCTATTTTGAGTTGTACGGCGTACGTCTCGGCTATGAACTACAAATCTCACACCGTTAACTATACAAGCGGTGTAAGAGTTTGCATGTCGTGGTCCATTTGCTAAAGCAAATAACTGAGGACTAACACTAGATACATCATTTACTCGTCGACGGTTGATCTATTTGAAATAAGAGAAAATTAGGAAAATTTGTATGATCGGTTTGTATAATCGGTTTTATACACAAATGAGTTTACCTTCTGTTTAAACCAGTTAGGAAAATTTACTTCCAAGTCAGTTCCATGCGGCATTTGAGTAATAAATTCACTATAAATAATGTTATTTGCGTTATTAATAATCACTATAAAGATAACTTACGAAAACAAACCCGAAATAGAAAATACTTACTCTTTGTATTCTTCGATCTCAGAGCTGTTGTTAAGGACAAACCAATTTAGATTTGCCCAAAGCACACCATCCATTTTTTTATCAACCCCCTTGCTGATAGGTGTGCATAGCGATTGGAAGACATAAAACTCACGTGTGGGAACTGGGGCATCTTCGTTTCTGTCCGGCCGATTAAATCTCGTCGGTACACCGTCAAGATACCTTGAACAGAAAGTTAAGGCTTCATCTGCGACATACCCCTCCGCAATGGAACCTTCGGGCCTAGCCTTATTTCTAACATAATTTTTCAGCTTTTTCATGTATCTTTCAAATGGATACATCCACCTCATATAAACTGGCCCACCTTGAATGGCCTCCTCAGGTAAATGAAGACTCTTTCATACATAACCATGGTGGCGTATTGTATGTTGTCAGTATTACCGGCCACATGCTATACGACGTACTCATGTTCCCAAATGGATTGAAGCCATCAGCAGCCAACCCTAATCTAACATTTCTAGGTTCTTTGGCAAAATCAGGATACATTGAATCGAATTCTTTCCATGATGTACCATCCACCGGGTGACGTAACTTACCATCTTCCGTGCAACGTCCAGAAGCATGCCATGTCATATGCTTTACAGTGTGTCTTGAGCTATAAATACGCTTTAATCTAGGAATTAATGGAAAGTAACGCATAACCTTGTTGGCAACTTTCTTCCCCTTAGTGTTTGCGTCCTTCCATCTACTTTCATAACATATTGGACATTTTTGCAAATCTTTGTTATCCTTCCCCCAAAATAAACAACAGTCGTTCTTACAAACGTGGATCGATTCATATCCTAACCCAACTTTCTTCATTATCTTCTTGGCTTCATAGTTTGACGGTGGGATTTTAGCAAGCGGAAATGCAGTTTTCAGAAATTCTAACAATTGGTTAAACGATGTATCGGTCCATTTATTGATGGCCTTCATGTGACTCAGTTTTGCCAAGAAATCCAATGAAGACATCCCGTCACAACCAGGGTATAGTTCGGTGTCGGCAAGTTTCAGTAATTCAGCAAGTTCATCATTTGTATCACTCGGTGTATCTGTTGTGTTCATTGGTTCGTCGTCGTCGTATGTGTTGTCCTCTTGTGGGACATTCTCCTGACGAACATCGTTAATAAAATCATGTATTGGGTCTGTCGTTTGAGGTATGACTGGAACTACCGGTGACGGAACATATGATTCACCATGATACGTCCACGTTTTGTAAAATCGACAAAAACCATTATTATGTATATGGCGCTCTATTGTTGGAAGAGGAAACCAATAACTGTTATTGCAATTATTACACGGACACCGAGCTTTATTTTGGCCATTCATATAATTCTTACACCTTTCCATGAATGCTTTAAGACCAATCAGATATTCTTTAGAAAATTTATTTTCTAAAGTAGTCCAAGTCTTATCAATCGTCATAACTGCGTCTACAAACAAATATTAATTATCTTAACACATTTAAAACTAGGGAAATACAAACACAAATACACATATACATCCATACACAAATACACATATACATCCATTTTAATCACAATTTAACATTCATTTTAATCTCAATTTAACATACATACACACATACACATATATGGATATCCATACACAAATACATCCATTCTAATATTAATTATCTTAACACATTTAAAACTAGGGAAATACAAACACAAATACCCACATATACACATACACATATACACCCATACACAAATACACATATACATCCATACACAAATACACATATACATCCATACACAAATACACATATACATCCATACACAAATACACATATACATCCATACATAAATACACATATACATCCATTTTAATCGTAGTTTAACATACATACACACATACACATATACATCCATACACAAATACTTATATATATCCATTTTAATCACAATTCAACATACATATACACATACACGTTCTTTACTGGTTAGTGTTACCAAAATCATAAAGGTCACTTCAAGGCAGAAAGGTGAGTATTTGGTTCTTACATATAGAATTCTGCAAGACCTAAATGCATAACTACTCTAAATAAAGAAAACATCAACTGACAACGTGTGTTATATATGATATCAATAACTACACAAGTATGAATGTATGTATGATTGTACACGTGTAAACTACTCTAAATTTTGATATCACTAACTGCAGTTTCGAGCATTTTGTATGAGCATGATGATGAAGATACCATTGTATGTAGGGTTGTAAATAAAGAAAACATTAAATTAAAAGATGTATTATCATATATAACACCTGAAAAACGTAGAGTCTGCTTCTGTGGCAACGGCCTTTGCTAAGTATGACTTTCCTGTCCCAGGTGGACCATATAAAAGAAAAGCTCTCCAAGGCCGCCTTTTACCTACCATCAACAAATTATCAAGTTGTCAATGAAAACATAATATAATTCTAAGAAGCATTCAAGTATGCAAAAAGCATCAACTGACAACGTGTGTTATATATGATATCAATAATAAGAAGTCATTTGTGTGCATTAATTACTCCTACAGGTTAACCTCACTATCCTAAATAAAGAGTGCCCAACTAACTTATTAACACATAATTAACATTCCAACTACATACATTGCCTATGTTAATGCAAATCAAACAAATATGAAGTAATTCCAAGTCACAAAATTAACATTCCACATAATTAAGTATGCAAAAAGCATCAACTGACAGCGTGCAAGTATGAAGTAATTCCAAGTCACAAAACATTGCCTATGTTAATGCAAATCAAACAAATACATACATATTAACACATAATTAACATTCCAACTACATACATTCTTATATTCATACATACACACATGTTATTTCAACTTGCTAAACCTAATTCAAACCATAAAACTTCATCTCAACTAACTTAAACACCCATGGACACAAAATCCCTAATTTTAAAATATTATCTACAAATTAACACAAAATTCGACAAAAGTGAGGTTATTTACTTGAAATCAGAAGTGGTGGTGGTGGCTATGGTGCAAAGGAGCCGGCGACGGAGGTGGAGCAGCGGCGGTGGTACGTGGAGCAGCGATGGTGATACGCGGCGGTGGTGGAGCCTTGCGACGGTGGAGGGGGTGTGGTGGTAGTGCCTTGCGACGTACGTGGAGCAGCGATGGTGATACGCGGCGGTAGTGCGACGGTGGAGGAGGCGGTGCGCAGTGGGGTGTGGGGTGGGGTGCGAAGTGGGGGGTGTGGTGATTTTTTGGGTCGATTCAACTGATTCTGATTCTGTTCCCGACTTTAAAATTAGGGTCGATTTTTTGCGGCGATATATCGCCGCAATAAATCAATTGCGACGAAATGTTTTTATTATTTTAATATTAAATGATTTAATATTTAATTAATATATATTGCGACGAAAAGTCGCCGCAAATGTTTTAGCGGGATTTTTCCCGCCCTTAAAAAAGGTTTTCGTGATATTAAAAAAACAAAATAATTAATTTTAACTCTTTTGCGACGAAAAATCGCCGCAAAAAAGTTATTGACTTTTAAAGTCAAAAAAATTATTACTTTTTGTCGTTTTGTGACTCTTTTGCGACGAAAACATAGTCGCCGCAAAAAAGTTTGTCGCAAAAAACCATTTTTCTTGTAGTGTATATAGCTTACAATTGACGGGCTGCAATAAGTTATTGTTACTTGTTACTGTTCCGGACCGAAACATAAGAGATTATTGATTTCAGTTAAAACATTAAACCTTATTACTTTAGTATAATACGTTTATACAAAATTTTATTTTCTTAGTTTAGTTTACATCGAGCGGTTTCATCTTTGTTTCAAATATAAAACTAAGGTGATAGTTGAAAACACACAACAACTCGCGAGTTTATAGCAAAAACACATACATGGATTTCCAGTAATCTAGAGGTCGGTCCTACTGCTTAATTTATGTACACATTTGGGTGGCACTACATATTGTTCCCGTAATCATACCTTGAGAAACATATGTATTTTCTTGAAGAACTTGTAATTTCTTTTAAAATATATATGTAGAGCACGAGCCACCTAAATCTTCCTCATACCTGTTCTAAGTTCTGGAAATTTTATAAAACTATATTTTATAACCAAACTTACTTCAAAATATATGTTAAATTTAAATTCGACAAGTAAGTTTATTTCAAATATATATAAATCTACAAATCAAATAGGGCTGTTTTAAGCCCACTAAAATGGCTAAGGGTTGACATACAAATTACAAGAGCCCAAAAACCCCTGAGTTAGAAAATACGGATGTGAGGCCCAACATTGAACTAGATACAGAGGTAGAGGTGGGTAAAACGGGTTTTGAGTCGTACCCGAAACCGGGTTCAGCCCAACCGGGTTTTTTTACCCGGGTTGAGGCGAACCCGGGTCGGGTTCACTTGCTTGAAAACCTTACCCGCTATACCCGGGTAGGATAGGGTCGGGTCCAGCCGAGGTGTACAAATCGGTTCGGGTTCAAAACCGAACCGGTTTGTATGTCACGGGTCAAACCGGTTTTGTTTCAAACCGGTTCAGGTTACAAACCAGTTTGAAACACCGGATACTCAAACCTATCAAACCGATTCGGACCGGTTTGAAACTGTTTTTTTTTACAAACCGGTTTTAGGACCGATTTAACCGGCTTTTGGCTTTTCAAACCGGTTTATAAACCGATTTTAAGGGTGGGGTTTATAAACCGGCAACAAACCGGCGGTTCAGTTCGGTTTAGGACCGGTTTGGGCCAAACCGGTTTTTCTTTGAAACCGGTTTCGTGTTTTTTGGCCGAACCGGTTCCCGATCCGGGTTTTTTGCCCATGCCTAGGTCCAGGTCGGGTATGGAACCGGGTCCAATACCGGGTTTAGTTTTTTTTCTTCTTTTCTTTCTTATGTGTGCGTGTCAAATACCGGGTTCAAACCGGGCCCGGTTCAGTTCGGGTGAGGTTCACTAAAAAACTCAAAATCTAAAACTGGTTTCAACCCGGGTATACCTCCCATCGGATAGTTCCGGGTCCAGGTCGGGTCCACGGGGTTGGGTTCGGACCCAGTTTTTATGCTCACCTCTATATAGAGGCTAATAACATGAACAAGTTTCAGAATTATTGGATTTTAATACTGTAAAACTAGAATTGTTGAAAATAAATATAAAGGGAAGTATTCAAATAAAAAGATTTTTAAATTTAAGAAATATAATAAGTAATCTCAACAAGTTAGCAATTCATAATCTTAATCAGTGATTGAGATCCATTTATAAGAAAAAGTTTGTTAGATGTCTATTTAAGAAATAACAACTTTTGTTGACTTTTTTATAAATTTCTTAATTTTATTAAAGGTTCGTAACTTTTATGTCTAACATTATTTTTTATAATGATTATGCCATAAAATTGAGAGTTTTTTTTTATTTTCAAAACAAGTACAATATTGTTATATAAAAATAATAATTTTTTAACTTTTTTAAGCTCGTATCATATCATTTGTGTCTTTTATTGCAGTTCATTATGTCTTTTTATTAGACATTGCGTTTTTCTAAATTCTATTGTGTTTTTTAAAATGATGAATTTTAGAAAAAAAATAATGGTGAAATAACATTGTTGTGTATCTCTAATATGTAAAACACAATAATAAATTGTTAACTAATTAATATAAAACGTTAAAAAATAACAAAATAATATAATGTTTTATTATATTTTTTGATTGTTATTGTGTTATCTTGAACACATGAGTTTAGAAAAATACATCTGTAAACTAGCATTATTATGTATTTTTAATTGTAAAATATAATTATAGATAACAACAAATTTATAATGTGTAAAAATAAGAACAAAAATAACACATTTTCTTATTATATTGTGTTACTTTCAACACATGAGTTTTGATAAATACATCGGTGAAGGTATGTTATCGTGCACTTCTAATTGTAAAACACGGTGATAAATAACTAGTTTATATAATCCATAGAAATAATGACAAAAATAATATAAAATGATCTAAAACATAAAACATAATAATAAATATATATATAGCAAATGATGTACAATATATTACATAATGAACTGATATTTGACACAATGAACGTACATGACACAATGAGTTGATATATTTGGCATAATGATCAAAATGTCATCATCTTTAAAACAATAGAAGGATACGTGTCAAACTCACAATCCTTATTAAGCTCTTTAGATTAAAACCATTTTTACTATAAATCTACCCAAATATAATTAATGTTATATCGGGCAGATAACTTATAACTTATTCTTTTTATCATAAAACCTATTATGAAAGTATTGATTTTTCTACAATTGCTAAGTCTCATTCAAGGACCGGAGCTATCATCTGAATTCCGTTACGTTCGAGATTCACTGTTTGATCTACCTTAATTTGTAATTTGTTAGTTGGTTGCGGAACGAGTAAATTCTCATGAGGTTTGTTTTGATTCAATTTAGTAATTTTTTTTTGTTCTTGCCCTTTTATTTAGAGATTGTTTAGGGTTTTAATAAGCTAAACTCAATATAAATAACCCATAACATGATAACATGAATTAGTAAAAAATAAAACATTAAAGCTTAAGTGATCTCAATCATCATAAACAAAACAATAACGATCCTATACGATGAGTATTGAAACTTTATCTTTTAATAAGCCCTCTAATGTTTGATCTTATAGGTGTAGATCCCCTTATATATTTGCTAATGGTTTCCACACATGGTTCTAGTGCTTCTTTTGTGTTTTGGAACTATTTCGTACCTTTTTGTTCAAGTACTTTTAAAGCATCATATATCTTTTTTTTTTTAATCTTAAACTAAAGTTCTTAATAATTCCACATCATCTGTCAAATATGTTTGTTAGGTTTTGATCGCGTATACAGGCCTTACAGTTTTATTACTCTTATACCAACATCGTAGTTATTGTACGTGCTTGTATCATAACAAAATATAAAAAGAATATGTTTCGGGAACCGATATCAATATCTCTTTTCTATCTTTCAATTGTAATATTGTTGGACCATAAAGATAATGGTTTTATAATGAGTTCGTGAAGTAATGTGAACGTGCTTGAATCTACATATAGTGTCTTTAATGTACTTTCGATCGTCATTAAGGGGCTGTTTGACAATTTCTAAATGATTAGGTGCTAAACCAATAAGAGGTCTAAACCAATTAATATTAAACCATTAGGAGTTCTGAACTATTAAGAGCTACTATATCGCTTAACTATTCAAATGCAAATTGTCACACCCCAACCTTGACGGCGGAATCGTCGAGGCGTGAGAGTTACGATTGTTCACAGCCACATAACGCTATTGCCTGAAACATGTTAAAATAAAAGGTCAACATATTGTTGGTGAGCATTCTATAGTTTTTCATACATAAGTATATAAAAGATGGCAATTCATGTTGTAAATTAGAGAACAAGGTAACTAGGGATGTAAGACAGAATGCACAATCAAACCTTGACAAAGTTTTACAAGTCTCAAACGTTTACAAGAATATACGATTAGCTAAGTGTACTTGGATCAACCAAGCAGGCTTGTCAGGCCCATAGATCTATGACGTCGCCAGGCTAGCAATAGTTAATGATTGTACATATATTCGACATTACATGGTAGCTACAAGATTCAACTAATCACAACACACAAGCAAATTGCCATAAGTTTACAAGAATCCAAACGTTTACAAGTGCAATGATTAATAAGTAACATGTTTCACCCCAAAGTGTGAAAATAAGAAAAGGGGGTATAGAAATACTCACCTGGCGATTAAGTATAAATTGGATGATTAATAAGAAATAATATCGCGCGTCGTTTCAACGAATTCCTTTATAAGGTACCTAGAAATACATATTAAGATTTATAATAAGATTAACGGTTTAATGTGAATTAGAGTCTTAGATGGAATTTGGGGTTTTGACAGGTAATGAATATTACTTGTATTTCGATTTATTCAAAGGAAATACGTATTTTAAGTATTTTTAAATCCTAGAAGTGAAATTAGGTTTAATATCTGATAATGTTCCAATATATCTTATATATATTCTTGTTAATAAATATCATTATGATAATGTATTACCCGATAACAATTTATTAATCCGAATTAATTGTTAAAGTATATTTTATACGAAGTGACTTATAATTACGTTTGTAAATAATTGTGAAATTAATTATGAAACGCATATAATTTCTACGAGAAATTCATGATTACGTTAACATCGTGATCAATAATAATTTGATATTTTAAATTATTATTTAAAGTCATGTTTTTATAAAAATAAACCAATTATACTATTTGTTATTGGATATTTTATATAAAAATTAAAGTGTTTTCAAAGAAATAATTTTACAGGAATTATTGGATAACTTTTAAAATAATTAGAGTTTATAAAATAAATTTTTAGAATTTTCAGAATTTTTTTATGATTTTTAAAGGCTTAAAAAGCCAATTAAAAAAATAATGGGGGTGCCCGGGGTCGAACCCGGGACCTCCTGTTTACACACACATTCACCAAACCAGTGAACCAAGGCCGCAGCCGCGGTATGTTTTGATTTCCAATTGTATTTAACACCCATTGCAAACCCTCCCCAATTCTCATAAACCCTAGGTTTGATTTGGGTCGAATTGACCCTTGATTCAGTGATGTTTACCGAATTAAACATAGGGCTTTTAATCCCCATATTAATACGATCATATAGGTATGTTTAATTACCCGATTGGATGCTGATTCGATAAGAACATGTAACATCACGTATTATATTTTTTTATAAAAATTTTTATACGTGAGTGATTATTTCAAAGATTTTATAATAATAATCATAATAATAATAATAATAATAATAATAATAATAAATTGATTTATAAAAGTTCGGGGGTTAATTGGTAGTTTTTAAAACTTAAAAAACTAAGTTAAAACAAGAAATGGAAACCACTTCAAACCACAGGGGGGTCAAAGTGTAAATTTTTGAAAAAAATCAATTTTTCTTCTCTTCTTCCTCCTTGGTCGACCGAAGCCCCACACCCACCACCATCTCCATTTTTTTTGGCCGACATTCACCTAATTCGGGCACTATGGATTATTATAATCAAAAGCAAACACGCATTAACGAATCATGGAACATTTAAAAACTTCCTATGTAATCAATTTCAATCGAAACAAACCCAAACAACACACCCGACCTCCTTCCCCGTTCGGACCTGCAACACTCTCGAATCCCCATCCCCGATCAATTTTAATCGAAATTAACATAGGGTTATGGTTCCTTATCACCATACGAAGCTAACCCTAAGATTAATTTGATTATGGTTATGGTTTGAGCATGATTCGACTACCTCCTGCGGTCGCGACCTGCAACTCCGTGGAACACCATTAATCGAGCTTCAAACTTCGAAATTAACATTGGGTTTTGTTTCTATATCATCATTCGAAGCTACCCTAGAGTTTAATTTGATTATAAACAAGGTTTGGGCATCAATCGATCACACGAGTGTCGCGGACCTGTTCTTCATCGGGTAAACTTCAATCGAACACTATACATGTAATTCAACACACACCCACACTCGGTTTCACATGGGGAACAAAAGCCCCATGTTTGTAATCGTTAACTGAATCGTTTGGGCGTTCAATTGGGTTAGATTCGAACTTAGGGTTCATTTGGGGAATTGGGGATTGATCAAACTGGTGTTTAAAAGAAATTGGAAACCATTCTTGTCGCAGTTGATGGCTTTGGTTCACCGGTTCACACGCTACATTCAAAGCAGGAGGTCCCGGGTTCGACCCCGGGCACCTCCAATTATTTTTTTAGGGCCTTTTTGAGTCTCTAAAAATTATAAAAAAATTTGTAAAAATTATAAAAATGTTTTTACAAACATTAAAAATTTTTAAACAACTAAATTATTTTTCTGAAATTTATTTTAACATTTTATCCATTTTTATTAAATGTTTTAATAAATAAAATTACAAATAATACAAAATTATTTAAACAAAAGTGAACTTCTAATAATAATTTAATTGATTAAATTATTATTTGACACTATATTATTTTTAATTATTTCACACAATATTTATTATTGTTTAAATAATGATTAAATATATAAATTTTTATATTTAAATCATTTCAAATAACAATTTCATTTCTTTTAAATAATTAAACATATTAATTAATTATCACATAATTAATTAATAAAATTAATTATTTATTTTTCCACACGTTAACAACAAATTAAACGGATACGTAAATTGATACGTTTATTTTAAAATTCTAAACATAATCATTTCCAATTAATTCATTTTAATTATTTCAAGACATTCAAAGTAAATAAAAATTTGTTTATTTAAAACTACCATTCAAGATCCAATGGAAAACCTAATACATCCCAAATTACCAAATCATTATTATTCTAATTCGAGACACCGTTCCTTAGGTTAATCATAAGGAAATCGTTGGTGTCTAATCTATCACGTCCAAATTCAAATCTCCTCAATCAAGTGAGTATTCATATCCCCTTTTTATATCATTTCTTATTTGGGGGAAATCATGTGATACAATATATTCAATCATGATATTCTATTGTTATTTCATTCTAAATTCAATTCAAGACAGGTTATGTTATTACTTGCAATTATGTGAACATACTGTGATAAACTGGACGACAGTAAAACCCTAATTCAATCAATCAATCAATCCTGGCAACAATGTAGATCTACTGGTTTGGATAACCCACCCCATATGAATAGTCGAGTGGTGATTGTGCCAGAGGCAAGAGTCAATCTATGGTGTATGTGTGGAGTCTATTATATGCAAGTGTCAAGTCAAGGGGTTGTTATTGTGTCGGTTTATCTATATGCTTTACTATTGCAATATAAGTCTTAATGTTACCTTGTGAATTGAATTATTCTCAATCAATCAATCAATCTATATGTATACTCAAAACTATGATTACTCACCAGCTAATTCGTTAGCTGACTTTATTTTCTCACATGATTTCAGGTTAAGCAAGTTAGTGGACTTCTACATGCTCATATAAGACCCGGACTTAGTCAAAACAAAAGACAATTACTATTTGTGATTTTAACTGTGGTATTTGTATCTGTGAAATTCATGTTATCATGTAATCTGATTTTAATATTATTTTCACTATTAGACAATCATGAGTTATGAACAATCAATCATTCCCTCGTCCGCTCCGATGATTCCGCCGTCGGTCGGGGTGTGACAGATTGGTATCAGAGCCATGGTTATAGGGAATTAGGTTATTAGAAATGGAATGACCTAGACTATAACTAAGTACGTTTACACATGAGTCCTCTCATGTATTTTATATGCATAGATAGGATTATATGTGCCTTACGTGTTTATACTTGATTATGTGATTATCTGCCTTATGTGATTATTCTTATACTTTGAATCTATCAATATACACACGAATCTTAACTCATATTCTAAGGCATTGTGTGCCTAATTCAAGTGATTTCAAACTCCAAAACTCGATTGTTATTCATGGTTTTCAAATCTCGTCAAAGTCCGTGTCACATGACCGAGAACATGCAATGCTGGAAGAGTGGGATACCTGTATCTTAAGGTGTTCTGTCTAGGCAAGGTATTCATACAACTTGATTACCTTACCTGGGAACCCTCGGGATGAGTATCTGCTTATAGGTACGCATGTCTTCAATAAGGTTGTGTTGGACATAACACTTTGATTAGTCAACGTACTCGCTTTGATTTACGAATCAAACGATTACACTCGGAACATATCATCGTTATTATGCCAAATTCTCGATTCTCGTTTTCATGTTGTATAGCTCGTATTACCCAATTCTCATAAACTATCTCAATGATATTTCAGAATGTCTTCTCGTCGAATCCGTTCACGATCTAGAAACTCTGGCCGTAAGATTTCTGCTATTGTAGCACGTGAAGTTACTGCGGTCATCCCAACTCTACTTACCCATTTGAACCAAGGCAATAATGTTGTTCAAAACCCAACTGCACCAAACCCTCCCCGAACTTGTACTTACAAATACTTCAGTTCTTGCAACCCCACTAAGTTCAGTGGAACTGAAGGTGCTACCGGATTACTACAGTGGTTCGAAAGCATCGAGAACACATTCCTAAACAGCGAATGCCCTGAAAATCTGAAAGTCCGGTATGCCACAAGTGTTCTTCAGAAACGCGCACTTACTTGGTGGAACGGAGAGAAACGAACCCGTGGAACTGAAACTGCTCTAGCCTTAACATGGACTGAAGTTAAGGAGCTCATGACTAAAGAGTTCTGCCCAAGAAACGAAGTCCGAAAACTGGAAGCTGAATTCTGGGAGTTAACCCAAGACAGTGGCGAGAACCTCGCATACACTAACCGATTCCACGAACTGAGCCTTTTGGTACCGCACCTTGCTACCCCTACCTCCCGAGCCATCGAGAAATACATTGGTGGTCTACCCATGCAGATTCAGGATACGGTGCTAGGAAGGAATCCTTCAACCCTAGAAGATGCCATCAGGCTGGCTGTACAGTTAACTGATAATCATGTGAAAGCTGTTTCTTTAACCAGGAAAGGATCGAAGAAAAATACCGATAAACTTCCTAACGAAATCGTCAAAACCGACCAACCCGAGCTTTCCAAGAACCAAAAGAGGAAGGCTAATTCTCAAAACTTTGCTGTGATTACCCCTGTTGTGCCAATTAATCAAGTCCCTCCAACTCGTCAACCAACAGTAAACGACCAACCACCGATGAAAAAGCCATACACCGGACCCCATCCACTGTGTAACATCTGCAATTACCATCATCCCGCTAACACTCAATGTCGTCAATGCACAAATTGTGGTCGTTTGGGTCATACATTCAACGTGTGCAGGAGTGCTGCTAAAGCTCCGACTAATGCACCAGTTCACCAACATCCTCTTGCAATTACCCAGGGTCGTGCATGCTATCAATGTGGTGATCCGAACCATTTTCGCAATCGATGCCCTCAACTTGTCATCCCAGTTCCTACGGCTCAAGGACGTGCTTTCAACATCAATACTCAACAAGCTCAAGCCACCAATGATGTGGTGTTGAATAATTCTTGTCCTTGATTTCGTCTTTCTGATTTAATTCAAGATTTGTAATCGTGATTTTCCTTTTGTTACATTGATGTAATTTGAAAATTTCTAAATTTCTAATTGAGATATTTTTCCTTTCGTTGTTAAGTCTAACTTTGAACCGTTTGCACCGTGGGAGATGAAAGAGTTTGTAAGTCAACCTATGACTAAGGACACTCGAATCTCCTAAATGATTCTAACTCATCAAAACAGGGGTGATTCCCTTACTTTGGTGATGATTCTTTATTCATGTCAATAAATGGTTTCCAATTGTGTGTTTTATGAAATTTCATCCTCTGGATTAGGGTGATTTCCTTATCTCGAGGACTGACTTCAATTATTCACTTTGGAACTTGCATTTCACAAATGACATAATCTCACCAAAATAGGATTGAAACCCGTACTTTGGTGATAAATGTCAATTTTCGATTGTTTTCTTGAAGCTCAATCATCAAGATACGCGTGAAATTCATACCTTGATGATAATTTCATTTTTTTTATGGATTGTATTTTCTCAAATGAAACGACCTCATCAAAGTAGGAGTGAATTCTGGATTTTGATGAAGAAGTTTATCTTGTTATATTTTGTTTTGTAAAAACTCATCGTTAAGATAGGAGTGATTTCCCTTACCTTAATGGTGAGTAATCTCATCTTATTTCTGTAGATCCTCAGATCGATCTTTTGATTGGAAGGTTAGTGGTCATACCTTGAGAGTACACCATCAAGTTAGGGGTGAGAACCATACCTTGATGACTATTCTCATTTCTTGATCATCAACTTACCATGGTTGTAATCAAGTGACGAGACGCATGTAGTAACTTGAAGGGTGAAATAATGTTAGTGTTTCGACCTATCAAGCCAAAGCATGATCCCTGAACTTGAAAAGAGACCCGATCGTTTTAAGTTAATTTTGATTCTAAGCTTGGAACATTTAAATTCTTAAATCAATTTCTTTTCCTTTATTCTCATGTTTTGACTCGATCTAGCTACATTGAACCATTTATTCCTTATTTATCGACTTTCATTGTGAGTTATCATCAACACCTGTTTACATGATGGTAACCTTCCTAAACAATCTTTTGTCAAGTAAAGATATTATATCTGATCACGATGGTCGCTTCATCTCTCATTTCTGGAAAAGTCTCCAATCAGTTCTCGAAACTCAACTAAATCTTAGTACAACCTATCATCCGCAAACCGACGGTCAGACTGAAAGAACGATACAAACCCTCGAGAATATGCTCCGGGCTTGTGTCATTGATTTCAGTGGATCGTGGGATTCTCATCTTCCGTTGATCGAATACTCTTACAGTTACCAGACCAACAGATGGCACCATTTAAGGCCTTGTATGGTCTGAAGTAGGTGAATCACAGATTACTGGTTCGGAATTGATACAAGAAACAACCGACAAAATTCATAAGATCCGTGATAACTTGGTCGCTGCTAGAAATCGTCAAAAGCATTATGCTGACAAAAGACGTAAGCCCATGGAATACAATGTCGGTGATCTCGTACTTCTTAAGGTGTCACCTTGGAAGGGAGTGATTCGCTTTGGAAAGAAAGGGAAACTAGCACCTCGTTACGCGAGTCCATTCAAAGTGCTCGAGCGAATTGGGAAAGTAGCTTACAAGCTTGAACTACCCTAAGAGCTCAGCAATATACATCCGACGTTTCATGTTTCAAACCTCAAGAAATACCTTGCCGACGAAAATCTCCACATTCCACTCGACGAAGTTCAGATTGATGAATCTATGCACTTTATTGAGAAACCTGTGGAAATTATGGATCGGGAAGTCAAACAACTCAAACGTAGCTGGATACCTATTGTCAAAGTCCGTTGGGAATCTAAACGTGGCCCAGAGTTCACCTGGGAACGTGAGGACCAAATGAAATCCCAGTATCCTCGTCTTTTCGTTTCAGCCTCCTCGTAATTAAAATTTCGGGACGAAATTTCCTAAAGCAGGGGAGACTGTAACATCACGTATTATATTTTTTTATAAAAATTTTTATACGTGAGTGATTATTTCAAAGATTTTATAATAATAATCATAATAATAATAATAATAATAATAATAATAATAAATTGATTTATAAAAGTTCGGGGGTTAATTGGTAGTTTTTAAAACTTAAAAAACTAAGTTAAAACAAGAAATGGAAACCACTTCAAACCACAGGGGGGTCAAAGTGTAAATTTTTGAAAAAAATCAATTTTTCTTCTCTTCTTCCTCCTTGGTCGACCGAAGCCCCACACCCACCACCATCTCCATTTTTTTTGGCCGACATTCACCTAATTCGGGCACTATGGATTATTATAATCAAAAGCAAACACGCATTAACGAATCATGGAACATTTAAAAACTTCCTATGTAATCAATTTCAATCGAAACAAACCCAAACAACACACCCGACCTCCTTCCCCGTTCGGACCTGCAACACTCTCGAATCCCCATCCCCGATCAATTTTAATCGAAATTAACATAGGGTTATGGTTCCTTATCACCATACGAAGCTAACCCTAAGATTAATTTGATTATGGTTATGGTTTGAGCATGATTCGACTACCTCCTGCGGTCGCGACCTGCAACTCCGTGGAACACCATTAATCGAGCTTCAAACTTCGAAATTAACATTGGGTTTTGTTTCTATATCATCATTCGAAGCTACCCTAGAGTTTAATTTGATTATAAACAAGGTTTGGGCATCAATCGATCACACGAGTGTCGCGGACCTGTTCTTCATCGGGTAAACTTCAATCGAACACTATACATGTAATTCAACACACACCCACACTCGGTTTCACATGGGGAACAAAAGCCCCATGTTTGTAATCGTTAACTGAATCGTTTGGGCGTTCAATTGGGTTAGATTCGAACTTAGGGTTCATTTGGGGAATTGGGGATTGATCAAACTGGTGTTTAAAAGAAATTGGAAACCATTCTTGTCGCAGTTGATGGCTTTGGTTCACCGGTTCACACGCTACATTCAAAGCAGGAGGTCCCGGGTTCGACCCCGGGCACCTCCAATTATTTTTTTAGGGCCTTTTTGAGTCTCTAAAAATTATAAAAAAATTTGTAAAAATTATAAAAATGTTTTTACAAACATTAAAAATTTTTAAACAACTAAATTATTTTTCTGAAATTTATTTTAAAATTTTATCCATTTTTATTAAATGTTTTAATAAATAAAATTACAAATAATACAAAATTATTTAAATAAAAGTGAACTTCTAATAATAATTTAATTGATTAAATTATTATTTGACACTATATTATTTTTAATTATTTCACACAATATTTATTATTGTTTAAATAATGATTAAATATATAAATTTTTATATTTAAATCATTTCAAATAACAATTTCATTTCTTTTAAATAATTAAACATATTAATTAATTATCACATAATTAATTAATAAAATTAATTATTTATTTTTCCACACGTTAACAACAAATTAAACGGATACGTAAATTGATACGTTTATTTTAAAATTCTAAACATAATCATTTCCAATTAATTCATTTTAATTATTTCAAGACATTCAAAGTAAATAAAAATTTGTTTATTTAAAACTACCATTCAAGATCCAATGGAAAACCTAATACATCCCAAATTACCAAATCATTATTATTCTAATTCGAGACACCGTTCCTTAGGTTAATCATAAGGAAATCGTTGGTGTCTAATCTATCACGTCCAAATTCAAATCTCCTCAATCAAGTGAGTATTCATATCCCCTTTTTATATCATTTCTTATTTGGGGGAAATCATGTGATACAATATATTCAATCATGATATTCTATTGTTATTTCATTCTAAATTCAATTCAAGACAGGTTATGTTATTACTTGCAATTATGTGAACATACTGTGATAAACTGGACGACAGTAAAACCCTAATTCAATCAATCAATCAATCCTGGCAACAATGTAGATCTACTGGTTTGGATAACCCACCCCATATGAATAGTCGAGTGGTGATTGTGCCAGAGGCAAGAGTCAATCTATGGTGTATGTGTGGAGTCTATTATATGCAAGTGTCAAGTCAAGGGGTTGTTATTGTGTCGGTTTATCTATATGCTTTACTATTGCAATATAAGTCTTAATGTTACCTTGTGAATTGAATTATTCTCAATCAATCAATCAATCTATATGTATACTCAAAACTATGATTACTCACCAGCTAATTCGTTAGCTGACTTTATTTTCTCACATGATTTCAGGTTAAGCAAGTTAGTGGACTTCTACATGCTCATATAAGACCCGGACTTAGTCAAAACAAAAGACAATTACTATTTGTGATTTTAACTGTGGTATTTGTATCTGTGAAATTCATGTTATCATGTAATCTGATTTTAATATTATTTTCACTATTAGACAATCATGAGTTATGAACAATCAATCATTCCCTCGTCCGCTCCGATGATTCCGCCGTCGGTCGGGGTGTGACAGAACAGATGAAGAACAGCCGCGGTTTTAGCTTGAAGTCGAGTGATGATTGAACGATGATGAAAATCAAATTCACTTCACAGGTAGCTTCAAACGAGGTCAAGGATCAATTGCCCTCTGTTAATTGTGACTTATAATAGTTCTAAGTACGAATTCGAGTGTGTTGCAGATCGCGGGGAAGAAGAAGATCGATTTGAGGTTTCTGTGTTTTAATTGATGCAATTGAAAACATAGACTGATTAGGATTATTTATAGCATCGAGTAGGTTGGTTTTATTCGATTATTGTTGAGTCTTAGTGCGATTTTGAGGCTGTAAAGTTACCGACCATGAACGTGGGTCGGTTTAGATCGCACTACCGATTGGATCTTCGAATTATTATAGGTGTTAGGTTTGAATCTGACCCACGATCACAATGGGACCGGTTTGGAGTAATTTAATCGAGTTTTGAGGTGGTTTGGGGTTCGCCGGAGCCGTTGGCCGGCGGTGGCCGGACGGTCGCCGGAAAAACGTGGGAGAAGAGAGAGAGCGCAGTTGGTTTTGAAATATTTACAGAACTGGTCCCTGCGGTTTCAAATTTATTATTTCATGCTATAAACTTCTTTTTTGAAGTTTGATAAATTGCAAAACCGACCCCTGGACTCTTATTATTATTATTATTATTAACATTATTAATGTTATTATTATTATTATTAGTGTTATTATTATTGTTTATTATTATTATTAATATTATAATTATTATTACTATTATCATTATTATCATTATTATTATTATTTATTATTATTATTATTGATATTATTATTATTATTATTATTATTATTTGCAAGATACGAAATGTTACAGTCTCCCCTACTTTAGGAAATTTCGTCCCGAAATTTATTTACGAGGAGGCTGAGATGACAAGATGAGGACACTTGGAGAACTTTCAGGTTTTGATAAAGTACCAAAAGAAGAAAATTCATCATCGATTAAGCCGACCGCTTTAGTGTTTACTTTATGTGCAATGGCAGAGCTATTAGAGGTAAAAAGAGAGTCTAAAGTGTGTGTCTTCTAGTTAACATTATAAGCTTTCTCATTGATTAAGAATGAACGTTAATACAAGCTGTTATCGTCTCCCCTACTTTAAAGGATTTCGTTTAGAAATTAAAAATGAATTAAACGAACAAATACGGGTATCTCTGTTTCATATGATCCTCCCGCTCCCACGTGAACTCAGCTCCACACTTGTTCTCCCAACGAACTTTGACAATTGGAGTAGTTGTGGTCCTAGTCTTCTTCATGATGCGATCCATAATCTCGACGGGTTTCTCGATAAAGTGCAATGACTCGTCGATCTGGATGTCTTCCAGTGGAACATGCAGACTCTCGTCGGCCAAACACTTTCTTAAATTTGAGACATGGAACACAGGATGAACTTCACTAAGGTCGGAAGGTAGTTCCAGTTTATAAGCCACTTTCCCAATCCTTTTCAGGATTTTGAAAGGTCCTACAAATCTTGGAGCTAGTTTACCCTTCTTTCCAAAGCGAATAACACCTTTCCATGGTGAAACCTTAAGAAGAACCATATCACCAACTTGAAACTCCAACGGTTTACGATGCTTATCGGCATAACTCTTTTGTCGACTTCTTGCCACTTCAAGGTTCTTGCGGATTGTAGCAACTTTATCGGTCGTTTCTTGTATAAGTTCAGGACCAGTGATAAAGTTTTCACCAATGTCGGTCCAACAGATCGGCGATCGGCATTTACGACCATAAAGTGCTTCGAATGGTGCCATCTTGATACTTGAGTGATAACTATTGTTATACGAAAATTCCGCGAGCGGTAAATGCGTATCCCAATTACCACCAAAGTCAAGGACACATAATCGTAGCAAATCCTCGAGGGTTTGGATTGTTCGTTCGGTTTGACCATCAGTTTGAGGATGGTAAGCCGTACTTAAATCCAATTGAGTACCCAAGAGTTCTTGCATAGATGACCAAAAGTGTGAAGTGAAACGAGCATCTTGATCGGAAATGATGTGTAAGGGTACGCCATGACGACTCACAATTTCATCAATGTATATACGAGCTAGTCTTGAAACCTTGTAGGTGTCTCGTATAGGTATGAAATGTGCCGACTTAGTCAAACGGTCCACAATCACCCATATACTATCATGACCACGAGGAGTACGTGGCAACTTGGTTATGAAATCCATGGATACATGTTCCCATTTCCACATAGGGATTTCAGGTTGTTCAAGTAAACCACTTGGTCGTTGATGCTCGGCTTTGACTTTTGCACACGTGAGACATTTGGAGACATGAACCGCGATATCTTTCTTCATTCCAGGCCACCAATATTGACCACGCAAATCCATGTACATTTTATCGAAACCAGGATGAATAGAATATCGGGTGTGATGAGCTTCGTCCAAGATGATGTGTCGAAGGTTATTACGATTTGGAATCCAAAGTCGATTCATAAAGTACCATAGGCCGTTTGGTTTTTCCTCCAGTTGTGATCGAACGTTAGACACCAAATCCTCATTACTTCCTTCGCCGGTTATTGCCGCTTGTTGAGCCTTGCGAATGCATAACTCGAGATCACTATCAATTCTTATGTTTTGGAGCATGATAGTAGCCTCGTTAACATCCACACGTACCTCGGTATCAAATTCTCTTAACGTGTGAAATCACTGTCTTTGATCTCTGATTCCTTGTAGTGAGACACTTTTGTTATGGACCTTGCGACTCAGCGCGTCGGCTACAACATTCGCCTTTCCAGGATGATAGCGAATGTCACAGTCGTAGTCGCTGATTAACTCGATCCAACGTCGTTGTCTCATGTTGAGATCTTTTTGGTCGAACACATGTTGGAGACTTTTGTGGTCGGTGTAGACTATGCATTTCGTCCCATAAAGATAATGTCGCCAGATCTTCAAAGCGAATACCACAGCACCAAGTTCAAGATCATGAGTCGTGTAATTCACCTCGTGAACCTTCAATTGTCTTGATACATAGGCTATCACCTTTCCTCGTTGCATAAGAACACAACCAAGACCTTGTTTTGAAGCATCACAATATACGGTGAAATCATCGTTTCCATCGGGTAGGGTCAAGATAGGAGCATTACTTAGTTTGTGTTTTAATGTTTCAAAAGCTTCCTCTTGCTCGGGCCCCCACTTGAATGGTTTATTCTTCTGTGTTAAGGAAGTGAGCGGCTTCGCGATCCTCGAAAAGTTGGCAATGAATCGCCGATAATAACCAGCAAGACCAAGGAAAGAACGAACCTCGGTCGGTGTCGTGGGAACACACCAATTCTTCACAGCTTCCACCTTTGCAGGGTCAACGTGAATTCCTTGGCTATTCACCACATGTCCTAGAAATTGAACTTCCTTGAGCCAGAAATCACACTTCGAGAACTTCGCGTACAATTGCTCTTTCCTCAATAATTCAAGA
The DNA here is from genome assembly GCA_024085815.1 of Flaveria linearis. Classification (NCBI taxonomy): domain Eukaryota; kingdom Viridiplantae; phylum Streptophyta; class Magnoliopsida; order Asterales; family Asteraceae; genus Flaveria; species Flaveria linearis. The sequence continues at coordinate 116,304,993 of CM044001.1, forward strand.
ACTTGTCGCAAATGCAGTTCATGCTCGGCGTTGGTTTTGGAGTAGATGAGAATGTCATCAATGAAGACGATCACAAACTTATCTAGATAAGGCTTGCATACTCGATTCATGAGATCCATGAAGACAGCAGGAGCATTAGTCAAGCCAAAAGGCATCACCGTAAACTCATAGTGCCCATAACGAGTACGAAATGCGGTCTTGGGGATGTCATCATCATGGACACGTAATTGATGATATCCAGAACGTAGATCAATCTTCGAGAATATAGTAGCTCCTTGAAGTTGATCAAACAGATCGTCGATACGAGGAAGAGGATACCGGTTTTTGATGGTCAACTTGTTGAGCTCTCGGTAATCGATACACATACGGAATGACCCATCTTTCTTCTTCACAAATAAGACAGGTGCACCCCAAGGAGAAGAACTAGGGCGGATAAACCCTTTTTCGGATAATTCCTGGAGTTGGCTAGAGAGTTCTTGCAATTCCGATGGTGCAAGCCGATATGGTGACTTAGCCACGGGTTGTGCTCCCGGTATTAAATCAATTTTAAATTCAACTTCACGTACGGGAGGTAAACCACTAAGGTCATCGGGAAATACTTCAGGAAAGTCTCGTACAATAGGGACATCCTTAAGTTCTTTCCCTTTGGCTTTTGTGTTGACCACGTAAGCCAAGAAGGCTATATACTTCTTGCTTAAGCACTTTCGGGCTTGAGTGCAAGACATGAGTTTGAGTCCTTGTGATGATTTCTCGCCGAACACTTTCAAAGTATCCCCGAATGGTAACGGTATTCGAATACACTTCTCAAAACATACGATCTCAGCATGATGTTTGACTAGCCAATCCATTCCAATGATGACGTCGAAGCTTCCGAGTTTCATAGGAATAAGATCAATAGGGAATTCGTGCTCGTTAAAGCTTATGATGCAATCACGTATTATGACATCAACGACAATGGGTTTTCCATCGGCGACTTCGACCGTGTAGGGTCTTTCCAGATTAATACGTGATTTAGAAAATACGGGCTCGAATTCTAACGACACGAAACTCTTATCCGCACCCGAATCAAATAATACAGATGCATAATGATCATTTACAAGATACATACCTGTTCGGTAAAAAGAAATTTTATTATTGATACGATGATTACAAAGATGGAAAACATCAATAATACAAGGAATGATTTAAACGGGGTTCTTCGTCGTACCATTCACAACGTCATTGCTGACTTGTGCTTGGTTGGCGTTGATATTGAAAGCCCTTCCACGAGCTGGTGGCACGTTGCCCGCATTGCGAGGGCATTGCGGACGAATATGACCAGGCTCGCCACAGTTGTAACAGGTTCGGTTGGCAAGCATTGCAGCGTTGTTTGGTGCACGTAGACAAGTAGTCACCAAATGGCCATACTTTCCACACAACGAGCAGATTCGGCATGAAACGTTACCCGCATGATGGTACTTGCACGTGTTACACATTGGCATAGAACCCGTATAAACTTTAGCCATGGGAGCTTGATTTGCCACCACCATTTGTTTTTGAGGAGCATTTGGAGTGGTCACAGCGTAGTTGCGTGTTGGCGTGAACTTACGCTTCTTGCTTTGGGAAGACGACTCAGCCCTTACCTCCTTTGTTGCCTCGGTTGTCGCCTTCGCAGTAGACTTCGAACCCCTTGCCGACATAGTGCCAGCTCTAATATGATTCTCAGTGAGCTGCGCTGTGATAGTAATTGCCTCCTCCAAAGTTGTGGGTCGGCTACCCACCACAGCATCTTGAATTTGGGGTGGTACACCCTTTATGAACTTCTCGATGTTGCGGGGAACAGTATCGACCATGTGAGGCAGTAATAAACTCAACTCATGATGCCTAGTTGAGTAGGCCAAATGATCACCATCGTTTTGCTTCAAATTCCAGAATTCTTCTTCCAGCTTTTGCAATTCACTTCTCGGGCAGAACTTCGCGATGGCGATGTTCTTGAACTCATCCCAAGAGAGTGCCAAAATAGCATCAGCTCCTCGGTTTCTCTTCTCGCTATTCCACCAGGTAAGTGCCCTTTGTTGGAGCATACTAGTGGCATAACGGACTTTGAGTGCCTCGGGACACTCACAATTGGCGAAAGTGTTCTCCATGCCTTCGAACCACTCAAGAAGACCAGTGACTCCTTCCTTGCCACTAAAGTTGGTGGGTTTGCACGAGTTGAAGTGTTTGAAGGTGCAAGTACGATCGTTCCCGTTTCGGCTGTTGCTATTTTCTCCTTGAGCACCGTTGTTGTTTCCATTGGTGTTGTTGTTGCTATTAGCCATCATGGTGCTAGTAAGTTCAGCAACCATGGTTGGGAGCACAGCAGCCATTTGTTTGGCGATCATTGCTGCCAGCTTGCGGTTGGAGTTTCCACGTTTTGGAAGTTGTCGAGACATGCTGGACATACAAAAAGGAGCTAGTTACGGGAGTGAGGATACAAAGGATATTAGTTTAGACAAAGGTAGGCTAAAGGTTGTAAGGTACACGGAATGATCCCATTTGATAACGCATTATCATTTGGAACCGTGGACACGTCAAGGTAAATTGACTCATTTGCCTTAGAGATTTGTGTATTTTGACCATAGTTTATCACTCATCCCAGAAATCCCCAGGTAAGCGTAACGGGCCCCTCAATGAGATTTATACGAATACGCTTGCCTTAGCCCGAAGGCTTTTTGCCAGGAAATCCAGAATACAGGTGTCTATGTGTCACACAATATTTCTTAGGTTCATGTAATCAAAACCTTGATGAGATTTATATAGATTAGACATAACGTCTAAAGATCCAAGTCATAAGCATAAGTATACGATTTCACGTGTCGTCGAGAATAAGATAGAGAGGTTTTATGTTCGGGAAAAGTCAAAGATAAGTGTAGGGAGACAAGTAATTAAGTTTAGGCAATCCTATGCTAAGGCATCAAATTGCACACAAGAAGGCATAGCATTATGTAATATGCAAACCATATATTTATAAGATAAAAATACTATAAGGTGCATGCATAAGCTATAGTCTAGGTCATCATTAATAACCTAAATCCCTATAGTTATGGGCTCTGATACCAATCTGTCACACCCCAACCTTGACGGCGGAATCGTCGAGGCGTGAGAGTTACGATTGTTCACAGCCACATAACGCTATTGCCTGAAACATGTTAAAATAAAAGGTCAACATATTGTTGGTGAGCATTCTATAGTTTTTCATACATAAGTATATAAAAGATGGCAATTCATGTTGTAAATTAGAGAACAAGGTAACTAGGGATGTAAGACAGAATGCACAATCAAACCTTGACAAAGTTTTACAAGTCTCAAACGTTTACAAGAATATACGATTAGCTAAGTGTACTTGGATCAACCAAGCAGGCTTGTCAGGCCCATAGATCTATGACGTCGCCAGGCTAGCAATAGTTAATGATTGTACATATATTCGACATTACATGGTAGCTACAAGATTCAACTAATCACAACACACAAGCAAATTGCCATAAGTTTACAAGAATCCAAACGTTTACAAGTGCAATGATTAATAAGTAACATGTTTCACCCCAAAGTGTGAAAATAAGAAAAGGGGGTATAGAAATACTCACCTGGCGATTAAGTATAAATTGGATGATTAATAAGAAATAATATCGCGCGTCGTTTCAACGAATTCCTTTATAAGGTACCTAGAAATACATATTAAGATTTATAATAAGATTAACGGTTTAATGTGAATTAGAGTCTTAGATGGAATTTGGGGTTTTGACAGGTAATGAATATTACTTGTATTTCGATTTATTCAAAGGAAATACGTATTTTAAGTATTTTTAAATCCTAGAAGTGAAATTAGGTTTAATATCTGATAATGTTCCAATATATCTTATATATATTCTTGTTAATAAATATCATTATGATAATGTATTACCCGATAACAATTTATTAATCCGAATTAATTGTTAAAGTATATTTTATACGAAGTGACTTATAATTACGTTTGTAAATAATTGTGAAATTAATTATGAAACGCATATAATTTCTACGAGAAATTCATGATTACGTTAACATCGTGATCAATAATAATTTGATATTTTAAATTATTATTTAAAGTCATGTTTTTATAAAAATAAACCAATTATACTATTTGTTATTGGATATTTTATATAAAAATTAAAGTGTTTTCAAAGAAATAATTTTACAGGAATTATTGGATAACTTTTAAAATAATTAGAGTTTATAAAATAAATTTTTAGAATTTTCAGAATTTTTTTATGATTTTTAAAGGCTTAAAAAGCCAATTAAAAAAATAATGGGGGTGCCCGGGGTCGAACCCGGGACCTCCTGTTTACACACACATTCACCAAACCAGTGAACCAAGGCCGCAGCCGCGGTATGTTTTGATTTCCAATTGTATTTAACACCCATTGCAAACCCTCCCCAATTCTCATAAACCCTAGGTTTGATTTGGGTCGAATTGACCCTTGATTCAGTGATGTTTACCGAATTAAACATAGGGCTTTTAATCCCCATATTAATACGATCATATAGGTATATTTAATTACCCGATTGGATGCTGATTCGATAAGAACAGATGAAGAACAGCCGCGGTTTTAGCTTGAAGTCGAGTGATGATTGAACGATGATGAAAATCAAATTCACTTCACAGGTAGCTTCAAACGAGGTCAAGGATCAATTGCCCTCTGTTAATTGTGACTTATAATAGTTCTAAGTACGAATTCGAGTGTGTTGCAGATCGCGGGGAAGAAGAAGATCGATTTGAGGTTTCTGTGTTTTAATTGATGCAATTGAAAACATAGACTGATTAGGATTATTTATAGCATCGAGTAGGTTGGTTTTATTCGATTATTGTTGAGTCTTAGTGCGATTTTGAGGCTGTAAAGTTACCGACCATGAACGTGGGTCGGTTTAGATCGCACTACCGATTGGATCTTCGAATTATTATAGGTGTTAGGTTCGAATCTGACCCACGATCACAATGGGACCGGTTTGGAGTAATTTAATCGAGTTTTGAGGTGGTTTGGGGTTCGCCGGAGCCGTTGGCCGGCGGTGGCCGGACGGTCGCCGGAAAAACGTGGGAGAAGAGAGAGAGCGCAGTTGGTTTTGAAATATTTACAGAACTGGTCCCTGCGGTTTCAAATTTATTATTTCATGCTATAAACTTCTTTTTTGAAGTTTGATAAATTGCAAAACCGACCCCTGGACTCTTATTATTATTATTATTATTAACATTATTAATGTTATTATTATTATTATTAGTGTTATTATTATTGTTTATTATTATTATTAATATTATTATTATTATTACTATTATCATTATTATCATTATTATTATTATTTATTATTATTATTATTATTGATATTATTATTATTATTATTATTATTATTTGCAAGATACGAAATGTTACACAAATGTCTGACCAATTCATTTGAGATGTATTAACTATTCAAAATTAGACCTTTTAACCATTCAGCATTAGTATAATGTTTAACCATTCAGAGACAAATATCTGAACCATTCAGACATTTGCTCGCGAAACAAACAGTCTGAACCATTAAGTGTTGAACCATGCAGACATCTGAATCATTAAGAGTCTGATTAAGATGCTGCAAAACAGCCTCTAAATCGATAATTTTATACTTTTAAATTTGGTATACTTCATAGATCTAACTCTCATTGCATCAGAAGTTCCTAGGGCAAAAAAATTTATATCCTGATTCGCGATGTGAAGTTTCTCGAATGCTCCAACTTCATCGTATATTATTCTTCTCATGTTGATTTGTATTTCATCTCAGATTCTTACCATAAATATCTTCATCAATTCATCACCATCATTAATTTATGATTAGTGTTTCAACATTGATAGAACTTAATTAATTTTAACACTGATAGAACTTCTTTAGTTTCACTAGTGATAAAAAGCGTCTGGAACAATATGTTCCAATGATGTGCTCAACTATTAGCGGTTGTGAGTATGCAAGAAATCGAATGGTCTCAAGTCTAAGGTGTTGTTTGTTTTTTTGCAAGAAAATGTTTGCAGTTTGCAGATCACATCTGTAGACATCTGAAGCAGAAGAGGTGGACCAAATGTCTGCAGTCTGCAAGAAAAAAACAGTTTGTTTTTTAAAAACTTAAACCAAATCATAAACATACTTCATAAATCATAAATCAAACAAAATTAAAAAAAAACTAACCTTAAAGAGGGGGCCCGACGGTTTGTGACGGAGAGTGGCCGGCGGCGGAGGTAGGGGTCGGCTAAGGGAGTGGCTGGCGGAAGGAGGCGGGCGCAGGGAGGCGGGAGCAGGTGGGCGGGAGCAGGTGGGCGGGCCCAGGTGGGCGGCGCAGGTGGGCGGGCGCAAGTGAGGGGAGGGGGGTCGGCGGTGTTCCGACCGGTGGGGGGATGTGGGACAACGATGGTGAGACTTAAGAGGGAGGGATGGGAAGTGGAGGTAAGTGGTGGGAAGCGGAGGTTCAAGTGGTGGTGGTGGGGGGATGTATTGTAAAGTTGAGAAGAGGTTAGAAACCTGAGAAGTGGTAGGTCAATATATTCTTCACGTAGATATCAGGAAAATGTTTTTAATGAAACGTCTTCTAAAAATTAAACAATGTGCGCTCCCAAAAGCTCTTCCCGCATATGTAGAGATGGGGAAGAGCTTTTTGAAAAAAATAAACACCGCCTAACACCGGAACAATGTATCACTTACACTTGATACTTAAAAAAGGCCATGCTCAAACAACCCTTTTAAATGTAGGACCCCAAGATTTTAAGGGACCAAAGCTCTTGTTTTTTCTTACAAGCTATGAATTGAAATGCTCTCATACTCGTAATGGTTATTGATTGAACGCTTGCACGTGCACCCACAAGCATACACGTGCCTGTGTTCGCACATACTGTCGAAGAATCTAACATTTCATTAAAGGTGTAAAATTGTGAGAGGAAAAGACATTTTAGCCACGCAAATCATATACCATTTTTATATATAGTAAATTATTATTTTTTTTGGGTTTTTTTTAATTAAATAATTAATCGTATCAGTTAAGATTGCGTTTGGTAATATTAAGTGTACAAATATTTAAGAACTTTTGAAATGTTGTGTGCAATCATTGAATGATATAAGCTAAAAGTCATACAATCTTATGTGCTTTGAAAAACTTCACAAGAAAATTAATGGGATATAATATTGATATTAATGGCTTACATGTGGATTTAAAGTTATATATTTGTTAATTTTTATTAGATAAATACATTTGTTGATATTATATATATTAGTTTTCAAGGAAAACCAAATAATCGTATCAAACCAAAATAGTCTAACCAATTAAGAAACGGATAGTTTGATTATGGATTTTTCAAAAACCATTTTTATGGTTCAGTTATAGTTATATTTTTATGAATAATTGGATTATGACATTCAAACTAGATTTTATATCTTTTGTAAATATTATATTATATTTCACAAAAACTTTTGTTATAATTTTTTCGAAATAACACATTAGATGTCACTTGTAATTGTGTATAAATTAAGCGGATTGTTAATATTTTTACCCGATATATAATTAGATCTATTAATTAAATTAGCTTAAACCCCATCCACGTCTCACGTTGATGTTTAACCGAGTTAACTGACCCATCTTTTATAATAGCCGGTTCAATCAAAATGTTTATAGCTGAAAACGAGTAGCCATAAAAATCTAAAATTAAGACATTGTTACATATTTGGTTTTAGCCCATAACCAAAATGAACCAACCCACATTCATCCCTTGAGTTTATTGAATCTAGACTCTTTTCTTAATACAAATATATAACTTCCAAGTATAATTTATTCTCTACTCATGTAACTAATTATAACGTAAAAGAAGTGTTTTTTAGATCAGACTTATTAAAACCTTATCTAGATTCTCTAAATTACAAAACAACCTCTAGGAGATATATTTACTCAACATAATATCATCTAGAAAAATACATGTAACAATACAAGTATTTGATTAGAGTTTGGAAAAGAAATACTATAGGAATGATAATTCTTATATCTTTGTATCTTTAATATAGTATCCGTGTATTACATGTATTGAATAAACAAAATAGTAAATAATTAGTAATAAAATTTTAGATTTTTTTTTACTTTCTTATAAAAGAACCATTTTTTCAAAATAAAAAAAAATACTTTTAGAACGGGTAAACAAGTAAATGGGTTTAGACAATAAAACTTTTGTGAAGTGAAACATGATGATAATAAGTGCCTAAAAATGCAATCACTTGTTATTATTAGGATATAATTTATCGTCTTGTTTTCAATAAATATATAACTTCTACAACATTAGGGACTATGTGAATGTTGCTACTATACCATTTAAACTTACTTTTTTTAGTCGTGTATGATGTAAAACTAACAAGGTGTGTTAGGTAATTCATGTACATATAACGTGGAGTGTCTTGAAAAGGAAAAAAGGTATGTCAAACGTTTCATTTTTCGCTTGCCCATGTGTCTATTGTTACACATTATTTTCATCATATCCGTGTTAATGTTCATAAGTAACTTGAAAACAGAAAACATTAGGATGCATTAAAATGATCACGTTGTTTGTTAACCAAAGTGAAATAGTGGTAAACATTTATATTGTAAGCACTAAATACGAATTTTGTTTTCTTAATTGGTAAATTTGGTACTATTGATCAAGTTTTTCTGAAAATATCGAGCGATAAGAAGATCGGAAACAATAACAAAATAAAAAAAACACTGAAAATACAAAAAAGGACAAAAGCCTTGTTTGTTGCATTGTTATTTGTTAAGAGTTAAATCTGCTTTCATCAAATTTATTTTAATGTAAATAACTTTGATACCATGCATTGTTTTTTTTAACTTACATCTTAAAATCCACAACTTCATTATCTTTAATTTAAGTATGACATTATCATTTTCTCAAATGCAGTTTATTAAAAGAATGTTTGACATCTAGTAATATAACATGCAGAAATATAACATGCGTAATTGTATATATCATGTTACGTAATTACATAAGGCTGTTAATTAGATTAGTGCTAAGGCTGTTAGATTAGTGTGTGATCATAAATATATGTTTATGTGATTATATGTATAATTTGTGTAATTGTGCGTGGTTATATATGTGCAAGTGCAACTCTACGTTGTTATATATACAAGTTGCAGAATATATGTTTAGTTATGCACACAAAAATACAACTTTTGCGTAATTTTATTTACATGTTGCGTAATCATAGCGAATAATCATATAAACACATATAAAAACGTGCTGCATCATCGTCTAAAACAAACGTGTCGTATACTCATATCTAATTATACAATATAAATCATAGCGTATGGTTATATACTATATAACTAGTATAACTAGTATTTACTTACCGTGTGTTATTGAAGCTGTGTTTTAAATAAAATTAATAGCGCAACGCAAGCACATCATAAACGATATCTTTATATTTTTTATATATATCTGACTCATGTGAGTTTAAATAAAAATTCAAATCGATACATACATAAAAATAAACACGTCATAACGGCTTGTTTGGATTTTTGTAAAACATTATATTGAATAGTTATAAAAGAAAAACAAAATATGTTAAATAGTAATTATAATATTAAAATAATAGTAAGTTTAACAAGTTATACATTTGTGTTTCATAGACTTGCACATGATTAGAGTCCATTAGTTATTAGTTCCTGGTTGTAGATTATAGAAATAGAAATGGTAAAAACTTAATAATCTATATCTATATCTACGGTATATAGTATAAAAATAAAATAATCTATATATAATACTAAAATAGTAATTTGGGGGGACACTTGTTATATTTATAGACCCCCTAAGTTTGTTTTTCCCGCATCTCTATCCTCTTAAATAGTTACCTAAAATTAATTTTTTTAAGATTAAAAGTATTTCTTAATAAATTAAAAAATATGTCTTTCTATTAATGTTATTTTTAGAAAATAAATTTTATAAAACAAGAGTTTTTCTAAAACATCAAACATTTTTAAAACTATGAAATATCTTAAAATTGATGTTTTTAAAAAGCAAACTTCTTTATAAACAAAAAATAATTAAAATTAGGAGTTATAATAAGAAACTTTTAAAAATGATATTTTTAATATGGTTTGTTTGGAAAAAAATGGTTAAACTTTTTTGGAAATAAAAATTAAAACTATTACTTATAATTATTACTCATATGTAATTTTAATCATATTTTATTTTAAATATCATTTTATATTTCATAAACTTTCATCGTAATTAATATTTTCTTTTCTAACTCGTGTAATACACGGCTTTACTAAAGTTAGTATTATGTAAATAACAATCAACAATTAATCAATTTTATTTTTCCAATCCGTGTAATACATTTAATTTTATTTATGTTTTTGTGTTTATTTTCTCTTCACCTCACGTTTAATACATGGGTAACTAAATCTAGTAGTATATAATAAAAAAAAAACAACGTGCCACATGTCATTATGTGATGATTTTTCACCCTTATTTTCCCACCCGAAATCTTTACCTATTTAATTTGATACTTTCATTACATTTTATTTTATTTTAGACAAGTAGATTAATTTTTTATTTTAATTAACTTAATTATTTTAGCAAGTAAATTAATAATTATTTTTATTTTTACCTACATATTTTTAATCAAAAATTTTAATCATCAACTAAGTTGTTGAATCATATATTTAGCAAGTCTACGTACCAAAAAAAATTTTGTAGACAAAAAGGATTAAAAAAACTTCAATCATATATTTACATATTCAAATATCTAATATTTGTTATGATTTGTTGAATCGCATGATATTTTTATCATATTATTGTAGCCGAAAGTATTCAAATAATTTATTTCGTTTCATTTTCATTTTATAAATTAATTAAATTTAGATCATAAAATTTATTTCAAAATATAATTAATTTTTGGTCCTAATTTTACAAAATTTTGTTACTATCAAAGATGAGAGATATTATATATATATATATATATATATATATATATATATAGGATTAGAATTATTACAGAACCACTTTTTATTTTCAGAACTACAGAACCATTGATTTACATAAATGTATATTAAGTCTGGTAATACTTGAGATGTTTTACATATGTGTATATCAGACATGAACAATAAACTATATAAAACAACTAAATATCACCAGGTTTAACTTACATCCATGTAAATCAATGGTTTATAATTTACATTTATGTAAATCAATGGTTCTTTGTGTTCTGAAAATAAAAAATGGTTCTGTAATGAACCTGATCCTATATATATATATATATATATATATATATATATATATATATATATATATATTAGTCCTAATTATTTAATTTAATATTTTTATTCGAACTGTGTAATACACGAGTGCCTAATCAGATACATATATACTACGGAAACTTGTTTCATCCAAGACCATACTTAAAATTTTTTAACACCAGAGGACTCCGAACCAGACGATCTATCAGGATTGGTTACCCTGGACCTAGCCACCAGTCGCAAGTCATACCCCCAGATGCGCGAGAACCGAATTGACTCCGTAAACCCTCGCCCCCCATTAGGATCGAACCGGCCGGGATGAAACTCCGAGCCAAACCCTCACCTGGATGTCGCAGAAGTTAAATGTGGAGGGTGAGATTTGAACATGTGTCACTTAGTACACCAGACCAACCCTTTAACCACTCCACCACACCACTTACATCATTGGCAAGACCATACTTAAATAAGTTTACAAACAAAAATACAATGTTAATGTTAAGCAGAATTACAAGTTCTCTTATCAAAATAGGGTGTACTAGTTGAACACATGACATGTTTGAATGAAACTTGTTGTCATACACATATTACAACGCACATGTCAAGTTTCACCTTCGGTGTAACATTGTTAAAGCTCAAAACTTTACATGTGTTCACTCAAGTGTAACATTGTTAAATAAAATATATAAAGGTTCGCAACCCAAAATAACTAAAGTACAAACTTTACATGTTTAGAAAATACTTTTGATTATTTTGCTAAAGCTCAAAACTGACCTGTTTTAACATTTCAATTTCAAGTGTCGGGATTCATTCAAATACTTCTTTTACCTATACAACTCGTTATATACTATAACTGAAGCTTAGGCTCAATGACAGAATAATTGAAAACGAGGGTTTCTCTCTCCATTTGAGTGAACACACAAGTGTAGTCACATGTCAGGCCACACAAATGTCAATAAAATTCAAAGTTAACCCTGATTACTATAGCAATTCAAGTCGCTTTTTAATATAAGATACAATTAGCTCTTTTCATCTTTTTAACATCTATTTTCAATGAAAAACTCAATTAACTTAACCATCAATTCATCTATATTAAATTCATTCGTTAACCAACCCAAATCATGCCACGTTATGCTCAGGGACATGCAACTCGCAAAACATATTTGTTGAGTCCTAAGATAATGTATCAGCCTCTCACTTAATTTGCTACATATACAATCATAAAACAATTCAATAAGGCATACCAACAACTATAAGTACGCTATGGTGATGATGACTAACTTATACAAGCCCATACATACATTATTATATCTCTAGTAGTGCACATTGGAAACACGACTATAATTTTACTAGTGACGTATCATGTATCATAGCTTATGACATATTATCCCGATTTATTATAATTTTATGTCAATTTCTAATTCTTAAAAGAGTTAATCTCGGTTTTGGTCCCTGTGTTTTTTAAATTGACTCCACTTGAGTACCAACGTTTATTTTGTCTCCATTTGAGTACTAAATTTTTAAAAAGTTGTCTGTTTCAGTCCTTTTGACTAACGGTGTTAACTTTTTTCTGTTAAGTGATTGTCAATTTACTAAAATACCCCTCATTTAAAACACCATCTTCTTCTAAACCCTCTTCCAGATTTTTACATCATGAGTTCTACAAACTATGATGCACTCCAAGCGAATAAGCTTTGATAGATTACCAATTTCTGGTTGAGTCCCACCAGTGTAAATGTTATAGTACCCGAGGTCATATGTTTAAGGTTCGTTATATTTCCGATCTCCGGCGGGATAGCTCCGGTGAGCTCGTTGCCGGAGACAGCAAGATACTCTAAAGCAGCAAATTTACCGTACTCCACCGGAATCCCACCGGCGAAATAGTTTCCGCCTAGGTGAAGATGAAGAAGATTGGGAAAATCCGACACCTCAACGGGCAAATCTTCAAACAAATTGTTGTTGTAAAGATCAAGCACTTGAAGAAACTTCAAGTTCGTAAGCTCCGATGTGAAGGTGTCACTGAACACGTTGTTTGAGAGGTTAAGAACAAGAAGGCCGGAGATGAACGAAATCTCCGGCGGGATAGGTCCGGCGATGTTGTCGACGATAAAGTTAACAAGATCCCGGAGACTTCTGACGTAGGGGGAAAGAGTTCCGGTGAGGTTGAAACCCGAAACATCTAAGGCGATCACATGGCGTTTGAAGTCGCAGGTAACACTGGCCCATTTGCAGTGACTTGTACAGAGGTTCCATGAGGATAGATATGATTGTGGGTCGTCGGAAATGGCAGATTTAAGGAAAATTAGGGCTTTGTATTCCAGCAGCGTGGCGGTGGTGGCGGGGGGAGGAAAAGGGTAGTGGTGGTAGGTGGAGGAGGAGGAGACAAAAACCCATCTTGGGGGCTCTGCAACTCTTGGAATTGAAAATGGTGGTTCTTGATGAGTGAAGTGGAGAAGGTGAAGAAGAGTGGGAAAGATGAATAACAGAGTGCGTATCTGGCGATTTCTTCATCGACAGTGAGTTTTTATTTTTGTTTTTTTGTTGAGTGGGTTTTTAGGGTGGGTTTGTGCTAACGTGCATCGGGGCGGTGGTGGATTGGAAGGTCCGGCGGTGGTGTGTGGTGGTGGTGGTGGTATGTGGTGTGTGGTGGAGATGGTGATATTTTATAGCCCTTAGGGGTATTTTGGTCTTTTTAAAAAAATCTAACAGAAAATGTTAACACCGTTTGAAATTTGGACTGAAACAGACAACTTTTTTAAAATTTGGTACTCAAATGGAGACAAAATAAACGTTGGTACTCAAGTGGAGTCAATTTGCAAAACATAGGGACTAAAACCGAGATTAACTCTTCTTAAAATTAAACATTTACCCTAGTAAATATCACTGATTTCCTTTCAAGTGAATATTAGAGGTGAATTCAGATATCATATTTCATGTTTCACGGTTTGAAATTGTTACGATTTCGAACCAATTATGTTTCAAACGATCAGAACCCGAATTGAATTCACTCCAATAAATAATATATAAAATCTACATTTATTTAAAAAAGAAAAAGAAAAACTATATATCTTTATATATAATAAAAGAAAAGGATTTTGCCACTTGTCATCATATTAAACACCCTTTGACACATGTCAAATTCTTAAACAAATATTGCCATTTGTCATCATATTAAACACTCATTTAAACTCCAAAAATTTCTCTTAATTTGTTTCCCTAAAATAAAAAATTTCTAAAGTTTGAATTAATATCATTTTTATTTTATATTCAAATAAATGTTAAAATGGAAACCATTATTTGTATTCCTCATAATTTATTTTGAGAAAATAAAAAGCCATTTTGTAATATATGTACAATGATTTTAAACCAAAATTATGGTAAACAGAATCTAAATTTTCAAACATAACATTAAGAGATTAGTTTTTGATAATTTGATTTTATATACAATCACAATACAACTTAAGTTGGCATGTTTTCTTCACATTTGCAGCTAAGTTTGTTATAACATTTTATCAATTTTATGTTTTAATAAATTATTGGCTTTTAAGTTATATGTTGTCACATGACACACTCTCAAGAAGTTATTGCCACGTGTCATTCATATAGCGAAAAGTTGTTTTAATAAAAATTTTGCATCCCTTAAATTTCACATCCTTATATATCATTCTTATATATTATTCTTATATATTAGAAGATTATTAATATTAGTTCTTAATTTCTAATTATAAATATTCATTATTTTAATTTTTTCAACTTGTATAACATACGGGACGTTAAACTAATTTTTTATATCTACAACCATCCAATTATGATTTTTCTAGCGTGATTCAAACAAAAGAAAAAACCTACGAATATTCACAACACTAGGTTAGAGCCCGTGTGATACACGGGTGATTTAAACAACCAGACTTTTATTAAACATTGATTACATAATAAACATTATGAAAAATTCAAAGTATGAAAATAGAATTAAAATAGCATTCATACTCTCAAAACTTTCTCATGGGTGTCTAAACACCTGTTTGTATACAACGTTTTGTGCATCGCTAGTAATGTTACCAATTTGATCTAAAATGAGTAATTTTACACCGTCTGTAATCTTCACATTTGACAAAGCCACATATAACTATCCATGAGTGAAAACTGGTTCTTTTAAATATAACCCAACTTTTAACAATAATTATCCCTGACTCTTGTTAATCGTCATTGCAAAATAAACAGTTAGTGGAAACCGTCTTCTTTTGAATTTGAAAGGGATTATTTATTGGATGGTACGAGATTAATTCTTGCATTAAATGTTTGGCATCCAATATTACTTCCATATATAATCTCAACTTTAATAATCCGTTTCCCAAATAGAAATTTATAGGCGAGTACCATTGCAAAGACCATTTTGTTGGTCGATGCTACATAGAAGCATAACGGGAACTCCAACTTTCAATACTAACTTGTAATTTGGCAATCCGGATATTTTAAGGTCATTTAGAAAATAAGAAGAGTGCAAATTTTCTTGTAACCCGGGATATTAAAATGTTCCATTTGACTTATGTTATCCGAAGTAGATACTTTATCTCATCATCAGGGAAAAGTGAAAAGCATATGATCGTTAATTTCATGAACGACCTCATTTTCTGGTGCAAAAATTGCTCTCTCACGAAAGTACTCTTTATCTTTGTAGTTCTCTAACATGAATGGGTAAACAAATTGAATCATACTAGCTAAAAGATCGATCGATTCGTTGATGAGGAGTTCATGAGGTATAGTAATAGTTGTATCATCATTGTTATAACTACCAACATTACCCTCTCCTATATCAAGAAGCCATATAGTAAAATGTTCAATTCCTTTAGTGTCAACACCTTGTCCCTTAGCTTTTAGTCGCACATTTTTTTGTTAAAGTAACTTGCATTTATTCAAAATATATTATAAGCTTAATGATATAATAACAATTTCCTTACGACTACCATTTGGAACCACATGTAAAATTTGTTGAAAATCGCCACAAAAAACAATACTTTAACACCAAATGACATATCTAAAGGTACGGAAATATTTATAGTTAATACATCATTAATTGTCCTATCTAATGCTTCAAATGCATGCTTATGAGTCATGGGTGTTTCATCCCAAATAATCAATTTTGTTTGCTTTAATAAATGAGCAACTTCACTATTCGGTTTTATGTAACAAACAGAATCTTTGTTTACATTTAATGGAATATTGAACGTGAGTGTGGAGTACGATCTCCGATAAGCAACAAAGATCTTATTCTACTGAATGCTACATTTAATACAATCTTACCTATAGACCTTATTATTGCCGTCAATGTCTTCCATAGAAAGGTTTTACCAGTTTCGTCATATCCATAAATGAAAAAAACTCCTTTATTAACTTAATAGCAGTCATGATTTCACTAAAAACTAAGTGTTGTTCATCCGTTAAAGAATTTCAAAGATTTTCAAATTCAGACATCTCGTTTGCTACATTATACAATAACTCCTTACTAATTAAACGATTATTTGAAGAAGACAAACAATCATTGTCCGGGTAAGGCATACTTGTAAATGACTTAAGTGTCGAACTATTCCGTAATAAATACTTTTCAATCTCATACAACGTTAATTTTTTTTATTGTTTGTTAAAGATAAAGCTGGAATTTATACATAGAAATTATGAGTATTAGTTTCACATTCAATAAATTTAAGAAATGGTAAAAATGTGTTATGAAATAAATATAATTATTATAATTAAATAAATATAAATAAAACATTCAAGATAAAAACATTATAGAGGCAACATACGGTTTACTTAGTACGTTGTTTATATCATCATCAACATCATAAATGATTTGTTGTTGGTTTGCCAAATGGAAAGGCAACCTGATAACCGATGGATAATGGTAATGTACATCAAAACAAAAATTCTTCATGAAGCCTCACAAGCTGAAATATATCTACAATCATAGTATTCTTTTATTTCCTCTTTACCATTTTGTTGGCCAGGATCAGTGTTTGGATCTATAACAACAAAGTAGTCTCCAATCTTGAACCCCATGAATAAGATGAAATGAAGAAAAATTTTTAAACATATAAATGGTGAATTGTTTTTAATACAAAAAATTAAAAGTAGAAAGAGTGAGATTGTGGGAATAAATTTTCATCGATTATTATCATTTCAAAGTAGTAAACTTTTCTTGGATCCTTGAATAGTTATCTAGTTCAAATCCTGATAATTTGAACCTTTATGGTATACTCTTCCTGTAAAACACTTAGGTCGTCAAACAATGTGATTCTCCCGGATGTCATTATACTGCAAAATTTTGAAAAAGTGAGAAATAATTATAAAGTTAACAATTATGAAATGAACATAGTTTTATATTTGATAAAATTTAAAAACATCATACCTTGTTTGATAGTTGGGAATGTAAGTCGAATGTAAAATTTGCAAAGAATAGTATTAATTTATAGTCTTTGTGAAATACACAATTATGGAATGTGCATCCCATATGATACATAATTGTACACTTATTAATAAAAACAAAAGGAAACAATTTGAATTAATTGAATCTAATAATTGATAAATATATTATAACTGGATCAATTAATAATGTATTCGAGTAATATTACATACTATATAGTCCTTAAAGATATGATACTTTAATAATTTGATAAATATATTATAATTAGATTAATTAACTTTTACATTTGAAAACCGATTTGGGTGAGTCAAAAATTTAATAAAATAAAAATCTACTAAATTAAAGGAGTTTTAGTTAGAAAGCATTGTAATTTCCAGAGAAATATATAGATAGTAGTGATTGCAAGTTGATAAAAATAAGTTTAAATGTAATTTAATGTATGATAGATAACTTATCAAACTAATGTTAGATACTATATAGTCCTTAAATATTTGATACTTTGATAATTTGATAAATATATTATAATTGGATCAATTAATTATACAGTAACAAATTAAAATTGGTGAATTAAAAATTTCATAAAATAAAAATCCACTAATTTAAAGGAGTTTATTTTAGAAAGCAATACAGAAACAGAGGAAAATTTATAGATTCTTAACACATAATATAAAAGGTTAAATGGAATTTGAGAAATAATACCGTAGAAGTTGAATTAATATATGGTTAAATGGAATTTTTATGACATAATATAAAAAGTTAAATGGAAGCCATAAATTGTAATTTAAATCAGTAAGTAAGTATGGTAATATATTTAAATTAAATGTTTAGTATGGTAAGCATTTAATATATTAAAAAAACTAAAAATAAAGATGATGTAAGAATGTGCCACGTGTTAAATTGATTGTTTAAGAGAATGACATGTGGCTTCAAAAATTTTGTTTTATTAGAGTCTATAGATTCTCAATTTTTACATTATATATTATATATACTCACTCGCAGATGCAGACGATCTCTATAGTCCCTTTTGTCGCTCATGGATCTCAACTCAACAGCATTTCAGCGTTGAATTCCTTTGATCATTCTTCAAAGTGCAAATACACACATCCAGATTCATAGCAACGTTTAAACCTCAAGATTCTTCTTCTTGATTTTGCTGCTTCATTACGACTTTCCTTTTGTGCGTTAACGTCTCGATTCGTGCCTTGTGCTCGAAGTTTCTCGTGCTTTTTAGGCTACCCATTTGGTCAATTAAGGTAATAAGCCAAGATTATTGGTGGGTTAGTTTATGATTTGGGCTTTATCGTAGCAAGTAGTTGTAATCTGTGTGTTCTTGGAGTAAGTTTTTGATTCAGATGATGATCGTTTGTGTCAATACTTGCTGATTTTATTTGTGAATTTTGGGTTTATTTGGCGATTACCACATTCATTATCGATTTTGGGGAAGTTTATCCTTTGTGATCTTTAACTTCTGGGATTCAATTTGAGAGCTTATGTTTAGGATGTTGTAGCTACATTATACTTAGGGTTCATCAATCGAAGTTCAAATTTGAGATAATTTGATTTTATATATACATTCTTACCAATCTGTTGGTTTTAATGATTCAGTTGACCAAATACAGTTCTAGAAATTATAGGATTTTAGGGCACTCTGTGTTTAGTTTTGATGTACACATGCTACTGCTTACAAATAATACTAGTAAATCCCACCTTTAAAGTATCTATGGTTTTTATCTCTCAATATTAAGCATATACCATTACTTGGGAAAGATTGAAATATTCGCGGTAAATATCATGAGCACACTGTGTTTGTGGGAAGCTAAACCCAAGTGCCATAGTGTTTTTGAATGCTAAAGCCAAGAAAAATGATTACAATTGTTCTGCACTCATTTATTTATGTTGCTAGTATGTAAATCTGATTGTGTTACTGGGAAAGAATCGAACTAATGTGTTGATAGTTTTTGATTCCTATGCATATTGAATTTGTATTATATAGTTGTGTGGATAACTTTGGTAGCATTATCCTCATGTTGAGTATCATATTTTAATGTTTTGGTTTGGTAATGTGTCTATATGATCAATGTCAACTGGTTGACTTACATATATTGACTTTGATTGTGTGTAATCAGATTGATTTATAAGTTTTGCACCAATCCTGCCTTGTTCTGGAACAAATTAAGAGGCCCTGCGTACAGATTTTGGTAGCTTATTCGAAGCGGTAATTTGTAGGTTCATGTTTCTGGAATAATAGCTATTCCAATGGCAAGGAAAAATTTCAGTTGTTCGTCGACGTTGTTTCTTGTTCTTTGGCTGTTGGGTCATTCTTTGCAACATATAATTTATTAACAATGGTAGTTCACTACAAAACTGCAAATTCTCAAGGGTTATCTTATGATCCTATTGTTGAGATGCCTGAAAATATGAAAAGATCCAAGGGTACCAGGGCATTATTCCATGTAGCACTTACAGCCACGGATGCTCCTTATAGCAAATGGCAATGCCGAATCATGTATTATTGGTACAAAAAAACAAAAGACAAGGCTGGATCAGATATGGGAAAGTTCACCAGGATTCTACATTCAGGCCAACCTGATAATCTGATGGATGAGATCCCAACTTTGTTGTTGACCCTCTTCCATCTGGTTTGGATCGAGTAAGAGATCTAATCTTCTCTTATTTCTTTTTCCAATCTATTTATCGTAATTTTTATTTTTGTGTTGGTAAGCTCTTATTAGAGTTGGTAAAATGGGTAGGTCATGGGTCAAAAGGGGTCATCTATGGGTGGGGGTTGAAGCAGGTCGAGTTTGGTTGGGTTGAACCCTTTTAATTTTCTGTGAAAAATTGTTGGTCATATATGATTACACACACACACACACTCAATAATAAACTAATTTTTTTGAACAAAATGATTTAGAAAACACTAGGTTTTATGGATTAAGCATACGTGGATTAGAATTGACCTGTATTCTTTTAGCTCTTCTTTTCTATTTTACCTGTGTAGATTAAAAAAAACATAAATCAAATGGACCCTTTCATAAACAAAGGATTGGTGAAATTGCAACATCCATTTAATGCTACTCTCTTTGTCTCATGAAAGCTGTTACACATTCTTAACAACCAGGAGCTGCAAGATTTTGCTTAACTTCTTACATAAACAAACAAACAAACATACCCAGTATGTCCCACTGAGAGTAGGGTCTGGGAGGGGTAGGCGGTGGCCAGTCTTTCCTCTATTTTGGGAGACAGAGAGACGCTTAACTTCTTACATATTTACCACTATTATCACAATGAGTTAGTGATCTTGGTATGAGTCCACAAGATTCTTCTATTATGTCATTATGGGACTAAGGACCAAGACAAAAGCGTATTGCTTATATACAGAAATAATCAAACCAATTATTCATACAATAAGTAAATCGTCTATATATTCAAGTATATCAGGGTGTGGGAGTCCCTATGATGATGATCCACACTGACTTACTCAAACATATAATAAGTAGCCCACCTCGTTCTCGACCATCTTATGTGTAAACTCACTGGAATATGCCAGTACCAAAACTACCCTTCACTAACTAAATCTGACATATCATTATTAAAGGGTAGATAGTTAAGTACTTAAACTACGTGACCAGCCTTTTCATAGTAATTTTCATGGGAAAAAGGTAGTAGCACGTATTTTAACCTGAAAAAATATGGAACTTTCTAGCTTGTGTTGAAGTGTTGTGACTTGTGATCAAGCATGTGGGAGAAAGGATAACGTGTGTTCAGTCAGTTGCATTTTTTTAATACAAGATTCTATCCTTTTGGTGTACTTTCTAGAGCCTTTTAAGATGTAATTTTTGTATCAAAGGTTAAAGGGTTGTTTAATAGTCTCAGAATGGGCAGGCTGGGCGTGTTGGGTAACGACTTACAATGAGTAATTAGTAAGGGCAAGTGGCAACATGTTGGGTCGGGTTTGGCACTTGGCAGAACGATACAACTTTGATCCCCTTTTGAATTTTGTAAATAAACAATGTGCTAATATATTCACGAAAACTATTTTATTACAAAAGCAATTAACCTTTTTGATAAAACAGTATGAACTTTTTAGTAAACTGTAAATCCAGTAGCTTAAGGATTTGCCTGTTATAAATAAAACCCAACTGAAACCAACACTTTTATAAATAAAACCATTTGCCTGTTATAAATCAAACCCAACTTAAACCAACCCGTTTATAGATTAATGGATTGAAATTGTCACCTCTTGATTTATTTGAATCCTTGAACAAAATATCCAGAAGAATTCCTATTCAGGAGGATGCCAAGAAACAACCATTAATCAGGCGTTCTTGTAGCTGTTTAAAGGAGTAGTCTTGTAGCAATGGGTGACAAAACGAGTTATTAGGAGATTGAAAGATACGGTTAGGCTTATTTGAACTAGTATTGAAGCCAAAATTGCATTAAAATAAATTCTCTCTCTCTCTCTCTCTAAATTGAAAATAACATCGTAGTGTCGCTCTAAATCCTCATCACATTTATCTCTTTCTTATTCTTGTTTTTTTGATTTTTTAGTCATTTCTGGTTCAGGATAGTTTAATTGTGAAGGTAAGCTTGGAAAGGTATGAAAAATTACAGAAGATTTATTAATGGAGGTCCAGTTAGTTGGTCAGCTAGGTTCGAACCAAGTTATAACTTTTGTGGTGTAAAGCATCTGACCAATTGGATATAAAAGTTAACCCAGTTCTTGGTATGGCATGAAATTGCCACTTCTAGAAACCATCTTCCAAGTTTCCTAGGAATCATGTCTATATGTTTTTCTCAATATATCTTTATGTGTTTGTAAGATATTTCGAGGTATCATACTATCATGTCTATTTATTGAACCTATTGTGGCTCCAACTGATTAGACCTTTGTGGTGCATATGCATGCTTGTTTCTCTTATGGCATACGCTTATTTGTGCATGTTGAAAGTTTTATATGTCCGAGTATGCTGCCCTTTAAATTATTCTGCAATTAATAACTTTCATCATAATCTATGTAGATTTATTTATCTCTTCTTTTATGACACGGATTTCATTTGGTAAACAGGGGTACATAGTTTTGAATAGACCTTGGGCCTTTGTGCAATGGCTGGAGAGGGCGACCATTGAAGAGGAGTTAGTATTCTTAATTTCTTATGCTGATCATAGATTTTTAATCGTGTTTTATTTAACAAAAGTTAATGACTATTTTGCCCCTTGCAGATACATATTGATGGCAGAGCCAGACCACATATTTGTAAACCCGCTGCCTAATTTGGCCCGTGGAGAATTTCCCGCTGGATATCCATTTTTCTACATCAAGCCTGCTGAAAACGAAAAAATAATCAGGAAATATTTTCCCAAGGAGAATGGGCCTGTGAATAATGTTGATCCAATTGGTAATTCCCCTGTTATTATAAGAAAGGTACTACTAAAATAATATCCATAGATTTACATACCTTCAAAACTTCTTGAAATGATCCCTGTATAAGAGCAGAGATTGCAAAATTTAGGCATAATGGATTAAAAATATGTTTTTGTTAGAAACTTAAGAGCGTGTTAAATATTACAAATATTATGTTTTTTCAATAATATACTTGGGGCAATTTTCTACCTGTTTCCTTTTTAACTAATCGTTTTGATTTTACCCATTTGACTTGTTAAAGATAACACATACCCTGATTCAAATCATTCATAACTCATAAGTAAAATTTATACAAGGATCTACTTGAAAATATTGCCACCGTACTCTGAGAATGTAATTGAGCGACTGAAGTAAAATTTATGCAGGATCTACTTGAAAAAATTGCTCCCACTTGGATGAATGTTTCTTTAAGAATGAAGGATGATCCTGAGACCGATAAAACTTTTGGATGGGTACTAGAAATGTGAGTTAAAGCTCATGACAATTGTTTACCCTTTTGCCATTGTGTACTTTGTCCACAAATTTGACTTTTATTTTGGCTTTCATGTCAGGTATGCATATGCTGTGGCCTCTGCTTTGCATGGTGTACAACACATTCTTCGAAAAGATTTATGCTCCAGGTATTTAAATCTACTGATAATTCTGTACTAATCACAAGTCTTAACTATTAGTCTAGTATAATAAAACTAATGGTTGATACCATAAAACCAACGTGTTCATTTTGCGCAAGAAACCCATCAACCAAATTCTGGTGTATTAAAATCCCTGAATTTGTTTAAAGTTTTAAACTACACAAACATGTGAAGTTAATGGTAAAATGTTTGTTACTAGCACAATCATCACACATGTGGAGGCTATGTATCCGATTCTTTTGCTAGTGTGGATGTCATGTAGGCTATGTTGCCTATGCGGAATGCCAACGTATAATATATGTGATTTTTTGCCGCTGTGGTTGTCATGTAGTCTCTGGAGCGTCCTTCAAAATCTGATCAGTTTATTAGGGTAACACATCATCCTTTATAAAAATTCACGAGTACGTTTATGTTAAATGAGTTTGAGGACTTTGGTATACAAAAACTGGGTTGTAGGCCCTTTTCCTACAATATGTTGGTTTTTTGTGGTATTGAGCCAAGGGTCTCAGCGGGAGCTATGAGTTAGATTTTATTAGGATGTTTGTTTGTTTGTTTGTTTAACGCTATATTAAATTTGTTCTTAAAACTTTGACCTTAATTTGTCAGCCTCCATGGGACTTGGAAACCGGAAAAAGGTTTATCATTCATTACACCTATGGCTGTGACTACAACATGAAGGTAATTTGCTAATATAAGCCGATTTACTTATGAGTGGATTGATTTGGTTTGGTTGTATCTCAAACAAGTCAAATCTTAGGTTTTAGTGCTTTCAGTTGGAATATGGTGTAACTTGTTAATTTTGCAGGGTGAGCTAACATATGGAAAGATCGGGGAATGGCGGTTTGACAAGAGATCACACCTACGTGGACCGCCACCAAGAAATCTGCCTTTGCCCCCACCCGGGGTTCCTGAAAGTGTGGTAAGTATAGTTATAACATACCTGTTATGAGATTCTCGTACATTTTTCACTTCAATTCTCAAGTTCTCCTTATATGCATGACGTAGGTGACTCTTGTAAAGATGGTGAATGAAGCTACTGCCAACATTCCGAATTGGGATACCGAATAACATATTTTCATATACAAAAAAACATCCGAGGATGAATTATACAATGACTTCATGATTTAAGTAGTGTCTAAAGTGAACTAAACGCCTTGAGAGCATACCCCGAGGAGCTAACACAAACAAAAACAAGTTCATCATTTTGTTCTTCTAGTTCTTGATAAGCGTTTTTGGTTTGTGACTCGTATTGTCGAGCGCCTTACTAGGCTTTTTATACAAACGATATATGTCTAGCTTATGTTTTATCTCTGACAGGTTTATAAAAACTCTCCTTAAGAATCTATTTGACATGTGTTTCAAGTGTTATCACTTCCTTTAAAGGATTGGTTTCTTGTTTTCATTACAACCCAGATTTTATATATTTTAAAAATACAGACAACCTACACCACCTATGTAAAAATCACAATTATGTAGGACAGTTTAAAAAGATAAGATGATAGTATGCCTTACTTATATCTCACATGATAAAGATGTTGCTCTTGAAAAGATTGCTTGTTAATAAAACATTTTTTTTTTTTAAGAAGATGCAAAAATAAATGTGTCACAACAGTGGTCGTTGGTAGTGGAAAATGTAAAGAACACGAAAGGTATGAAAACTAGACTAAACTCAAACCTAGAAAATAATAAGCTACATTAAACCTTAAGATTAAAGACAAACCTAAGTGAATCACAAGGCAGTATACGAAGAAGCGACAAAGATTAAAGCGCAACCTAAGAAGTAATTAACGCCAACACGAAAGAGACTATATGCAAACCTAGATGACGTACAGACAAGATACGAAGCCGTAACAAAGACCAAATCTATACTCTTTTCTAGAATTCTTTTAACTTATCCATCATCTCATAGATTTGAAGGAAAAAAAAAAGAAGTTTATATTAACTGACAGGTCAAAGGGTGAGACAAAGAAAGTTGGATTGACGGTGGTGGTGAAGCACATGGTGAAGTGGTGAACTCACACTTCTCCCTACACTATGCCCATCACTGGACCTTTTGACCTTTTCTCCACCATTATCTGTTTTCCATATGTTACTATTTTCAGTTCACACAACTTTACCCTTCTCAGTACTACCAATCATACTATTCTTGAACTTTAAAAGGGCAAAAATGTAAAATGACATGGGATGTGGGCAAAATGCAGCTACATTGTGTGTGTGGCATGGACTATACACGTGGTCCAAAAGGCGTGCAACAGACGTCAGTCTGAAATGTGTTGGAAAAACCACACCGACAAACGAAACACAAGTTCATTGGTCGGACCAGCTAAAAAGTATTGAGAACCTAATGACTTAATAAAGGTCCTAACTTTGAAAAGTGAGTAGAATCGAACCGGTCAAAGGCTCTGTTCCTTGTTTCAACCGGTCCGGTCCTTATTTAAAAACCATTGATATATTTCATAATAGTACGTAGTAAGCAACCCGAACCAATATTTATTTTCTTTAGGGTGTATTTGTTTACGTATTCCTCTTCGTAGTTGTTATTATTGTTACTCTGCAAACAAACATATTTATAGAGAAAAACTAACAATGAACAGTATTTAAAACGTAAAGTTTATAACCTTTTACAGAAGAATTTGTTTAGATTCTCTTTGGAACCATAAAAACAGGGGCTTTACTTTTTCTGTCAACTTGGCTTTTACGAATATACAATCAATCAAGAATATGAGCAAATTTAGGTTTTAAAGTGTAGTAGGTACGTAATTACCACCACCTTCATACTTTTAGCCATAAACTTCTTGACTAGGAATATCTATGACGTAGATTCGTTACAAACATGTCGAGTCACCAACCAAATTACTTTCGTTTATCACCCTGATTCGGAAAATTCATAATTCAGTATAGAAATATGTTCAAATACAAAGTATATTTTGCTACAAAGTGTGAGAAAACAAAATAAGTCAAAAAATTCACAAAAAAATTATATCTCACAATCTAAATCGAATTTCAGAAAAGTAATTCGGAGCTTTTGTTGCCCTAATCGTCCTCACTAAGAAAAAATAAACGAAAAATAAAAAAAAAAGTTAACGTTTTTTATTGTGTTATTTATGAAAGACACAATGATGTCATTGCTTCATTATGAAAGACACAATGACGTCATTGTATCATAAAAGACACAATGAATTTTTTTTCATTTTTTTTCTAAAAGAGGACGACGAGAGGAACTGAGACTCCAAAGTACTTTTTTGAAATTCGATTTAGATTGTGAGATATAATTTTTTTATGATTTTTTAGCCTTATCGTGTCTTCTCACACTTTGTAGCAAAAATACACTTTATAGAATAATCCCACGCTTTCGGTATAAGTCTCTGGCGAAATGAAACAAGTAAGGTTTTTAAGGTACATACGATATTACTTTTAGTCTTATTGAAAAGACAAATAATATACGTAAAAACTAAAAAGTACAGATTTCTACATCCTATTATGTATTTTTATAAATTTTAATGGTAGTATCAATATATATAATACTACATTTTTTTATAAAACTCATTTATATTACATATTGCTACTTTCTTTATTTTGTTTTTCTTGTTTTAAATTGCTTTATATTGTATATAAAACGATTAATTTATTTTTCAATGTACACCAAGTTGAATGCTAAATTGGTCATGATGTCATGTTGCAGAAAGATTTTAATATGTTAAATACTTAAACTAATTGAATTTTAATTAGATTTAAATGTTTCATTGGATTTTAGTTCACTAATTGTGCAACTTTTCACCTCATATCATGATACAATATTACTATATGTCAAAAAAAGATTTAAAATATTCATTATATTCTATTTTAACATTTAACGAGTTATGACTATGTTAGATGTCTTAGAAAAGTAACCTTAATTCATTTTAAAAAAGTGTGTCGCATGAACTAAAAGTATAAACATTTTAGAGTATAAACATTTTAGATCTGTTAAAGGAAGACTATTTTAGATCTATTAAACTAAGACTATTTAATAATCTAAATTTGTCTTTGTTAGAATATAATAATGAATATATGATAGGAATAGTGTAACTAGACAATATTTCTTCTCATAACATCCATTAGAGAAAGATCATACAATAATTAATATATTTTTACGTGATACTAATTATATAAATTTAAGCTTCCCGTATTAGTAAACTAATTTTACCCTAAGAGGATTACTTCAGACATAACATGGGTCCATACTATACAAAATAAGTAATAATCAATAAGAATTAAAAAACCAGACGATGTAGACCCACCAATTAATTTAAAAAGATTTATTGGATCTATGATTATACCTACTCATTAGTGATATCACTTTATTTAAATGTCACATTCTTTTTGTTCTATTTCTAAAAGCAGAATAATTAGTAAAGTATTATAATGAATGTATTTTAACGGCAATTTCTTTAAGAGAAGAATAATCGTTTTCTGTACATTTTAAGATGGGTCCCTTTATTTAAACACCCCTTAATTTTAAATCAACACCCCTGTACCCTATACGCCGCGTATGGGTCCATACGCGGCGTATAGGGTACATTGTTGATTTAACGTTTTATACCCTATACGGCGCGTATGGGTCCATACGCGGCGTATAGGGTATGTTGTTGATTTGACGTTTTATACCCTATACTCAGCGTATGGGACCATACGTGGCGTATAGGGTTTGACATTTTATACTCATACGTGACTTATGACCCATACGTGGAAGAGCTATACGCCGCGTATGGAACCATACGCGGCGTATAGCTTATATATTTATTTTTTTTAATTTTTTGAGTTTTTATTTTAATATATACAATATGAATACAATAATAAAATTAAAATTAAAATATAATTCGCATATTACAAATTATAAATTAAAATAAATTTATATAAGCCGGGGGTTCTCGGTTATTCTCTATTATTGCGTTGTATTCCGAGATACGAATCCTATACATAATCTCCCATTCTGCAGCACGTACGCTTCGGTTAAGAATCCAAAGATTACTTAATGTTGGCATCGGATAATCTCCTTCTAACTTAACGTGGACGAAATGATTGTTGTTGACATGAACAATCGACACGATATGATGAGGCATGACAGTTTTCGGATCAGCCCATAATGGGAAAAATGTTTGACAACCATTATTGCTTAGTAAATGAAGAATAACCCCAAACTTTTGAGCAACCACTAATCCCGTATACGGCATTATCATCCAATGTTCTTCTGGTGCAGGTTCCACACTTTGCCAATCGATGGTGTGACGTAATTCGTTATACTGTCCGGGGTACAAAGTATCGAAAACTTCTCTGTACTCCAATTCATGTCTGTCCAACTCTTCTAAAAGCTGTGTCCGCACATACATCCACTTATTTTCGTCAAACCCTAAGCCTAAAGCTATTGATCGAAAACCACAATTCCCATCGGGTCGGACATCTCGTATACGTGAAATATACTGATGAAAGATTGACGGAATCCAATTTTTTAACCTGTTTATATTGTTTAATTGGTTATCTCCGACAATCGAAGAAAACTCATTAGTACCCCGTGATACTTTAGATGATGTTGAACGACTACGTTGCATGGCAGGCTTCTGGGGCTTTACAGCTGAACTTGTTCTTCCGGAAATGTGAGACGCAATAAACGAGCTATGTCTCGGCATGTCGCACGTACTTTGTTGAGTGTCGTACTTTTGTTGTTGAACCTTTAACGTTGGACGACCGCGAATATCTGTTTGAACAACAGGCGCTTTTTTGTTATTTTTCCATGGATACACAATTTTTTTTATTTTTTCCACCAAACTAAATTTTACAGTTGCGGGTTGTGTCATTATTTGTTGTTTCACCCGTTCCATTTCTTCTTCAACATCAACTTTTTCATCCACCGTATATGATGGCTTAATGTTATCAAGCTTCGTCCAAAATACGTCAATTGCATCTAATGGAATTTTAGTGCCTGCATTATAAAGTATAAATTAATACATAATTTGTCACTTTAATAGAAAAATGATAATGATGGAGCGACTATTACCAGAATGTTCATATTTTTCCAGCCGACAAGCACAAGGCAAGCCACAACTAGTGAAAAGATGACAACCACATGTTGCATTTGCAGAGCGCATCACATGCAATTTAGTGTTTTCGGCAACTAATAAATCAAGAGCTATGTGTGAAACCTTGCCTCTTAAGTAATCAAATAGCGGAAGTTTATGATGATTCATGGTTTTAATTTTGCTTGTCTCAAAGCTTTCTTTTAAATTTACCTCTTGTGCGTTCACCAATTGATCTACAAACTCCACAAGTCTATCCAGTGAGCTATTTGTTGATTTAAGATATCTTTTTAAATTTGCATGTTGACTCTCCACCCTATTTGTTGTGCGTTGGCCAAAATTGCGGTTCAAGTTAGTCCAGGCTGATACAAACATTTCTTTGTAACTCTCTAACCAGTTTCTGTTTATATATGACAATACCTCTGAAAATATAATAAATCACGCTTAAATTATATATTGAAAATATAATAAAACATAATTAAAATATAATAAAAACTTACTTTCTCGATTCGCTTCAACTAATCGTTCGTAAAGAAGGTTATAGTTATACTCGTAAATCTCCGCCGTGGGAGACTCACACAAACGTGCCCATGCATATTTAAACTTTCTCCAGTCATCTTTCGTAAAACTTGCTTTACAGTGTTTCGCGATATTTTCATCAATATGCCACCTGCATAAACACTTTGAAGCATTCGGAAACACTTTAACACATGCGTTCATTAAAGCGAGATCTCTGTCTGTTATTATGACGCGCGGCTCCATACACTTGCTTAACGTATCTTTCAATCTATTAAGCACCCATTCAAAATTATCTTCCCGTTCTTTGCTAATAAACGCATGAGCAACACAAAATGTCTTGTGTGTGGAGGTCACACCAACAATCTGAACAAACGGAAGCTTGTACATGTTTGTTTTATATGTAGCGTCTATCATCAGCACGTGCGGAAATGCACGCCAAGTGCCGTATGATTTAGGATGACAAAAAAATATATCTTCTACGACATTAGTATCGGGATCTTCTCGGGTGTAATAAACATACCTTTTAATTGAAAAAGGAAGGAAAATTGATGTTGTTAAGTGAGGATACAAATACAAGTTAGGCTTCATTTTAATTAAGTCTATTGAAAAAAAAACCTCGGGTGTAATAAACGTACCTTTTAATAGATAAAAGGTTTTCTAAGACTTGCATTGGTGTTTCACCGACTTTTCTTTCACTTCTTATCTTATATTGAGCGTTGTATACGTCTCTGGTTATTGATGCGTTATTAGGATTTTGCTTTTTAATAGCTGATAAGATGCTACGAGGCTCCATGTTCTGATCAGTAAGCTGCTCCACCAAATTGTATTCGTTTTGAGAAAACCTTCTTACAAAAGGATGCCCCTCCATATGTTGAGCAGGATCATGGTTATGTTCGTCACTTCGCACCTCTAATTTCCACGAACGAAGTTTGTTGTCGTATATCCCTACCAATTTAAAAGGACATCCGATTTTTTTGCTACCAGATCGTCTAACTGTCGCTTTACTTTTGTGTTCGCCCGCACGATCACAGATAAGCCATACCTTTACGACCTGACCTTCTTTTTTCTTTGATCTTCGTGTAATAATAACGTAACCATTATCATGTCCTCTATTAACAGCCCAACAGACTAGCTCATCGAGAGATAAAAAATTTTGAGATGTTTCAAACGATACTTTTGTCGTTTGTTTTTCATCACTCGAGAGTATATTATTTTGTTGCGTGTCGTAAGTTGACTCTCGGCAAAACTCAACTTCATCATCGGGAACATACGATTGGTTTAAATCTGGCAGTCCTGTCTCGTAAGCAGATTGAACGTACGCATCATCTTGATTACTATCCACCACGAACGAATATTCATTTGAATATTCACCAAACAAATAGTTACCGTCCCAAAACGACATACCGAACGAATAAAAAGTGTGATATTTTGAGAGAGAAATACGTTTGGGATTTACAGGAATCGAAAGCATATCGAAAGTGTTATCGAAATCGTTGTTATATAGGTGAAAACGAATCTTGGGTCATGTCATATTGAAATAATTTATACGTGGCGTATGGGTCCATACGCCACGTATGGGCTCCTATACGCAGCGTATGGGCCTATACGCTACGTATAGGTTTGCCACGTCTTCCACGTATGGCACCTATACGCTGCGTATATTCGTACATGGTACAAAAACGCTTTATAGTACGTCTGACAACTATACGTAGCGTATGGGTCTATACGCCACGTATAGCGTCCTATACGCAGCGTATGGTTCTATACTCTGCGTATAGTCTTGCCACGTTTGCCCCGTATGAGCCCATACGTTGCTTGTAATCGTACATGGTACAAAAAGTACATCTGACACCACCTATACGTGGCGTATGGGGCCATACGCCACGTATAGTACATGGTCGCATTAGCACTGTACGTGGTCGCACGAGCCCTGGAGGAGCTATACGCCGCGTATGGGTCTATACGCGGCGTATAGTTTATATATGTATATGTTTTTTTTAATTTTTTGAGTTTTAATATATATATAATTTGAATTAAAATTATTTATGTATGTATGTATGTATGTATGTATGTGTGTATGTCTGTATGTATGTATGTCTGTATGTATGTATGTATGTATGTATGTATGTATGTCTGTATGTCTGTATGTCTGTATGTATGTATGTATGTATGTATGTATGTATGTATGTATGTATGTATGTATGTATGTATGTATGTATGTATGTATGTATGTATGTATGTATGTATGTATGTATGTCTGTATGTCTGTATATATTTACAAAGATAAACATAAACTGATAATAAACATAAAAGATAAACATTGAGTTTTAATATATATATAATTTGAATTAAAATTATTTATGTATGTATGTATGTATGTATGTATGTGTGTATGTCTGTATGTATGTATGTCTGTATGTCTGTATGTATGTATGTATGTATGTATGTATGTATGTCTGTATGTCTGTATGTCTGTATGTATGTATGTATGTATGTATGTATGTATGTATGTATGTATGTATGTATGTATGTATGTATGTATGTATGTATGTATGTATGTATGTATGTATGTATGTATGTCTGTATGTCTGTATATATTTACAAAGATAAACATAAACTGATAATAAACATAAAAGATAAACATAAACTGATAATATATTTACAAAGTTTTTAAATTACATAACAAAATAAAAATTACAATACAAAACTACGGGGAGTCAGGGTAATCTCGAGGCGGTGGCAACGGCGGAGGATCAGTACCAGAACGCCGCGCCATCTCTGACTGAACCTGCCACTCCATCAGATCCTCAACGCGATCGAGCCGTTGACTCTGCTGCCGTAAGCTCCTAGACATATCTTGCAACAATGTCTCCACACGTGCAGGCAGCCTCACCTCTCTATAAATATGTCGTGGGATCTGAGGCTGAGGAGGCGGCTGATGTGGCTGAGGAGGCGGCTGATCATGTGGCTGCTCGTCGGGTGGTGGCTGATCATGCGGCTGCCCGTGCTGCTGCAGTGGATCGACAATGCCGAGCTGCTGAACTGGTGCCGGCTGCCAGATCTCCCCGGGTCGAAGAGAGAATCGTATGCCAACCGGAAACTGGCGTATAATACGCATGCCGAAAAGCGTACGACGATCTAATCTCACCGGATCGATCGGCGGAGACACGTCACCAAGATGCCGAGGAAGATAACCTAAAGATCGGGCAATCAACATGATGTACGCGCCGCCGTACACCGCTCCTCGCTCCTGCCGATGATAATACGAAGCAAAATACTCCGCCAAACACCTCGCCAGGTTACACCTGGTCCCCGTAATCAAACAGTATAAGTAAAATAAGTCGGGAATGGTACACCACTCCCGACTCTTGCCACGTCCCGTGATGGACGTGGCGATCATCCGATGCAGATAACGGATGAGAGGATCTCGAATGCCGGTGACCCTGCCCTTAGTCCTCTGAAACGGACCTCCGGCAATCTCAGGCCACCACTCTCTCAATGTGCCCTCCTCCATCTCAGTAATACCCTCAGTGAACAGAGGGGTAACAGTCTCCGGCTCATAATAAAGCCCAGAGACAACTGCAAACTGCTCAATGGACATCTGATGTGCATGTCCACAAAGCGTAAAAGATATCTCCGATCGCTCATCGTCCTCCACCATCTCATCTGGACGAATATATGTAAATGTGGATAAAAACTCCACTACCAGCTCACGGTGGGACGGTAAGAATGCGATCTCAAAAAGACGTCTCCACGGCGTATCGTCTCCGATAATAGCAACAAGACGATCGCGCTCTCCTAACTCAGCCATCACCTCCCAATCTACGGCCTTTTGATGACCGATCTTCATCCGAATAAATTTTGAGCACTTAGCGTGCTCAACGGAACCGGCATCAAACTGCAGCCAAGGATGCTCGGCAATATGGTCAACAACGTCAGCCTCAATCTCAGAATCGGATGTCACACCCCGACCGACGGCGGAATCATCGGAGCGGACGAGGGAATGATTGATTGTTCATAACACATGATTGTCTAATAGTGGAAATAATATTAAAATCAGATTACAGGATAACATGAATTTAACAGATACAAATACAACAGTAAAGTCACAAATAATAATTGTCTTTTGTTTTGACTAAGTCCAGGTCTTATATGATCAAGTAGAAGTCCACTATCTTGTTTAACCTGAAATCATGTGAGAAAATAAAGTCAGCTAACGAATTAGCTGGTGAGTAGTCATAGTTTTGAATATACATATAGATTGATTGATTGATCCATCGATTGTAATTCAATTCCACAAGGTAATATTAAGACTTATATGGCAACCGCGAAGCATATAGATAAACCGACACAATATAAACCCCTTGACTTGACACTTGCATATAATAGACTCCACACAAACACCATAGATTGACTAATTGCCTCTGGCACAATCACCACTCGTAAGCCATATGGGGTGGGTTATCCAAACCAGTAGATCTACATTGTTGCCAGGATTGATTGATTGATTGAATTAGGGTTTTACTGTCGTCCAGTTTATCACAGTATGTTCACGTATTTGCAAGTAATAACATAACCTGTCTTGAATTGAATTGAAAATGAAATAACAATAGAATATCATGATAGAATATATTGTATCACATGATTTCCCCCAAATAGGAAATGATATAAAAAGGGGATATGAATACTCACTTGATTGATGAGATTGGATTTTGAACGTGATAGGTTAGACACCTGTGATTTCCTTACGGTTAACCTAAGGAACGGTGTCTCGTGTTAGAATAAAAATGATTTGAAAGTTTGGAAATGTTTTAAGGTTTCCATTTTGATTTTGAATGGTGGTTTAAATATTCTATCTAATTTGTATGTCTTGAAGCAAATAGATTTATTGAGAATAATTATGTTCAGATTTTAGAAATAAACGTATTAGTTTACGTATCTGTTTGATTTATTGTGAAAATGTGGAAAAATAAATAATTAATCTTATTAATTAATTATGTGATAATTAACTAATATGTTTAATTATTTAATTTATTAAAAGAAATGAAATTGTTATTTAAAATGATTTAAATATAATAAATTTATATATTTAATCATTATTTAAACAATAATAAATATTGTGTGAAATTATTACAAATAATATTGTGTCAAATAATAATTCAATAAATTAAATTATTATTAGGAGTTCATTTTTATTTAAATAATTTTGTATTATTTATAACTTTATTTATTTAAAACATTTATTAAAAATAGATAAAATATTGAAATAAATTCCAGAAAAATAATTTAGTTGTTTAAATATTTTTAATGTCTTAAAAATATTTTTTATGATTTTTATGAATTTTTTTAGAATTTTTAGAGGCTTAAAAAGAGGCTAAAAAAATATGTGTAGGTGCCCGGGGTCGAACCCGGGACCTCTTGGAATACATGGAACGCAGGAACCAGCGAGCTAAGGGCCTTGGCCGCGTTTAAGACCAGTTCCAAATTGTTTTAAACAACACCTCAATCAACCCCAACTTCCACATAAGAACCCTAGATCAAATCCCCCCAAATTGAACGCGAATTCGACATAGATAGCTTCGGGAATCATGGGGCTTTTGTTCCCCATGAAAAACCGAACATGTATGTGTGTTTAATTTCATGGATAGAGTTCGATTGATGCCTTACCCAATGATGAACAGGTCGCGGCACTCGTGATGATTGATTGATGCCCAAAACGTGATGATAATCAAATTAAACTCTAGGGTAGCTTCGAATGATGATATAGAAACAAAACCCAATGTTAATTTCGAAGTTTGAAGCTCGATTAATGGTGTTCCACGGAGTTGCAGGTCGCGACCGCAGGAGGTAGTCGAATCATGCTCAAACCACAACCATAATCAAATTAAACTTAGGGGAAGTTTCTAATGATGATTTAGAACAATAGCCCCATGTTAATTTCGATTGAAATTGGTCGGAGGTGGGGTTTCAAAGAGGTTGCAGGTCGACGGTTCGGGTGGGCTTCGAAGGGGTGTTTGTTGATTGTTTTGTATGATTTCGGGTATGAAACTCGATGAGAGACAGATATGTATCAGTCCCCATTCGTTTAATTGCATTGTTGTGAAGATTCTGTGTTCTAATATGGCCACAATTTGGACGAAAATGTGGAGAAAGGAATCGGGTAAATGGGAGGTGGGGTTGGGATGTTTTTTCCAATTTTACACAACAGGTCCCTGAGGTTTGTATCAGTTGTCGTTTCATGTAAAATTTTTTTTATTAATTATAGACTTGTATTTTCCATTATTATTCTTATTATTATTATTTATTATTAATGTTAGTATTAACATTATTATTACCATATTATTATTATCAATGTTATAAATTTTATTATTGTAGTAATAATAATTATTATTTTATTATTATCACCAACATTATAACATTTATAACGTTATTATTATTAATTTGTTAATAACTCTCCAAAGCTTCAAAAATAATGTGAAAGTCCTTTTTAATATTTAACAAAGTTATCGAGAATACGCGATGTTACAGTCTCCCCTGCTTTAGGAAATTTCGTCCCGAAATTTGTTCACGAGGAGACTGAAACGAAAAGATGAGTATACTGGGTTTTCATCTGATCCTCACGTTCCCAGATGAATTCTGGGCCACGTTTAGATTCCCAGCGGTTTTGACAATGGATATTCGACTATGTTTAAGTTGTTTAACTTCCTGATCCATAATTTCCACAGGTTTCTCAATAAAGTGCATAGATTTATCAATCTGGTCTTCGTTGAGTGGAATGTGGAAATTTTCGTCGGCAAGACATTTTTTGAGATTTGAAACATGAAACGTCAGAGTATATTGCTGAGCTCTTGGGGTAGTTCAAGCTTGTAGGCTACTTTCCCAATTCGCTCAAGCACTTTGAATGGTCTTACGTAACGAGGTGCTAGCTTGCCTTTCTTTCCAAAACGGATCACTACCTTCTAAGGTGATACCTTAAAAAGTATGAGATCACCGTCATTGTATTCCCTGAGTTTACGTCTTTTATCAGCATAATGCTTTTGACGATTTCTAGCAGCGATCAAATTATCACGGATCTTATGAATTTTGTCGGTTCACGACCCATGATTTTCAACAAGAGGAATCTTAGGTTTCCTTTCTGATTTGGGAATATCTTGTATGTTTCTAGAACTTTGTTCATCAGAGATAGATCATAGTGATTTTCTTTTTCTTTCTTGATACAGTTTGTGTTTTTATGTTTTCGAGGTTTACTTTCAAGAACTTTTCGGGTTCTGATGAGGTATCAAAAGAAGAGAACTCGTCATCGATTAAGCTGACCTCTTTAGTGTTTACTTTATGTGCAATGGCAGAGCCATTAGAGGTAAAAAGAGAGTCTAAAGTGTTTTACTATTTTAAGACCAATAGATGGGAGATCGACATTTTCGGCCATACAAGGTCTCAAATTGTGCCATCTAAATGTTGGTATGGTGATTGTTATTGTAAGAGAATTCGATCGACGGAAAATAAGAATTCCACGACCCACTGAAATCACTGACGCAAGCCCGGAGCATATCCTCGAGGGTTTGTATCATTCTTTCAGTCTGACCGTTGGTTTGCGGGTGATACGCTGTGCTAAGATTCAGTTGAGTTTCGAGAGATGATTGGAGACTTTTCCAGAAACGAGAGATGAAGCGACCATCACGATCAGAGATAATATCTTTACTTGACAATAGATTGTTTAGGAAGACTACCATCACGTAATCAGGTTTTGATGATAACTCACAATGAAAGTCGATAAATAAGGAATAAATGGTTCAATGTAGCTAGATTAAATCAAAACATGAGAATAAAGGGAAAGAAATCGATTTAAGAATTTAAATGCTCCAAACTTGGAATCAAAATCAACCTAAAGCGATCGGGTCTTTTTTCAAGTTCAGAGATCATGCTTTAGCTTGATAGGTCGAAACACTAATATTATTTCACCCTTCAAGTTACTACATGCCTCTCGTCACTTGTTTACAACCATGGTAAGTTGATGATCAAGAAATGAGAATAGTCATCAAGGTATGGTTTTCACCCCTAACTTGATGGTGTACTTTCAAGGTATGACCACTAACTTACCAATCAAAAAGTTCGATCTGGGGATCTACAGAAATAAGACGAGATAACCCATCATTAAGGTGAGGGATTCACTCCTATCTTAACGATGAATTTTTACAAAAACAAAATATAAAAGATAGACTTCCTCATCAAAATCCAGAATTCACTCCTACTTTGACGAGGTCATTTCATTTGAGAAATACAATCCATAAAAATAAAATTATCATCAAGGTATGAATTTTACGCGTATCTTGATGATTGAGCTTGATATTAACAAGAAAACAATCGAAGATTGACATTTGTCACCAAAGTACGGGTTTCAATCCTATTTTGGTGAGATTATGTCATTTGTGAAATGCAAGTTTCAAAGTGAATAATTGAAGTCAATCCTCGAGATAAGGAAATCACCCTAATCCAGAGGATGAAATTTCATAAAACACACAATTATAAACCATTTATTGAAACGAATAAAGAATCATCACCAAAGTAAGGGAATCACCCCTGTTTTGATGATTTAGAATCATTTAGGAGATATGAGTGTCCTTAGTCATAGGTTGACTTGCAAACTCTTGCATCTCCCACGGTGCAAATGGTTTAAAGTTCGACTTTACAACGAAAGGAAAAATATCTCAATTAGAAATTTAGAAATTTTCAAATTACATCAATGTAACATAAGGAAAATCACGATTACAAATCTTGAATTAAATCAGGAAGACGAAATCAAGAACAAGAATTATTCAACACCACATCATTGGTGGCTTGAGCTTGTTGAGCATTAATGTTGAAAGCACGTCCTTGAGCCGTAGGAACTGGGATGACAAGTTGAGGGCATCGATTGCGAAAATGGTTCGGATCACCACATTGATAGCATGCACGACCCTGGGTATTTGCAGGAAGATGTTGGTGAACTGGTGTATTGGTAGAAGCTTTAGCGGCACTCCTGCACACGTTGAATGTATGACCCAAACGACCACAGTTTGTGCATTGACGACATTGAGTGTTAGCGGGATGGTGATAACTACAGTTGTTACACTGCGGATAGGGTCCAGCGTATGACTTTTTCATCAGTGATTGGTTGTTTACTGCTGGTTGACGAGTTGGAGGGACTTGATTAATTGGCACAGCAGAGGTAATCACAACAAAGTTTTGAGAATTGGCCTTCCTCTTCTTGTTCCTGGAAGGCTCGGGTTGGTCGGTTTTGACGGTTTCGTTAGGAAGTTTATCGGTATTCTTCTTCGATCCTTTCCTGGTTAAGGAACCAGCTTTCACATGATTATCGGTTAACTGCGCAGCCAGCCTAATAGCATCTTCTAGTGTCGAAGGATTCCTTCCTAGCACCGTATCCTGAATCTGCATGGGTAGTCCACCAATGTATTTCTCGATGGCTCGGGAGGTAGGGGTAGCAAGATGCGGTACCAAAAGGCTCAGTTCGTGAAATCGGTTAGTGTATGCTAGGTTCTCGCCACTGTCTTGGGTTAATTCCCAGAATTCAGCTTCCAGTTTCCGGACTTCGTTTCTTGGGCAGAACTCTTTAGTCATGAGCTCCTTAACTTCAGCCCATGTTAAGGCTAGAGCAGCATCAGTTCCACGGGTTCGTTTCTCTCCGTTCCACCAAGTAAGTGCGCGTTTCTGAAGAACACTTGTGGCATACCGGACTTTTAGATTTTCAGGGCATTCACTGTTTAGAAAAGTGTTCTCGATGCTTTCGAACCATTGTAGTAATCCGGTAGCTCCTTCAGTTCCACTGAACTTAGTGGGGTTGCAAGAACTAAAATGTTTGTAAGTACAAGTTCGGGGAGGGTTTGGTGCAATTGGGTTTTGGACAGTATTATTGCTTTGGTTCAAATGGGTAAGTAGAGTTGGGATGACCGCAGTAACTTCACGTGCTACAATAGCAGAAATCTTACGGCCAGAGTTTCTAGACCGTGAACGGATTTGACGAGAAGACATTCTGGAATATCATTAAGATAGTTTATGAGAATTGGATTAATATGAGCTATGAAAACGACAATCGAGAATTTGGCATAATAACGATGATATGTTCTGAGTGTAATCGTTTGATTCGTAAATCAAAGCGAATACGGTGACTTATCAAAGTATTTGTGTCCACCACAACCTTAATGAGGACATGCGTACCTATAAGCGAATACTCATCTTGAGGGTTCCCAGGTAAGGTAATCAAGTTGTATGAATACCTTGCCTAGACAGAACACCTTAAGATACAGGTATCCCACTCTTCCAGCATTGCATGTTCTCGGTCGTGTGACACGGACTTTGACGAGATTTGAAAACCATGAATAACAATCGAGTTTTGGAGTTTGAAATCACTTGAATTAGGCACACAATGCCTTAGAATATGATTTAAGATTCGTGTGTACATTGATAGATTCAAAGTATAAGAATAATCACATAATCAAGTATAAACACGTAAGGCACATAAAAATCCTATCTAAGCATGTAAAATACATGAGAGGACTCATGTGTAAGGGTACTTAGTTATAGTCTAGGTCATTCCATTTCTAATAACCTAATTCCCTATAACCATGGCTCTGATACCAATCTGTCACACCCCGACCGACGGCGGAATCATCGGAGCGGACGAGGGAATGATTGATTGTTCATAACACATGATTGTCTAATAGTGGAAATAATATTAAAATCAGATTACAGGATAACATGAATTTAACAGATACAAATACAACAGTAAAGTCACAAATAATAATTGTCTTTTGTTTTGACTAAGTCCAGGTCTTATATGATCAAGTAGAAGTCCACTATCTTGTTTAACCTGAAATCATGTGAGAAAATAAAGTCAGCTAACGAATTAGCTGGTGAGTAGTCATAGTTTTGAATATACATATAGATTGATTGATTGATCCATCGATTGTAATTCAATTCCACAAGGTAATATTAAGACTTATATGGCAACCGCGAAGCATATAGATAAACCGACACAATATAAACCCCTTGACTTGACACTTGCATATAATAGACTCCACACAAACACCATAGATTGACTAATTGCCTCTGGCACAATCACCACTCGTAAGCCATATGGGGTGGGTTATCCAAACCAGTAGATCTACATTGTTGCCAGGATTGATTGATTGATTGAATTAGGGTTTTACTGTCGTCCAGTTTATCACAGTATGTTCATGTATTTGCAAGTAATAACATAACCTGTCTTGAATTGAATTGAAAATGAAATAACAATAGAATATCATGATAGAATATATTGTATCACATGATTTCCCCCAAATAGGAAATGATATAAAAAGGGGATATGAATACTCACTTGATTGATGAGATTGGATTTTGAACGTGATAGGTTAGACACCTGTGATTTCCTTACGGTTAACCTAAGGAACGGTGTCTCGTGTTAGAATAAAAATGATTTGAAAGTTTGGAAATGTTTTAAGGTTTCCATTTTGATTTTGAATGGTGGTTTAAATATTCTATCTAATTTGTATGTCTTGAAGCAAATAGATTTATTGAGAATAATTATGTTCAGATTTTAGAAATAAACGTATTAGTTTACGTATCTGTTTGATTTATTGTGAAAATATGGAAAAATAAATAATTAATCTTATTAATTAATTATGTGATAATTAACTAATATGTTTAATTATTTAATTTATTAAAAGAAATGAAATTGTTATTTAAAATGATTTAAATATAATAAATTTATATATTTAATCATTATTTAAACAATAATAAATATTGTGTGAAATTATTACAAATAATATTGTGTCAAATAATAATTCAATAAATTAAATTATTATTAGGAGTTCATTTTTATTTAAATAATTTTGTATTATTTATAACTTTATTTATTTAAAACATTTATTAAAAATAGATAAAATATTGAAATAAATTCCAGAAAAATAATTTAGTTGTTTAAATATTTTTAATGTCTTAAAAATATTTTTTATGATTTTTATGAATTTTTTTAGAATTTTTAGAGGCTTAAAAAGAGGCTAAAAAAATATGTGTAGGTGCCCGGGGTCGAACCCGGGACCTCTTGGAATACATGGAACGCAGGAACCAGCGAGCTAAGGGCCTTGGCCGCGTTTAAGACCAGTTCCAAATTGTTTTAAACAACACCTCAATCAACCCCAACTTCCACATAAGAACCCTAGATCAAATCCCCCCAAATTGAACGCGAATTCGACATAGATAGCTTCGGGAATCATGGGGCTTTTGTTCCCCATGAAAAACCGAACATGTATGTGTGTTTAATTTCATGGATAGAGTTCGATTGATGCCTTACCCAATGATGAACAGGTCGCGGCACTCGTGATGATTGATTGATGCCCAAAACGTGATGATAATCAAATTAAACTCTAGGGTAGCTTCGAATGATGATATAGAAACAAAACCCAATGTTAATTTCGAAGTTTGAAGCTCGATTAATGGTGTTCCACGGAGTTGCAGGTCGCGACCGCAGGAGGTAGTCGAATCATGCTCAAACCACAACCATAATCAAATTAAACTTAGGGGAAGTTTCTAATGATGATTTAGAACAATAGCCCCATGTTAATTTCGATTGAAATTGGTCGGAGGTGGGGTTTCAAAGAGGTTGCAGGTCGACGGTTCGGGTGGGCTTCGAAGGGGTGTTTGTTGATTGTTTTGTATGATTTCGGGTATGAAACTCGATGAGAGACAGATATGTATCAGTCCCCATTCGTTTAATTGCATTGTTGTGAAGATTCTGTGTTCTAATATGGCCACAATTTGGACGAAAATGTGGAGAAAGGAATCGGGTAAATGGGAGGTGGGGTTGGGATGTTTTTTCCAATTTTACACAACAGGTCCCTGAGGTTTGTATCAGTTGTCGTTTCATGTAAAAATTTTTTATTAATTATAGACTTGTATTTTCCATTATTATTCTTATTATTATTATTTATTATTAATGTTAGTATTAACATTATTATTACCATATTATTATTATCAATGTTATAAATTTTATTATTGTAGTAATAATAATTATTATTTTATTATTATCACCAACATTATAACATTTATAACGTTATTATTATTAATTTGTTAATAACTCTCCAAAGCTTCAAAAATAATGTGAAAGTCCTTTTTAATATTTAACAAAGTTATCGAGAATACGCGATGTTACATCGGAAGACATATCTGCACAGGTGAACAAATAGGTCAAAAACAACGTATACGTATCTATATATATATATACGTATACGTATACGTATATGTATACACATATACATATACATGTTATATGTATATATGTACATATACATATATGTATATGTATAGGTGTATATACATATATATGTATATGTATATGTATATGTATATGTATATGTATAGGTATATGTATATGTATATGTATATGTATATGTATATGTATATGTATATGTATATGTATATGTATATGTATATGTATATGTATATGTATATGTATATGTATATGCGTATATACATATATATGTATTTGTATATATATATTTACCCTATACGCCGCGTATAGGGCTATACGCCGCGTATAGGGCTATACGCCGCGTATAGGGTAGCAGCGTATGGGTCACAGGGCAACGTATAGGTCGAATCCGACCCTATACGCCGCGTATAGGACTATACGCGGCGTATAGGGGACCCACGTATGGCCCCCAAGTCGCGTATT
This sequence comes from Flaveria linearis, assembly GCA_024085815.1. Lineage (NCBI taxonomy): Eukaryota > Viridiplantae > Streptophyta > Magnoliopsida > Asterales > Asteraceae > Flaveria > Flaveria linearis. Next base: position 116,349,044 of record CM044001.1, read on the forward strand.
GCAATACCCTATACGCCGCGTATATATCTATACGCCGCGTATAGGGTACACACCAATGTGTCTTCGTCCCCAACCAAAGAACTATACGCTGCGTATAGCCCTATACGCGGGGCTGTACCGGCGTATAGTTCTTTAATCCAGTTTTTAAATCACGCATTTTGGGGCATAAAACACTACTTTAACGTTTAAATCAATGAACGATTAACATAATAATGATGTATGAACAATAATACGTACCTGGATGTTGAAAAATCGAAGATCAATACGTGTAGTATAGTGCTATACGAGAGTGTTTTTTTTGAAGTGTGTGTAAAAAATAGAAAATTTGGAAGATATAGTAAGCCGGGGATCTATACGCCGCGTATGGGACCATACGCGGCGTATAGCTTATATTCTTTTTTAAATCGACACCGACCTATACGTGGCGTATGGACCTATACGCCCCGTATAGGTGAAGTGATGTGACGTCGGTTGTCAGTCATTAATGTCGCATTAATGGTCGTACCCTATACGCCGGGTATGGGCCGCGTATGGACCCATACGCGGCGTATAGGGGGGTGTCGATTTAAAAAAGTGGGTGTCTATTTATTAGGACCCTTTAAGATTCAAACTTATAACTATTTGATGAAAGAGTACATTATTTGCCATAAAATTGTCCTTTTAAAAACAATATAATAATTGAATATACTTGATAACTAGCTTTAGTAAACCCGTGTATTACACGGGTTGAATAAATAAAATATTAATATAATAATATTTATTAATTATAAAATAATATTTTAACATATAATAAAATAATAATATCAACTTTTAAAAATTTTATTTTTAAACTTTTTTCTAAAAATAAATAAAACAAATCGTATAAAAATATTATTTTTAATAATTTTCCCATTATAACTCGCAAATTTGATTTTTTTTGTTTTTAAAAAAGTGACTTTTTAAAAATACTAATTTTAAAAAATTTTGTATTTTAAAAAAAATATGCTTTAGAAAAATATATTATTTTATAAAAAATTATTTATTTAGAAATAATATTAATAAATAGATTTATTTCTTAATTTATTAAATCTAAAAAGTTGTTAAGGAATATTATTAATAACTAAGGTAATTATTTAATAGAAGAAAAAATTTGATGAGAATGATTGTGGCGCTGCCTCGTGTCATCTTAAGATACATTTTTATTAGAGTAGGTAGATTCTTCAATTATTTAAGAAACGTAAACAAACCAGAAAATGTACACCTAGGTAACACATGCAATGTTTATCACGTATTCCGAAACCACTAATGTTTTTGTAGGAAAATATATTTGGATTGGTTATTAAACTGATTTTCTTTTTGTTTTAATTGATGATCATGCCGGTTTAAAAACTACATAAAGTATTAAATAATTTAAAATTATAACTATATAGACATATAATCAATTAAAACAAAATATGAAACTAATTTATGTTTTTGATAGTAACAACATTGCTTCCCAACTATCACTACAACAATTTCACTCTATACCGACAAAGTCTATAGCGACGACAAAAGTCGTTGGTACAGAACACTCTGTACCGACGACATGTCGTTGGTACCGATAAAAATAAAAAATTTAACACTTTAACTCTATACCGACGACATGTCGTTGGTATAGAGTTGCGCGGGCTGCCAAAAAAAGGCGGTATGAGAAAAAACTCTGTCCCGACGACAAGTCGTTTCTGAAGAAAAAAATATTTATTTTATCTTTTTTTAAAACTTTTAGCTTAAGAAAATAAAATTAAAAAAAAAATGCATCCTCTGTCCCGACGACACGTCGTCGGGAAAGACAAAATATTAACTTATTTCTTTTCTTTATTTAAACATTCGTGTAAGAAAAATAAAAATAAAAAATATTTTTACTTTTACCGACGACATATCGTCGGTATAGGTGAAAAATAAAAAAAATATTATTTTAATCATCTATAGGGACGAATTTTTTTATTCTATAGCGACGACATGTCGTCGCTATAGAGTGCAGACCCCTTAAATCGCAGTTTCGACCTTCTGCCCCATTTTTCAACCAAAAAACCCCATTTTTTTCTCCCGACTTCATCTCGGTTCATCTCGGTTTCAACCAAATTGAAGTGTTTTAAGGTAAGATTAATGTTTCTTTTACTATAATGAAGTTATATAATCTTGTTTTTATAAGTTTTATCTAAATTTTTATGTTTTAAGTGAGATTAAAGTTTAAAGCTTGAAATTAAAGGATTTGAAGATTTTCAAGGTATGAAATTCGTTTATAGCTTATGATTTAAGTGTTGTTTGGTGAATATGTATGTGATTAGGTTTATATGATTGGAAAATTGTATATATATGTAAATATATATGGGTTTGATGTTAGATTAGGTTATATGGGTTTGATGTTAGATTAGGTTATGCCCACCAAGTGTTTGATGAAATGTCACCATATATATTTTCATGGTTTTAAGTTTGTATGCATTTTTATATGTGTTATTTTATATGTATATGGTTTTATGTGTTTAGTTGTTTATGTGCATGTTTATATGTATGTAATTATGTTAATTCTGTATGTGAATGTTTGTATGTATTTATGTTTATATGTTTATTCATTAGTATATTATATGTTTGTTTTTTTATAATTGTGTAGTAAGTATGTTGTATACTTGTATGCTTTTTGTATAGTTGTAAGTGTGTATGTAAGTATGTTTTATACTTGCATGTAAGTATGTTTGTAGTTTTATAATTATGTATGTAAGTATGTTGTATATTTGTATGTTTGTACACTTGTAAGTGGTTGTGTTGTGATTATGCTTGTATGTATGTATATGTAAGTGTATATGACTTTAATGTTAGTATATCTTTGTGAATATGTTAATTGATAAAGTTGTATTTCCATGTTTTATAACACCATAGATATGACAATTGATAAGAGTTGGATTAAATTGCGAAATCGGAGTTCTCCGGAATTTATAAAAGGTCTTCGTAGCTTTCTAGAAATTGCCAAGAACCATGTTGACAGTTTAGGAAAATCTTTTTGTCCATGTAAACGATGCTGCAATGGGTGCCGGCAGGATCTGGATATTATTTATGCCCACATACATGACAATGGGTTTCTACAATCATATAAGACGTGGACTTATCATGGTGAGAAATATCCACATGCTTCAGAAATAGAAGACCTTTTTGCTCCAAGAAAATCTATTCCAGCAACAAATAATGAGATGTTTGATGCAATCGATGATGTTATGGCGGAGCAGAATGTTAACGAAGAAAATGTAGACGAAGATGGAACCGGTTTTGACCCGGAGTTTGATGCATTATTTAAGGAGCTGAATACCGAGTTATACCCCGGTTGCAGTTGGATGTCTTCTTTAAACTTTTTAGCAAAATTGATGCATATCAAGGTTATCAACAAATGGACGGATAGTTCATTTAACCAACTTTTAGAGTTTTTGAGAGTTGCATTCCCTAAAGAAAATCAAATTCCAACCTCATACTATGAAGCTAAGAAGAGATTAAGAAAGATTGGGTTAGGATATGAATCTATCCATGCTTGCATTAACGATTGTGCTCTGTTTTGGAAAGAAAATGAGTTGATGCAAAATTGTCCGATTTGTAACGAGAGTAGATGGGTTGACAAAAACACAAAGGGGAAGAAAGTACCTCAAAAAGTGTTACGCTACTTTCCTTTAACTTCCCGACTTCGACGAATCTACAGCTCAAGATTCACAGCAAAAGAAATGACATGGCATTATACTGGACGCTCAACGGATGGTATGATGCGTCATCCTGTTGATGGGAAGGCATGGCAAGACTTTGATGAAAAATTTCCTGATTTTGCTAAAGAACCCCGAAATGTACGTTTGGGTTTGGCTGCGGATGGTTTTAATCCATTCGGTAACATGAGTCAATCTTACAGTATGTGGCCAGTGGTGTTAACAACATATAACACACCACCATGGTTATGTATGAAAGAGTCTTCTTTTATGTTGACCTTGCTTATTCCCGGGCCTAAATCTCCTGGAAAGGACATTGATGTTTTCCTAAGGCCTTTAATAGATGAGTTGAAAATGTTATGGGTCGAAGGAGTTCAAATGAGAGATGCATCAACCAAAACTGTATTCAGGATGCGTGCAGCTCTATTATGGACTATAAACGATTATCCTGCTCGTAGCTATATGTCTGGATGGAGTGGTCAAGGTTATATGGCATGCCCTACTTGTAACGTAGACACACCCTCGTGCCCTATAACAAATAAAATAGCCTTTACTGGTCATAGACGATTCTTGACAAAAAAACATAGTATGAGAGATGATCTTTTGTTCAATGGCAAAAAAGAGACAAGAGATCCTCCTAGACGTTTGAGTAATGCACAAATCTTAAAACAACTAAAAAGCCTCCCGGGTCGTGTTCCAGGGAAACATCCTACGCATGGAGGTGTGAAAAGAAAGCGTGCTGCAACCGAGTTGAATTGGACCAAACGGAGTATCTTCTTTGAGCTGGAATATTGGTCTTCACTCATTTTAAAACACAATCTTGATGTCATGCATGTAGAGAAAAATGTTTGTGAGAGCTTGTTGGGTACTTTGTTAATGAATGAAAAATCAAAAGACACGCACAAAGCAAGACAAGACTTGCAAAATATGGGTATTCGACCTGATTTATGGCTAGTAAAGAAAAACAACAAGGTCTACCAACCACATGCTTCTTATTCTTTCACACCCGGTGATCGTGAACGTTTTTGTCAATTCGTTAAAGGAGTGAGACTACCTGATGGTTTTGGTTCAAACTTTAAAAATAAAGTGCTTTCTAATTATTCAAACATAATTGGGTTAAAGTCTCATGATTATCACATCCTAATGCAACGGTTGCTACCAATCGGGGTGAAAGTTGGTCTCCCAAAAAATGTGTCCACAGTAATCATTGACCTTTGTACATTTTTTCAGAAAATCTGTGCAAGATCAGTAAATGTGAGTGACATGTACAAAACAAATAAGGAAGTAGTAAAGATATTATGCAATTTGGAATTGATATATCCTCCAGCATTTTTTGATATAATGATATATCCTCCAGCATTTGGACTAACTTTTGATTGATTCTAGCATGTTTAAGTGTGTTTGGGTTAAAATAGCTCATTTTAAGCAATTCTAGTATGTTTAAGTGTGTTTGGGTCAAAATGACCCATTTGGACTAACTTTTGATTGATTCTAGCATGTTTAAGTGTGTTTGGGTTAAAATGGCTCATTTTAAGCAATTCTAGTATGTTTAAGTGTGTTTGGGTCAAAATGACCCATTTGGACTAACTTTTGATTGATTCTAGCATGTTTAAGTGTGTTTGGGTCAAAATTGCTCATTTGAACTAACTTTTGATTGATTCTAGCATGTTTAAGTGTGTTTGGGCCAAAATGACCCATTTGAACTATCTTTTGATTGATTCTATCATGTTTAAGTGTGTTTGGGTCAAAATGACCCATTTGGACTAACTTTTGATTGATTCTAGCATGTTTAAGTGTGTTTGGGTTAAAATGGCTCATTTTAAGCAATTCTAGTATGTTTAAGTGTGTTTGGGTCAAAATGACCCATTTGGACTAACTTTTGATTGATTCTAGCATGTTTAAGTGTGTTTGGGTCAAAATTGCTCATTTGAACTAACTTTTGATTGATTCTAGCATGTTTAAGTGTGTTTAGGCCAAAATGACCCATTTGAACTATCTTTTGATTGATTCTAGCATGTTTAAGTGTGTTTGGGTCAAAATGACCCATTTGTACTAACTTTTGATTGATTCTAGTATGTTTAAATGTGTTTGGGCCAAAATGACCCATTTGAACTATCTTTTGATTGATTCAAGCATGTTTAAGTGTGTTTGGGTCAAAATGACCCATTTGGACTAACTTTTGATTGATTATAGCATGTTTAAGTGTGTTTAGGTCAAAATGACCCATTTGAATTAATATTTTTAATATGTTTAATGCAGGAACGAATTCAAGAGGAGTATGTGAGATCCTCTAGCGAGACTGGTGGAGACTCATCTGCTGTTGATGAGATTCAATGCATTGAGCGCGCCTTAGGTCAAAGGCGAGGACATATACGAGGTGTTGGTCGCGTGGTGAGACATCCCACCCCTGATTTTTCTAGCTCACAACCTCCAACACAACATTTGCAAGATGAAGTTGCAGAGCTTAGACAATCACAACAACAACAACAACAACAAATAGAAGAGATGCAACGACTGATCCAAGAGCAGATGGAAATGATGCGTCACTTCCAGCAGCAACGACCACCTGGAGGCAATTAGAGTTTATATTTTTATTAGATTTTATAGAACTTTAAACTACTTTAAAATTATATGAACTATTTGTGTGTTAAACTTGAATGTGATTTGCACTCATTATATGTTTGTTAAATTTGCATCAATTATGTGTTTGTTTAATTTTTATAATAAAAGCAGGTTCCAAAAAAAAAATAAATAAATAACAGTCTATAGCGACGACATGTCGTCGCTATAGAATGCTATCTTTTTTTTTTAAAATATATATATATTATCTATAGGGACGACAAGTCGTCGCTATAGATAACATAAAAAAATATATATTCTTTATAGGAACGACATGTCGTCGCTATAGATAATATAAAAAAAATAAATATCATCTATAGCGACGACATGTCGTCGCTATAGAGAATATACATATTTTTTTTTTTAATTTTTTTATTCGTCAATTTCAGAAACCTCGACTTTTATAGGGTCGACATGTCGTTGCTATTGCTAAATTTATGCCGACGACTTCTATCCCGACGACATTTTAACTTATAACTACTAACTTTTTGGGACAACATCTATAGCGACGATATGTCGTCGCTATAGATTAAAATGGTCTATAGCGACGACATGTCGTCCCTATAGGGTCTCACTTTTTCGTTGCTATAGACCCATTTTCTTGTAGTGTATGTTCCCGGTCGTCAATACAACCGTGATTGTGACAACATTGAAGACCATACAATCATATTTTTATTTCGTTATGTCAAAATATCTAAATGAGATCTTTGTATCAAAATTGTTTTTAAAATGCTCATATTTTAAAGTTCACAGTCTTTTTGATCATTGTAAACTGAAATCAAACAATTGAAAATCAATATCGATCAAACCAAATTCTACTAATAGTTTGATTTTAAGATTATTCATGCATATTTGACACTTGCAATAAAAATGCATAAATTCCAGTAGTTAAAAGTTAAAAAGACCATAAAAATCGAATCATGTGTACAGTCAAACTTAAAATAACTGAAGCATCAATTAAAATATAAAAAGTTACAGTCAAAATGCTACAACCCGTTTATGAATTTCCAACCAACTTCGAGTATAAACAAACAGTAAATCAAACCTTTTGCTTTTTGGTATGGTTTAAATATTCTTAATCGACCGACCAAAATAATGAAATAGTTGCAAAAAACTTAACCAATAATCAGGTTAGGCAATTTCACTATTTCAAAACGAATAACTTAACACTCATACAGCGAGAAAAACATCGTATGATTGCCATGAATTATTAAAGAACATATATGGCATAAATGATGCAAGTCAACTTCTACCATAATGGGTAATCACATGTGAATGCAGATACCCTTAATTGCAGGTAGTTTGCCTCTCACTTCTTTTGTTTTTTTTCTTTTTTTTTAATCCGGTATGTAAGTAGTTTGTAGTTAGTAACATCTAGTTACTAATTATTCGTCAATATCAAGGTTTGAACATTAAAATTTTAAGAAAAACAAAACTTTTCATCTTCTCTTAAACCATTAGATATTGTTACTTGATTGTTATACAGCACGAAGATATAACTAATTAATTGGTTAGCGGTAAAATCTAACTTAACTAGGACTAGGTAAAGTTAAAATTGAATCGTTATAAAATAGTTCCTTCTTTTTCCTAGTACAACTTAAAAATTACTTACAACTATTTGAGAACTTGACGCTCGGGTAAAAAAACAAAGTCGTAAGCTTATGAAAAAGATTGGCTGTAACACTTTTAGGTATATCTCATGTTAACAATAAACAATCAAGATGTCGTGTCATAATGTACTAAACCAAATTTGATACTCATTTTCGTTTTGTTTTATTAATAGTTGTGTACTATAGGTGATATTTACTGGGTATGGTTGTTGTTGTTGTTAAATGCAATACAAAAATTGATCTTTTTAAGTTAAAAATCCTCATGGCTTAGACATCATAAATCTCGTGTTTACGGTTAAAAACCACTATATAAATTACATTTTAAAATTGCTAACACTCGCACCCTATACCATACATGCACCCGGTATACCATCTATTCGTTTTTTTTCAAGTTTTCTAGTGATTTCTCATCACTAGCAATTTGTACGTACTTATAAACAAAATTTAAATAATTCTTTTTAAAATAATGCCATGATTAAAACATTTAATTATAATGTGTTAAACCAAAATCAATAGTTCTGTAGCATGAAATTTGAATTACTGTAGAATTTCAAGGTGTTATACTACACAATCATTTTTATTGAAACCACACGTTTGGTCTCATGTTTGCTTTTCGTTTTTGCTTGCATCATGATGAAGGCACATTGGTGATAGTGGTCCATGATATTCATGTTTTGGTAACCAAGTGTAGTTTGTACAACTTTAAGTCGATTTTCCATCAATTCAGTATTTTGCTATAACCTTAAATTAAACGAGGACGGGTTATAAATTTATCCACGACATGTACAATTCCAAGTTACACATTAACACCAACCTTTTTAGATGTTTAGATAACATAGATGTGTTATCCCGACACATGAGTATGTGTACAATGCACAGTTTCATATGATTTTATGTTACTACATCATCCAAATAAAATGTGTTTAATATCAAAATATAAAACATACATAATTGGAAAAAAAAAAAAAAGAAATAAAACCACCTTTGTTTGATCTGTTTCAGTTCAATTTGTCTATGAAGAAACATTTCACATGTATACCCAAACCAATTATTTCTTGCTCAATTGTAAACACATTTGCACACCACCAATGCACGAAACATGCCACGTTATTATCGGTTATCCCTATATTATTGACAAAATTGTGCTTCAAAACACGTCGATGATTATGATTTGTACTTAAAAAATCAAGATTTAAGCCGAAATATCTATAAGTTTGAGTGTGATATGTTTACTCGCGTAACAATGTGAATTTTCAATCAATTTGTTCTTTATGACGATATATTGCTACCATTGGTGTTTGTTCTAGTGCACTTGTTCGTGTTTGTGTTAATATGTTTTATGCTCGTGCTTGTTCGCGTCCATGTTTTCTTGATACATATGTTTATATATGAAGATAGTTTTTATTGATTATATGTTCTAATTACAAAACCTTTTAAAACCAACATAACTTTTTATTTATCCTTCTGAAGAACATTGTGTTGACTATATCAAGTAGCGAATATGCTCGCATATATAATGGAGGATATTATATAGCAAACTCATAGTCATTTCATTACAATTTTTTTACTACAATAATTACGAAATTTGTTTGATATTCAATTATTGTAGGTATCCTCTGTAACTTACCTTTTTTACATACTAGTCCATGATGAAAATAAATGCAACAGGATTAAATACATTTTCTTGAAAATAAAAGCTACGTCTTTTTATAATATACTAATACTAATAGGTTTGAACAAAACTAATTTTCATGAAAATTCCCATATATTTACGCTTGCATCAATTACTTAATTCGAAAAAATTAACTTCTATTATTTCAAGTGAACGTGATCTAATCCAATTCATTTTGACCAGAACTTATTGATGTGTTTTTTTAAAGTACATGCATTAACTAGGTATGACCTAAACTTGTTATTGAATTGTTACATAATACAACTAGAATATAAAATATCACCAAAGACGTACAGTATATATATTGGCGAACAAGACCCGTGGGTAATTAGTGACAGATCAATGATGAATTTAATTACCAAAATCTACTTTAAATTTTAGAAAATGGAGAATGTAAATAACATGCATGCAAGTAATCCATCGGTGATACCGGCAGAGACCGAAGCCCATGAAGGTGAGATGATAACCGATGGACGGTATCTCAAGTTTTATCTTTAATTATCTGTACAAAACGTACTTTCGACTGACAAGTTGTCCGTAACATTTAGGATAACAGGGTGTGGAATTTTGGATAACACTTTCGTCCAGACTTTTCAGTCGTTTGTTGGAGAGACTGAGCCACGAACAATAATTATATGTCCATAATACGTCGCGGTCATTATAAATATATCACTCCTCTTGCTTCAAACATGACATTCTACTGTTTTCAAATGCACAAGTCTCATAATATGTATACTTTTTGAATACTTATATAGTATGCATATCATACTTTCAGTTGTAATCGGTGGATTAAAAGGTTATATATACGCCAAATTTAACGTTGAATTTATAATCTGAGCTAACACGTTGATAACGGGTAAGGCTGGTCACATAATTAATCACCAACACAACTTAATTTCAGTTTAGCTCACCACGAACTCTTAGCTTTAAAAGATTAGTGTTAGCATATTCTTATACCAACTAAAACTATAAAGGATAATTGTTGCATTTTCTTACGTCAATTTTGAACATTTTGAATCAAACCAACGAACACTAAATAAAAATGATGGGCAAGAGGACAAATGAAGAAATGATGAAAAAAATAGTAACATCTAGCAATAATAAAAGGTTGACAAAAACAGTGTAATTTCTTTTTCCATACATAATAAAACAAATAAGTATAAAAAATGTCTTTCAACTAGCCATGGACCTTCCAAACCAGTTATTAAGTAATTACTTAGTATTCTATAAGTATACTCCTCGAACTATTAATAAAAATATCAATATTGACGTTTCATTGTCTAGTTTTTGTAATATCGTCATAAAATATATAACAAACTATGAAAAAAGAATTCAACATATTATATTACTTATATGTTTTTTAATGCCTTTAATATCAATATTGACATAGACACCTTATGACTTCCTAAAGTGGAAGTTATGTGTTGGAGTCTTACTAGATGCAATATGTTTCAAGAGTTCAAGTGGACCAAGGATTTTACTACAGTGGGCCAAGGATTTTACCACAGTGGACCTTTGGGTGGTGGGTTTTCCTTGAAATGGTGGGCGAGCCGGGTCACCAGCGCTGTCTATGTTCGCGGGCGTGAATGGCCTTTCGCCAATGGATTTACCCGGGTGACCGGGCTTAAAAAATTATTCATTGGGCGTTTAAAAAAAATATCAATATTGACATTTCATTATAATGTCTAGTTTTGCAGTCTCATCTTAAAATAACAACACGTATTGCTAAAATTATTAAAAGGTTTTTCTTATTTTTAAAATGGTTTAATAGGATTATAAATTAATTTTTTCACACAAATTTTATCTATAGATATAAGATTAACCTTTAATTTATTATCCTGATTGTATATGATTAGGTAGATTAAGTTGTTCGTAATTTACATCTGAATACGAATTCAAAACATAAATATCCATTTACCTATTTATCCATTTCATATTTCTTAATTGCTTTTATAAAATTAAGTCCAAAATAACAACTTTGATTTGGTTCCTATCAAATATTTTTATTTTCTTTACAGAAACTCTTTTCTTTAATTTGATTACTAGACTAAGATAACAATATTTATGATAGAAATAGTTGTTTTAATAATAACAACATAAACAATAATAGTAATAACTAGTGTTATAGCCGCGCATTGCTGCGGCCAACTTTGTGATGGTTGGAAAATTATACCTGTCATAGTTGATTCATAAAAAGAACATAAAAAATAAAATTTAAAGTTGACAATGAAACTGTTCATCTTCATGTTCATTGCATCATACAATCTATTCCCAATATAATAATCACATCATTAGTTTATGTGATTACAAGTGAATTGGGCACAACAGGTTGATCTATGCTATTGAGAGAAAAAGATATACACAGTATACTTTGTTTCAACAGTTGTAGAAAATTATATATCAATATCAAAATGGGAACATATATACTAAGTACAAGCTACATTTTCCTAAACAAATCACAATACAGGCTAAGTATTCAATAGCACTACAATAAGCTATAACATGAATTTTGTAAGTAAATCAATAAACAAATAGAATCAAATAGAATAGTCAAAATAAAAAATATATATGTGAAAGTTAAAAAGATTACATACCATAAGAAATACATTTGAGGCTGCAGTCAAATTCAAGCCAACAGCACCCGATTTTGGAGACATTGACACCTGCAAGATGACAAAATATAATTTTAATTTTATAATAAAACGTAACTAAAGTTTCAATATTTATGCTTGAAGACCTCCAAACGACATGTATCCATGTCCAAATAAGCAAAAAAAAGAAGAAAATAAGGGTATACACCACTAAAACATACCTCATGGGCAGAATACTCAAAATTTCATGTCAAAACCACATAAATCAATAAAAAAACACCAAAGCCAAATATAATTAAATGTATTTATGGGATTAGAAAACTAATACTAAAAGAAATAGAATTTGCTATCGATTTTATGTATACAACTGTAGTTGAAGCCCAAAGAAGATACTTGCAAGTTCCATCTAATACCAACTTTAAAAATATGAAATCACCAATATAAACTTTCTTTTAAGCTTTAGAATATAAAGCTCATAGCACCATTATAAAACACAATTACATAATAATAATGCTGTGGTGTAAAGCATCATAATTTATTCAAATAGCTTATCTGCAATTGGTACTGTATGTTAAAAAATCAAATCAATTCTTCAAACCTTAGTAGAATTCAGACGTAGTTCACGAATCCGGACGATTAAATCTTATGAACATTGCATGCTCCAATAAGAGGTTCGATTAGAAAGCCAATGCACAATGAGCAACACAAAATTGAATCAAATCAAGAGTACTCCCCATTCGATCAATCTCATAATATAGCTTCAGCCATGATACAAATAAACAAAAGGGAGATCAAACTTGGGGAAAGTTGAGAACATGAAACATATTGTCTAGGTAATATATGATCTAGAAATTAAAACCATAAAACAAACATGCAATAATGCCAAAATCATATAGAGACTATAATGCGTTCATAAAATTAAAATATATGGATAAAGAACTTTAACGACAGGGATTTCGAGCATAAAAATATTGAATGTAAACTGAAATTCTTTACACAAAAGTACCAGGTTTCAAGTTGACTTTCTCAGATCAATGTTTGATATACTTTTAAATCTTATAGGAAATTGGGGTTACTAAGCATCCCTTGAGCGTTATGATTAAAGACCCAACTCACAACAGTTTGCGATGCTGATCAATGGAAGGTTTTGGTGATTTTAAGGTTGACGGACAAAAATGCAAGAAGCTTAAGTGCTCGACACATAAACATGTCAAATAAATTTGATTTTATACCTTGTATTTAGATTTAGATTGTGCAGATTATAGAGACATCCCCTGGCGGAATCAGCTCCAATCACACCCTTAATAGCCTTTTATTTAGATTATACAGATCATAGAGACGGCCGTTGTCAGAAGGAGCTCTAATCGCCTTCGACCACATGCAGTAGCATAACTCGAACAAATCCGAGAATCTTACCTCCAATCCCCAGCGATCTACCAGAAATGGAGCATGCATCCCCGATCGGCTTCATCTTGACTTTCCTTTTCATAATAGAACATAACTTTCTTGTGAATATGGTGATTTCATGGTGGTGGTCGTGGCAGAGTCTAAGAATTTCTAAAAACAAAAAACATTTGTCAAAAAAAGATGAACAATACATTATACATACATACATACCACACCGTCTTCTACCTTCTTCCTCAATTTATCTGCACCCAAATCAGATCTAAATCTCCATTCCCATTAACACACACACATCAAGCAATCAATCGCCATGGATCTACCTCCAGATGAGCTCCAATTCCTCTCTGCATCAGATATCCTCAAGCAATTAATCGCCATCCCCAAACAATCCCCCAAAACCTTTTACCTCATAACCCTAACCCTAATCTTTCCCCTATCATTCGCCATTTTAGCCCATTCGCTCTTCACTCACCCTCTAATCACCCAAATTCAAGATCAAGACGGTTCTCACACCTCCCAATGGACCAAACTTCTCGTCTTTTTCCTCTTTTGTGTTAAGCTTTTGAGAAGATGAGGGACAATTGATGAATAAAAATAGGGCCAGAGGATCAGTTTGTAATTTGAAGAAGGTAGGTGGTCAAATTACAAAACACCTATAATTCCCTGTCGACACCGACAAAAGGGAATTATAGTATATATAATAACTATTTATATTAAAAAATTTATTATAATAATAAAAGGTGTGGTTTGTAAAGTAATACTATTGTGTGAGCACCAGAATGGAAGTATCTCCATTGGACATGAGTGCTTATCATTCCTCCACAAGGAAATGGAATACAGTCTGTTACCCTCTTTACTTAATTTTTCTAAAAAAGTTAGGTTAAAGAAATCAAGAGTTCAAGATCTTTTGTTTATATTTTAGTTCTTGTTTCATAATTATGGCATAAGAAATAAATCAATAATCTATATAAAAATATACCTATGAGTTTGTTCGAACACATAATCAATTTCAA